>CM065698.1:17494819-17509819 GCA_017654935.2 Phymorhynchus buccinoides | reverse complement strand
TCCTGCTACCACCATCACTTAATACATATCCTGAGTATTGCTTGTGATGCTAGTACGCTCGCTTGATGATGATGATGATGATGATGGCGACGACAACGACGACGACGATAAAGACGACGACCACAGCAACAGCATTCGACGACGACAACAATGATGATTTTTTAATTGCAGAGAAGATTGTGTTACCTTTGATGAAATCAAAAGTAATAATATCATGAAAGAAAAAAAAAGAAGAAAGAAAGAAAACAAACCGGAGTGGGATAAACTAAGCATTTCACAATCGAACAAACAACAAACAGCATCTTACTTCCATGTCCTAGAAGATAGATTGTCACTCTTTCTTATCTTTCTTATCAATTGCCCATGATCTTTCGTCTCTTACGTTCATCAAACTAATAACGTTATAACTTTCGCGCATAATACAGAGGAGAAGATCGAGCTTTTGATCCCTGTCCCTGTTAATGTGCGGACGGGTGGGGGGGGGTGGGGGGGGGGGGGGGTTCTTTAGCCAATTACTGGGGCTTTTAGGCGCTTGTCAGAATTCGTTTTTGAGGAGCATCGTGCTCTGTCGTGGTCTGATGTGTCGTTTTATTAGCTGGTAATTTTGACCAGGTAACCACCGATGGATGGCTTCTCTCAGGTGTAATTATTTTGTTGAATTTCTGTTATAAACCTCAGCCAAAGAGGTTGTTGATTTATTTCTTTGTCTGTCTCTCTGTTTAGTAGTTGGTTAGTCTATTATAGTCCCGTCAACAGCTATGGTTATCTCAGGACTGTCACCGCGTGAAGTTCGACCACGTATAACAAAACACAAACCCATGAATATTGACAACGTACAAAAACCTGAAAACATAAACAATATTGTACAATTTATGACATGGCACTTCCATCATTGTACCCTATAGTACATAATTCTAGACACTGCTGGAAACGTAAGCCAGAAAATAATCCGCTCTATTTATCGAGTCCAGATTTAAAATTTTAAAAAGTAAAAAAGATTAACAAACACATACTAGTAAGCTAAAATATATTTTTTAAAAGGCCATATAGGCAAATATGCACTGCAGAATGGACAACAGGTGCCCACTCAAGTGCGTAAAGATCTCACGTCTGGAAGCCGATGAACAATAAAATCAAATAAAACATGGCAGGTCATAAATTGAGAAAAGGAATAGTGTGGAAGGGTTTTATAGAAAAAATGCAGGAGAATGGACCAATAAGGCAGTGTTTGAGAACTTCAAACAGCATAATGGGTTATATTTAATATAACTTCAAATAAAATAACATGTTTTTTTATAACATATAGATTTTTAGTTAACATATAAATTTATAACGATATTTTTTGTAAAGCTTCAGGGAATCGGCTAAAAACTTAATTTTGGCGTTAGAAATTGTTATGGGTTATCATTTGGACGCATGTTTTTTAAAATTATAATATTATCACATACAATATCAAATGTCCGCAATTTGAGTATCGCATTACTGTTATTTAGATAATGTCCAACAAAGGAATTACCGTGTGTTCAAAACGTTATCGGTCTAACTAAGAAGGGTTTAAGCTACATAAACAAAATTTGGCACACTTTTGCAATTGCACTGTGGATGATAACATGCACGTTTTGGAAGATGACGTCATCATAGTTATGACGTCTTTGAATTGTGTACTTTTTTGCCCTCGTCAACCCTCTCCATAGCACCCATAATGTAATTGCCAATTGGAAAACGTCAATCTACCAAATATTTCTTGACATTTAGATATAAGAGGGAGTCACCTCTTCAAGATAGAGAGGTTTGTCAACAATTTCAAAGTCATTTTAATAACTGTAACCATGGCACTGTATTGGTGGAATAGTATGCATTTAGTGGCCTTTCACAACTCTTGAAAATGATAGCATCCTGATGCCTGTGTAGCAGATTGGCATAGTATTCCCCAATAATGTGTGACCCTTTTCAAGATAATCCACACTCAATACCACCACCAAGCCAAAGGATTCTAGCCGTCACTGTACCAGCAGACGCGGTCAACCTAGTCGTCTTTGGAGGGGGGTAATCAAAACTGTCTTCATCATGGCTGTAAAGTGTGAACCTGTGTGTCACCCATGGTGACAAATCAGCTAGGAAAACTGGCTTGACCTGCTACAAATCGATGCTGATATTTTGGGACATCTCAGTGAGTGTTTGTCTCAGAAAGTTTTGACACCCATTTTGCACAACTGTTCTCATTTCCAGGTCTTTTGGCAGAACAGCGTGGAAACTTCCGTAAAAGATAACTAGTGTGCTGGCTTTATAATGGAAAGTTACTGTCTTGTCTGCCATAACCATGTCTTGAACCAAGTGGTAGAGGCAGTGTTTGGTCTCCATACTGGCGGTCATCTTTAACGCTCTTGCTTCCCCACTTTGACTCAGTCGATCACTGCTTCACTGTGTGCCAGAGCATACTCACGATAATAAGTATTGACCAAGTCCTCATGCATGTATCATGTATTCAAGCCCTTTTTATGCAGGAAGATTATAAAGATATGACACTGAAATGTCTCAATTTTCCTCAGTTGCCAGGGGTTAGACATTATAAAATGCAATGACGTCACACCTCTAATGACGTCATCTTCCAAAACGTGTATGCCATAATCCAAAAGGCAGTTGTATGTGTGTGCCAAATTTTGTTAGTGTCGTATAACCCCTTCATAGTCAGGCCGAGAACTTTTTGAACACACGGTATTACTTCCGGTTTAATAATAATAATAATAATAATAATGGGAATTTATATAGCGCTCTTTCTCACATGAGCTCAGCGCGCTTTACATTGATAACAAGAACATTAAAGGCAAACAAATAATAAATCATTAGAAAGTAAAATAAACAAGATGATTGCACGCAACCTTCTCTCTCTCTCTCTCTCTCTCTCTCTCTCTCTCTCTCTCTCTCTCTCTCTCTCTCTCTCTCTCTCTCTCTCTCTCTCTCTCACACACACACACACACACACACACACACGCGCGCGCGCGCGCGCGCACGCACACACACACGCGCGCGCGCGCGCGAGCGCGAGCGCGCACGCCTGCATGGACGCAGGCACACACACACACATACATACACAAACACACACACATGAATGCACGCGCGCACGCACACATACACACACATACACGCACGCACACACTCACACACAATTATACAAAAGTAAAATAATTAGCTCTTCAATATGAAAATTCTAAGAAGAAACATAGACCACATTCACATTCTCAATCAAGTTTGGATACAGTACTACAACTTGAAATAAAATGATACTGTCATCGACATATCAGTTACATGACTAAGTATAATAGACACATTTTGCAAGAACAAAAATACCATTCTACCTCATTTACAAGCATTTAAAGTTCAACATACAACTTACGAATTATAAAATAATTGTAAATCAAAAAAGGTACACGATTTCTGCAATGAAACGGACCCCCACCCCCACCTCACACACAAACATTAATCAATCATAATATGTCCGAAACAAGTGAGTTTTAAGGGCAGAGCGAAAGGAGGATATAGAGTCAGATGAGCGGACATGTTGTGGGGGTGAATTCCATAAGTGAGGTGTTGAATAGTAGAAGGATCGTTCACCAAACGTTTTCGTGTGGACCCGAGGAACCTTGAGTGTGCAGCAATCAAAGGAAGAACGTAGGGAGCGAGCAGGTGTGTAGACAGTTACTAGTTCGGAGAGATAGACAGGACCAGAAGAGTGAACAGCACCGAAACAAAGGCAAACTATTTTATACTTGATTCTAGCCTCTACTGGAAGCCAGTGCAAGTTACCTCATCAGTAGAGACAGTCAATAGATGGCCATAGCTTCGACGGGACTATAAATGACTAACTGATCAGCAAATGTGTTTAGCGAATGGTTACGTCGATGGATCTCAACAGGAAGGGTTGAATCCCACCCTCGACGATTTTTTGTGTGCCCAGTTCTATTGGGGGCGGCCCAGTGGATCTAATCCCACTGGGTCTAATCCCGCCGGATCTATTCCCAATGCGTCTAATTCCCGTTCAATCTAAATCCGGTTTGGGTCATCTAGGCACCTGTACCGCTCGGTCTAATCAGACAGGGTTTGTACGAGTGTGAGCTGTTAACACAAAGAGCTTGGTTCATTCTGAAAATAGAGTGTGAGTTGTTTTTGCTGCACGATCTGTTTTGGTGAAGACTGCGGGGTTGTTGTTTTTTGTAGACTGAAGGTGAGTTCTCTTTGCCTGGGTTCACTATACGTATTTCATCCTTTTCGATTTCTGTTTTGAAATCAGTTTCAGTTATGCACGTTATGGACGCCTTGGCTGTGATCGTAAAATTGCACTAAACAGATTGATGAACCGTGCGTGCGTGCGTGCGTGTGTGTGAGAGAGAGAGAGAGAGAGAGAGAGAGAGAGAGAGAGAGAGAGAGAGAGAGAGAGAGAGAGAGAGAGAGAGAGAGAGAGAGAGAGAGAGAGAGAGAGAGAGAGAGAGAGAGAGAGAGAGAGAGAGAGAGATCGACATTAATATTCATTTTTTACACGGATTTACTCCTTAACTTGATTAGATCGATGGGGACAACTAGCATTATTGCTCCAATCCGGTTTTAGATCGAGCGGCACAGCAACTGCCCTCCAAAACTGCTCATGCAAGGAACAATAGAATAGATCGAGTGGTATTAGATTCATCGGACCCTCCCCGTTCTATTTATACATGTAAGGAAGGGCATTTTGTGTGTGAATGAAAACGTGGATCTCTCTGTCTATTCTTTTTCTTCTGCTTCTTCTTCTCATTTCAGGAGATGGATGTTGCGTTACCTAGTTTTTATGCATGGTTAGTTTCAAGTACATGAACGATAAAGTAAATAGAACTTTCCGGTGACATTGATGAAAAGAAATTTGACATAACTAAATCACTTTGTGTGCATTGGTTGATTTCTTCTCTTCGTCTTTTTCAAGAAATTTGTCTTTAGTTGACTTGTTTGTTATTGGGCGTGTCTCTTTTTGTCTATCTGTCCGTCTGTCCGTCTATTTGTCTATCAATTCGTAAGTGCTCCTGTGTTTTTTCTGGCGCTCTCTCTCTCTCTCTCCCCCTCTCTCTCTCTCTCTCTCTCTCTCTCTCTCTCTCTCTCTCTCTCTCTCTCTCTCTCTCTCTCTCTCTCTCTCTCTTTCTCTCAGGGCTGGGTGTAAAAAAGTATGTATACTTATCTCATTACCCTGTATAAATAAAATTTCGTTCGTTCGTTCGTTCTCTCACATCTCCCATGCACGAAGAAAATGAAGTTAGATATTGATGAAAATGATCAGCCCTTATTTAATGATCCGATAACTAGACAGGAAGTGATAAACGGTATTAAACATCTGAAAAATAATAAAAGCGCTGGTCCTGACAAACTTGTGAGTGAAATGTTTAAACACTCGAACACGACAATAGTTGATTTTCTAGTTGACCTATTTAATACAGTCTTTAACAGTGGAACCTTTCCCCAGGAATGGTGTAAGTCGATAATAGTACCACTACATAAAAAGGGAGACACCAATCAGCCAGATAATTATAGGGGAATTTCTCTAACAAATATTATTAGTAAAATTTATACTTACATTTTGAATAAAAGACTAACCAAATGGACAGAAAAGGAAGAAAAAATAATAGAAGAGCAAGCAGGCTTCAGGAAAGGCTATAGCACGATCGATCACATCTTCACATTATATGCATTAGTTCAAAAGTACTTACTCCAAAACAAAAAATTATATATCGCTTTCGTGGATTTCCGCAAAGCTTTTGATTCAGTGATTAGGAACATACTTTGGGATACTCTTAGAAAAACTGGCCTAAATGGGAAAATGTACAATGCCCTTAAAGGAGTTTACACTTCAGTTATAGCTTGTGTTCGTGAAAAAGGTGAATACTCAGATTATTTCAATTGTCCTCGAGGGGTCAAACAGGGATGTCTGTTGAGTCCTCAACTTTTCTCATTCTTTATTAACGAATTAGCGATAGAAATTAACAAAAAAGGGCGTCACGCATTCAAATGATACAAGATGCAATAGAAATTTTCTTAATGTTATTTACAGACAATATTATTTTGCTCTCAGATACAATAGTTGGTTTGCAAAATCAATTAAATTCCCTTAAGGCAGAGGCAGACCGACTTCATTTAACTGTTAACCTGGACAAGACAAATATTATGGTTTTTGAAAAATGGTGGTATGGTAATATGGAAGTGAAGATCACAAATAGTTATAAATATTTAGGCCTGGTATTCACAACCAAGCTAAGCCTTATTGCAGGATGGACAGAAATGTGCAGAAAAGGAAAGAAAGGGGTAATAAATATACTTAAAACTTTAAGGAAATTAAGCTCGAACGATCCATCTATTTTCTGGAAACTTTTTGACACACAGATCACACCTATATGTACGCAGCAGAAGTATGGGGGACTCTCAATAATAATCACTTAGAAAATGTCCATACTCTTGCAATAAAATGTTTTCTTAGTGTGCCATTACATTCTTCTAACAGCATGGTGTATGCCGTGATGGGCAGGTATCCTTTGTTTGTTCATACTAATGTTAAATGTATCAGATATTGGTTAAGGCTTTTGAAGTTACCTTCGTCAAGACTGTGTAAGCAAGCGTATCTAATGTTATTACAGCAACGTGAAAATGGGAAATTTAATTGGGTTTCAAAAGTCAAGAAATTACTAACAGAAAATGGGTTTGGGATAGTCTGGCTGAACCAAGAAGTAGGTCACGATAAAGCTTTTATCTCTGAATTTAAAGATCGAATGACGTGTATATCTAAACAAATTTGCACTCCCACATGGAAGAAAGTCCTAAATATGAATGGTTTCTTTCGTTCAAAGGAACCTTGAAGTTGAAAAATATATAACAGCTGTTACAGATAGATGGCAACGAAGTGCACTTGCAGGATTTCGAACCAGAACATTAGGCCTAAATGGTAACAAAAAATGTTTTTTGCATAATACAAATGTAGATAATGTTTGTCCTGTTTGTAAATCCAATCTTAAGGAAGATGAGTATCACTTTTTATTTCAATGTGAAGGATATAAACACATTCGTGATAAATGTATTATTTTTAGTGACCCTGTAACACAAAGGCGTAGCTTGGTGAGTGTTTTAACGCTAGAAAACGGTCTATTTATTAATTCGCTAGCAAAATATGTTGCTGAATCATATAAACTCAGATCACATTCACTCTCAGTTTGATTACCTATTACAAATTGGCTTATTTAGTGCCCGCTGGTCATTATGACGATAGTGACTTTGGTTTGATGAAAATATGCGCGCTGAGCGTATATTTTGTACTAGTATTTTATTTTTTCACTCATATTGAGATTGTGTGAGAATTAATGTGATTATTTGTACTGATATTTTTCGCTTGCATTTTCCTTTATTTCATTACACCCCTCATGTCATGATGGCTCTGTAGCTATTGACATTAAATCATTAATTTGTCATTTGTCTCTCACATCTCCCTCTCCTTCTCTCTCTCTGTTTGTCTGCTTATTGTTTGTATGTCTCTTTCTCTAACGTTTTCTGTTCCTTTTTTGCACGGAAGGAAAGCGCACGTGTGTGTGTGTGTGTGTGTGTGTGTGTGTGTGTGTGTGTGTGTGTGTGTGTGTGTGTGTGTGTGTATGTGTGTATGTGCGCGCGCGCGTGCATACATACGCACGTTGCTGCACCAGCTTATGAGTTTGTGTGCATCTATTATGCGAAAGCATGTTCACATACGCGCTTCCTCTTGAAGAGCCCAAGATGTCACGATGCGTATTTAGAAGACCAGCTTCTAAGAGGAGGAAATACACATGGACAGAATACTGATCAAAGCAAAAGTTAGAGGTGTGTTAAATCGATTGTTACACCTGCTGGCGTTTCGACACAGCTGGTCTTGACGTAGGGAACGAGCTAAGTTCACGGGAAAACGACAGGAAAAGTAACCAAAAGACAAATGTCGCTAGTTTCACATTTTATGTAGATCTAGCTAGACTATCCTGTCAATACTCCACTTACATTTTCTTTCTCGTATTTTTATGTTGTTTTTTCACCAAACGTAAAGTGATTTTCAGGGTTAAGCTTTCCACAGAGAGAACTGCTATCATTTCAGTATGTATTTTATTAAAAACAAACTTGTTAGGACTTCGTGTTAAAGCAACGGGCAAACGATTCTTTACGTGTCCCTTTGAGTGGCCCCGGGAGGCTTGATGTTACACTGTTTGTGTCTTTGGTAAGTAGTCAGTTCAGATCGTACAATTTGATAAGTTAGTAACGTTTTTGGCTCACGTCGTTTTTTAAAACAAAGTGAGTCTATAGTATCGTACATGTTCGGTTGTGTGTCTGTGTGTATGTGTGTGTGTGTGTGTGTGTGTGTGTGTGTGTGTGTGTGTGTGTGTGTGTGTTGCGTCCGTGGCCCCGACCTTTAACCTTAACTCAAACCTTAACGTTGTCATTTTCTCTAAACATATAAGGCATTAGAGGATTAAAGTTAGCAGGATACTTGATTTTGACGTGAGCCTTCAAGTCACGACGATCAAAGCAGTCAGATACATTGATAAAGAACAAAATAAAGATAATCATTTGTTGCAGAGATTACTGTTGTGCAACCTTTAACCTTGACCCAGTCACACTCTTCAAACTAAAGAAGACTCACTCTCCACTGAAACTTTAACGTTGTCGTTTTCTAAAAAAAAACATAAGATGTTAGAGGGTTAAAGTTAGCAGGATACTTGATTTTGACGTGAGCCTTCAAGTCATGACGATCAAAGCAGTCAGATACATGGTAAGGAACAAAAGAAAGAAAATCATTTGTTGCAGAGATTACTGTTGTGTTGTACCGAGTAGTAGATACTGGAAAGAAGACTCTCCATTAGATATACAAAAACGCTCTTTAAAAAGAAACACAAGACTTCAGGTGTGTACAAATAGGTACATTTTAACGTCGTTAACTTATATTTTCTGTAACAAATGGATGTACCGAGTGTGTGCGTTGACGGCCCGGTTGTTTCGTTTTATTTGCGCCTTTGAGTAACGGTTGTTCGTGTTCATTCGCACATCATCTCTGCGCATGCAATACTTAGCCTACCGCGCTTCCGGCAACAAGGCCTAGGCCTAGAGAATAAGAGATCGCGCCTTACCTCATAATCAAGACGACGTACTTAACATTTAGCCCACATTCATTTCAGTCTTGAAAAAATATATACGGAAAATCCAGGGTTCGTCGATTTCACTGCCTTCGACGTACGAATCCTTTGTTAGGCCTAGACGATTGATCACCATGTGCAAAGACTGTACAGGGGAAGATAATCATGGATGAGCTTGCTGGCTGTGACCTTGACCTTTGCTTTGTGGCAGAGGGGGTGGGGGGGGGGGTCGGGGGGGGGGGGGGGGGGGGGGGGAATTAATTAACGAAAACGAAAATAAAATATTAGGACTAATATAAAATATCTTACAGAAATGTAGATGATGTGGAACAAGTTTTCATCGCATGAACAATCAGTTTAAAACAGTAACAGATCAGGAGTATGGCCTTACGAATTACGCAACTTCAATTATTAATTTTCTAAGAGTAAGAGGCTTAGACCTACAGGCAAAGACTGTAGGCCTACTACAGGTGTCCGTAGACCCCCCCTTACCCCGGCGGGGGTGAGGGGGGGATTGGTCACTATGTTTTTCTGAAAGCTTGGTCAATATGCTTTTCAATTTTACTTGTTTGCCAAAAATAAAAATGGGGCTCCACTATGTTACATGCGCATATATAAACATACATATAATAAAATTTTAAAGAAAGGGGTAGGGGTAATTTAATGCATAGAAATAATTTTAATTTACACAGTAAAATAAAAATTAATTCTGTTTTCAGATGCACAAGTGTCTACATAACAGTATTCTCTCTATATGGTAATTGTCATGGGAATTCCCATGCCTGCTATAGTAATAAAAATCAGACGTGAGCCTTGAAGGCTTTGCCTCTTGTTATCTTTTTATTCTAATCTGCCCCACGTTTTGAGTCTAATCTATTAAATCATAATTATACTGTCTAAGTTGAGAGTCGAATGTAGTGAGTTATCATCATTGTTTAATCATTGCCACCCAGATCACAACCACTTGAACATCTCCAAGACTACGAGGACTGGTCGCTGGATACCCCCTCCATCATCCTCGACATCCCTGGTATTGGAGCCAAAGCACAGCATACTGCCTCTGAGCTAAAGTCCCTGACCCTGGAAACCCTCGACAGGGACTACCCTAACACCACCTGGACCCGAGTTTACACAGATGGCTCTTCAGAAAATGTTGTACGAAATGGGGGAGGTGGTGTGTTCATCAAGATTCCAGATGGCAGCTCCTTCAGCAAATCTCTAGCCACTGGACATCTGTCTACCAACTACAGAGCTGAAGCTAGTGCCCTGCTCTCTGCAATGCGAGAACTAAACCAACGGGACAGCGCCCCAGAAAACAGTCTACCTGACAGAGACTGTCGTGCTGTCCCCCAAAGCCTCCAGTCAAGAGAGACAGACCAAATCCTGCAGGACATCAGGAAGGAGCTGCAGGAGCTCACCAGCAAATCAGCTCTGACCCTGCAGTGGATCCCCTCCCACTGTGGTCTGGGTGGCAACGAACAGCAGACAGACTCTCCAAAATGGGCAGCAAACTGGAACAGTTTACACTCCCCATGTCATACGGAGATGCAAAGGCAATTGCTCGTGGTCACTTCAGAACAAAATGGAGGGAGCGTCTGCAGCTTGACTCTGGAGAGGACAGCATCCACCAGCTGGACCGTGCCCCGCAGATCGCCATCTTCAGACTAAGAACTGGGCACTGTCGGCTCCTCTCCCATCTGTACCGTCTGAAGATCTCCCACACGGATGAATGTCCGTGTGGCACAGGATTACAGACACCAGACCACATTCTGCAGGACTGCCCTACCTTCGACACCCTGAGATGTGAGATCTGGCCCAGGCCTGTGGAATTCTGTGACAAGCTGTGGGGTCCTGCTGAGCTACTGCTGTTGACCGCTGCTTTCATCAACCAAACCGGACTGAGCATCTGATATGGCCGGGAACAAAGAAGAAGAAGAATCATCATTGTTTACCAAATTTACCATGACCGATCTTTTGTCAACCTAGCCGAGTTGTCAGCGTTTGTACCCAATGTGCTAAAATTATCAGCTTTCACACTGAAATTCACTAATAGTATGTCAATACTGAACAACTAAAGGCCACACGTGTATTTGAACAAGGAAAGCCAATGGCCTTGATGGACATTCTGAATGCATTCTACCAACACAAATGTGCAATGGAAGAATTTATTTAAAGAGTGGAGACAACATGCGAAACAGTATTGTTGAGAGAGAAAGAGGGGAGAGAGAGAGAGAGAGAGAGAGAGAGAGAGAGAGAGAGAGAGAGAGAGAGAGAGAGAGAGAGAGAGAGAGAGTGAGTTGTGCTGAAGTGATATGAGAGGGAAGATAGTGGTCACTCAGGGTGTTGGCAATGGTATGCTTGGCTGTTAACACGCTCGGAGGAGGCCTTCCTTAAAATTAAGTAAATGTACAGGTTAACATTTACAATATATCTCTATTTCCCCTTGGCAACACAGTGTTATGACACTCATAATATGACTTACAACTCATTGTGTTGCCATGGGAAAATAGTGATGTTTTGTGAAAAAATGTAACGTGTTCACATACCTTTATACTAATACGCCTGTGACATTCATGGGTGTAAGTAATGTCTCTCCATCTATGTGTCTTTTTTCTGGTTTAATCTCTGTCTGTTGTTTATTTGTTTTGTCTATGTAAAAATAAAAAAGACTAACAAGACGAATGTGACAGAAGGAGAGGGAATGGGTAGGAGAGGGGTAGGGGCAGAGGCATTGCGACACCTGGGGAGAGGAAGGAAGGAGTAACGTAGGAAGAAGAACAAGACAGAAAAAAATAAGGGAAAGAAAAATAAAGATTATGAAATATTGATGTAGGTATTTATGCTGAAATAATTAATTCATATGAAAATAATTAATAGGAAAAACCCCATTTATACTTCCTACATCTGCAGCTTATATGTGTTGGGGGTTTTCTGTGGTCGGATTGTTGCTAGTAGGCGTTGGGGTGGGGTTAGGGTGAAGATGATAGGGGATGTTTTGCAAATGAATTGAAAGGGCAGACAGGCTCCGATAGCGAGAACGTACACGAAACAAATAAATAGGGGGGGGAGAGAGAGAGAGAGAGAGAGAGAGAGAGAGAGAAGATGGATGGTTGGAGGGAAGGGGATAGAGACAGAGAAAAACAGAGGGAAAGAAGGGAAAAGCAAGAGATATATTAAGGTACACAGATAGAGATAGAGAGAAGTAAACATGTAGAGCGAGAAGGAGAGAGGGTGTGTGTGATAAGGTGGTAAGGGGATAGAGCCAGAGACAGAAAAGACATGGAGAAACAGAAACTCAAAAGGGAAAGGAAGAGATAAATAAAAATAGAGAGACAGAGACAAAAGTAAAGAGAGAGAGAGACAGACAACAAGACAGAGAGACAAGAACAGAGAGACGGGGGAGAGACAGACAACAAGACAGAGAGACAAGAACAGAGAGACGGGGGAGAGAGAGGTGGGGAAGAGTAAGACAAAAGACCAAAAAGAAAGAGAGCAAGGAAGATTCCGATAGACGGAAAACAGGAAACGAAAGAAAGTTTAAGAAAGAAAAAAGACCCCCCCCCCCCCCCCCCCCCCCCCCCTTTGTTAAAGCGAAGAACAAATTTAAATGCATCGAATCCGCAAGAAGAAAACACGCCAAGCAGAAAATGGAATAAAAGCCTTGTCTAATAGAAATAGGGAAAGAAGAGATTGTCAGAGACAAGAAGTGGATTCATCCCAGATTAATATTGTTGCCTCAATGTAGTATGTCATGGATGGATTGGCGGCTAATCAATATTATTTCTCTTCGTTGCTGCATCCTCTCCACAGACTATAAATACCCCTTCTTTTTTCAGTCCAAAGTAAAGAGAGATAGCTGAAAGAATGGCTGTGTGATTTTGTGGTTGTGTAAGTGCTATGATTTTCACTATAATTTCGCCATAACATATTATACAAATGTGAAGGGTTTTACCGGCCATACTGAGTCTGACCGGTATTGTTTGGGGGCTGTCTGTCTGTATGTTTGTCTGTCCTTCATTTGTTTTCAAAAACTACTTGGCGGATCTCACCAATACTTGGCAGGAAGATGGTGTATGCGATTCCTGAGCGTGAGTTCGAATATGAAGTTAATCGGATTTGTCATATTTGTGTTTTAAGAAATTGTGTTTTTAATAGAAACCAAAGAGAGGACAGAGGACCCAAAGTGTCAGTCAAGTTAGGTCACGTGCTCACGTGATGATTAGTCATACCTTCACGGGACCGTGACCTGTGCCTCTGCGTATGTCAAGCTACTATCTGATGAAAACCTTACTAATACTACTAACCCATGAAAAGACTACTATTATTTTCAGCAGTTAGTAGTATTACTACTAACTGATGAAAATAATAGTAGTCTTTTCATGGGTTAGTAGTAATACTAAGGTTTTCATCATATAGTAGCTTGGCTCTACGACTATCTAGTGAAATGATTCCTGTGGGAAATTATGTCCTCTCTCTCTCTCTCTCTCTCTCTCTCTCTCTCTCTCTCTCTCTCTCTCTCTCTCTCTCTCTCTCTCTCTCTCTCTCTCTCTCTCTCTCTCTCCCTCCCTCCCTCCCCCCTCCCTCTCTCTCTCTCTCTCTCTCTCTCTCTCTCTCTCTCTCTCTCTCTCTCTCTCTCTCTCTCTCTCTCTCTCTCTCTCTCTCTCTCCCCCCCCTCTCTCTCTCTGTCTAACCTCTGACACTGGTCACTTTGGCCTAATTTTACCGTTTGAATGCTAATTAGTGTATTAGGAGCTCATTTGAACAATTGTTGATGTGGTTGACCAGTGGTCAGTGTCACTGACCAGTGGTCACTTTGGCCTATTTTCACTGTTTGACTGCAAATTAGTGTATTAGGAGTTCAAATGAACAATTTTTGATGTGGTTGACCAGTGGTCAGTGTCACTGTCCAGTGGTCAATTTGGCCTATTTTCACTGTTTGACTGCAAATTAGTGCATTAGGAGTTCAAATGAACAAAGTTTGATGTGGTTGGCCAGTGGTCAGTGTCACTGACCAGTGGTCATTTTGGCCTATTTTCACTGTTTGACTGCAAATTAGTGTATTAGGAGTTCAAATTAACACATTTTGATGTGGTTGACCAGTGGTCAGTGTCACTGACCAGTGGTCACTTTGGCCTATTTTCACTGTTTGACAGCTAATTAGTGTGCTAGGAGTTCAAATGAACAACTTTTAAGGTGGTTGACCATTGGTCAGTGACACTGACCACTGGTCAACCACATCAGACCTTGTTCATTTGAACTCCTAATACACTAATTTGCAGTCAAACAGTGAAAATAGGCCAAAATGACCACTGGTCAACCACATCAAAATGTGTTAATTTGAACTCCTAATACACTAATTTGCAGTCAAACAGTGAAAATAGGCCAAATGACTACTGGTCAGTGACACTGACCACTGGTCAACCACATCAAAATGTGTTGAGAGAGAGAGAGAGAGAGAGAGAGAGAGAGAGAGAGAGAGAGAGAGAGAGAGAGAGTTCATAATTTCCAACAGGAATCATTTCACTAGATAGTCGTAAAGCCAAGCTACTATCTGCTGAAAACCTTAGTATTACTACTAACCCATGAAAAGACTACTATTTTTTTCATCAGTTAGTAGTAACTTGACAAGCTACTATCTGCTGAAAACCTTAGTATTACTACTAACCCATGAAAAGACTACTATTTTTTTCATCAGTTAGTAGTAACTTGACAAGCTACTATCTGCTGAAAACCTTAGTATTACTACTAACCCATGAAAAGACTACTATTTTTTTCATCAGTTAGTAGTAACTTGACAAGCTACTATCTGCTGAAAACCTTAGTATTACTACTAACCCATGAAAAGACT
>CM065698.1:17379819-17492319 GCA_017654935.2 Phymorhynchus buccinoides | reverse complement strand
CATAATGAGTGACCTCTTCCCACCCCATCCAAAATGGCTACTCTCTCCGGCATCTCCGCCAAGGAGGAATCGCCGTTTTGACGATTTAATTTCTAGGAAACCAGAGCAAAGTGAATGTTCCGATCCTTGAAAAGGCTGTCTTTCTGCTGATCTCGACGTGTTTCTTGCAAAAACTCATCCGTCAGGGTCCACCTTTAAGAATGAATTTTAATGACCAATGTTTTCTGCTGTATGCGATGCGACTTTTACCTGTGTCATTTTATCATTGTCATTGACAAAGAGGAGTAAAACCTCGAAATTAAAAAAAAAAATGTATCATGCTTGTTTGTGTTTGTTTTAGTGTGAACGTTTTATATATGCGTTATATGCAAGGAGCACCTCCAGCAGACGATCACATTCAAAAGTCAGAAGACGGGGGAGACCTTCAGCATCAGGCACAGGCTGAGCTGTGATTCTACGAATGTGGTGTACCTTCTCTACTGTGACACATGCAACAACACACAATACATAGTACAGACAAAAAACACTCTCCGCACTCGCTTCTACCAGCGCAGATCAAACATCAACAAGAACACAGGCACTCACGTAGCACAACACTTCAATCAATCAAATAACACACTCCAAAACATGAAGTGCGTCGCAGTGGAGAAGGTACAAACTACAACAGTGGAGGCCCTCCTGAGAAGGGAGACCTGGATTAGAAAGTTGGGGACGCTATTTCCGTCGGGGCTGAACACCCTGGAATGACAGTGGAGTACATGTTGGCTGCCATCGTCCCAGCTTGTGTTTCTTTCAGACTGTCTCCCCCCCCCCCCCCCTCACCCCTCTCTCCCCACCCCTCCTCCTTCTGCATCTCTTTCTGAACCCCCTCCCCCCTCCCCCCCCCCATCCCCCCCCCCCATCCCCCCAACCCCCACCCCCACCCCCCACCCCCCACCCCCTTCCGAGTTTCCAATGCGCACGCGTTCCGCCGCAGGTATCTTGTGGCTCCCCCCCCCCCCCCCCCCCCCCCAATGGTCCCCTCGCTGCAGTGAACCTGTAACAGTAGGTGTCCATGGATTCTTCCTTCTCCTCAAAGTGGAGGGACTGAGAATAGGTCGTTGGGCCTTTCATGCTTCTCTTTCTCCCCTTCTCCCCCCCCCCCCCCCCCCCCACACACACACAACCCTACCCCACTTGTGTTCGGACGTTGACAGTGGAGCGTGAATAACGATTTACGGATTGTTTGTTTAACTTTTCTTTTAGGCACCAGTTTAACAATTCCGAATTTGAGTGAGTTCATGTCATAATGCCTTCATTGTTACCTCTTTAACTAAACAGTGTCTATTAGTTTGAACTTCAGTGAAGCGTGTTTCTTGGTTTTTCTGTTTGTTTGCTTGTGTCTTCTCTTTTCTCCCCACCACTTTTACAATTCTGAGTTCTTGTCTGTGACGAGGTAATGGGTTAAAAGGCTAAGTCCCTAGGAGAGACTTTTAGTGTGTTAAATTTTCAAGTAGAAAATTTGCCTTTAACCCACTTCTCTAGGGTATGGGAGATGAGCAACTTTCCCGGCCCCTTTTCATCTAATAAATTTATATTTGTGCCCGGGTTCTGGCTCGTATGGTTGTAAGAAATACAAGTGGTTGAATTGCTCTAAATGGCAGACAGAGAGAAGTAGGGTTTTACAAGAAATTACAAGACTCCCACTCTCATCAGTCTGACCAAAGGGTTCAGGATTATTTGACACTTGTATTTTATTTACTCCCAAAATCTGCATAAGATTGTGCAACAATAATAATAAAGCAGCTCAATGGCGCCCAAAACAAAATATGAATGAAAAAAACAATGAAATCCGAAAGGATTTACAAGACTTTTGTCTTTCTAGAAGGTTAGCCCCAAGCGAGAAGGGTTACTAATTCTCTTCATTGTCCGGAGGAAAGTTCAAATGATTGGCGCAGTCCGGGGGACTTAGCTGTGGTCGAGTTCCTCCGTAGTGATCGGCAAGTGCTGGGGTGGCTGGGCTTGCTCGTCAGATGAGAGTAGCTCCCAGTCGTTCCGGTTACGGCTTCGGCACGGTTCAAGCGTGGTCTCCACGCGGATTCTGGGTGCGGGGCATCTTGGCGACGGTCCCGTCTTGGTGCTTGTGAGTCAGGGATGATCTTCCTGCCCACGATGCCCTGTAGATGGGCTATTGTAACTGGCTGGGAGAGGGGTTGAGTCTGCAATGTTGCTCTAGCTAGGTTTCAGCGTCTTGTGTGAAAAACTTTTTCTCACTACGCCAATTATAGCCTTCACTTTCAAACAATGAAAGCCTGTCATTGGTTTATAGCAATTGACACGTCACAAGATGATGCTATAATTTTATGCATACTAGTACCGAACAATCACGCGCCAGTTACATCCTTATCACGTGCCGACATTCAAATCCTTCTCGTGCTCGGAAAGGAAGGGTTCAAAGGGGCCCGACCGTGGTTGTCACTTTCTCGTGATGGGTAGGTAGATCGGGCTTTCAAAGAGATAACTGCCTTAATCGGCGTTCGTTTGAAGCAGCCGGGCAATTAAAGTGGTGGTTGGTCGAGAAATGAAAAGGAGAGAGGGTGGGGGGTGGGGAGGGGAGAAGGGGGGGGGGGTGTAGATAAGAAATAAAGAAAGCGGGTCGCGCGGGACACTTACGTCACATTGTCCAAAAATGCCTCTATTCATTTTTTTAATTTTTTTTATTAAAATTTGTTGTGAGTAGTTTTCAATATAAATAATTCGTTTGCCTGTTTGTTTTGAGACCAATGTATTGTGACAGTTGAGAGAATAAAGTCCCTCGAGGAAGACGAGATTAATTTCGCCGAAATATTGGGAGAAACAAAGCAACTTGTTTGCCTCTGTGTTTTTTGTTCTCCTCACAAAAAGTCAAGCAACAAAACTTCTCACTGCAAATCCACTTTAATCATAAATCGTAGGTAAATTTTTACTGTTGCGATTTCATCTTCAACATTTCATTAAGTGAAACTGAGTAAATCACAAAACAAATTCATCTCAATCTCAGGATACTGAGCAACAAAAGAAATGGGTGTCAAAAACAGTTGTGAAAGAAAGCCAACTACCAATTTGAAATTCAAATATAGCAATGCGCAAAAAGTTCATAACGTCATTAATAGCGAGTGGGACTGTTAACCGCTCTTTTGTCCCAAACGGCGGGGTTAGATCCGCCGTTTTGTCCAAATTTTCTATTATGATTTGGACAAAACGGCGGTTCAACAATCGTCTATAGACAAAACGGCGCCCGATTTTGAACCGCCGTTTTGTCCAAATGAAAGTTGGAGTTACAAAAACTCATTCTTGACAAGTTCTCATTTAAAAAAAAAATCTTTGTTAAATAAAATGAATAACAAGCTGACCATTGACACTGGTCACTTTGGCCTAATTTTACCGTTTGAATGCTAATTAGTGCATTAGATCATATGAACAATTGTTGATGTGGTTGACCAGTGGTCAGTGTCACTGACCAGTGGTCACTTTGGCCTATGTTCACTGTTTGACTGCAAATGAGTGTATTAGGAGTTCAAATGAACAAATTTTGATGTCGTTGACCAGTGGTCAGTGTCACTGACCAGTGGTCACTTTGGCCTATTTTCACTGTTTGACTGCAAATTAGTGTATTAGGAGTTCAAATGAACAAATTTTGATGTCGTTCACCAGTGGTCAGTGTGACTGACCAGTGGTCACTTTGGCCTATTTTTCTTATGTGGTTGACCATTGGTCAGTGTCACTGACCACTGGTCAACCACATCAAACCTTGTTCATTTGAACTCCTAATACACTAATTAGCATTCAAACGGTAAAATTAGGCCAAAGTGACCAGTGTCAGTGGTCAGCTTGTTATTCATTTTATTTAACAAAGATTTTTTAAAAATGAGAACTTGTCAAGAATGAGTTTTTATAACTCCAACTTTCAATATGGGCAATGTTGTGGGTGTTCAACTCGTTGCTGATGGCATGAGCCCTGTGACATGGCGCGTTGTCGTCCACAAAAACAAAGC
Organism: Phymorhynchus buccinoides; assembly: GCA_017654935.2. Classification (NCBI taxonomy): domain Eukaryota; kingdom Metazoa; phylum Mollusca; class Gastropoda; order Neogastropoda; family Raphitomidae; genus Phymorhynchus; species Phymorhynchus buccinoides. Next base: position 17,488,306 of record CM065698.1, on the reverse strand, counting down.
CAGCACCACGCTATTTCATCAGGGGGATCACTTGAGGTCTGGTGATGTCATTCAAGTAGTGTATGACGTTCACAGTGCCCCTCCGGATGACCCCTACATGGGTACGTTCTCCAGTCCAGATTGCCACCTCCATAACGGGCATGTTCAGCAACAGCAAAGCCACATGTAACAGGGTGAGGGGATAGTAGGGGGTGAGGTAGGGTAATGGAGGGTGTAGTGGATCTTTAAGGGGCAGGTAAAAGGGAACATCCACCCCAAAATCAGGTTCGACACCGGTCTCAAAAATAGAAATTTTATTCACGCAAGGACAGCACGCCTGAAATAAACACATAAAGCAATGATAAATATCAATGTAAAATTAACATAAAATAGGTTATTAACATTAACTCACGATAGCCCACATTTAGTCCAATAAAATATATCAATCAGTAAAATACCCAATCAGTCATAAAATCATGCAAGCACACATCAAATCAATGCGCCCATAATTTGCATGAAAAGATATGACATCCATCCCATTTTCTCTTACTCCAAACTGTCCTCCAAGTATTCAGTTTTCCTTCAATCCTTTCTTCCACGCACCTGTGTCAGGGCTCTGCATCTAGTATGCTACAAAACTAGCTGTACTCAGGCAACAGCCAAGCGATGCATTCTTATGATGCGAAACAGCCTTTATCTGACTAAGAAGACAAGCAACTGCTCAAAGAGACCAAGGCAGGTAACTCTTGACAAGTTTGCCTGTATGTCACTCACTGTCCCAAAGTTCAAGACTTCTCACAGCCTTCCCCAAACTGGCCATACCCTGTAGCAACTCTCTGTGTGCTGATCATACAACTTGCTGTCTTCACACTTGCTAACGCCCATCATTAAAATCCAAACGCATAGTTTCACATTAAAAGCTAGCCCGTGCATTTTCAAAGGGTGACAAACACCAATTTGATTTTGTTGCTTGACTTTTTGTGAGGAGTTGGTGCATTTGAAATGCCGAATATATATACTGACCGAAAAAAGTAACTGACCAGGCCACATTTTTTGCTGTAACTTTTTATTGGACAAACCCATTATCATGAAATTTGAACAAAGTGAACTTCATCTATCAAAAAGAAAAACCAAATCCGAAATCACGTGATCGAATTCCATCAATTCATTCAGGACTGGTGTGTAAACAAACGTCACAGGGTCAAAATCCAATTGATTCACGAACTAAGCAGTCTCAATGCTAGACGGGCGTTTCGGTGATGTTGGAGAAGAGTTAGTCGCCTTGCAGGACGCCTTGCGCGTAGTCCTCTCTCACGCAGACGATTGCGCACTGTGTTGGAGCTCATTCTTCTGAGTCCAGGGATGGTGTGGGCAGTGACTGTGCTGGGGTGGAAGCGGTTCCGCAGGTGTGTCAGGGCGATAAACCGATCCTGTTGAGGAGTCGTCACTCTCGGGCGCCCACTGCGTTGAAGGTCAGAGGTCGTTCCTGTCGCCACGTATCGACGATGCCACAGCCGGACAGTCTGTCTGGTCACTCCAAAGTGCCTTGCTGTCGCAGAAATGGATGCTCCCCCTTGCAACATGCACGAAGTCTCTCACCTTCAGATAAGCGTGGCATCTTTATGTGTGGGCTTGTTCAATGCAAAAGTATGGATAAAGTTGGCATTTGGTTCAGAGATTACAGTTCAGGCATTTTTGTTTGTGGCTCAAGCCACAAACCTATAACTCACTTTGTCGGTCGGTCGGTCTGGCTGTCTGTCCAAAATTGTCGCACATTTTGACAAAATGTCGCACTTCAAATCGAGGCTACACTTCAAAATTAATTGAGGCTGCTCTTTAAAATGATGTATTTTAAAAGCGTGCAAAATAATAAACATAAGTAATACAGACACTACAACAGACACGACGAGTATGCGGTGCTTCTTTCGATGAGTATAAGTAGGATACATAGTTTTAAATGTTTTCCAAAAGATATAAAAAGTTACGAAATGGTGCAGAGATAACATTCTGGTTTACAGATTAAAATTATTGAAAAGGCAGGGGAGGTGACTCATGATTGGAGTGGTAAAAATAGACCGCGTGCCACAAACTAGTATTGCGATTTCGCGCTTGTTTAATGTGTGCACGTAAAAAGCGAGAAATGAGGCACGTGATATCTGTTTTTGTCATGATCGCGATCGTAGCCTACTGCACAATATTCACGTGCATTAAATAACTCCAGACGAATTCTTGTGCTTACCGCACACAAAGAAGCCCAATAAATGCTTAATCCTTTCTTTGGTTTTTATATTACCAAAAAAATAAGTGGTCAGTTACTTTTTTCGGTCAGTATATATATCCGGGAAAATTCAGAATCTTCCCTGGAAAATTTGGAATTCTGATTTTTCCCGGATTGGTCTCGGTAAAATTCAGAATTCTGATTTTTCCCGGGAACATTCCGAATCTTCCCAAGCTTACATCGAAGTTACATGAATTGTGTGTGACAGGAAAACTTGAAACTTGAAATGTTGAATGTGGATGAACTGAATAAGCGTTACATCATCAACAATGACGACAAACGTAATCATTATATGATAATAATTATAATAATTATAATAATCATATAGTAATAAGCCAAGTGTCCGTGTGTGTGTGTGTGTGTGTGTGTGTGTGTGTGTGTGTCTGTCTGAAACACAAAACGGGCCTTATAACTCCGCCGTTTTTCGACCGAATCGCTTCAAATTTGCTGTGAGCCCTGACGGGGGAATGGCAACGGCAACCAAGGCGGCCATGTCATTTGCGCGGTTCGGCAAATGCGCGAAACGCGTATCCGCCGGCCTCTCGGCGCCCGTATCTCTGGTAATTCTTGGCCGATTGCGTTCGCAATTGGAAGGTATGTGACCGGGGACGGTAACTATCCGTGTGCCAAACCGGAAGCGAATCTATTCATAAACGCGCGTGCAATACGCCGCTTCACCTTTTTACAAATAACTCCGCCGTTTCTTAACCGAATCACTTCCAATTTGCTGTCAGGCTTGCTATGGCCAGGGCAAAGCCTGGCAGGAAATTTGAAGAGAATCGGGAGAGCGCGTCACTTTCAGAGCAGCGCCAACAGGAAACGGGGCCTTATAACCGGCCTCTCGACGCCCGTATCTCCGGTATTTCTGGGCAGATTGCCTTCGCATTTGGACGGTAGATGACCGGGGACGTTGACTATCCGTGTACCAAACCGGAAGCGAATCGATTAAAAAACGCGCGCGATATACGCCGCTTCACTTTTTCACAAACCACGGCGTAACCAGAAACGACATTGACTCGAGATTTGGAACTTGCATGACCAGCGATCGTGACTATCGTCGTGCAAAATTGCAACAGCATCCGTTCTTAAACACGCGCGATATGCGCCGATTAAATTTCGCGAATTCGGCGAAACGGGATTCGTCCAAACGTGCTATTATTAAGATAATTCATCCTATCTATTTCAACTAACTCTTTACCCACAAAGCGCACCAGCTGTGAGCGTGGAGGGGGGGGGGGGGGATAGGAGGGGGATGGGGGTTGAGGGGGGGAGGGAGGGGATGAGGGATGGGGTTTTTGGGGGGGGGGTGTCTCTGGAGGGGTGTGTGGGGGGGGGGCGAATATAGGGGTGGTAGACTCCCCCCCCCCCCCCCAGGGATACAGGTAGGGGGGATGTCTTCCATACAAATAGTTCCCCCACCTTCTGGAAGTTCTGTGCTTATAACTACCTCTTATCTGTCAGTCTCTTTCATTCTGCCTTTTCCCTTTGCATGCTGTTATCTACTATCGTTCTGCCTTTCCGGTCCATTCTCCTGCCTTTTTTCAAGAAATACTTTCAAAAAGATTTCCTCTAGCCGAAGTCAGACATGCTGGGCCTAATTATTCTTACTTAGGCGCATAACAGCAGCATGATGCATCTACGTTCATAATTGACAGGAACATGCCTGAACGACCGAAGAAGAAGAAGAACGAAGAAGAAGAAGAAGAACTACAACTCTCTCTATATAGCCTGAGTCGAAAAAAAAAGTGATGTTAGCAGGGGGATAGGGTGGGTGGGTGCGCGCGTGCGCGTGGTCAAAGTTTAAATAATTATGAAACACTTTCTGGTATAGGTCAAGATGTGCCAACCCCCTACATTTCTCGGTTAATCTCTGTCTCTCTCTCTCTGGTTTAAATGTTTTATTTTCCAAATCAACATGAACAACTCTCTCTCTCTCTCTGTGTCTGTCTGTGTCTGTCTCTGTGCCTGCTCCGCAGGCGGAGGACGTTAAACAAATTTTCACTCATCCAACCGGAACAGCAGTTGTCCTCTTTGCTCTTTGTCTGTCTTTCTGTCTGTCTGTCTCGCTAGGTACTTCTTCTTCGAGAAGGTAGATGATTGGGGACGGTGACGATCCGTGTGACAAACCGGTGGGGTGGTGGGGGGGTGGGGGGGGGGGGGAGGGGGGGGGGGCAGTGGAGATTACAACGGGATGAGACTACACGTATCTGTATTATAAAAAAATCAGGAGCTTACTGGTTTAGCACTGCCTCCGGGCATTGCCTCCTGTATTGTTCCCACAACCTTTGTATTTACAAATGCCCCACATGCCGAAAGGCCGAACTAAGTAGGCTTTCAGTTCGTTTTTTGTTTTTTGTCCTTTGCAGATCTACGATCACAAAAGAGTATATTTTCGTTCGGGTTTGTTTCCTTTTTTTGTTCGTTTCTTTGTTGTTCTTTTCTGTCTGTCCCAAGGATCTCCTGAACCGCTTAACCGAATCGCTTCAAATTTTGTGTGGTGGTGTGTCCCAATATTAAAAAATCGGGACTTTACTGGTTTAGCACTGCCTCCGGGCATTGCCTCCAGTATTGTTTCCACAATCTTTGTATTTACAAATGCCCCACATAGTCCATCAGCCAGCAGGTTAATCGGTACCACTCATAGTGGCAAGTGTTATCATATATTTTTGGAATCGTCTATGTCCCTAGATGTCAGTTTAGGCTCTGGGAGAACAGAGCTTGATCACGGTGCGCGTTCTTGACGCGTTAGGGTGGGGTTAGAAATCACGTGATAACAGGCAGAAAGCTGCCACGTTCACAACATTATCATGATTTTCTGATATCTAGGGACATAGACGATTCAAAAAATATATGATAACACTTGCCACTATGAGTGGTACCGACCCCCTTGATTTGAGGGTCTGGCTGAAGGACTAACAAGCTGAAAGGCCGAAGAGGGCGTAAAACCCTGTAGGGGGCGGGGGTGGGGGGGGGGGGGGGCGGATGGGATGGTTGGGGGGGGGGGGGGGGGGAGAAGAATGAATGTTTTTGTTCTTTTTGTTGTGGGTTCGAGATTTACCAAAACGGACCTACAAAGGTTGAACCACAGATTAAGAACCTCTCTGGTTGAACCAAGTAGGCTTTCAGTTCGTTTTTCTTTTTAGTCCTTTGCCAATCTACGATCGCAAAGGAGTATGTTTTCGTTCAGGTTTGTTTCCTTTTTTTGTTTGTTTGTTGTTCTTTTCTGTCTGTCCTAAGGATCTCCCGAACCGCTTGACTGATTCGCTTCAAATTTTGTGTGGTGGTGTGTCTCTATGAGAGGAAGGCATCCGCAGAAACCGTTTTGCCGCCCTGACCTTGACCTTGGCATATGAACTTGAAAACCGAAAATCGCTAAGGGGCCATAACTTCCACACTGCAGGTCCTAGAGTCTTGAAACTTGGCATGGACGTACTTTCGCTTATGGCCGTTCTGATGATGGCGTACCAATGAAGGTCAAGGTCAAGGTCAGGGAGATCGGTACGCCTTGAAAGTGGTAGGGGTCTAATAATTGGGGTTTTCTGTCCCACGCATATCTTCTGAACCGCTTCACCGAATCGTTTCCAATTTTGTGTGGTGGCGTGTCACCATGAGAGGAAGGCATCCGCGCATAAAGTATCACCATCGTGACCTTCACCTTGGCGTATGACCTTGAAAACCGAAAATCTTTAAGGGGCTATAACGTCCACACCGTTGGTCTTAGGGACTTCAAACTTGGCATGTAGGTACTTTGGCTTATGGTTGTTTTGATTGCATGCCGATCAAGGTCAAGGTCAAGGTCATGGAGATCGGTAGGCCTTGAAAGTGGTAGGGGTCTAAAAATTGGGTTTTCAGCCACAAAAGTAAAAATATAATATTTCGCGGACCCGGCGAAACCGGTACTCAGCGTTACCGATACTAGGCGCTAGTTATAATAATTATAATAATTATAATAAATAATACTATCCAAGATTCATAATGCATGCTGTATATAACAGTCATATATAAAAAAATCCAAACAATATAAAACATAAATCATAACACATGTTATAAATATAAGCTTCTGTCTGAAGAAGCCACCAAAACCCTCATTTCTGCCTTTGTTCTTTCAAGACTTGATTACTGTAATTCTCTCCTTGCTGGCTGCCCACAAAATCTCCTGATTAAATTGCAGAAAGTCCAAAATAATGCTGCTCGCCTCGTCCTGAAATGCCCGAGGACCTCTCATGTTTCTCCTTTGCTTCAATCTCTCCACTGGCTCCCTGTTGAAAAGCGCATTGAGTATAAACTCTCTCTATTATGTTACAAGTCGCTGAATGGTTTGGCCCCATCATATCTCTCTGATCTTCTATCGATTTATACTCCCACTAGACTGCTTCGCTCCTCCTCTGACACTCACGTTCTGCAGATCCCCCGTTTCCGTGCCAGAACTCTTGGCGAACGTTCTTTTTCTTTCCAAGCTCCCTCCTCCTGGAACGGCCTCCCTTCTGCACTCCGAACCTCAAACAGCCTCTCTTCTTTCAAGTCCTCCCTCAAAACAACTCTCTTCAAAACATAATCTTTCTCATCCTCCTCCTGCAAAGGTTATCCGTTGAGTCATGTGTGTGTGTGCGTGTGCGTGCGTGTGTGTGTGTGTTTGTTGTTGTGTGTGTGTGTGTGTGTGTGTGTGTGTGTGTGTGTGTGTGTGTGTGTGTGTTTGACCTTAAGTTCGTGTGAGTGTTTTGTGTGTTGTCCAGCTTTTCATTTTGTTAGTATTGTTTTTATCATGATTGTAAGCGCTTAGGGCTTTTGTTAAGATTAAGCGCCCTAAATATTCATTATTATTATTATTATGAGAGAGAGAGAGAGAGAGAGAGAGAGAGAGAGAGAGAGAGAGAGAGAGAGAGAGAGAGAGAGAGAGAGAGAGAGAGAGAGAGAGAGAGAGAGAGAGATATTTTATGGACTAAACATATAGGTTCGTTTCAATATGAGATTTGGGAAGAAGGGGTATCGAGCACTGACACTAACCCAGGAAAACCAGCAGATGGGTGTACAAATCAAAATCGTCAGTTTTTCAGTCACGCCCCCCGAATTTTCCCGGATTCCAAATTTTGCCGTCACATATATACAGTGTATATTTTTTTCTCTCTCTGTGTTTGTGCGCACAGGCGCACGCATTCCTTGTAAATGCGTGTATGTGTGTATTAGTGTGAGTATGTGTGCATGCACGAGTACGCATTACTGTATGTGTTTGTGTTGTGTATATGCATGTACGCGTGCATGAGAGTACTAAAGTGTTTCCGTCATTGATTTTGTCTTATCTTTATCAAAACCTTTTGTTCTCAGATAATGATGAGCTGACCCCGAAAAGGACAAAACACCAGCACATGCCATTCATCGTGACGTCACAAAGTACATCCTACAATGATGCCACCTACAATGACATTACAACCTGTGTGACAACGACCCTGTACACAATTTGTTTTTAAACCAGAAAGATGAACGCAACGCTTAGCAACAACGTCACTTTAAGTAACGTCATCATGACAACACCTAACATTGCTAGTCGTAATAGTAGTGACGCAATTTCTTCTTCACTGAACGTCACGAATGACGTCATCATCTCCTCGGCAGTGACCTCCTCGTGGGTTGCCACAGCTTTGAACAACAGCACAGATGCAGGAAGCAATGGAAACGCCACCGTTTTCTCTGGTAGTAGCAGCAATAACACTCTGCTGACGTCATCGACCGAGCTTGACGTGATAGCAACTACAACGTCATCACTGGAGTCGTCAACGAGCGAGGAGGATGCAGGCGAGATTCTGGCCGCGCAAATCGCCAGCGTTATCGACCTGTACCTTCCTCCTTTTCTGACCGTTATCGGGGCAGTGGCCAACGTCTTTGTGGTGCTGGTGATGCAGAGCAAGTACTTTCGTCACATGTCCACGTCTTTTTACATGGCGGTCAGTTCCGTGTTCGACATCATCAGCTTGACGGTCGCTCTTCCTGCTCATTATGTCTACGTCAACTTTCCTGAGGTAAAATGAAAGTAGATAGATAGATTGTGCGTGTGTGCGTGCGTTAGTGTGTGTCAAGTCACGTCAAGTCAACTCAACTCAACTCAACTCAAACAACTTTATTATCTCTTAGAGAGAAATTTAGTGTGGTGATGTCTGCGATTGACACAGTTAAAAACAAGACACATTATAATATACATTAAAAACAAGATGTGCTTCTAAAACATAAATGACAATACCATTAAATCAAAACACACATGATGATAATTATCACTTGAAAGCAAAACAGCAGTGCTTAAAACAAAATGTTGCCAATATTATATTTTTTTTAAAACAAAAAACAATACATAAAATATTACCGTTTAAGATAAATCACTTTAATTATATAATTTTAAATGCACAACACACACAATGGACTTATTTATAACAAAACACGCATACTTTATGTTTAAACAAAGTCATATATTATCATATTTACAAGTTAACATATCCACATAATTCATGTAAAACAAGAGGCAAAGCCTGCAAGGCTCACGTCTGATTTTTATTACTATAGCAGGCATGGGAATTCCCATGACAATTCCCATGCCTGTATAGAGAGAATACTGTTATGTAGACACTTGTGCATCTGAAAACAGAATTAATTTTTATTTTACTGTGTAAATTAAAATTATTTCTATGCACCCCTACCCCTTTCTTTAAAATTTAATTATATGTATGCGCATGTAACATAGTGGAGCCCTATTTTTATTTTTGGCAAACAAGTAAAATTGAAAAGCATATTGACCAAGCTTTCAGAAAAAACATAGTGACCAACCCCCCCCCGCCGGGGTAAGGGGGGTCTACGGACACCTGTAGTAGGCCTAGTCTTTGCCTGTGGGTCTAAGCCTCTTACTCTTAGAAAATTAATAATTGAAGTTGCGTGATTCGTAAGGCCATACTCCTGATCTGTTACTGTTTTAAACTGATTGTTCATGCGATGAAAACTTGTTCCACATCATCTACATTTCTGTAAGATATTTTATATTAGTCCTAATATTTTATTTTCGTTTCGTTAATTCCCCCCCCCCCCCCCCCCCCTCTGCCACAAAGCAAAGGTCAAGGTCACAGCCAGCAAGCTCATCCATGTTTATCTTCCCCTGTACAGTCTTTGCTCATGGTGATCAATCGTCTAGGCCTAACAAAGGATTCGTACGTCGAAGGCAGTGAAATCGACGAACCCTGGATTTTCCGTATATTTTTTTTCAAGACTGAAATGAATGTGGGCTAAATGTTAAGTACGTCGTCTTGATTATGAGGTAAGGCATGGACTCTAGGCCTAGGCCTTGTTGCCGGAAGTGCGGTAGGCTAAGTTATGCGCAGAGATGATGTGCAAATGAACACGAACAACCGTTACTCAAAGGCGCAAATAAAGCTAAACAACCGGGCCGTCAACGCACACACTCGGTACATCCATTTGTTACAGAAAATATAAGTTGACGACGTTAAAATGTACCTATTTGTACACACCTGAAGTCTTGTGTTTCTTTTTAAAGAGCGTTTTTGTATATCTAATGGAGAGTCTTCTTTCCAGTATGTATCTCCTACTCGGTACAACACAACAGTTACAGTAATCTCTGCAACAAATGATTTTCTTTCTTTTGTTCCTTACCGATGTATCTGACTGCTTTGATCGCCATGACTTGAAGGCTCACGTCAAAATCAAGTATCCTGCTAACTTTAACCCTGTAACATCTTATGTTCTTTTGAGAAAATGACAACGTTAAAGTTTCAGTGGAGAGTGAGAGTCTTCTTTAGTTTGAAGAGTGTGACTGAGTCAAGGTTAAAGGTTAAAGGTTGCACAACAGTAATCTCTGCAACAAATGATTATCTTTATTTTGTTCTTTATCAATGTATCTGACTGCTTTGATCGTCGTGACTTGAAGGCTCACGTCAAAATCAAGTATCCTGCTAACTTTAACCCTCTAATGCCTTATATGTTTAGAGAAAATGACAACGTTAAGGTTTGAGTTAAGGTTAAAGGTCGGGGCCACGGACGCAACACACACACACACACACACACATACACACAGACACACAACCGAACATGTACGATACTATAGACTCCCTTTGTTTTAAAAAACGACGTGAGCCAAAAATGGATATAGCAAATCCACAAAGAACAACCCATGCCTACTGAAAGACACACACCCCTGCGCGCGCGCATTGACCGCGCACACATACCCCCCCCCACACACACACACACACATACCGGTACACGCGCGGGAGCTAAGAGATTGTTGCTTGTTAAAATGTGTACCAATCTTAAAACGTATAGAAGCCTAATTAAGACGGGAATTGCACTTATTTATTTAACAAAGAAATGGACACGGGTAAAAAACTGTTTCTACTTCTAAGAGTCTTGAATTTTGGAGTTCGGAAGCGCTTGCCGGAAGGCAAGAGCTCATAAAATTTGCTAAGGCCATGGCTGCAGTCACTCGATATCATTCGTCCTTTGTCTTTCACTCGTCGTTCATACAACGCATTCATACTGCTCTGTTTCACTCCCACAATCTTACCGCAAACGTTCACTATTTTATTCAATACATTCTTATTCTTGACACTCAAACTACCGAACCAACACACACAGGAAAACGTTAAAATGGACTCAATGAAGCACCTGTAAAAACCCTGTAGTACTGTTTTGTTGACATCAAGACTTCTTAGTTTCTGCAAACAGTACATTCTAGAATTGCACTTCTTGTGTATTGCATCGACATTGGCATTAAAATTCAATTTATGATCAATAGTTGTTCCTAAGTACTTGTACTCACTCACTCGCTCAACTTTCGTTCCGTTAATAAAAAGATCAGGCACAACTGAGGGCTTTCGTCTAAAACCAATCACCATTTCTTTCGTCTTTTGCACATTCAGATCTAGATAATTATTTTCACACCAGGTAACGAAAACATTCACATGGTCATAATAGATTTGGTCAGAATTGGAAAGATCTTGGAGAGCAGAATCATCAGAATATTTGATCAGAGGAGTGGTTTCAGTGCCAGTGCAGTCGTTTGTGTAGAGAGTAAAGAGAACAGGTGAGAGGACAGTGCCTTGGGGAGAGCCAGTAGAAATGTGTCTAACAGAACGGAGGGCCTTTTCAAAACGGACAGACTGGGATCTATGGACAAGAAAACTGACGATCCATTTAACAAGTTTAGGTTCAACATCATAGGAAAGAAGTTTTGTGGCCAATAGGTGGGGTTGGATAGTGTTAAATGCAGATGAGAAATCAATAAAAAGAATGCGTAGAAAAGATCCAGGTTTTTCCAGATGTGTGTAAGTGTTGTGGAGGAGAGTGAGTGTTGCGTCGTCTGTACATCTGTTAGGCTTGTATGCGAACTGGTTTAGGTCAAGGTATCGTGTTGTCTGTGTTGTTACGCGTTTGAGGACGATTCTTTCAAAACATTTCATAGTCAAGTTAATTTGATTTTTATTGAGCATAAAGAAATAAGCTTTGACAGCTTTTTTTACATTCTGTGCTCAACCTAAGCTAGAAAAGCATGCAAACAGAAAAATAAAACGTAAAAACAAGAAAAGTATGCAAACATGAAAATCAACAAATGAGAACAAATTTCACTACTAAATTAAAAAATAAAACGTAAAACAATAAAAGCATGCAAACACGAAAATAACAAATGAGAACAAATTTCACGACTAAGCTTACATCAAGTTAGCTACTCATGCATCTTAGGCATATACGGAAAATTCACATAGAAAAAAAAGAAAGAATTAAAAAGACAGGCATCGGCAGAGTGAATGGGAGACATAGAGAGGGGGGGGGGAGAGAGAGAGAGAGAGAGAGAGAGAGAGAGAGAGAGAGAGAGAGAGAGAATGCGAATGCGAAATGGTTTATTGCTTTAGAGTACAAAGCTCCATTAGCAATTTGGCGCAAGGCCGGAACAAAACAACAAAAGGACAAACGATCGACGTGCACGAACAGTCCGACATGGATTCCATAACGAACATTTTGCTTTTCTTCTTGTCAACAGGGTTTTTTTCTGTGTTTTTTCACACATTATTTTGTAATGTCGTACAGAAATAGAGGCGGTAGGTCGGTCAAGGATGCAAGTCCCATGCACACCAGATGCCAGCCAAGGAAAGAGAGAATGAGGCCTCGTAAATTTTCCAACTCCCCTGTCGCTCGTGCGATGATGTCAGCGTGTTGTTTTCTGTCGGCAACACGTTGCCCTCGACAGAGATTTGCGAGTTTGGCTCGTTCTTCGGTCAGCATGTTCTTCTCTTCCTGCTTGATGTAATCCAACACGAGATCGTGTTTCTTTTCTACATCAATGACATGCCCGAAAAACTGTCCTCCACATCTCGGCTCTTCGCAGATGATACCCTCTGCCACAGAAGTATCTCAGAAAGATCAAGAGGCGCTCCAGCAAGATCTTGACAACATGGCAGAGTGGGAAAATAAATGGAAAATGGATTTCCACCCGGGAAAGAGTCAGACCCTGCACACGATCAGAAAAAAGAACTCACAACCTGGCTCCTACCATTTTCACGGCCAGAAGTTGCAGGCAGTCAAAGAGGCGAAATACCTTGGTGTCACTATCCAACAAGACCTGCCGTGGGATACCCATACAAACAACATCGTAAACAAGGCCAACAAAACCCTTGGATTCCTACGAATGAATCTTAAAGTAGGCTCCATTGCTGTGAAAGAGACAGCTTACAAGGCCTTAGTACGACCCACACTTGAGTAGGCAGCACCTGTACTGTCAAGTGTAGCAGTGTGCTCGCACAGCTACTAGGCTCTCTAGGCTTACTCGTAGCAGACGTTTATTTTTGCTATTTTATAGTTATCTGCCCCAGTTAACTCCCTTGATGAGATTTCTAAATAAATTTTATTTTATTATAATTCTGTTTAAATTGAAGTTTGTATTGATGTAAGATCCATATGGTTGGAACCGGAAAAAACATAGATTTTATCCCATACGTATTAACTGAAATGCTCGCATAGCCTGACAATTCAATATTTTGTGATCGGTAAAATTAACACTTGGATCAAAATATTCCAGGTCGTTTCGCATGTTTTCTATTCTTATTCAAAATCTTATCAAATGCTTGAATTTCTAATTATGCAACCTAAATCTATAATCTATCCCCTTTCATTTTCATGTATGGCATGCTATGGATCTTTTCCGTATAAACTTGTAGTATTGCAAAATGAATACAGTCGTAACGGGTTGTAGCTATTCGCGAACCTCCCGAGTTCTTTGTGCTAGGCTAGGCCATTGTCACAGGTCACTTTATAATGTGTGTATACTATTTAATTTTTCTCTTATTTACTTTCTAGGCTAGTTCTCTTTCTGCCACGAAATGGATATTAGGTTTTGTCTATCAAGTTTCTCTTGCTACTGTGTTAATCCTTTCTCTTTCTCAGTTTCAAGTTTCTATACGAAATCTGTTTCTTCTTGTTTTAGTCTAGGCGTTTTGGCAGTTTCTTGAATTGTGGATTTTGTCCTGTATCACGCCATTTCAAACTTAGCTTTCATTGGCTTAGGTGTTGCTCCAATTAAATGTGAGTCTCTGAAACCTAGGCTTGGGTTCGTCAAAAAAGTTCCTCTGCGCATCCTTAATAACAATTATTGTGGCGGTACCATAGCCGATGAGGTTTATACGAGGCGTGGTTACTGCTACACCTATCTATATTGATAAAAACTCGGGACTTTACTGGTGTTGCACTGCCTCTGGGCATTGCAGCCAGTATTGTTCTCACCATCTTTGTATTTACAAATGTCCCATATGTGTCTATGACCGAGAGGACGTAAAACACCATTTTTCATTCAAAAGTTCCTCTGCTTATTATTGTTATTCGTCGCACAGAGGAAAAACTCGATTCTTTAGTCCTCTGTGCGAATACAATAAATTATATTTCGTTCCTAACCGGTCAAGAGGAAGCTTAAGTTCACCCCCAATTCTATATTTGTGGGGTGAACGGTCGCGATAACCGGTATCGAGTCAAGAAGAAGAAGCCATGCTGTCTGCCTGAACTGAGGGCATAGCTGTCTGGTTGAGAGGGTTTCAGGAAGCCGCAAGTGTGCTGCATTTTCCTCCGACTCCTAGGTGTGTGTTGTTAGTTTATTTCGGCATTCGGTTAGGATTTGGGGTTAGATTTAATTGTCACGGGAAGAGCAGAGGTGGTAGTGAGTTTTCTTGGTGATAGGGTGTGATAGGGTGTCAGAGTAGGCATAGAAAAAAACCCAATGACAGGAGTCATTTCCTAGGGACAAAGGTTGGTTAAAAAAACTTACTAGTTGTGTCTAGGGAAATTGTCAGTTTAGGGGAGAAAATGTGTAAATGTAGCCGGTTTGCCGAACCGAATTTTCAGGTTTACACTGTGATATGTGCATAGTTAAATTTAAGGTGTGAATGTGTAAACATATTCTTAAATATTTCTAAATTAAATGAATGAATGTGTAAACGCATGACACCACAAACAACGCCACAAGTAGGCAGGGGACAGATTTTGTGGGATGGAATAAGTCGACTCGTTTAAAAAAAAACAATAGCCAATGTAGGTTTCCTTATGTCCTTATGTGGGGGCGGGGCATGTGTTGTAGGCCAAGTAAAGATTTTGTGTTGTGTTGTTCGTTGCTGATTCATGTGCCAAGTCCAACCATGAGTTCAGTTTTCCCCTTACACGCATTCACATGGGCATAATTGGTGGTGATTTAATAACTTTTCAAGCTAGGCCAGAGGTTTATTACACACCGGGTTCCATACCTAAACAAATTAAACCTTTTGGGAATTGGCAAAGTTGCTGGGTCATTGTCAGCTTAGAGCTATAAATGGAATAAAGCGTCAATGTGTAGAAAGAGAGGAGACTGGAGAGAGATAGGCCTAGAGATTTTAAACGATAAATTTTAGCTGGTGTTGTTTTAATGCAGTTGGTTTTGCTCCGCTACCTATGTTTTGCCTGAAGGCAAGAGATAGGTTTTGGTTTGTGAGCATGTAAATTGTGCTGCACGAGAATTTCGGGTGCGTGTCGTTTGGAGACACTTCGTGTTTTCAGTATTGGGGAGTGACAAGCTAGAAGTTTGTCAGGCCAATGGTTGTGGGGTCACGTCTGTGCACTAGAGCACCTACGTGTAAAGCGAAGATGAATGTGTAACATGGGGATGGTTTTATGTAAATAATACAGTGGTATCCGTCTATGCAGAAATAAAAGGGAAATTTTTAAGATTAATTTAATAGGGACATAGTGTTAAAATAGTTTTATTTTTGTTTTAAACAGGCCTTTCAGTTGAGGGGACTTACGCTGTCCGTAAACATTGGAAAGGGCCGCAAGGACAAGGAAGAAGCTACACTGCGAGGAGTGGAGAAGAAGGTGTCGGTGCGTTAAGTTTTTTATTTGTTATAATATTAAAAGGCATAGTGCGTTTGTGCCTATTACTAAATCAAACTAGCTTTGAGCTATCGCCACAGCGGTGACTTGGCGCGTAGGAATATAACAATAGTGTGGGGTATTGTCCCTACATTTTGGCATGGTGTGAAGGAACACAGTGGTAGTGTGTGTGGGGCGACTTCCCTACATTTTATGAATGGCTTAGTTGTGTAGAGGGTATTTTACTAGTGGGTTATCACCCTGGAACAGTGAAAGGTGAAGTAGCCGTTTCACTGCAAGGACTGTCACCAGTGGGGCATAATATTGTTACACACACACCTCATTTTGTTGTGGTTGTTATCTTGGGGGTTGTTGTTTTGATGATGAAGGTGGGGTTAGCCATCTGTAACGCTTAGTTATTAGTGTATACCTTTGGATGTAATCTTAGTGATATATTTTGGGGCATTGGTTCTTGTTCGCTCTTGTGGGGTGGATGAGTGATTATTAGTGTTAAGCACTCATCTTATTTTTTTTAGGTTCATTCATTTTGGGTGAAGTGAGAGATTCTCGATTAGGATTTGAATGTAATTATAATAGTTGGTGGGAGTTTTAGTTGGAAAGACAGATCATTATTGTTTAGTACCTTTGTGTGTGATCTGGTCTTGAACTATACTCAAACCATCTGTTCTTTTCTAAATGTAGTCAGTTGTAATTATAATAGTTGGCGGGGGTGTTAGTTGGAAAGACAGATCATTATTGTTTAACACCTTTGTGTGTGATCTGGTCTTGAACTATACTCAAACCATCTGTTCTTTGCTAAGTGTAGTTAATTGTAATTATAATGGTTGGTGGGGGTTTAGTTGGGTAGGTGGGTCACTGCAATAGTTTTGGTGTTTTGTTTGGCGCCATTGCATGTGATCTGGCCTTGAACTATTCCTGTACCATCTGTTCTATTTTTGTTGTTGATATAATAGGTTAAAAGTACAGTTGAAACCGCTTAAGCGGGGGTTGCGTGTAAGCGAGTTTACTGTAGGGGATAAAGGGAGGGAATTTAGTTTACAGGAAATAAATTAGATAAGCTTTCAGCTGTTGTTTCCTTTTCTTAGATTCTTTTGTTTCAACATTTAATTTTGGGTTGGGTCATTGAGTGGAGTTTATATTTTATTATTATTTGGACATTGTTGTGGTATGTAATTTTTTGTAAAGGGGCATTGTTTGTTTATTGTTCTAAGTCGCCTGGGGTTGGTTTAATCGGCGGTTTGATTGTGTGAAAGGAAAATTGATGGTTTGATTTTAAATAAATTGCATTTCGCTTTTACGCCTACTTGAAATCATTGTGTTTGTGTTGTTGGGGTGTTAGCTAGAGTGGGTTTACTTTATTTTCATTGTGCACACCCTTCTGGTTCGTGTCAGCCATGTGCGAAGGCCGGTTGACTGTCTTTCGAATCGTAATACTAATTTTCTAAACCAAGCAATTCTATTTCGATTCGCCCTAATGTTTTCATTCTAATAACTAACAAAACTATACGTTTTGTATATTTAAAATGATCTGGGACCTTATAGATTTATAATATTTTGCGATTAAAGATTTGCTTCAAACCACAAGCATAAAGCCTAGATCACTAGAATTTCGATTTGTGTTTTCTGTCCATTTTTGGGAGATCGAAAATGCCTTCCAAGAAAAGAAGAAGGTACTTGCTGTCTTCGTAGACCTGACGAAAGCCTTTGAAGAGAAGGCTTCCCACCCTTTGCACTCTGAGATACAAAAGCCAGCCAAGAACAGGCTGAAACGAACCAGCTTCAACCACTTCTCTAAACGTCTTCACCACAAAAATGAAGACCTGCTACCTGTCTCCTCTGCCGAATGGAGAGAAGGCCTTCTTCTGAAGCTGCTCAACAAGAAAGTTGAAGGGAAGATGTACAACTGGATCAAAGACTTCCTCCAGTACCGCACAGCAAGAGTGAAAGTAGACGGGAAGATCAGTCACCGAGTCACTCTTCAGCAGGGCGTGCCTCAAGGAGGAGTCATCTCCCCGACTCTTTTCCTCATCTTCATAGATGACGTTGCGGAGAAACTGACCAAGCATGTCTCCAGAGCCCTCCACGCTGATGACTTTGCTGCATGGAATGCTGCAGAACATCTGTCAACTGCACACCACAGGATGCAGGCAGCACTGGATCATGTCGGAAGATGGGCATCTGACTGGGGTGTAGAAATCAGCACCACGAAGACAGTCACTACAGTCTTCTCACTGTCATCCCTGCCAGAAACCGCAAAACTAAAGTTGAATGAAAGATAGCTGAAACAGGAAAACACCCCAACATATCTGGGCGTGAAGCTGGACATGGACCCCTCATCTTAAAGAAGCTGAGAAGAAAGCCACCAGGAAGCTTGCCATCATGAAGCTGGCCGGAACATCTTGGGGCGCAAACAGTAACATCTTACAGACGGTGTACAAGGGCACTCTAAGACCAGTCCTGGAATATGGCAGTTCTGCTTGGGCCACATCATCCAAAGCAAATGCAAATCGTTTGAACAAAGTGCAGAATGCGGGGCTACGGCTCATCACAGGCGGGGTGAAAACGACCCCCATCCAAGCCATGGAAACGCACACCAGTTTGCACCCTCTGGAAGACAGGAGACAGGAAAAGGTGCACATTCACAGTCAAAAGCTACTGAGAATGCCTTCCCACCCTTTGCACTCTGAGATACAAAAGCCAACCAAGAACAGGCTGAAACGAACCAGCTTCAACCACCTCTCTAAGTCTTCACCACAGAAATGAAGACCTGCTACCTGTCTCCTCTGCCGAAATGGAGATGCTACCCGATTTTGAGGAACCAGAAAACCTGGAAGGGATCTCAATCATCACTGAAGCCCCCTACCTCCAGAAAGCTTTGGCAATGGAGATGATTGAGAATCAATACCACCCCAGTGAGTGGAGTCATGTCTTCACTGATGGATCCTCAGAAGGAGCAGTTAAGAACGGAGGTGCGGGCATCTTCATCAGGAAAACAGATGGAACACTGATTCCCAAGGCCTTCCCAACAGGAAGAATCTCTTCAAATTACCGAGCTGAAACATCAGCTCTGAAACATGCAACCAAGATCATTGCAAAGTCTGCCAACCCGCCACCGAAAGTGGTCTTCTTCACTAACTGCAGATCTCTGCTTCAGGCACACCAAAGCACCAGAAGTGAACAAGACCTGAAGAGCATCAAGAAAACCCTCCATGATCTCTCAAAACAATCCTCCGTCACACTTCAATGGGTACCATCTCACTGTGCTGACGCTCTCTCCAAAGCAGGCAGCAGAATGGAGCAGTTCAGCCATCCAGTGACCTACAGAGAAGCAAAAACAATCATCCACAACCACTACCGGTCCCAGTGGAAGAGAAGACAGGGTGAAGACAGTGATGTTGATACAATCCACCAGCTCAACAGACACCAGCAAACAACCCTCTTCCGGCTGAGGACTGGCCACTGCAGACTGCTGAGCCACCTCAATCGACTCAAAATCACCAATACCGATGAATGTCCATGTGGTTCAGGATCCCAGACCCCTGAACACATACTACAACACTGCCCAACACATGATGCTCTACGACGCCAAACCTGGCCATGGGGGGGTGGAGCTGCAGGTGCAGCTTTGGGGCAGCCGCACCGACCTGGAGAAGACAGTGGACTTCGTCATGGCGACCAATTTGAAAGTCTGACGCTGCCAGCTACATCGACCGCTGAAGAATAAGAAGAAGTTTCTGTCGATATAATTAATCTGGTTCTTTCTTGATCACGAAGGATCTGTGATGGCGGCTTTCGTCTGTACTGCACTTGCGTGGTAGATTCAGTTGTCATGTGTGTTGACACTTGCGGGTTGGCAGGTTTGACCCGAAGAACAAACACGGTGCTCGCACATTCTGACGATATTTTCCAGCTGGAAACGGTGTTTTCTGACAGCAGGGCAGATAAGGTCTTTTCTACAATGCTTGGCATTCCAAGTATTGCCATGTTGACGTTGAAATACGATAAATTTACCGCAGCTCGTTCAATGTATCGAGAGAGAGAGAGAGAGAGAGAGAGAGAGAGAGAGAGAGAGAGAGAGAGAGAGAGAGAGAGAGAGAGAGAGAGAGAGAGCGAGCTGAAGTTTGAAGTCTGTAGTTTTTATTGATTAGGCCTCTCTGCCCGAATCAATACTTTTTATCAATCAATAAATGTAAACTAGAACAATAAATGCTCATACATATAATCCATAAATTTAGAGAAATAATTTGAGAAAAAGAATTTATCCAGAAACAAGCGATTGACTTCTAAAAGCAAACGCTTTAGACAGAAAAAGAGAAAGAGATGAGCATGCTTTAATATCAGTAAATAATAAAACTAATTTAAAAGCATTGGGATGATTGTAGTATTTTGGGGGAATTAGTTGCTCTCTAAAAGTTTTATAAGCAGGACATATTAAAATAAAATGTAATTCCGATTCTTCTATACCTGGGCAAAAAATACAGGATAAATTATTTTGAACGTTTGAATATCTTAATCAATGTGGTTTTAAAGGAGATACACCCAATCTAATTCTCGTGAGAAATTTTCGTATGACTGAATTTTTAATTAAGTTCACGTATTGTGGTGGTTCTTGTAACTGCATAAATGTAGAATACAATGAATATCGTTCATGGGTAATGACTGTATATTCGAGATCTTGCAAATGACAATCAAATAATCTCCTTTTAAAAGTATATAAGAATTTCGTAACATTTTCAACTCCCTGGTTTTCCCAAACATAACTAAAACCATACATGTATAAAGTAAAACAAATGCGTGATGCCCAATTAGTTTTATTTCTACAATGGAGATCATATAACGTTTTGTAGGCTTTTAAAGGAATACGATGTTCATGCATTCTAGTTATTTTTAACCAATATTTTACACAATTTGTATACGTAGTTATGTATAGTGGGTATCTTCCTGTTTCACAATATATCAATGTGGCTGGTGTTTTAATGCTTACCTTAAGAAGCCATTTAATAGCAAATGTATGAACTCTTTCAAGAACAGTATGATCCGCCATTAGTCCCCAAAGGTATGCATTGGTTGGATTTGACTATCAAACATTTTAAAGAATACGTTGGGACTTCTTTCACCTATTTGAACAAAGGGTAATTACTCTCTTTTTCTAATTAACTCCCCTCCACCAAAGTTGTTTACGATACCAATCACCTAGCAGTGCGTGGGTCA
This sequence comes from Phymorhynchus buccinoides, assembly GCA_017654935.2. NCBI lineage: Eukaryota > Metazoa > Mollusca > Gastropoda > Neogastropoda > Raphitomidae > Phymorhynchus > Phymorhynchus buccinoides. The sequence continues at coordinate 17,467,449 of CM065698.1, read as the reverse complement.
GAACCAAAGTGAGACAAGCAAAGCATCATTCTTAAAAAAGAATGTGCCAAGCTCGCCTTTATGACCCTCACCCACACAGTACACATCAACAATGGTGGAGAGGACAACATACAAACAAATCAACACATGTCTAAGAGAGGCATAGCCTTCTAACCTTGAATATTCTTTCACCTATATTCGAAAGAAATTTTAGAATGCCATAAGTACCCATTTTAGCCTTTAATAACATTTCGTTTAATGCATACGGAAAGGTAACTCCAGTTGAAAAAAATAATACCAAGATATTTATAAGTATTGATAATTTCTAGTCTTTCACCACTTTTCAACTAAAACCACTTTTCATTTGAAGCTATATATCCACCCTTTCTAAATACAACAACTTTTGACTTATCAAGATTTACTGTAAGGTCAAGTGTTTTTGCTGTATTATATAATACATCTAGCTGATATTGAAGGCCATTGACTGTGTGGGATATCAAAATTACATCAACAGCAAAAAGCATGATGAGCATTTCAATTATGTCAGGAGCAAGTGTTATACCATGGTGACCATTATTCATTATTTCATCAGAAAGTTCATTAATAAATAGTGAAAATCATATTGGACTATAGTTATCACCTTGTTTCAATCCTCTAGGACATAAAAAAGAATCTGTTACATCATTGTTCACTCGAACTTTAACAACATTGTACATACTCTTAATTGCTCCATACATTTTCCCACGTACATCACTTTTTTGCAATATGTACCAAAGTTTTTGTTTGTCTACAAAATCAAAGGCTTTTTTAGAATCAATGAAAGCTACATATAGTTTTGAATGATTGGATAACTGTTTTTTAATCAAAACCAATAAAGTAAAGATATGATCTATAGTACTGTATACTCTTCTAAATCCAGCTTGTTTATTACATTATTTTCTTCAATCCAGTTAGTAAGTCGTGTATTAAGAATGTAAGTATATAATTTGCCAGATATATTTAATAAAGATATACCTCTATTGTTATCTGGTGAATTTATGTCACCTTTCTTATGTAGTGGATGTATAAGACGAGTTTCTGAACAATTCAATGGAAATGTTCCTGAATCAAACAACTTGTTAAAAAGCTTAGTAACAAACTTTTTTTTCTTTATTTTTTGTTCCAAGGAACATAGCATAATTCAACAAAGAATGAGTTTGAGACATGGTAATACGACAGCAACATATAAATAAACAATAAAGTACACATTGTATATCTTTATATATTCCTCGACATATGAATAAAATATTGCTTTAACAAAGGAATAATAAGAAACAGACATCTCCACGTATATCAAATTATTAATGAAAGAATAACATCAGTAAACGAATAATTAAGGCAGAGGACATATAGGTTTGTCAGAGAAAACCATTTTATATTCCCAAAGCTTTCCTCCCAGAAAAGAAACAAAGAAGCATTTGTTTTAATTAACTATAAATCCAGTAATGCAATTTAGTTAAATAATGCATTATTGTCCTTTGCCCCAGTTTTACACAGGGCAAAGGAGTCTGCGTTTGTTGCGTGTTTTTTTGGGTTTTTTTTTTTTTGGGGGGGGGTTCTGTCTGTCTTAAGAATATCTCCCGTACCGCTTGCCAGAATTGCTTCAAATTTGGTGTGGTGGTGTGTCACCATGCGAGAAAGCCATCGAGTATCACCGTCGTGACTTTGACCTTTGCGTAAGACCTTGAAAACCTAAAATATTTAAGTGGCCATAACTTCCGCACCGTTGAACTTAAAGTCTTCAAACTTGGCATGTAGGTGCATTAGCTTATTGCAATTCTGACGGTGGGGTACCAATGAAGGTCAAGCAGATCGGTAGGCCTTGAAATGGTTGGGGTCTAAAAATTGGGTTTTAATCCATACTTTCCCTATTTCTACTTGACACAAGCGCTTCAGATTGCGTATGGTTATGTATCACCTCGATTAGAAGACATCTAAGCATATATTACGTTGGCCCTTCAATAAATAATGTCCTTCCTGTTGTAAAACAGCGACTGAGCGGTGGATTTACATGAAACTTTGGCATCACTGCAAACCACCCTTCTCTGATAACCACACACATTTCAATCGTTTTGCCTTTGATTAAAGTACTTTTTGGTACTCTGACAAAAAGGAAGTGTGGAGCTGTGAAACTGATGCTTTTTGCAGGCCTTGGACAGCAGAATATTCTCGCTTTTCTAACTTCTGCTTTAATAACAAGAATAGCCCAAAACAGCATGGTATCTAATTGGGTCCGGGGACTGAGTGGGTGAGAACTTGGACATCTTACTTATCAGGGTAGAGAGGACTAGCGTTTTTATGAAGTCGCAGGATTCTATTAGTGCCGATGGCTGAGCGCTGCTGAAAAATTATTTCCACATATTTATGAGCAGTGATTGCATACTTGTCACGCACAATATCGACAATGACAGGGCCAGTGGCATTGTACAATCTGAAGAAAATCATTTCCGACCCACGAAATCCTGTCGCAGAACAATTTTTTAAACAGGATCAGCAGACACATGCATCTAATATAATGACTTGATGGAGATGCCACAAAAACATACCTAAGTTTCGTCTTAACAGAAGGATTTGGGGTCGTATGGTCCATTAATTGGGATAACATTTAGTTAACATTTTACCCACCGTTTCTTCATGTCTTCGTTTCGTAAGTAGGCTATCTATCTTCTAGGTCAGTTTTTAGGGCAAAGACTTGTCGCAGAATTCTGGCGATTTACGAAATAATAGGGTACGTAGTTGGCTTACTTTCTAAAGAAAAATGAATTGAATTTCTGCTTCCAGTGCTTTCATCTAAAGAAAAGATTGTTCGTTTATGATTGTCAACAATCTCTTTCTCTAGCTAGTGTCTTCAAAGTCAGTTTTCCCAGTTTCAAAAAAGCTCTATCCGCTTAAAAAAAACCCTGCAACAGGACAATCAAGGCCGCTCATAAACAGAATCGAAATCCGCATACATTTTCACCAACTCGTTTGTAAGTTTCCAGTATGTAACGGTGTATAAATAAAGTCGCTATTTTGTGAGATCCATTTTTTACAGGCTCAGCTGCAAACATGGCTTTATTGATGACGTTCGAAAAATGACGTCACTGATGACGTCATTTTCAAACTGCATGTTGAAAGCAGAATGGTTGAATTATATTGCGATCTAATTTTTATGCATGTATGGACAAAAACAAACGTTTGGCAACCTTTCAGGACATTATATATTGATGTACCCATGTATTTGCGTGCTTACCTTGACCTTGACCTTGGGCCTTGAAATCAAAATAATATTATGCACTTTGCACAATAACTGAATAAGGGACAACGGGGCAGGTCCACCCCCGGGGCAGGTCCACCCCTGGGGCAGGTCCGCCATTTCCTTTTTATTGCTATATCCTTTTTCCTGGAACCATTAAAGCATAATGATAGCCACGTGTTATCTTCTCGCCACAACCTGTGAAAGTTTGAAATTTGTGCATCAATTTGAGGTAAGATGAGAGCAAAAAATGTGATTTCTGCAACTTTTTGTAACAAAGTACTGAAGACTTCATTTCTGTCGTGACGCTATTCATATCAAAATAAATAAAAGGTTTTATTGCTAAAGGGATGCTTAGTTATTCAGGATTTTATGCTTCAAAAAGTTTTTCTCTTCTTTGCTTTATCTCTAAGATATACACGCTTAAAGATACCTAACCATCACGGAGCAAGTCCGCCCCCTTAGGCTGGGGCCATGTTCGCCCGTTGGAACTGAGACTCAACCTTTTCTTTATAAACTTTTTCTGTTCACATATCTCGTCTGAAAGTGTTTTTTTGATGGTCTTTCTCTCTGCTTTTGTTCTAGTCTGAAAAAGAAACTTCTTTTGATTAATGTAGTCTTAAGAGACTTGGTTACCCAGGGTTTATTGTTGGGGAAAATCTTCACTGTTTTCTGGGGAATAACTATGTCTTCACAAAATGAAATGTAATCAGACACAACGTCAACAGCTTCACTCACACTCTCACACGAATCAGTCAACACACTCCATTCCATACTCCAAGCATCCTCTCAGTTCTTCCAGATTTTCAGGCGTCCACATTTTCACACACTTTTTCACCACAGGGTCAGTCTGGTATTTGGGTCTGTACTTAGGTATGAGACAGACAGAGTTATGATCAGAACCACCGATAGAAGGCAGGGCGACAGATTTAAAAGCATTTGGGATATTACTATAAGTCAAGGGTCTTTTCATTTCGGGTGTAGCAAAATACATATTGGTTAAAAATAGGGAGAGAAGTTAAAAGGTTGCAGTGATTAAACTCGCCTAAAACAAAGCAAGGAGCATCAGGAATAATTAGTTGAAGGGAGCGCATGGTATCAGCGATATCAGCAGCAGCATGTGCAGCACAGGCAGAGGCGGGCATGTAAAACACGGTGACGAACAGTTGACCGAACTCTCGTGGCAAGTATCTGGGTCACAATGACACAGATAACAGTTCACAATCATCTGAACACGATTGTCGTCTTACCGTCATATGCATCCTGTTGCACCACCGTTCGTTGACGCACAGGCACACGCCGCCGCCCTGTTTTTTTACTTTGTTACCTGTGTGTCCCTATCCGTTCTGTAAGGCTTACCAAAACCATCAATAAACAACATATCATCTGACATTTTGTCACACATTTTGTCACACATTTTGTCTCTGTAAACGACATCAAACAGGCGTCTCTGTGCTCTCGCATGAATCGTGTGTTTGCCTGTATTTCGTCCAGTGTGGTGTTCTTAGCAGTGGGCCTCAAAGATGGCCAGATCATTGAAGTTAGGGGCGGCCTGTTTTTGTCACGTCTCTGTAGTCTTCTCACTCCTCTGCATCCTCTTCGTCGTCGTCATTTGTCAGTCGTGTTGTGGGCATTACTGTCTGCTGTGTTTACGATTTCAACTGGAAAGTCTTTAAAATAATCATGTAAAATGTGAATGTCTTTGAACATCATAAGGAAATCTCTAGACTACATCAACTGTCGGGTACCTGTACCTCGCTCACCACCATTTCCCATAGGATTACACATCACAGTGAACAACGAAATATTGCACACACAAACTAGCACTATCACAGTCATCAATCGTCCAAACAAATCATTTTGACAATCTTCAAACTATCACAAATCACTATGCAAAAAATAATAATCCAATTCAAACCACTGACAGAGAAACAAACAAAACAAACAGACAACGTACCACAGCGGCCGCCCCCCGTGACGTGCCACTACATTGTGATTAATTTCAGTCCAGGTAGCTAATTTATTAATATTATTCTGTAGATCATTGATAAATTCGATAGTATTACTGTTACATGATTGAAGCGAAGTGTCATCTGCGAACATTTCAGTAGCACAATGTATATGTAGAGGTAATTCGTTCATATAAATAGAAAAGAGGAGAGGGCCTAATACTGAACCTTGTGGAACACCAAATTTTATTGGAAGTAAAAGTGATCTGTTTGCATTTACTTCCACAAGCTGTTGTCGTTCACTAAGGAAAGAGGTAATAAAGTGTAAGGCCTGACTTGTTATTCTGTAATGGACAAATTTAGTGAGTGGTTTATAACATCAAATGCTTTAGCGAAGTCAATAAAAAGAATTCCAGTAAAGTCATTATTGTAAAAAATAAGTGAGCGTGTGAGTAATTACAGGTGAGGCTAATTTTAGTATTTTGCTATCAAGACCATCCAAATCTTTTGTCCCAGATTGCTTTAAATGCATCAAACTGTGACATATTTCATTTATTGACACAGGAGGCATATTGCAGGGTGAAGACATGTGTTTTAAATGACAATAGTGCTCTAATACTTTCAAATACTTTCCTCTTGTTTTATCATTATGAATTATATTGTTTACGACATTTACAAAATGAGCCTTTCAGTCCTCAGGTCATACATCATTAATTGGAGTCTGAGCATTACGGGGGATATTTATATTAGTCAGTTGGTTAATGGTTTCCAAATTGATTTTGATTTCTGTGGGGAAGATACTAAATTCTGAAAATATTTTTTCTTCGCCCATAGAGGTTACTTTAGTTCATTGCTTTTGGAAATCTTGTCTTTGTTTTGAGTTAACAAGGCTTTCCTTTATAAATCTTTCATCGTCTATTTCTAGTGTTATCCAGGGTGGCTTCATATCATGTTTAACTCTCTTTTTCACGATGGGAGCATGTTTATCATATATTGCATTGAACCCAGAAGTCTAAAGGGCTTCGCACACTAGCGTCAAGATCTCGAGATCGCGGCAATTTTTTGCTGCAAGGCGCAGTTGATGCGCTGCTTGTGTGTGAGAGATTCGCGGCGCGGCAGGATTTTTGATGTGTAGCTGCGCGATTTTTTGTTGCTCGAGAATAGAACCGGCTCTAATTTTGATGCTCAAGATCGCAGAGATCGTGAAACTAGCCAATCACAACGGACGGAAGGACCATAACTCTGATTGAAGAAAAACAATACTCTTGTTTCTAGGAGGAGGTTTGATGCTAGAGTAATCTTTCCTTGCTTTCCAAATAAGGAAGTTCACGCGACAAGAGGCGAAGCGACAAGAGTCGTGTGTGAGAACACCACTGCCTCGCTACAATGTGTGCTGTGATGCAGGCGTCAACGCGTCAAGGCGTCAACGCGTCAAGGCGTCAACGCGTCAAGGCGTTGCTCTGAGAAACATTTGACGCCTGATGCTAGTGTGTGAAGGCCTTAAGCCTTCATCAGGGTTTTCGATATGATAAATATAATCGAAATTTGAATTGAGTCAATCATTAATCAAATCAGTTTGATTAAAATGAGTAAAACGTCTATAAAATATTTCTTTGTGGCCAGCTTTAGGAATGTTTGTACCTTTCTTCATCCATGTTAAGCAGATAGACTGCAGCCAGTTTGTACAGAGCACATCTCTTTTATATTGGTCTTAGCATTGACATATATATGGTTAATTAGCGTTTTTTAATGGACAGTAATACGGGTTGGACGATCTATTAATTTCTCCAAACCAAGCATTAAATACATATTTTTCCATTTGGATCCCGATACTTTTAGGTCAATATTAAAATCCCAAAAAAAGATTATATCCTTAGATTCTATAACAGCAGCATCCATCATCATATAATAAAAAGCCAAGTATCCGTGTGTGTGTGTGTGTGTGTGTGTCTGTCTGTCTGAAACACAAAACGGGCCTTATAACTCCGCCGTTTTTCGACCGAATCGCTTCAAATTTGCTATGAGCCCTAACAGGGCGATGGCAAAAGCGCGAAATGCGTATCCACCGGCCTCTCGGCGCCCGTATCTCCGGTATTTCTGGACGGATTGCCTTCGAATTTGAAAGAGAGATGACCTGAGACAGTGACTATCCATGTGCCAAACTGGAAGCGAATCGATTTAGAAACGCGCGCGATATACGCCGCTTCACCTTTTCACACATAACTCTGCCGTTTCTTAACCGAATCACTTCAAATTTGCTGTCAGGCTTCCTGTGCCAGGGCAAAGCCTGGCAGCAAATTGGAAGAGAATCGGGAGAGCGCGTCACTCTCTGAGCAGTGCCAACGGGAAATGGGGCCTTATAACTCTGCACGTTTCTTAACCGAATCGCTTCAAATTTGCTGTTTTCAGCGTCACCAGTACTTGGCGTTACCGTTACTAGGCGTTACCGTTACTAGGGAGAGCGCGTCACTCTCAGAGCAGCGCCAACAAGAAACGGGGCCTTATAACTCCGCCGTTTCTTAACCGAATCGCTTCAAATTTGTTGTACTCAGCATTACCAGTACTTGGCGTTACCGTTACTAGGCGTTACCGTTACTAGGCGTTACCGTTACTAGGCGTTACCGGTACTCGGAGTTGCGCTAGTATAATTAAATCGCTTATACCAGTCAATTGATTCATCTCCGTTTCTATAAAGGAAACCTACCATAATTCGACCCACAGTGATTCAACATTATATTGTTTGTGCACTTTACAAAAGTAAACCAGGTGTGTGTGTGTGTGTGTGTGTGTGTGTGTGTGTGTGTGTGTGTGTGGTGTGGTGGGTCCGTAGGTCCGGCCCTGGTGTGTGATGGTGGAAGTATGGAAGGGGCTTAGTTGTGGTTCTTGGCTAAGATGGAACAAGTCAGAAGAAAACTTAGAACGAAATGGTTAACAAGGCTACTAATGTAATTGAGATTCATTGTGATACTTACTTCTGTCGATTCTCCTCCTTTTTCTCTTCCTTCTTCTTCTTCTCGCCCTTGTTATCGTTCTTATTCGTATGAATGAATGAATCTTTAATTTACTATCTTTTCACATCATCATTGTTCTTATTCGTGTTTTTGTTCTTGTTCTTATTGTTGTTATTCTTGCTATTCTTGTTCTTTTCCACACTTCTTTCTTTCTTTCTCTCTTTGTTATATTTCTTGACTGACTTCCTTCGTTTCATCGAGTTGTACTTAATTGGTCACGCTGGTTTCCTCCTTTCGTTTTGATTTTGTTCATAATGGCACGGTGTTAAAAAGACAAATCATGCTTATCTGGTTCTGGTTCATGCTTATCTGGTTCATGTTTTGAATTGTTTTCTTTATTTAGTTCTCTCTCTCTCTCTCTCTCTCTCTCTCTCTCTCTCTCTCTCTCTCTCTCTCTCTCTCTCTCTCTCTCTCTCTCTCTCTCTATCTTTTTTTCCACTTTCAGATTTTCGACAGTGTCCGAGATGCCCATGCCATGTGCTCGTTCTTTAACCTGTTCGGCTGGGGCACCAGTGACATGGGTATTCTGCTGACCGTGGCCATGACCACTGAGCGGTCCCTGGCCATCCAGTTCCCTCTGAAGGCGCCCACCCTGTGCACGGTGAAGAGAGCCAAGATCGTCACCGTCTGTCTTCTCTGCATTGTGCTGTTGAAGGTGAAGAATGTAACGATTGAAATAATCAGGCTTGGAGAGAATTAAAAAACGAAAAACAAAGGAAGATAACTCTCCCTTGAAGGGATACCCCCCCCCCCAGTTACCTATGACAGTTGCCTAGCCCTGCATAGATAAAGGGCACGGAGGAACAAACCCAGAGCCGTCCACCATTTTGTTGTTGTTGATGAACCCTAGATAAAACACTCCAGGGATCATCCCAACAGCCGAAGCACTTGAACAATATGGTACAAATGCATCAGCTAGGGATGAGAACATTACGTGTTTGACCGGTTTTTATTACCCCGCCACGTGGGCAGCCACACTCCGTCTTCGGTGGATTTCACTATTAAATTAACCTTTGTTTTGGGTTTTAAAAACAAAGCCTTTTGAAGCAGAAGCAACAGTATTGTATGAATCACATAAACAGCACACAATGTTGTGAATTTACACTCCAGAAAATATATGGAAGATTTTCTTTATGATACTAAAACGGTCATTGACGTTATGAACCAAGTCTTCTGCGATCGACGCAACTGACAGCATCAGACGTTTCTACTATTCGCTGTGATGAAGTCCACTCTAGGTCGATGTAGCTGCCCCAGAGCTGAACCCGGTCAGGTCAGGCGTCTTAGCGCATTGTTTGCTGGGATATGTTGTGTTGCAAAAATGTGTGCTTGGGCCTGTGGTCCTGACTCACATAGACATTTTATCAGTGTGTTTTAAGGCGTTTGATGTGGCTTAGATGTTGGCAGTGGGCAGTTTTGTCCTTTTGCTTCTTTCGCCATCGATCCGAAAATTCTCCAAAACTCTGAGATTGGTTAGAATGAGTGTTTCTGTAGGTTTTTTTATGATGTTATTGAAACTACTGTCTTTCTCAATTTCTTGAGTTCTGCCAAAGAGGTTGAATTCTGGTGTTTCAGGTTTTTTTGTGATCTTTCTGTGGACTAACTTTTATACTCTGTCATTGGAAAGTGGTATTCTACTTTCTTCCTTATGATCAAGTCTGCCACGAAGTTTGATGCTTTCTTGCCAAGGGGGCGCTTTCCATGTTTCTCAATGACAGTTCTACTGGATCTGTTTCCTGTGCCTTCATTCAGGGCTTTTGTCATATTCTACAGCTTGCTGGTGTTCTTGTCCATGCTTAGACTGTTGGTCTTTTCATTACGGCTCTTCATATCTCTGTCTGCTTCTGCTGGCAGAAGGTTTCCTTGATGCTGTTGTGTTTCTGGGTATTTTCTGGCGTGGCATTCTGCTCCATGGCTTCTTTGGCTAAGTCCCATTCTCCATGAAGCTTTTCCATTCTCATTGTAGTATGGCCTTTAGTGTCCACATTTTCCTCTTTCCATGCCATGGAGTAGCACGATATAGGTTTGTATTTAGGCTGCTTAACAATGATCAGCTTGTTTTCCGTCATATTCTTCTCCAAATGAGTCATTTCTGCATAGCACCAGGCTTCAACAACCTGATCAAATTCATACATTGGGTAGCTACGTCTTGGATACAAATCAACACATTCTTGTGACTTGCTTTGAATAAAATATACAACCACTACTGCGTTTCTTCAAGCAGTGCATACCACCACCACCACCCTAATTTTTATGAGGTACAAAAGCATTCTAAAATGTATGCTGCTCACAAAAAGTAGGGGATAATAAAATATTGACTTTGTAATATCACCATAGTTTTAATAATTAGATAATATGCTTAATTTTATGTGCGAACAAAGTTCAGCCTTTCCTGACCGTAACATCGAAGACAAAAGTCAATTTTAAAATGTCACGTGACTGTCAGAGAAGATAAACATCAGTGGGTGTGTTATTCCAAATCACAAAACACTTTTAAACGGTTGGCAGAGTGATGGGCCACTGTTTGCTACCAGGTATTCAAGGCAATGCCGTCTCATGCTCCAGAACAGTCTCCCGGATATGTTCTGATGGATTAATATTTTCACCTCCCTAGATCCTCTTACGACCATAACAATGGTGCAAGTTGAACTTGAAAAACGCCAGCATTTGTCAGATTTTGAGCTCAAAGATGACAAATCGTGTCTCAGTCGGGCTCATGTTGTGCAAGATCATCTTCACATCCATGGAACCCAGACCCTCCCATGGTCTACAAGGTCCCCTGACCATTTTCAATCGAATGCCTTGCTTAGCCTTGCAGGAAACCCTGGCCCAACACGTGTCCAACTGTTTTTGGACTTGTTGTGACTTTTGGACATTGCACCTATTAATGTCCCCTTCTCTGGCAGTCACGTGACATTTCAAAATTGATTTTAGTCTTCGATTTTATGTTCAAGAACGAACAGATTTTTGTTTTCAAATGAAATAAAACTTATAATTTCGTTTTTTATCTCATGGTGATCTTACAAATGTCAAAATCCCCTACTTTTTGTGAGCAGTATATACGTTTTTAGCCTGTCGCAATCCAGGGTCACAAAAGATATACCTGATCTTTTTGGGGTATATATTTTAAGAGGTATTCGTCATGTCTACAGGAATCAGCAAAGGCCTGCTGATTGGATGATGTATCATTCCAGTTTTCTGTTCTTGACTAATGATTAATCTTTATAGAATAAATGGATTTCGTAACAATTTTTCACACTCGTTTACTGGTTGTGATGTAAGGCGGCACGCGCGCCCCCCCTTTCTCAACTACACCCCCTCCCCTTTAAATGCTATCGCCTAGCATCAAAGAATCCACCGATTACGAGGCGGTATCTAGCTTGTGATGTGGATATCGCAATCGCTGCCCTTTGAAGAATTTTTGACACGTGTCACGGGTTAGGCATGTGAGGATGACATAACAGACGCGTGATCGTTCTTACTAATATGCATAATTTGTAGCGTCGTCTCATGACTTGTTGACTGCTATGAACCAATCATAGGCCCTCGGGTGTTTAAAATTAAAGGGGGATCTAAGTAGTGAGAGACAAACCTCCTAAACATTCTCTTACTCACAAGACTACCAAAACCTGGCTGAAGCAACATCGTATAATCAACCTCTCTTCCTGCCAGTCATATTAGCCCAACTTGGCATTGTGGTCAGGAAGTTCAATCCCTGACTCACAAGCAAGAAGACGGGGCCGCCGCCAAGACGCCACCGCACCCAGAATCCGCAAGGAGACCACGCCTGAGCCATGCCATCCTGCGATGACTCAACCGGAATGACTGGAACCTACTCTCTACTGAAGAGCAAGCCTAGTCACCACAGCACTCGCCGATCCCTACGGAGGAACTTTAAAACAGCTAAGTCCACAGGACAGTGCCAATCATTCGAACTTTCCTCTGGACACTGAAGATAATTAGTGACCCTTCCGGCTTGGGGCCTAACTTTCTAAAAAGACAAAAGTCTTGTAAATCCTTTCGGATTTCATTGTTTTTCATTCATATTTTGTTTTGGCGCCATTGAGCTGCTTTATTCTTATTGCTGCATAATCTTATGCAGATTTGTGAGTAAATAAAATACAAGTGTACAAATAATTCTGAACCATTTGGTCAGACTCATGAGAGTGGAAGTTTTGTAAATTTCATGTAAAAACCTACTTCTCTCTGTCTGCCATTTAGAGCAAACTACCACTTGTATTTCATTCAATCATACGAGCCAGAACCCGGGCACAAATATAAATTTATTAGATGAAAAGGGGCCTGGAAAGTTGCTCACCTTCCACACCCTAGAGAAGTGGGCTAAAGGCAAATTTTCTATTTCAAAATTTAACACACTAAAAGTATTCCCTAGAGACTTCGCCTTTAATCCATTACCTCTTCACATCTAATTGGGGGCTTGTGTCTGGGATATTGTTTTTACATAAAGTCTAACAAATTTCATATTCAAACTTTATTTACTTTCCAAAACTTATCTTGTGTCCACTGGGAAAGTTATTGTGATTTGGTTCACTGTGTTTTGTTTTGATTTGTTTGAATGCTATTTATGACTTTATTTTAATGTGCATGCTATTTCTGCTTATGTTGAAATAGTTAAGTGTTGTTTGATACATTCAGCTTTGCAACTTTGTTTGATTTTGGATAGTTGTATTTGCAACCATGGCAGAGACGGATAAACTTAGGAGGGAACTTAAAGAATGGGGAGAATCGCTAGGATTGTCAGGCCAAGAGTTAGCTAATTTTGTCATATCTGAATATGATAAAGAGAAAACTCGGGAGGCTCAAGAGGCTGATAAAGCTCGGGAGGAGGCTGAGAAAGACAAACAGAGAGCTCATGAGGCTCAAGAGAAAGCTCGGGAGGCTCAGGAGGCTGAGAAAGACAAACAGAGAGCTCATGAGGCTCAAGAGAAAGCTCAGGAGGAGGCTGAGAAAGACAAGTAGAGAGCAGAACAAGAGAACATCCAGGCTCATGAGTTGAGGCAGAGGCAACTAGTGCAGGAAGCCCAAAACAAAGAACTCGAACTTGAGGTCGCTGAGTGGGAAAAGGCGCGAGATAATGAGCTAGCTATGAAGCAGCTAGAAAAATCCTCGGACTCCGAGACTGACTCCCCCAAAAACTTTCACCCACCCAGCCAGACCCCAGCCATGACCTTCACATTGGAGGCAACAGAGTCTATCGATGCTTTCCTCTATAGGTTTGAAAGACTTGCTTCTGAGAAGTACAACCTCAAGCTTGCACAAAGTCTCAGGTGTGTGGCCTATGAGGTCTACAGCAAACTTCCATCCACTGACTACCAAGCCTTGAAAGAAGCCCAGCTCAACAGATACCAGTTGACAGCTGACGCCTACCAGAAAAAGTTCAGTTCAACCAGAAAAGGCAGGGGAGAGTCACATGCCCAATTTTCAGGTAGACTGGGAAACTATCTGACAAAATGGGTGTCCCTTTCTGCAAAAACTGAGTCCTATGATGATTTCCGGGAACTGGTAGTTGGCGATCAGCTGCGCGAAACCATGTCCCCAGAGTTACGCACCTTTGCCGCCGAGCAAGGTGCCACGACTCTGGCCGACCTCATCCAGCTAAGCGACCGGTACACCCTGGCCCATGATGAACCCAGTGCCCCTAAGAGGACAAAGCTCCAACAAGGTTTTGGGTCCACTGCTTCACAGCATAGCCGGTTTAACCCCAACTCTAACCAGAACCCGCCAGTGAGATGGAATTCTAGTGGGACTAACAGTGGGTCAAACAATGAATGACAGCCACTGGGACAGCAGCTATATTGCTCCTACTGCAAGTCCAACACCCACAACTGCAGGAAACTTGCCAACAAGCGGCAAAATGTTGCAACAATGCAAGTCGTCTCGACTTCTCAAGTCTGCACCAACCCCTCCCCGATGCAGTGTCCAGGCACCCCATCAGTTGTTGGACTGGCGACTGTCAACAACATTCCTGTTCAGTGTCTATATGACACTGGACTGTCATGCGACGCCATCGTCTGCGGATCCTTGGTCCCCGCGTCGGCATACACGGGCGACTTAATTGCTCTGCAGGGCCCTGATGCTTCACTCCCCCCATCCACTTTGCCAGTCGCCATAATCAATGTTGACACCAGATTTGTGAAGGGACCCATCAAGGCAGTGATCATGGACAGTCCTGTCTACGACCTCATACTGGGATCACAGTATGTGTTTTTAGGGCACCCCTCTCAACCTGCCATAGTTTCAGCAGCATTCCCTTCTCCCCAAGCCACAAACCAATTCCCACCCTCCTTCCCAAAGAGCAAATCTCCCTCAGCGGGGAAGAAACCTCTCAACGCGGCAAACAAAATTGCCGCGCAAGCAAATCCAGAGCGTCCCAAGTCCCCAAGTCCACCACACCTTGGAAAATCCTTCCAGAGGAATATTCCGCCCCCAATGACACAAGACCACTTGCAACCTGCTCCTCAGGTGACTGCACCTAAAGGCAACCCTGGATCTGCAAGCACCCACCGAAGGTACCATCGGGACAGGCCGCCACACACCCAGCCGTCACCTACCCCTCCCTTTCAGCGAGTGGCAATCGACTTGGTTGGGCCTCTACCTCAACGAAGAAGAAATTCCGGTACATCGTCACCGTGGTCGACATATGTACCATGAGGTGCAAGGCCGCTCCAATCTCCTCACTTGATGCTAGCCAGGTAGCCATGGCACTCAAAGCCATTTTCGCCCGAATCGGCCTACCAAACCACATCATCAGCAACGATGAGTCCAGGCTAAAGGGGAAACTCAGGCAAGAGGTGTTTGCTATCCTGCAATCAACCTTGGGACAGCTCAACACAGGATTGCCGCACCAACCTCAGTCGGAATCCATTCCACTGGTCTCCAACCTGCCCCTTTGAACTCTGTGCTGCAACCAGACGTTCCACCATTCCAGCCGACCCAGGCTTATCACTAATTTGTCCCTGTCGCCCAAGTCGAAAGTGGAGTCGGCGTTCCACAGGAAGATTCTGGTACCAGAATCTTTTCTTCGGGGGGCCTCTGTGATGTAAGGCGGCACGCGCGCCCCCCCTTTCTCAACTACACCCCCTCCCCTTTAAATGCTATCGCCTAGCATCAAATAATCCACCAATTACGAGGCAGTATCTAGCTTGTGACGCGGATATCACAATTGCTGCCCTTTGAAGAATTTTTGACACGTGTCACGGGTTAGGCATGTGAGGATGACATAACAGGCGCATGATCGTTCTTACTAATATGCATAAGTTGTAGCGTCGTCTCATGACTTGTCGACTGCTATGAACCAATCATAGGCCCTCAGGTGTTTAAAATTAAAGGGGGATCTAAGTAGTGAGAGACAAACCGCCTAAGTATTCTCTTACTCACAAGACTACCAAAACCTGGCTGAAGCAGCATCGTATAATCAACCTCTCTTCCTGCCAGTCATATTAGCCCAACTCGGCATCGTGGTCAGGAAGTTCAATCCCTGACTCACAAGCAAGAAGACAGGGCCGCCGCCAAGACACCACCACACCCAGAATCCACGAGGAGACCACGCCTGAGCCGTGCCATCCCGCGATGACTCAACCGGACCTACTCTCTACTGAAGAGCAAGCCTAGTCACCACAGCACTCGCCGATCCCTACGGAGGAACTTTAAAACAGCTAAGTCAGTGCCAATCATTTGAACTTTCCTCCGGACACTGAAGATAATTAGTGACCCTTCCGGCTTGGGGCCCTAACCTTCTAAAAAGACAAAAGTCTTGTAAATCCTTTCAGATTCATTGTTTTTCATTCATATTTTGTTTTGGCGCCATTGAGTTGCTTTATTCTTATTGCTGCTTTATTCTTTATTCCTATGCAGATTTGTGAGTAAATAAAATACAAGTGTACAAATAATTCTGAACCCTTTGGTCAGACTGATGAGAGTGGAAGTTTTGTAAATTTCATGTAAAATCCTACTTCTCTCTGTCTGCCATTTAGAGCAAACTACCACTTGTATTTCATTCAATCATACGAGCCAGAACCCGGGCACAAATATAAATTTATTAGATGAAAAGGGGCCTGGAAAGTTGCTCACCTTCCACACCCTAGAGAAGTGGGCTAAAGGCAAATTTTCTATTTCAAAATTTAACACACTAAAAGTATTCCCTAGAAACTTCGCCTTTAACCCATTACCTCGTCACACTGGTTACATTGAATTTCCTTTTTTAACTGCATATAGGAATTTGCAGAACTAAAACTTCATTGTAATGGTGTCAGTCTTTGCAAGAGAGCTTTGCCGATGATACAGAGCTTTATTAGTCAGCCTCTCTTACAGAGGTCGACGGATTGATATTGAGGATACAGGAATGCATTGCAGACCATAAAACTTGGATGCCTCTAAGCAAACTGCAACTGAATGAAGACAAGACTGAACTAATGTTGGCCTGTCCAAAGAAATGTCTTGGTCATCCTTCTCTCCCAAGTTCAGTAAATATCAACAACACATGTCTCTTCTCTTCATCTGTTCTCAGCCTTGGTGTCACTCTTGATCAAAGCCTTTCTCTTCAGCAACATGTCTCCAACATCTGTAGATCTACCTATCTAGAGCTTTGCATGATAAGTCTGTCCGCCATTACCTGTCTACTGATGCAACAAAAATCTTGGTCAGTGCTTTCGTTCTCTCAAACATTGATTACTGCAATTCTCTTCTTGCTGGCCTCCCTAAGTACCTTCTCCACAAACTCCAAAGAATTCAGAATAATGCTGCTTGACTAGTCCTCCGATGTTCCAAGTTTGAACATGTCTCACCTCTTCTCCGCTCTCTGCACTGGTTACCGATTTCTGACAGGATTGACTACAAACTCTCCACGTTTTCCTTCGCTGTCATCTCTGGTTCTGTCCCTGATTGCCTGTCTCACTTACTTCATCTCTACACACCTTCTCGTCTGCTCCGCTCTTCCTCGGACACTCGTATCCTGCAACTACCCTCAGTCAAAACAAAAACCTACTATGGCGAAAGATCTTTTGAAGCTCCTTCTGTATGGAATACCCTACCCCTGTCTCTCAAACATGCTAATTATTCGTCAGCATTCAAGTCCAACTTGAAAACGCAGCTGTGGCGCCACGTTATGTCCCAAAACCACGGTTTGTTCTGCACGATTTGTCGCAACTGTGACAAACCATAGGGGCTCCCCCCACGTTGTATCCTAAATTACGACAAACCGTGGCGAGCTATCCTTTATCAAATAGAATGTTCTTTAGAATAGACTCCAATATTACTTTTGCTTATTTTTGTTATGTCATCTTTCTGTGTCTGTACGCATACTGAGTCGATTAAATCCAGCTGTGGCACACTGGGACAAAGCGTGTCGCGTCGTCCAGGTTTTGTCGCAATTTTCTTTTTATTCTTTCGTGTTTGTAACCTGTAATCTCTCTCTCTCTCTCTCTCTCTCTCTCTCTCTCTCTCTCTCTCTCTCTCTCTCTCTCTCTCTCTTAGTGTTTATTAAAAAAAATTCATATAACAAGTAAGTGTGTGTGTGGGTGTGTGTGTGTGTGTGTGTGTGTGTGTGTGTGTGTGTGTGTGTGTGTGTGTGTGTGTGTGTGTGTGTGTGTGTGTGTGTGTGTGTGTGTGTGTGTGTGTGTGTGTGTGTGTGTGCGTGCGTGTGCGTGCGTGTGTGTGCGTGTGCGTGCGCGAAATGTGTCTGTGTGCCACATAACCATAATACAGTTTGGTATTTTTGTTTATTTTCTATTTCATTTCTTCTTCGCCGCATTTCACTTCAATTTCTCTAAGTTAGTATTGTAAGTTAATAAGTTAGTATTACAAGGGCTTTGTAAGCTATTTATCTCTCTCACTAACTGGTCGGCATCCATTGTTTGTACGACAAGAGAATTGTTTTTATTTTACAGATCTTTCAAATCAAGTCTGTCAGTGAGTTCTCACTTGCTCGTAAACAATACACGCGGAAATCCCATGCGTAAATCCATAAATAAGTAAAAGAAAGAGAGAAAAAATATACGGACATCGTCGGATATCGTCCGTAATTTTGTTCCTTCTTTCTTTGATCTATTTACAGGAGTACCCATGAGGTTTCCGCGTGTATTGTGTACTTGCGCTTAGATTAAGGCCACATCGTCTATGACATGCTCAGAATGTTTCTCAATTGTTCTGTCATTAAAACTGAAATGAATTATGTGTTTACACGTCATTTATGTGAAGGTCTTAGGGAAAGATAACAAAAATTAACAGCTTAAGATTATCCCTTCTACTGACAACACATATGTACATAAAGCTTTGCTAATGACACAATCATTGTTAAAAATAACTATTTTGTTGTATACATGTCAGCATCGATGACTGGATAGGGGAAAGAGGGGTAAAAAGCGCATCCTACCGGGGTAAGAAGCCCATGGGCGGGTAAGAAGCCCACCCCAATTATCTCATGAAATGAAGCAAATTTCAGTTAAATTTTGCCCATGTTCCTTTGCACGTCTTTTAAAATACCTCATATTTAAGTTTCATGATGTTGTGGTCAATAATATGAGTTTTTGAATATTTGTTGACGTTCTTTTTCTTTTTTTTAATTTTCTGTCCTTGGAAAAGTTAAATAAAAAACCAACAACAGCAAACTACCTCCATATTTTTATATTTATACAAAGCTTATTCTATGCGCTTTTGAACGATACTTTTCTTTTTTAACAACACTGTGATTGTCAGCTACACAGACTGAAATGAATTAGCTGACTGTGACGGGGAAAAACGCCCACGGGAAAGAAGCCCATGCGCGTTTTGCACGCCTATAATTGTAGGTGATGGTCATCTTTTTTATTGCCACATATCCTGACAAACGTTGTATTTAAGTTTTTAAATGATTAGCGAACACGTTCTGCAATGTTCAAAGGTGCCTATCAGCACAAGCATTATTCATTAAGATCAATTATATGACAGTTTCAGCTTTGAATTTAAGTGAAAATCTTATTCCGCGCACTGCTTCATCCATTCACAACCGATTTAATCTTCCATTGTCGAATGTATAAATATATAAAATGTTTCCTTCATCGTATGACGGTTCCTTGGTACAATGGTATAATGCGTGCCTCGTAATGTTGCAGCATGTCGGATCTGTGAGTTCGATACTGCGCAAGGCCACATTTTTTAAAATTTTAAGTTTTGTGAGTGTACGTTCCTTTTTCATTTTTTTTTTTTTTTTAATGTAATGGAGACATTTATAAGTGTATAATAATTGCAAATCCGATCCAGTTTTTGTATTCTAAATATCTTGAACTGAAGCAGACTATTTAACTTAGTAGGCCTACAACAGGGATTGAAGAATACACACTGTGTCAAAACGGCAACACGCGTAGAACTTCGTTGTTTCAGTCGAGACAAAATGGCGTCGATGGTAGGGCCTAGCATGGCGGTTGGGAGAGTGACGGTGACTTTTCAACTTAGAGAGGGGGGCGGGGGGGTGCGCTTTTTACCCGACCTGGGGTGCGCGTATTCCCGACTACAGGGCAAAAAGCGCACCTGTAATATGTTTGCAAAGAAAAAGCATTTTCTATCAAAATCCGTTGTTTTTTTCGCATAAAAATTCATGGATGTATAGAATAACTATTCCTGCATATTTTGCAATGTTTCAGAGGCTTCCTGTGCACGAAATAAGCAAATTATCCAACTCATAAGGCCTATCCTGAGACATCCATGCGCTTTTTACCCCGTCTTCCCCTACATTTGTTTTTTCTTCATTAATGTCCATATAAACTATTTTACGATTTTTGTATTTCACCTCCAAAAGGCCTGATCATTAAACCGTTTGTTCATTGTTCTTTGTTGTTCATTGCCCCCCCCCCCCTCTCTCTCTCTCTCTCTCTCTCTCTCTCTCTCTCTCTCTCTCTCTCTCTCTCTCTCTCTCTTTCTCTCTCTCTCTGTCCCTCTCTTTCTCTTTGTTCCTGCCCTTTTTATGTAAGCTTTCTCTCTGTCTCTCTCGACGGATGGTAAACGCTCTAGACACATGAATGTGTCTAGAAAAGAAACTGTAACTAACTTCATCTAGGACATTCTGATGAACGAAGTCGAACTCTGATGAACGAAGTCGAAGAACTTAATTTAAAATGCAATAGAGAAAGAGGGAATCCGTAAAACAGTATCAAATCTTTTTTCAACTTTTAACCCTATCTTTTTCCTGTAAGTTTTGTGTGGGCTAATTAAGAAATATATGAAAGAGTTTGTTTTTGCATAACAGCATAAAAAGACATGTCGGGTGACTTTGAACAAAGAATGGTAAAAAAAAAAAGTAATGGCAACAAATAATAATTAAAGTTTTGCACAGCTCATATATGAGTTGAAAGACGCATGGTTTGAAAACACAATTTATTCGTTCATCGTTTGGTGCATAGTCGGTCATAAAAAGCAACTAAATCGAAAGAACCTAAACAGAAAAACGCAATGCTAACAAGGGCGTCGCCGAGCGGCAGACATGTCCGTCACCAGCAATGCCACGCACTTGCGACACCCCGTAGAGTGTCACATCCTGACACAAAATTGGAAGGGATTCTGTCTTCTAGTTCACGAGATACAGCTTGAAGAAGAAACATATAGCGCAAAGAAGGAAATTTCGGTTTTCAAGGTCACACTTCAAGGTCAAGGTCAGCATGGTGATAATTTATGCTCGGATGTTTTCTTCTCTAGGGTATACAGTACCACACACAATCTGAAGCGCTTCTGTCAAGTACCAATGTGGAACATATGGCTTAAAACCCAATGTGTAGACCCCTACCACTTTCAAGGCCTACTGATCGCCCGGACCGTGACCTTGACCTTGATCGGTATGCCACCATCAGAACGGGCATAAGCCAAAGTACCTTCATGCCAAATTTGAAGACTCTAACACTAACGGTGTGGCAGTTATGGCCCCTGAAAGATTTTCGGTTTTCAAGGTCGTACGCCAAGGTCAAGGTCACGACGGCAAAATGGTTTGCGCGGATGCCTTCCTCTCATGGTGACACCCCAGCACACAAAATTTGACGTGATTCTGTCAACCCGTTCGAAAGATATCCTTGTGACAGACAGAAGGAGAAAAAAATGACCATCCGATTTTCAGGCTCAGCGATCTTTTTGACCTTGACATTGACCTTGATCGGTATGCCATCATCAGAACGGGCATAAGCCAAACCACCTTCATACCAAGTTTCAACATCCTATGTTGATCGGTGCCCGAGATATGGCTGAAAATAGATTTTCGGTTTTCAAGGTCGTACGTCAAGGTCAAGGTCACGACGGCAAAATGGTTTGCGCCGATCTCTTCCTATTAAGGAGGCACACCTTCACACAAAATTTGACGCGATTCGGTCAAGCGGTTCGGGAGATATCCTTGGGACAGACAGAAGGGGGAAAAAAAAAAAAAAAAAAAACCAACAACAACTCAAAACCAAAAAAATACAAACCAGCCCATCGCAAAGTCCGTTCACCTTCGGTGACGGACAAAAATACTAACCAGCCCATCGCAAAGTCCGTTCACCTTCGGTGACGGACAAAAAAACACCAAAAACGACAAACAACAAGATAAAAGCAAAGGTTGCTTAGCATGCAATGTTAAAGCAGAGACGCTCTGTATTTTTTTATGTATTTTTTTGGCAAAACAAAATAAGTATTCTTTTTAATTGTGATTTGCCTAAACCTTTTTTAAACCTGTTCAGTTCAAACCGTAATGTTTTCATAGCAATTTTAGTTTTGTGTTTTGATTCCAAGTATACTTTGTAACAACATTTGAACTGGTGTTTTTCACGTGAAGAATACTAGTCATCCAACATATTTTTTATGCTGGTGTGTTCAATCAAACTCTTTCATATATTTCTTTATTAGCCTGCACAAAACCTGCAGGAAAAGATCAGGGTAAGATTTTGTACTGTTTTACGGTTTTGCTCTTTCTGTATTGCATTTTGAATTAAAGTCTTCGATTTCCTTAACCAGAATGCCCCTAATGAATTTAGTTACAGTTTCTTTTCCTTAGTTTCTAGACACTTTCATGGCATAAGCTTTTACCATCCATCTAGAGAGAGAGAGGGGGGGGCGACAGAAAGAGAGAGACAGACAGACAGACAGATACACGCGGAGAGAGAAAGGGAAAAAGAGAGGCAAAGAAAGAGAGAGAGAGAGGAGGATACAGAGAGATACAGACAGATTAAGATATTTCAGAAAGCTTTCACAAAACATTAAAACACATTTAGGTGGGAGACAACACACACACAGACACACGCACGCACACTCTCTCTCTGTGTCTCTCTGACACACACACACACACACACACACACACACACACACACACACACACACACACACACACACACACACACACACACACACACACACACACACACACACACATATATATATATATATATATGACCTGCCTTATTGAATCCTTCACTGGATCCACCAACATGGCATCCCATCTCTTCTACTCTCTTCGAGGGATTGTAACTTTAGAACATTATTATTTTTGTTATTTTACACAAGATTGTTACCATTTCTTTTTAATTAAGTGCTGGTTTGCTTTTATTGTGGACTTTCAATCTGGTGCAAAGAGGACAACCTTTCTCTTGTAGAAAGTCTTCTAGCTCAGTTTGAATGTTCACTGTGGACATACTTTGCAGGCCGATATGCAGACTGAAGAGTCTTTCTCAAAGACGAAACAGCTGTCTTTGCATAGGCATTGTCTATCTCCCCCATTGGGAGAAAAAGTAAATCAGCACATTATTTTCTTTTATTCTTTTCAGAACACAGAATAAATTGTAAAGTTAAAATTAAAGTTATTCAGTTTCTTTCTTAGGCTCACAAACTTAAATATTGGACACAAAACAAGTTTTTTTCAAGCAAACTATATATATAAGAGGAAAGTTTAATGGTGTGGTTGTTTTTTCTTCTTCAATTCTTGTACGTTTATATATAGAGAGAGAGAGTTTGCTTTGCGCGCACACACAGCACACCCACACAAACACACAGAATAGACATTCATGTGCGTACCGAAATCATGAGTGCAACCCAGTCAGCCAACACGGGTAGCAAAATGCAAACCAGACCAAACTGCCAGTCGTTCTGCCAGCCTAATCCAATCCACACCACACCACCCGCATCAACCGCCCAAGACGCACCCATGACCACGTTACCAGGACCAAACAGGGCTGGGTGCAGTTAGGAGTAAGACAGAAAGAAGAGGTGAGTTTTCAGCTGAGACTTAAAAGAGGACAGAGTTTGCGCATGACGGACAGAGAAAGGGAGGCTGTTCCAGATCACAGGGCCAACACAAGCAAACGCACGGCCTCCCTGGAACTTCTTGCGGTATTGTGGAACACGAAATATTCTTGTGTCAGCAGAGGAGCGGAGAGACCTGGAGGGAGTGCATAACTCAAGGAGTTGACAGAGGTATGGAGGAGCTGTGTTAGAAATTACATTGAAGCAGATGAGAGCAATTTTGTAGTGAATCTTGTGAGAGACAGGCAGCCAGTGCAGTTCAGACAGAAGAGAAGTGACATGCTCACACCTAGAAGACCTGTATATTAAACGAGCAGCACAATTCATTACTCTTTGGATTTTATCTGTATGCTTTTGTGGAAGACCGGCCAGAAGAGAGTTTGCATAGTTAAATCGGGACAGTAGCACACAGTAGCATCTTTCGTTAAGTAATGAAGTATAGAACTGATTCCAGTCTGACAGATTTTGTTTACCTGAGCACTCATTGACAAAGATTTGTTGAACACAACACCTAGATTACGAGCAGAATCAGAAAAGGCAATGGCATTTTCACCAACAGTTACAGAGGAAGGGTGGGATTCATGGGAATTGGAAGAGGGATCAATCAATAAAGCTTCGGTTTTATCTTCGTTTAGCTGTAGCTGATTCTGGAGGGTCCACTGTTTAACATATTGGACACAACACACACACATGTTCTTTGTACTCTAAGGGCGAATCATACAAATTACTATAGGGATACTTCCTTTTTGGTACGATGTTACGAAAATCTGAAGGCAAATATTTTGTAAGATAATCTATTTTAGAGGATGACACACGCTGTTCGACGACGTGTCCGTTGTTAAACTAACTCAAAAGTAGAGAAGTCGAAAGAATCTCAAACAGATTGCTGAATCACCTTTTGACCCATATAGATTCAGAAGCACGTCCAATACAATTTATTTCTCAAACAAAATTATAAATAGAAAGCCAATAATAAACATACGCACAGACACACCCTCTCTCTCTCTCTCTCTCTCTCTCTCTCTCTCTCTCTCTCTCTCTCTCTCTCTCTCTCTCTCTCTCTCTCTCTCTAAGATATTTTTCAAACTGTTTGATACTAGAGTTGTACCCATGTTGTTGTATGCTGCCGAAATTTGGGGTATTTTAGAATTTAATCAAATTGAAAAAGTCCATCTCTTTGCGTGCAAACGTTTTCTCAATGTAAGTTTACACACACCAAATTTATGCGTTTATGGAGAGCTAAGCCGTTATCCTCTGCTTATTCTTGCCAAAGTTAGATGTATTGCTTTCTGGCTAAGGTTATGTGCTCTACCAACTGACAGATTTGCTAGCATGGCATACCACGTGCTGAAATCGCTTGACGAGCGAGAGAAAACTACATGGGTTACACATGTAAGAAATCTTCTCTGTACATCGGGTTTTGCTTATGTATGGTTTTCTCAAGGAGTAGGCAACCCTAAAGCTTTCTTAAGTGAATTCAAACAGACAAATAGACTGCTTTTTACAACAATGGTCAGACAAAATTGAATCAAGACCACGCTACGATCTTTACTGCTCCATTAAAAGTGCTTTAGGGCCAGAAAAATATTTTGATGTGATAATCTCTAGGTACATCCGGAATATGTTTATACGATTTAGGCTAGGAGTCACTGAATTAAAATGTAACAGATTTAGATATACTTCTGATGTTCGTTCGTTGTTGTGCCCTTTATGTTCCTATTCCCCAGAAGACGAAATACACTTCCTTTTTTATTGTCCAGATTATAACGATCTCAGACATAAGTTTCTTACTAAAGTGAATCTAGAGCTCTTAAAGTTCCAAAAGCTATCCATTCTTAAAACCGAAAGTGATGAAGCGATTATCCAGCTTGCAAAGTTTATCTGTTATGCATCTAAACATCGGAGAACACTGATCAGTGCCTGATTGGTAAATTCATTGGAAAGTACTTTTTACTTTTTTCCAACTGTCTATTCATAATTAATAGGCCACAAACCTTTCTTTTCCACCTGTATAATGTAGTATCAAAGTCATTTGACGACATTATCTACATACTTATGTATTTTTTTCCCCTTGCATTATTCTTCTTGTTATTTTTTCCTTTTTCAAATGTAAATTCGTACTTCTGTTAGTACGCTTGAATTGCGTCCCCTTAACCTGAATAGTTAAGTAGATGAGCCATTTGGATTTGTTTGTACATAATACTGTTTTCTGAACGTTGTATGCTTATGGGCTTCACATGCCTAAACATTAAACCATTTTGAGTTTGAGTTGAGTTTGAGTTCTCTCTCTCTCCATGCACTCGACCCACGAGACATGCACGTGCACAATTACGATTGAACGGAAGGACCTAAGATGCTCAAATTTTGCATGCGGATAAGTACTAAGAATATTTCGGCAAATTTTATAAATGAAGGTCGTAGAAAGAAAGCAGGCATACTACAGGTGTCTCTGAAAAGCCGTCAAGTCTGTCAACTCCACCAGTACAATCGATCAGTCACGGTGGTGGTAGCTCAGACAAAAGTGGCAGTAGCTCAGCAGCAGAACTTTCCCAGTTAGCCCCCAAACAGGACTCTGGTACAGATGTAGTTCTACAAGGTTGTAATGTATCCGCTCAGAAGGACACTGCTGGTTGCAACCTATGCACACGTACTAAGCATTCTGCGAGTGATGGTTCTAGTCAGTCTGAGAGCTGTTCTCAAGTAAGCACTGGGATTGGTGGCCCGCAAAGAAAACAGATTAAGCAATCTGGTAGAGGGCGTGGCCATGTCTCCCCTCATTCCCCACTTTCCCAACCTCACATAGACTCCCTGTTTTCAATCCCAAGTTCCTCACAGAAGGGTAAAAAAGGCTACAATGGGTCTGACGGGCTAGAAGGGCATTCTAATGGGCAGAAGGGTGAAAGGGTTCAGAGGGTTCAAAGGGATGAGGCTACAGGTCTAAGCAGTGATGAACTCCGTGTGGGTGGTGCAGTAAGGGAGAGTGTCAGTGACAATGACGGAAGTTTCCAAGATGATCAAAATGACTTGTTCGTTGATGCTGACATGCCCCAGCCAAGCATGTCTTTTCTCCTGTTCAATATAGCAGGTCTTGTAAATAAACTAAAAGATTGGGATTGGGTTGACTATATTAATAGTTTTGATTTTGTCTCATTAACAGAGACTTACATGGATACTATGTTTGATTTTTCACATGTTTTTTCAAACTTTATAAAATATGTCGCACCAGCTCTAAAACTTTCCCACCATGGGCGCTGCTCAGGTGGTGTTGTGGTATTAGTTAAGAAGCACTATTCTTCATATGTTAAGGAAGTAAAATGTGATTGTGAGAATGTAATTTGTTTGAAGTTATCAAAACTGTTGTTTGAATGTTCTATGGATATAATCTACATTTCTGCATATGTCCCTCCTTATTGTAGTCCTTTCTATAACCAAGTTGATATTAACTGTCATATACTAGAAATTGAAAGATTTATAGATGATCTGCTAACAAAAGAAGATAATGTACATTTGCTCTGTAATGGAGATTTTAATGCTAGAACTAGTAACTTTCAGGTTCGCAATTTGCCAGTTGATCAAGATTACTGGGTTGATGTTTTCGATAAATCTTCTGCTTTTGAGAATAGTCGTGTCTCCCGTGATAATGTGCTAAATGACTTTGGTCAAAGGTTTCTTGATTTTTGTGCCTGTTACCACTTGAAAATTTTAAATGGGTGTCAAGAGTTACTTGATTCTGGTAATTTCACATTCATTTCTGAACATGGGTTTAGTGTTATTGACTATTTTGTCCTTGACTATGATCTGTGTGAAATGGTTGAAAAGTTAACGATAAGGGACAGGATTGAGTCTGATCATATGGCTGTTGAACTTTGTTTTAGTGTATCTGGTTGCCCTGTCCAAAATACAATCCCAAAGCCACCAGTCCAGATTGAAAAATTAATTTGGTCAGTAGACCAAGTGGATGTTTTCAAAGGTAAAATGATGTCTGAAAAAAATTGTGACCCAGTTAGCAAGGGCCACCACATTGATTGATGTAAATCTGGACGAGTCTACAAACTGTTTTACTGACTCATTGATTGAAGCAGCTGCATTTGTGAAAAAGAAAATCACAGTAGGAGTAAAAAGTACACAAAGAGCTAAATGGTTTGACCATGACTGTTTTACAAAGAACAAGAAAGTCAAAAGACTTCTTAGGATAAGTAGAAAGCACAAGTCGGAACTGGAAAATGTTATAGAATATCTAGAGGCTAAAAAAGATTATAAGGCACAAAGAAAATGCCATGCGAAATTCTGATTTGAATAATTTGCTCAATGCTTTAGGAAATCCTAACCAGTTTTGGACTGAAATTCGTAAGCATAAAAGACGTAATACAACCACAAATATGTTATAATGTGAACTTTTCGTTCAATTTTGACACGAAAAGTACACCATAGGCCTAACCCTGGTTGGGATGAATGACTAAGGAATAAGTGGTTATTCAATTTCAGGTGGTAATATGTAAAATTCGACCAATGAGAAACATAAGGAAGTAAATCCTTTTCTGACCAACCAATCAAAAAAACAGGAAGTCTGGCTTGATAGTTAATTTTATTATTAAATTATCATAATTGCAGAAAATAATAATTGAATATACCTTGGAATGTTATCTTTATGTTGTTGATCAGGAAATAGACGAAAATAGTAGTATAATTTTGACTATAAGGTGTTACCATGTGTTGGATAATTGACCAATAGATAATCAGGTCATTACAAGTCTTTGTTGGGTAGGCTATATAGGTTGTAACCCTAGGCCAAATCAGTCTCTCTGACCTGCTGTCTCGATCACTACCTGTACATCCTCCTTTGGGGAGCGATCCTCCTTGTTGGGCTGTGAGTATTAGTAGTTTTTTACTTTTGACTTAGGATTGCAACTATTTCGCTGAGATGCTAATTCATTTAGAGCTTAGAGAGCTTGGGATAGCTTCTTTATAATTCATTATGAAACTGACGAAGTAAGTCTACAGAGATGATCAAACTGATCTAGGTGATAGACTAAATCTATGTGGAAAACAGTCCTAGTAAAAGAATGCGAGGAATTAGTGTGTTGCTTTTACAAATCTATGTAAGTACGGGTTTTAAAGATTGGAAACGTCAGTAAAGAAATCTGAGCTTCGAATCTGTAATACATGTCATAGAGGAACTTCGACTAAAATCGGTAACAAACGTCATAATTGGATGACCGGTTGAAACACGTGGCGGACCGAGATTTCGATATTTGAATGAGTAGGTCACAAGTCTAGCGCATCATTCAGTCATTCTTTAGGTTACTTAACAAGTCTATTGTGTCCAAAGCTAGTGCGTACAGTCAGCGCTTTCGCAAAGCGTGGCTCGCGTCACAAAGGAAGGACAGGGAACTTTGAAGCTGACCTTCACCCAAACCGGTGTTAATCTATGCTTTCCACTTTAAGACTTTCCAAGGGGGAAATCGCATTGTAAAAGTTAAGAAGGTTATCACAAGCCAAATTAATTGGGTTTTGCTGTTCTGGAAAAATTAATGTTCAATTGTTCACGATTTTATTTGGATTTCTTTGTTCAAATGGTCAAAGCATGTGTTGTCGTGTTAGTTGAGAGGACATGAGTTGGTTGGGGAAAATGGATAACGAATGAAGGAATCAGTTCATTGGGTTCCTAAAATGTATTTGAACTGAGAATCTACTAAGATTATTTAAATAATAATCAGGGACTTTTCGATTTTATGTTTCATAGTTGTAGTAAGAACAGAAATTGTAGGTTGCTCAGCAAGTTTAGTCACACCAAGGGGCTATTTGTTGCTGAAGTCCAGTAGATTCGTTTGGGGTACAAGTTCCTTACTATTGATTGTAAGACAAGTGTAGCCATTGGGTGTGTACTTAGTCCAATTTTGTTTTCACTATTAATAAACGAACTCGCGCATGAAATAATTGTGAATGGTAAACATGGGGTTACACATACGTCAGATGAAATAGAGCTGTTCCTTTTGTTATTTGCCGACGATCTCACTCTTCTAGCTTCAACAGTAATTGGACTTCGACATCAGTTAAACATTCTTGAAAGAGAGACTAACAGACTTCAATTAACAGTTAATCTAGATAAGTCAAAGATTTTGTAATTAGGAAGGGTGGCTTCCTTCATTCGAAGGAAAAATTGTATTTTAACGGTAATTTGCTAGATGTTGTTAATTCTTATAAGTATTTAGGTTTAACCTTTTCAACTAGACACAGTTTCTCGCGGGCTATGGAGGAAATAAAAGTAAGGGGGGAAAAAAGTACAAATGGCATTCTTGGCACAATGAAAAGAACTGGATGCAACTCTCCAAATGTTTTCTTTAAACTATTTGACTCTCAAGTTGTCCCTTTGCTGTTATACGGAGCTGAAATATGGGGGTACACAGCTTACCAACAGATAGAACAAGTCCATTTATATGCATGTAAGATTATTACACATTAGGAACAAAACTGCAAATGATATAGTCTATGGAGAGCTATGTCGTTTTCCTCTAAGTTTGACAGCTATCGTTCGGTGTGTTAAGTATTGGTTCAGATTGTTGAAACAAACTGATGATAGATATCGCAAGAAATCATATAATATGTTGCTTTCTTTGCACAATAATGGGTATAAAACATGGGTCACTCACATTAAGAATATTCTTTGTGATAATGGCTTTGAAGAGGTGTGGAATTTTGGTTGTGGTAATGAAGTTGAGTTTACTAAAGAGTTAAGAGTTAGATTATTTAGCAATTTTTGCTTTAACTGGCGTAATCACTTTGATACATGTCTACGGTTATCTGTCTATGGAAAAGTAAAACATATATTTGAAAGAGAGAAATATGTTGAAGTTTTCTATGTTGATGTTTATAGAAATGCATTGGCACAATTTAGAATGGGTGTCTCACAATTAAATTCACATAAACACCGTTTTTTGCCAACGTCAGACAATACTGCATGTCCATGTTGTTAAAATTCAAAAGAAGATGAGATTCATTTGGAAAGTTTATGTTTTACGTCTTCTCGACCGAAGTCATATGAGACATTTCTTTAACTTTTAGATTTTGGGAAGGAGGGGGGAGGGGATAGTGAAAAAGGTTTTTGTAAAAATATAGATGTTTTTTCTTTTAATTTGATTTATATTTGTTCTTATTATGATAGTGTTTATCTTGAATAAAGGTCAAGTTATAATAAGGTGCCATGGCTCGCACGAGACTACTCTGGGTTATAAATATTTACATTCATTTTCTTTAAAATGTTGGATTAAAACTGTTAGCTGGTTCCACCTGAGCATGGAGATTAACATTTTCATGACCACTTTTTAAAAGAATGACAAAAGGTTTAAAAATCGAATAAGGTTTAAGGAAAAAACAAACGAAAAACTATTTACATACTTCTTCTTTATTTTTCGACAATGTTTAAGAACAGTTACCGCAAAATACGGATTTTTTTCTTAAACTATACATATTTTAAAAAGTGTAATTTATGATCTGCGAAACGCAATCTTTATTTATTAAGCTTTAGCAACGCGTACGTTATGAGAGAAGTAGGGTCCCTATCTTGGTTAAAAAGTAATGGCTCCCGGACTCTGAAGGCTCTGTAACATATCTTGGCCAAGTCCGGGAAAATAGAGTTAAAAAAGAGAGCTTTTTGTACAACAGGAGAACTTAGAGGGGGTGAAGCCAAAAGATAGAGGCTGTCCCCCTGTTCCAGCATTCTATTTAGAGGGACCCTATTCATCATTTTTTTTTATTAACATTATGTTTATGTACAAAAATTTGTCTTGGTTTAAAATTTACGTTTAAATCTATTTTTAACATGTTGGAGAGGGCAGTTAGCGATTCTTACTTCCTCGAGGCAGGGGGAGGGAGGGAGAGGGACCCCTCCTCCCCACCCCGAGCAGTGGTAAGACGTCGCTTGAGTATTCCATGCACTAAGTGCGGGGGGATCACAAACGCTGAAGCGTGTGCCAGGCACCCATCTACAGGGGGGAAAGATTAAAAAGACGACAAACTAAAAAGAGTTTGATTTGGCTAGTCCTCCAGACTTGCCAAATTAAAAAGGGAAAAAGTTGGAAATGGGGTTGGAGTGTAGATAGATGCTCGGCCCGCAGTCCGGAAGGACCCTACCCTTTCCTGTTTTAAGACAATTTTAAAGGTTACCTTTAAATGTTAGTTTATTTTTTAAAATACTTCACTTGTTTCTTGGCTAGAAATGGTGGCCAAAACCTGACTGAGTTAGAGAGGCCCACCCCTCCGTAATATTTGGTTGCATTATTAATTTTGAAAACATTGTTTTTTGTTTTTAATTTATTTATTAATGGTTCAAGTTCCGTATTGATGTTTATACAGGGTTCGAATAAATGGTCAATATTGAGGGTTTCCCCACATTCACATTTAGTTTCTACAAAAGTACATGGGTTTGAGCGGGTTCTTAATCTAAAAATTAGACATTGTAAACATGGTTTGATTTTGAGAAACAAACCATCTTTTACTATTTTTATGGTCCCAAGAGTGGGCTTTAGCGTAGCTTTCCAGCTCTCTGCTCCACTGTTGAAACGCTGCTGTTTTTTGCTTCCTTAATGGACAATTTTATATTAGTTGGGATGCCTGATATTGCGGCGTTCTTTGCTGCCCTATCGGCTTGGTCGTTACCTGAAATGCCACAATGGGAGGGGATCCATGTTATTTCTAAAGCTGTGCCTTTTATTAAAATTTGATGTAATAGTATTTTTATTTCATTTATAATTTCCCATATATTTTGGGTTTCTCCCCGTAGGGCCTGAATAGATGATAGGGAGTCTGTGTAAATGACTACATTTAAAGGTGGATTAGGTAAGTTGTTTAAGAAGGCGCATACTTCTGGTATTGCCCATAATTCTGCACTGAAAATGGAAAGGTAGTCATTTAGTTGAAAATAATTTATTATTTGTAGTGCTCCTAGTAAATGCACATCCTATTTTGTGGTTAATTTTCGAACCATCTGTGTAAACTTGTAAAACGTTTTTGGAGTTTTCAATTTTTTCTCTAGCTGCTATACTTATTAAATTAATTTCTTCTTTTGAAAAGTTATTATATCGTATTGTATCTCTTACCTCTCCCACGGCGGGAAATTTGCCGTAAAATGGAGAGAGACGTGTTCCAACTCCAGATTAACTTCTTCAAATAAATCTGCAGAGTAATGAATAATGTTTGTGGGTTTTTTCACTTAAGCCAGGACGTTTTTTTCTTTTTTGTAGCATAGTTCAGAAAAGGATCTAGCATGTTCATGTTAAAGTCTTTATATGTTTCGGTTTTGGCTGCACCAAAAAATTGGCACAATTTAACTTCATAAGATTCTGCAAGGGCAGCCATCCGATGTCCCTGTACACTAATTTGTTCACTGCGTACACAGGGACATCGAGGGCTATCTTTAATGCTTTTGTTTCAATAACTTGTAATTTATGAAATTGTGCTTTTGTTAGGGAATGGAAAGCTTCCATTCCATAAGTCAAGCGGCTGTGAACCAGGACCCTGACCAAATTTACTAAGAATTTTGGGTCTTTGGCCCATCTTTCTTTAGAATTCACTTTAATAAAATGAAGGGCTTGTGTTGCCTTTTTTGTTGTATGTGTTATGTGTGGTGACCAGTTTAAGTTTGGGGTAAGAATTACGCCCAAAAAGTTTACTTGTGAACACTGTTTTTTGGGTACCCCTAGAATGTCAATTGTTATGTCCGTTTTTGTTCTTTTATTAGAAAAAAACATAGTCACACTTTTCCAGGGACAGCGAAAAGCCGTTCTCCCATAAGTATGTAGCTATTGCTGTTGTGTGAGTCTGATGATCTTTATGACAATCCTGTAAGTAATTTTTCCTATTTGGGAGTGTTCATACAGCGATATCATCGGCATACATAGAAATCTTTGTTTTTTCCAATGATATCGCTTGTATGTCATGGAGCATAATGTTGAATAATGTATGCTGCCTTGTCTAAACTGTGGACTTCAGACAGGGATTGTCCCACATTAACTCTCATCTTCCTATTTTCTAAAAAGGTTTTGATAAAATTAAACGTGTTGCCCGCAACACTGAGCTTGCTAGTTTTTTTAAGTAACCTCCCATGCCAGACTGTATCATACGCTCCTTTAATGTCAAATAAGGTAGACAAGATTATTTTACGGCAATTGAAAGCCTTTCTGACATGAGAAGTTAGTTTAACTACTTGTTCCATGCAGGTCCGGTGTTTGTGGAAGCCTGCCTGGAAGGGGGGCAAAATATTATTTTTTTGTAAAAGGTAATGTAATCGTGTTTTTCACGATTCTTTCATAAACTTTACCCAGATGAGGGGTGAGGGAGATAGGCCTGTAACTCTTTGGATCCCTTTTCGGTTTTCCGGGTTTAGGGATCCCTATTACTTGGGCCTTTTTCCAAGCTTGTGGAATTTCCCCCCTCTCCCAACATCTGGAGTAGAAATGATGTAAAATTTGTAAATATGTAGGGGGTAACTGTTTTATTATTTTATTGGAGATGATATCGCCTCCTGTTGCTTTGTTTACTTTCTTAATACTACGAAGGGCCATAGCAAGCAAGGTTAGAATTATCTGTGGATTTCTCAAAAGCAGGAATACTATTTCTCTTAGTTTGTTCTTCTTTTAGTAAGGTGTTGGATTGACTGGCCTTACTAAATGTGTCAGCTAAAGCGTTAGCTGTTTCGGTGTTAGATTTTGTTAACGTTTTATTTATTATGAGTCTTGTCTTCCTTGAAAAACCACTAAGTTTTAACTTTTTTAGCCTCTTCCAGGCTTTCGCTAGGTCTTTATAATCTACTAATTTCTCTTTGGTGTAGTATTCCAATTTGGATTTAGCTACTATTTTTTTTACTATGTTTTTCTTTGGTTTTCTTTGTCAAAGTTTTCTGGGGTGGGATACTTATTAAATTTATTACTTGCCTTATGTTTTTCTTTAACAACTACAGCACATTCCTCGTTCCACCAAGGATTGTTTCTAGTTTTATTTATTTTTTCTGTAGTTTGTGAGGTTTCTGGGGTGGAATACTTATTAAATTTATTACTTGCCTTATGTTTTTCTTTAACAACTACAGCACATTCCTCGTTCCACCAAGGATTGTTTCTAGTTTTATTTATTTTTTCTGTAGTTTGTGAGGTCATGGGAATGGCAAGTGTGCTGGCTTCTAGAATATGTGAGTGAATGTTTTCATAGTATGTTTCAATATTCTGGTGTTCAACTTCTTCTAACGTGTGTTCTTGTAAAATTGTTTTTAAAACTTCCCAGTTCGCCTTGTCATATAAAAATCTTCGGGGAGGTAGCTCTTCAAAATTATCTATAGATATTTCTATCATTATCGAAATAGGCTTGTGATCTGAGCCCAGAGGATCGATTAGAGGGCACCAATCGGTGTTTGAATGTAATTGTGGACTAATAAAGGTTAAATCTACGGAGGTTACTTTGTCATTTTGTCTGTCAGGATATCTAGTACTGCTGCCGTCATTAAGTAAAATTAGATCGAATTCATTTATTTCTTCCATTAGATTTTGACCGTCATTTTTTGTACAGTTTTGCTCCCAGTTTGTGTGGTGAGCATTAAAATCTCCCAACACGGCCCAGGAGCAGGATGGGGACAAGGAATTAAGCCAATTTGTAGTGGGTGCCTTTGTATATCCCAGAGGATAATACATATTTAAGATGTGCAAAGGATGGTCATTTATATTAACTTGTATTGTATTGCTATATTGAATAGAATCAATATTTGGAACAGGAGAAATTGTTTTATTGTATATTAAACTAGTTCTTACATATGTAGCTGTTTTGATCCTACCCTGTGTGTTGCTGACGGAAGGAGGATAGCAAAAACCGTCAATTCTAGGTAAGTTTACGTATTGGCAATTGAGAGATTGGAGACAGAGAATTTGATAGTTTGTTAGGTTTGTTGCCAGAACATTTACAAGAAAATCAATGTTGGAGGAAACTGATCTGCAGTTCCACTGTAAAATATTAACAGACTCGTACAGGAAAAAACTAAAAAAGATTTAATTAGAATGGTTGTGTGACCAAAAAAAAACCACTTTACTTTGTAAGTTTTTGTGAAATTATTCTGGTTCGATGTTTAGCAGTTTTCCAGTTTAAGTCTTTTTTCAGTGGCTAACGCATCTTTAGCCCTTTTTATCACTTCGGAATACGGCAAAAATGTTTCCGCTCTGACTCTGTTGGCTCTTAAACGTAACTGGTATTGAGGACAACCCTGGTACGCAGCCGAATGATCACCTCTACAGTTAACACATCTCAAGGTTTGTGTTTTGCAGTCCTTAACGTTGTGTCCAGGCTGGGCACATCTAACACAGGTCTCTTTTTTGGCCCTGCATTGGTCTTGACTGTGTCCCAGCCTGGCGCACTTAGACATTTTCTAACAGGTGCTACCTTAAATTCTTCGGCATTTAGTTTCACAAGAGACGGGAGGGAAGGCCTGTTGAAGATGATTTTGACAGCCCTTGTTTTTTAGTCTTGTTACTTGTTTAGCCTCTGGTATCAATCTTTTGATTTCTTCACAGTCTTCTTCATGAGGGATTGCTTTGATCACACCCTCTGTTGTGGCGGATGGCACTGAGCACTTAATGTGAATCTGTGCTAGTTTTTTCATGTTAGCCAAAGTTCGCTGTTGTTTTTCTGAGCGACAACCTATCAAAAATCTGTTGTTTGTCAAAGATCTCTGGCTCAAGATGGACCCTATGGTCTGGCACCACATGTTATATCTGGTGGTGTGTCCGAGCGATCTGAGCGTGGCAGGGCTGGTGCCCAGATCCTCCAGAACCACCGGGAACTTCCAAAAAGTTGGCGGAGGCTGATTTTCCTTCCTAATTAGCCTGAAGCCGTTTGGTTGGGGTTT
Organism: Phymorhynchus buccinoides; assembly: GCA_017654935.2. Taxonomy (NCBI): domain Eukaryota; kingdom Metazoa; phylum Mollusca; class Gastropoda; order Neogastropoda; family Raphitomidae; genus Phymorhynchus; species Phymorhynchus buccinoides. Next base: position 17,431,110 of record CM065698.1, on the reverse strand, counting down.
TCTTGGTCTATTTTCTGCTTTATGATATTCATTTTCTCTTCCATTGCCCTTTCTATGACCAAATCCGAAATCAATTTCTTGTAAAGGTGAATGCAAATGTTGATGAAAACTATGACAGTAGATTGGTTCAGGTGTTATCAAACGTTTCAAAGACAGAAATAGTAAATCTAGCCAAATATTTACTGGCAGCCTTTAAGATAAGGGAACATTTCATTGAGAACTATGCAAATACATAGCATAATGTTTACATCTCTGTTTCTTTTCAATACAATTATGATGATTCAGTTAGTGTTTATGTTTGTGACAGTCTATGCATATTGTTGCGAATGTATTTATGCTCCTTTCAAATTTCAGGTAATGTTATTATGGAATATTGTGTTTGTCGTTGCATTGCTCATGGTTATTATTGTATTATGTGTTCCCCCCATGAAAGGGGCTGTAGGCCCATATTCATTAAACTTCCAACTTCTCTCTCTCCATGCACTCGACCCACGAGACATGCACGCGCACGATTACGATTGAACGGTAGGACCTAAGATGCGCAAATTTTGCATGCGGATAGGTACTAAGAATATTTCGGCAAATTTTAAAAATGAAGGTCGTAGATCAAAGGCAATGTCACTGGAGCCGAAAATGCTGCCGAACACCTGGCATAACAGACGGACCTAGGACGCTCAAATTTTGCATGTACCAAAGATATCTAGGCCAAGTTATTAAATGAAGGTTATAGGTCAAAGGTCAAGGTCATTGGCACCGAATATGCTGCTGAGCACCTAGCACAATAAAGATTGAACGGAGGGACCTAGGATGCTCAAATTTTGCATGCGGATAGGTACTAAGAATTCAAAAAATTCAAAAAATGAAGGTCATAGGACAAAGGTCAAGGCGAAATTTTAAAATGAAGGTCGCTTGTCAAATATTAAGGTCACTGGAGCCAAAAATGCTTCTGAGCACCTGGCACGATAACGTTTGAACACACCCGAGACCTAGGACATTCAAAGTTTGCTTGCAGATAGGTATATGTTGGAAAAACAAGGTCATAGGTCAAAGGTCAAGGTCACTGGACCCGAAAATGCTGCCGCGCGGCTGGTGGTCTAGCGTCTTAGCGCTCTAGTTTTGTGTCTGTATCTTCTTACAATGCATATTTTGCTGGCATGTGATTGTTATTTATGTTAATGATCACTTCTCATTCAGTTGATTCTCAGTCTTTTGCTGATGATACACAACTCCACAAGCCTGTATCCCCATCTACCATTCTTCCTTCTATATCTTCACTTGAAGTCTGCATTCGCAACATCAAACAAGGGCGTCGCCGAGCGGCAGACATGTCCGTCACCAGCAATGCCACGCACTTGCGACACCCCGTAGTGTCACATCCTGACACAAAATTGGAAGGGATTCTGTCTTCTAGTTCACGAGATACAGCTTGAAGAAGAAACATATAGCGCAAAGAAGGAAATTTTTCAAGTTTTCAAGGTCACACTTCAAGGTCAAGGTCAGCATGGTGATAATTTATGCTCGGATGTTTTCTTCTCTAGGGTATACAGTACCACACACAATCTGAAGCGCTTCTGTCAAGTACCAATGTGGAAAATATGGCTTAAAACCCAATGTGTAGACCCCTACCACTTTCAAGGCCTACGGATCGCCCGGACCGTGACCTTGACCTTGATCGGTATGCCACCATCAGAACGGGCATAAGCCAAAGTACCTTCATGCCAAATTTGAAGACTCTAACACTAACGGTGTGGGAGTTATGGCCCCTGAAAGATTTTCGGTTTTCAAGATCGTACGCCAAGGTCAAGGTCACGACGGCAATATGGTTTGCGCGGATGCCTTCCTCTCATGGTGACACAGCAGCACACACAATTTGACGTGATTCTGTCAACCCGTTCGAAAGATATCCTTGGGACAGACAGAAGGAGAAAAAAATGACCCTCCGATTTTCAGGCTCCAGCGATCTTTTTGACCTTGACCTTGATCGGTATGCCATCATCAGAACGGGCATAAGCCAAACCACCTTCATACCAAGTTTCAACATCCTATGTTGATCGGTGCCCGAGATATGGCTAAAAATAGATTTTCGGTTTTCAAGGTCGTACGTCAAGGTCAAGGTCTATGGAGTACTGTGTATGCCCCATCATCTGTTACACACATGATCTCTGGCCACGCCTACACCAGAGCACTTAGAGCACACTTTCTGACCCAAGAAGCACTGGCAAGCATACTCCTGAAGAATTCTTGCTTGACGATACCTGCAAAGAAAGTCTTCGCCAGATGTACTCAAGACTTTTGAGAGATTCTGACCTCGAAGATGTGTTTTCCTCAGAAGAAGTTACACAAGTGTTTGACAGCTTCCAACAAATCTGTGAACACATGAAGGGTTCCAACCGGACAGCTAAGCTGTGGATACAATAATTTGAGCTTATGCAAATCATGAGGCTCTTTGTCCGTGCAGAGCGAACTGGTGACTGGAATCTACATGTGTATGTAGTGAAACAGATGCTTCCCTACCTGCATGCTGCAGGACATCTTGCCTACGCCAAATCAGCCCACCTCTACGTGCAGCAGATGGAAGAGCTTCCCTTAGATGTCCAGTGCATGTTTGTGGAGTGAGGCTACTTCACAATCCGCCACTCAGAAAAATTCTGGAGTGGGGTGTGGTCTGACATGACGATAGAACAAGTCTTGATGAGGGCCATGAAAACCTCAGGAGGACTCACTAGCGGACGATGAATCTCTGACAGCACCCATGCTCGTTGGGTCCAGTCGCTGCCTCTGACAGTTGCGCTGTGCAACAGCCTTGAAGACTTTGCTGGTGTTGTCCATGAAACATCAGAGCAACACAAAGAGTGTCGATCCTCAAGACAAGTGAAAGACAATCATGATGTGGACACTTTCATTCAGTGGTTATCATGTCACATGCCCTTTGAAGACAGGCCTTCCAACATGCTGGTCAGCTTATCAGCTGGTGTGATTGCTGACGATTCTGTCAACTGTGACAATGCATTCTGTGTTGGGAGTAGCTCACAAGAGAACATGATTGGCAAAAGCTTTGCTGAGGTGAAGCTGCAGCGAAAAACCAAAGTGAAGTCTCTAGCTTCTATGAACGGTTCAGTGAAGATCAGGAGAAAAGAAGTGGTTGTTCAGCCACAGCAGATGCTTAATCGCATTCTTTCCATTGTGGACTCGGCCACTGATTTAGCTCCATACATGAAGTATGAACTTGCTCCTCGACCACCCTCACTGTTTGATGACATCTCCTTGCGACGACCTTCAAAAGGTGCACTGGCATCTCTTTTGATGTCGCTTCTTCCACCTGGGTCTAATGACTTGCCTCAAGATCTGGTCTATGTAATCGATGGAGGCCATCTACCCCACAGCGTTTTGTGGTCATGCCCAGCAACTTATGAAGAGAGTTGTGAGACATATGTGAGACACATTGTCACCTACTATGGAAATAATGCCACAGTGGTTTTTCATGGTTATGCAGGCTCACTGTCTACAAAGTCTGAGGAACATAAAAGAAGAGCAGCAAAGCATACATCTGCTAACATTGACGTAGCCTGCCATATCAAAGCTACAGTGAGTCAGGCTGATTTCTTAGTAAACCAGCACAACAAGCACGGGCTACAAACAATTATCTGTGAAAGTCTTCGAGCTGCTGACATTAATGTAAAGCAAGCAGACAATGATGCAGACACTCTGATTGTGTCCACTGCCCTTCATCACGTTGCGGAGGGTCATCAAGTGGCTGTCATGGGAACAGACACTGACCTCCTTGTGATGCTAGTGGCCAGAATGCCGTCAGATTGCCGGATATATCAGATCCATCCTGGACACACAAAGACCCAGCAAAAAGTGTTTGATGTCTCTGCGATCCAGAAAACTCTTGGACACTTGAAAGACAGCTTGCTGTTTCTTCATGCTGTAACAGGCTGTGACACAACATTGGCACCATACCAACAAGGGAAACGGAAAGGGTACAAAGTGCTCAAATCTGATGACAATCTTGCACGAACTGTGGCAGTTTTCAACATCGCAGATGCAGACGCAGAGGATATTGCAAAAGCTGGCGAAGACTTTTTGCTGTGTCTCTATGGTGCTTCCACTTTCAACCGCCTGGACAGTTTGAGACTGGCATCATTCAAGAGAAAGAATGCCCAAAAGGTGGCAAGTGGGAGTTTTCAAATGGCAAGCTTACCACCAACTAGCGCTGCTGCTTGTCAGCATTCTTTCAGAACATACTGTCAGGTCCAGCAGTGGTTGGAAAATGACATTGATCCAACCAAACGGGAGTGGCTTTTGTCCCATGGTTCACTTCGGCCTGTGCCCACAGAGTTGCCTTCAGCGCCTGATAAACTGTTGCACATCGTCTCCTGTGGCTGCAAGGCTGGCTGTATGGCTAGTTGTGGCTGTCGACGTGCAGGCATGCCTTGCTCCTCCCTTTGCAACTGCATGGGACTGACCTGCAACAACGCCCTTGGAAGACTGATGACAAGAATGGCAGATTCTTGGCAGCCAGTGAAGCTGGAGAGCCATGATAATGGAGAGCTGACAACAATTTACAATAAATTGATTCGAATATTGCTTTCTGCCAATTTCAGAGTTAATTTGGGATTTAAATGTCAGAACCAAACCCAATCAATGATGTTTCATAAAACAACCAAATAGTTTTTAGTTTCTTTGCTTGCTATTTGATTTTGAGTGGAAAAAACCCGATTTTCAGTAAATGTGTGTTTATTACATCGTACATGATTGTGCTTCTGTCAAAATATTATCATCAGAGAGATAAATGAGTATTCTTTTAATTTTACGTGATTTGTGTTCTGATTTTGTTTATTTTTTTAATGGCATAGGATATTCTATTTCTACCCCGTAAAATCGCGCCATATTTGATATGCTCAAAAAGAAAGAAAGAAATGACCATGTTGCTGACACGGGATTTTTCAGGACTTTTGACATAAAAATGTATGACCCATCATCTGTATGTGTACCAAAAATGAAAACTATAACCTTTTTTTCTACCTTCATGTCTAATTTTCCTGGACTAAGTGTTGACTCCCAAGTTCAAACTATCTGTCGGTCAGCATACTGTGAGCTGCGTCGCATTGGTACGATTCGCCATCTCCTGTCTATAGACACTACTAAGATACTAGTCTGCGCTTTTGTTCTCTCTAAATTAGATTATTGTAATTCACTCTTGTATGGCTGCCCCCAACACCTCATTGACAAGCTTAAAAAAGTCCAGAACTCTGCTGCCAGACTTGTCCTCAAGGTCTCTAAGTATCATCATGTTCAACCACTCCTGATATCCCTCCATTGGCTTTCCATCAAAGCACGTATTGACTACAAAATTTCCACTCTATGTCATTCTTATTTCTCTGGAAATACCCCTAGCTCTGACATGCTTTCTGTCTATACTCCATCAAGGCAACTGCGGTCATCTTCAGATTCCAAAATTCTCTGTGTTCCTAGTACACGAACAAAAATGTTTGGTGAGCGCTCCTTTTCCTTTTCGGCCCCATCAGTTTGGAACTCCTTACCACGCGAAATTCGCCATATCCAGTCCTTGCAATGTTTCAAATCAGCTCTCAAGACCCACCTATTCAAGCTACATCACAACCTTTAGGCCACATTACTTCTGGACTCCCCCCCCCCCCCCCCCCCTATTAGTTTCACTGTGTGTTGACTGCAATGTCTACGTCAGCTTGTTGCGAGAGAGAGAGAGAGAGAGAGAGAGAGAGAGAGAGAGAGAGAGAGAGAGAGAGAGAGAGAGAGAGAGAGAGAGAGAGAGTTGATGCTTTATTCAACTGATTGTATTTTGTATTGTGTTTTTGGGTGGGGTGAGTGGTGGTGATGGTAACGGTGTGTGTGTGTGTGAGTGCGCGCGCGCGTGTGTGTGTGTGTGTGTGTGTGTGTGTGTGTGTGTGTGTGTGTGTGTGTGTGTGTGTGTGTGTGTGTGTGTGTGTGTGTCCGTACGTGCGCGTATGTGTGGATGGGGTGTGTATGTGTATGCCTATTTGCATGTGCGTGAGTGATTGTTTGGTTTTGTTGTTGAATTTCTTGCTTTTAATTTTTGTTGTTGTTAAGCGCATAGAGCTCCACATTTGGTGGAGGAATGCGCTATAATAAATGATTCGCTATTATTATTATTAGTAGTAGTATTATTAATGCTGTTATGCAAAAACAAACTCTTTCATATATTTCTTAATTAGCCCACACAAAACTTACAGGAAGAGACAGAGACAGACAGAGACAGGGAGACACAGAGAAAAAGGATTAAGAAGGAGGAAGTGCAAGGGAGAGAATCTGAGAGGAGCGAGGGAAGGAGAGGAGAGAAAACACGCGAATATGTGCACACACTAACACCTTTCTCCACACACCGTCTCACACACACACACACACACACACACACACACACACACACACACACACACACACACACACACACACACATACATACACTCACTCACACTCACACCCATACAAACACACGTACACTTACACAACACACTCTCCCTCTCCCCTCCCTCCTGCCCCCCTCCCCCTCCCCCTCCCCACCTACCCCCTAAGACCCCTTTAAGACCAGCCACAAAGATTTCACTACAATTAATAAACAATATACGATATCAGGCATTGACCATACCCGCATTAATTAAGATTTATCTCTCCTGAATACTGCCTATTAATCTGGACTGATTACATTTAATTGATCCTTCTATGAGAACATTGGCCAATGACTGCATGAATGTTTTCATGATTTGTATACATACAAAGAGACATAAATGCAGGCCTCTTTTATTCACCGATCCACCCAGCCACCCAGCCATCTATCCATCCATCCTCCATCCACCCAGCCATCCCTCCACGCTCACCTGCGTACGCACACACCTACACGCATATATGCGCGCGCGCACACACACACGCACACACACACACACATGCACACAGAACTAAGAGAGAGAGAGAGAGAGAGAGAGAGAGAGAGAGAGAGAGAGAGAGAGAGAGAGAGAGAGAGAGAGAGAGAGAGAGAGAGAGAGAGAGAGAGAGAGAGAGAGAGAGAGAGAGAGAGAGTGGGGTGTTTTGTAGCATATTGGTGGGTGTATTTTTCTTCCTTTTAATGGCTTTGATTTGTTGGTGATTTATTTCTATAACGATACTTTTTTACTCGTTGAAATAACGCAACATGTAAATATGAGTATGATAACTACAGTGCTCTTCTTTTAGTGGTGTTCTTTTTGTGCTGGTTATCTGTTTTTATTTCAATACCTTATGTCATCTTCCTATCTTGTCATTGTAAAGTGCATAGAGCATTTCCAACGGATTATTGGATTGTTATAATGGAATAACATTATTATTATTATTATTATTATTATTATGCTGGGGAGTTATTGATTCGTCTATTATTCGTCTTTGATTCGGCTTGAGAAGCTGGGTTACACATTGTCATATTCCAAACGTGTTCTATGAGATTTATGTCAGGAAACCTGATTGACCCCTCAATTCGCTCTATTGATTCATCCTCAAAGTACTGGTCAATACTGGTCAGGTGTCCATGAAAATGAAATCCACGCCAAAGTCACCAGAGTAGCAGGATCAAGAGGAGACCCAGGACCTCATTTTGATCATTTTATGTTCTGGGGCACTTGGAGGGCTGCCTTTCCCTGTATGCGGACTTCACCTCAGACCATCAGGGAGCTACCCCAATAACGGATATGCTGGGGATATAATCATTGTGGAATTGCTGTTTTCTTGTACTCCACATCCTATGCCTGCATTATCTCAGATTTTGAGCAAATTTTGACTCACCAGTAAGCTGAACGGGCGTCCAGTCAATGTGGTATTTTGCTACACCCAAGTCAGTCTGGCTTGCCTGTGGTGTAGGGTCAGTGGAATGCAGCTTACGGGTGTTCTTGACCCCAAACCACCTTCATAAAGCCTCCTCCATTCAGTTTCAATGAACGTTTTATTCCCATTTGCAAGGTCAAGGCCATTTTTGAAGCTGAAACACTGTTAAGAAGAGATGTCGGCGAGATTAATGACAAGAGTTCTCCCACCATAATACCTTCTTTAGACAATACATGTGCCTTGGAACAAGTTCCACATTCCTGAGACCACACTTTGGTCAGCATTCATGGCCTGTGCCACCTGGTGCACAGATAATCCAGATTCAAGCTTTCTGCCAGCTCATACCATTTGCATGTTTGTCAAACGCTTTTAGAGCAGTTATCCAGCCATGGTGAACCAGTTAGTGAGACAAAACGGACGATGTTCTTCGTCCAGCACGAAAATCAGGTTTTGGCCGGAGTACTGTGCATCCCAATTTTAGGGGCAGGGGATGGTGAGACAGGAATTTGCATATTGCTACACTGTTCAGTTGGTTGCCAATACGGTGACAATGTTTACAATGTCAGTATATAAAAATATGTAAATAAAGCAAAGCTCTGTCACAATTCATGACAAAAAATGATACAAAGCAACCGTGGAATTCATATATACTATATGAATTTGGTATACACCGAACTTTGGTTCTTTGAATAATCAATCGTTAATCCAAGTCCAAATAAAGAGCTATTTTTTATGTTCTTTTGTTCAGCCTATTAGCAGCATTGCATCGTCTAAAATTATAGATACAAATAATGTATTTAATAAATTAATTATATACAGCATGGAGTGATGTTGAACCGTTCAGTGAATACAACAAAGGTTGATTGTTTTCACCTTCACCATCAATGGTGTAATTAATCTCAATAATTGCTCATAATGCCAAAAGAATCTGTGTTCTCTGTTGTCTGACAGGATGGGCACTTTATCTTCCAATCCCGTGTGGCTCCTGCAGACGTGACGGCCTACCTGTGTGACGTGCACAGAGAAGTAGAGGGATACCGGATCTTCTACGACGACTACTGGCCCTACCTGCACAACACCTTCCTCCTCCTCTCCTTCGTCGTCATCATCATCGGCAACGTCATCATCATCGTGTACGTCAGACGATCCGAGGACAGCAAGGACATCGGGGAGGGGGCCAAAATCGCCGGAGGAGGAGATGCCGCGGGAAAGGGTAAGGGTGGCTCCAAGAGCCGGCAGCTGTCGGTGATGCTGATCATCGACTCAGTGACCATTATCCTTTGCACGCTGCCTTTCTCCATCTACGGGATCGTGGCCCAGTCGGTTCAGGTCTTCGACGACTCTACCCAGGACAAGGCTGAGCAGAGCCTCGTCTTCTCCGTCACCTTCTACCTGCTGTACGTCAACCGCTGCGCCAACTTCTTCCTCTACTGCATCAGCGGGACGCGCTTCAGGCAGGCCCTCAAAGACTTGCTGTCAAAGAAGTCCACACAGAAAAACAACTACATCACGGGCGCCACCAACACGCGGAACGTGACCTCAACAACGGCGGCCACTACTACAGAGAATGAGGCCAGGAACAAAGTGTGCATGAATCCCATGGGACCGTCCACCTCAGCCGCGGCAAGGAACGGAGAGGCTAAACGAACGTCCACGAGCTTCGACGGCCCTGCGATCATCAGCGGGTCCGACACGAATGGACCCCGGTCCAAGCTGGAGAGACATTACGGTTATGGAAAAACTCCTGATGGAAAGTAGCTTTGTCGGTTGGTTTGATGTCTACATTTACGTTTTTGTAATTTATTTTGTTTCCTTGTACAGTGATGGCTGCAATATCAAATGTTTGTGTGTGTTTTTGTTGTTGGTTCAACCTTAATTTAAAACTTCAATGTGCTGGAACGTTTCAGATAATTATAGTTTTCTGATTATCTATGTCGATAAAGAAAAAGGGAAGATGTGATTGTTAGCTAACTAGTTTTTAAGTGTTGTGTGGGTTGATGTGAGATTTGACGGTGCAAACGTGATGACAGAATCAATGTGTTCTATGTTACACACAGGGAAAACACCCACTGTTGCAATGCGTAAATCGTGGCGATCTCGCTCGGGGCATCGACATGTTATGTCGCAATTGCGGCAAATTACGACAAACCTTTATCTTTTGAAATATCTTAGTGGCGTTGGTGTACCTTATTGGTATCTGTTTTCTGCTTTCTGTTTTCTGTTTTCTGATCCATCATGCCAACATATTTCGTTCAATCTTTATATTCCATTGTCATTGTTTCAGTTTATATTTCCTTGTTCGCTTTACTTTGATTTTGAGCCAACTGCGGGTTAGATTTCTAAAAGTAAGAAATGTGATCTTGTGAGATTCTTTTATCTGTCTGTCTCATTTTTTGAATGTCTGCCATTGTTAATTTGTCTTCCTCTGACATTGTTCATTTCTCTGTCTCTCTCTATGGTTGGTTTAGCGTCCAATTATAATTTCTCTGTGTCGTTGCGTCTGTTTATCTGTCTTTGTCTCTCACTTTTTTCTGTCCTTTGCTGTTTCTGCCACCTCCCCCCCCCCCCCCTTCTCTCTCTCTCTTTGTCATTATGTGTGTGTGTGTGTGTGTGTGTGCGTGTGTGTGTGTGTGCGTGTGTGTGTGCGTGTGTGTGCGTGTGTGTGCGTGTGCGCGCGCGCGCGCGCGCGCGCGTGTGTGTGTGTGTGTGTGTGTGTGTGTGTGTGTGTGTGTGTGTGTGTGTGTGTGCGTGCGCGCGCGTGCGTGTGTGTGTCTGTGTGTGCGTTGTCTCCACCTAAATGTGTTTTAATATGTTTTGTGAAAGCTTTCTGAAATATCTGTTGAAATATCTTAGTGGCGTTGGTGTACCTTATTGGTATGTGTTTTCTGCTTTCGAATTTCATTTTACGCGGTATTTTGTTATTACATTTTGATGAAAGCTGTTTCTTTTTGCCAATTTGTCAGTGTTAAAATGATTAAATTCGACTTTATTAGCTAAGTATTATATTTGAAAATGTAAATGGAAAAAATGATAAACCGTGTAAACATTCATCACATTGATAAATTGCAGATACAGACTAGAATGCTATTATAGTGTTGTTAAAGGTAAGAAAACCTTCTTTGACCAAGAATGGTCTTTTTTCACAGCAATGTTGTCAGTTGCATTGGTGGGTTTTTCTCTTGAGATTCAAATCTATGTGTGTTGTGTGGTGTGAAATGGAAAATGAATTCTGTTTTATTTTATTGTTCAATTTGTGTTTTTGTTGCTGTTGTTTGTTTATTTGATTATTTTTTTAATTATTATTTCTTTGTTCCTGTCCTTGACTTTGGTTATGAATCGTGTAACTAAATGTGAAATTTAAACGCTATGATGGATACACATATTTACATGGAGATAATGATTTTGTGAATCAACAAAAACACTGAGAAAAAAGAAGAGGATAAAATTATGACAGAGCTAAGAATACTATTCTTTGATCATTGTGCAATGTTATGATTATTAGTAAAGTGTGTTAGTATTCTTTGATCATTGTGTTCTGTTATGATTATTAGTAAAGTGTGTTAGTATTCTTTGATCATTGTGTTCTGTTATGATTATTAGTAAAGTATGTTCGTATTCTTTAATCATTGTGTTATGTTATGATTATTAGTAAAGTGTGTTAGTATTCTTTGATCATTGCGTTCTGTTATGATTATTAGTAAAGCATGTTATTATTCTTTAAAAAAAAAAAGATTGGATTGCTAGAACAAACCAACATCGTTTGTGTCGTAATCAAGCGGGGTTGTATGTTTTCATAATCTGCCTATTTCTCTCTGTATCCTCCTCTCTCTCCTCTCTCTCTCTCTCTCTCTCTCTCTCTCTCTCTCTCTCTCTCTCTCTCTCTCTCTCTCTTTCTGTCCCTCTCTTTTTCCCTTTCTCTGCCCCCCCCTCTCTCTCTCTCTAGATGGATGGTAAAAGCTTATGCCATAAAAGTGTCTAGAAACTAAGGAAAAGAAATTGTAACTAAATTCATTAGGGGCATTCTGGTTAAGGAAATCGAAGACTTTCATTTAAAATGCAATACAGTAAGAGAAAAACCGTAAAACAGTACCAAATCTTACCCTGATTTTTTCCTGCAGGTTTTGTGCAGGCTAATAAAGAAATATATGAAAGAGTTTGATTGAACACACAGCATAAAAAATGACTAGTATTCCTCACGTGAAAAACAGTTCAAAAGTTCTTACATCGTATACTTGGATTTGAACACACAAAACTAAAATTGCTATGAAAACGTTACGGTTTGAACTGAACAGGTTTGAAAAAAGGCTTAGGCAAATCACAATTTAAAAAATACTTATTTTGTTTTGCCCAAAAAATACAGAGCGTCTCTGCTTTAACGTATACTATACTAAGCAACCTTTGCTTCTTTTCTTGTTGTTTGTCGGTTGTTGTGTTTTGCATTGCGTTTTTCTGTTTAGGTTTCTTTCGTTTTATTTGCTTTTTATGACCGACTGTGCACCAAACGATGGGCGAATAAATTGTGTTTTCTAACCATGCGCCTTTCAACTCATACGAGTTGTGCAAAACTTTCAGTATTATTTGTTGCCATTATTTTTTTTTACCATTCTTTGTTCAAAGTCATTCGACATATCTTTTTATGCTGCTATGCAAAAACAAACTCTTTCATATATTTCTTAATTAGCCCACATAAAACTTACAGGAAAAGGTTAGGGTTAAGAGAGAGAGAGAGAGAGAGAGAGAGAGAGAGAGAGAGAGAGAGAGAGAGAGAGAGAGAGAGAGAGAGAGAGAGAGAGAGAGAGAGAGAGGGCAATGAACAACAAAGCACAATGAACAAATGGTTTAATGATTAGGCCTTTTGGTCCCTATTAATAGAGGTGAAATACAAAAATCGTAAAATAGTTTTAAGTGGACATGAATGAAGAGAAAACATAAATACATCCAGTCATTGACATGTATAAAACAAAAGTTATTAACAATTATTGTGTCATTAGCAAAGCTTTATGTGGCTAAAATGTTTACTTTTCGATTACAGTGACGATCTTAAGCTGTTATATAAAATTCTTTCCCTAAGGTCTTTTCCTTCCTTACTTCATTTGTTCTCCTCTTTCCTTCTCTCTTTCTATTTGTTTTGGGGGCAAAAGAGTGGGACGGCCATGGCCGGCCCGCGTGCTACGTCCGTGGGCCGGGAGGAGATGGTGAAGCATTGTGAGACTAGGTTGTTGAACTCAACTCCTGTTTTATTTGTCCATGGTTTCTAGTTGCTAAGTACCCCCCGACACCCTAACCCTCCACCAAATGTATTGACAAAAGCAAAAAAAGAAACGAAAAAGAAAACCTCCTTGGCAGAGGTAAAATAAAGCGAAGGAATTATTTTCGTGATAAATATAACTGGATTTTGTTTTAATAATGGGTTGTTCTCTAAAAATGGGGTACCAGAAATGGTACATTGGTGGGGAAAAAAATTGCAAATAGTTTATGGTTTGTAGCTTAGGGTGTAAGCTTAACAGTCTGTCCGTCAATGCATGTCTGTATGTATGTCTGTGATAGCCGGTCTCTGCCTTTTTCTGTCTGTCTCTGTGTCTATCTGTCTCTCTCTGTGAGTTTTGTGCTTTTGTCTGTCCGTCTCTCTTTCTCTCTCTGCTCTCTGTCTTCTGATACAGTATCATCTGTCTCTGTTTCTCCGTAGGCCTATCTCTCTCATCTGTCTCTCTCTCTTGTCTATCATGATTTCTTATCTGTCTGTCTACCTATGTGTTTGTGCGTTTCTAGCTTTTGTTTCCCTTCTGCCTATCCACTATTTCTGTCTCTCCTTTTCTCCCTTTCTTGTAGTATTCTAAAAAACATAATACTAAAAGAAGTTATAAATAATTAATTTCTAAAATACAATAAAACAACTGATAAGTTCCTGACTTAACGGAAAATTTGATAATGAGTAAACAGACTACCCCAAAGTGGGGTCCTAAATCAGATAGTACAGAACATGAAGAATGGATCTCAGAATCCTCATGTGATGAAGACTCAAATAGTGAAGGGGTGTTCTTTACACTACCCTCAGAATCTGAACGGAACACTCCTAGGAAAAGAAGTAGAGGTCAACGAACCCCCTCAGACCCATCTTCTCCTCTTAACGAAGGAGAAAACAAAAAGCCTAAAAACTCTCTGGAGGGCAAAAGCCCACTGAGCTCGACTCCCAAACAAATTCCTCTGGATCAAGTAAAGGCTAAATCACCAAACAAAAGCACAGTTGACGCTGAAATGCACTCTCTAGACAACACTCTTCGTGAAGAAGTAACCCTAGAAGATAGCGTCAGAAACCAAAACACAGAAGAAGAACTACAACAAACAAAGTCTAACGATAGAACCTCCCCAAAGTCAGTTCCAATCTGGAAAAAACAATCAAGAAAACCAAACCAAGAACAACCACCACCATTGTTCCTCAAATTTCCAGTCATCATGGAAGATCTAGGGACCGGCTCCTGTACATACAGGGGCTTGGGTCCTGCCACAAATGTCAAAGTTTGGAGACAGACACTAGGGCCGATCATCTCACAACGATCATTAGGCAATCACAAATGGCTAATAGGCTGCTCCTCAGCCAAACAACAGGATCAATTGCTAAAGAAAACAACTCTGGTTGGCATAAACATCAAGTGCACTAAACCAATAGCTACAACAGAGGGAGTCATAAAAGGCATTGACACAATGGTAGACCCACAAGAACTACTCTCCTACGTAGATAAGGCTCACAAAATCAGTCGTCTTAATAACAAAGACGGCACTCCATCCAAAGCCATCAAAATAACTTTTCACTCAACCACTCTGCCAAAATTGGTCACAATAGACACTGAAGACTTCATGGTGCACCCCTATGTGGCACCAGTTCGCAGATGCCATAAGTGCTCACGTTTCGGACACCTGGCAAGTCAGTGCCACGCAAAAAAAATCACATGTCCAAGATGCTCACAAACAGATCACCTAGCCAAAGACTGTACAAGTGAAACATTCAAATGCATCAATTGTGGGGGAGCCCACTCTGCCGCCTACCAGGGCTGCCCCCAGTTCCAAATTCGCCTCAAAGCTAACAGAATCCGTGGAGAAACATATATCACCTATGCCGAAGCTATTCGAAGAGCTAAAATAGAACAAGAAAAACAACAAGCTGAGAAAAAACAACCTCTCCCATCCCCCCCCCCCCCCCCCCCCCCCCCCACCACCCATCGTTCTTGATACATTTTGGAGACAAGATTCTCATCCTAAAGTAACTGAAAATCCAAAAACCTATGCCTCAGCCCTCAAGCGAACTAACCAAAGACCCATAGAAAACAAAAACAACCCTAGTCAAATCTCTAGAAAAGAACAAACAAACTCAGAGGAGACTGTCATCACCCCCTCAAATTCAATTCAAAAAGAAACCATTCGTGACGTCAAACAATCACTCCTAAAAGCCCAATCTGTTTTCCAGAAAAAAGAACAAGATAAGAAATTTGAAAAAAGTGTAGCGGAAGAAGTTGCAAGACAACTAAATGGAATTCAAATACAAATCCAGAAACAAATCCAGGACTTATCAGACAACTTGACAAAACATATGGAACGTATGACTATGACAACAAACAAACCAAGTGACACAGGATCACTAATCCAAAGCTCAAAGTCCACTCAGAGTAGTTCCAGTCCTTGGACGAAAAACAGTTGGCAAACTTCCTGACAGGCTTTGAAAAAGCTAGAGAAACAGCTAAACCCCAACTCATTATTGAAAGTCTGACATTACTGTTCCCACTAGTAGGGCAAAAGACTCCTATTCCAGTCAATAGAGGCGGAATACTATGGAACACAGTAGAAAAAATGTGTGGCATTTCGAGCAACCCAGCTAGGAAATCGAAGTCACTGTCGGGTGTTCCCCCTCCGACTGGAGGGGGATCACTCCATTCTTAAACAAACTTTTAACCTCATATTGTATATAACTCTCTTTTAAACGTCACAGGCGCAGGACTTAATCTATTACAATGGAACGCACGTTCACTTAAGAAAAATCTAGAGCATCTAACTGATTTCCTAGCCACCTCTACTTTTCAATACCATGTAATATTGATTCAATCTCCCAACGTTAAAAATCGTGATATCCCCAAAATAGAAGGATTTTACTTTCCCCCGGAGACTAGTAATCACGATGGGAAAATTCAAACACTTACATATGTTAACCAAACTATCAAATATACTAAAATTCCATCCCCTGTTACAAATATCCCCCACATTCAATATAGTAACTCGATTCAAATTAAATTACATCAAAAACAAACAAATATAGTTAATGTGTATCTCCCTAAGGGCTACACATCAGACATCTCTAATGCTAATAAAGACTGGCTTTCTTCTCTAAACCATAAAGAATCTTGGATAATTGTAGGCGACTTCAACACTCATCACCCAACATGGGACCCTACTCAAATAAGAAACAGTACAGAAGGAAACACCCTATATAACGAAATATTAAACTCTAGACTCTCAATAATAAATGATGGCAGCACAACTCGCCTACTAACTCATATAAAAGAAAGATCCACAGCAATAGACCTAACTCTAGTAAGCCCTGAAATGCTTAATAACTATAGTTGGACGGTGAACACGGACCCTCTGGGCTCCGATCACTGCCCCATCACAGTTAAAATAAATCAAAGACCAGACACAATAGAATCTAATAAACAACCTAAATTTAACTACGACAAAGCTAACTGGACCCTGTTCCAAACCACTTTATTAAATACAGATTCTGATAAACTACAAAATAACGACATAGAAACTTATTACAATAACATACACACTGCCATACTCAAAGCCAGTGAAATAGCCATCCCAATTATATTCCCATCAAATTTAAAAGGAGACACACACAATAAGCCATGGTGGAACGATGACTGCAGAGAATACGTGAAACGTAAAAATAAAGCCTGCTTTCAGTGCTATAAATGCCCATCAGAACCTAACTTATTACAGAAACAACAATCTGAAAAAGAATGTGATCACACAATTCAAAAAGCTAAAAGAGACTATTTTACTAGTGAAACAGAACAAATAAACTTTAAAGATACCAGTAAAGTGTGGAAAAAGATCAAACAAATCAATAACGATTATCAACGTCCGGAAACCCCATTAACAAAAAACAATAAAGAAAAAGCAGATATGCTGGGCCACGTTTTTGCTCGGGTAGGTCAAACCCAACACCTCCCCAAGGCAGAACAAAAACGTACAAAAGAAAAAGCTACTGCCCCTGATAAATCAACGGACAATACTGACTTCATAAATGCACCCATCACAATTTCTGAATTAATAAACGCCTTAAATTCTATCCGTAATGTTAACAAAGCTACAGGACCAGATTTAATCTCATATAGAATTCTGAGACAACTACCTAAATCTTTCCTAAAAGCACTTCATCAGTTTTACTCTAAATGCTGGGAAGAGGGTACTATCCCTAAAGCTTGGAAACAGGCACAAATAGTCCCAATTCTTAAACCCAGTAAATCACCCAAAGATCCCAAAAGTTATAGGCCTATATCTTTAACCCCCCATATAGGTAAACTTTTTGAAAAAATCACCAACAATCGACTACAATACTTTTTGGAGAAGAACGATATTATTCCTAGATTCCAAGCTGGATTCCGTAAAAATCGTAGCTGTGCAGAACAAACTGCAAAACTAAGCTCCCATTTACGTAAAGCCTTGATTAAAAAACAAAAACTATTTGCTACATTCTTTGACATTAAAGGTGCCTACGACACAGTATGGCACGATAAATTATTATGTAAAATAGACAAAATAGGCATTCATGGCAATATGTACAATTTTATCAAAGAATTTTTAACAGATAGGGTTATTCAAGTAAAAGTGGGACAAGCCACCTCTGCTACCCACCTTTTAAATATGGGCGTGCCACAAGGCAGCATAATCGCGCCAGCCCTGTTTAACATTATGGTTCACGATATAGATAAACTTCCGTTCAAAGATTGCGATCAATCAATGTATGCAGATGACGTCGCAATCTGGACTAAAGTTAATAACAGAGAAAACAAAACAAACTATAAAGAATCTCTAAAAATACATCAAAGAAATACTGACCTTGTTACATTTTACATGTTTATAAACGGCTTTTACTTGGCCCCCAACAAATGTGTATTTGTAGTATTCTCAAGAACAAGAAATACTAAACTGTCGGTTTTTATATATGACGATGAACTTAAACAATCAAGAACTGTAAAATTTTTAGGAGTTATTTTTAATGAAAACTTATCCTGGAACGAACACATACAACATTTAGCAAAAAAATCCTATTTTGCTCTACATATCATTAAAAAAATAACTACTCAGAAATGGGCGCAGGACCCTAAACTGCTTACTTATTTGGTACAAGCATTAGTAAGGAGCAGACTACTTTATGGATGTGAATCATTTTATACAACCACAAAATCACAACTAAACATACTCGAAAAGATTGAAACTAGTGCCCTAAAAACAGCTCTAGGCATACCAAAATCGGCAGTAAATAACTTGGTTTATCGGGATATTGACTGGATTCCACTCCGTCATATCATAAAACTAAGATGTGCAAACCTATTTAGTTAATAGAATTACTGCATCTAATATTTACTCTAAGAATGAATTTAACAAATTGTTTGGTACCTCTGAATGGGGTATGCACTGGGAGTCTCTAAAAAACAAAGCCCCAAGAACTAAACACATTGATGAATTCACTAAATCCTTATTCCAAAAAGCTGAAGTAAACCATCATTAATAAATGGAGAGTCCCACAATGGGAACTAGAAGAACCAAATTATGATAAGGACCTACATGGCATCCATTGTAAGGCCAAGGCCCCTCATCTGTTAACCTTAAAAGCCAAAGAAAAGATACATGGCTTACAACAACACTTGTTGGTGTACACAGATGGATCTAAACTATCCAACGACCAAATAGGCTGTGCTTTTTATATTCCATCATTAAAAATAACTAAAAGCTTTCAACTTAATAAGGAAATTTCCATTTTTAGCGCTGAACTCTGGGCTATTTTACAAGCCTGTATATTTTTAAATGAGTTACCAAGATCTCCAATTAGCGCTTACATACTAACTGATTCCCTGTCCTCAATTCAAGCCATCCAGAATAAAACTAATAATCGCCAATCTACAATACAAGAAATTCTACACATAATCCATCAAATAAAACTGAAAGGTACTGACGTTACTTTATCATGGATTCCTTCCCATAGTGATATCTCAGGAAATGACAGAGCCGACTGGGCGGCCAAAAAAGCGGCTAACGGTCAGCTAGGTCTTAAACAAGACATTGGACTATCCATCTCCGAAATTAAAAACGTACGTAAAAGAACAATTAAACAAGTATGGATCTCAGAACTCCATAAGTATGCCCAAAATCACTCCTGGGATAACGAGGTAGTTAAAGGGGGCTTGTTTTTACAAGTCCCACACTATCTATCAGCTTTAATTTTTCGACTCCGAACCCAATCTTACCTTTGTAAATATACCACTATTTTTTGTACCTGTGGAGAAAATCTCTCCCTAAAACACCTAATTAACTGTGATAAACATCAAAATCAGTTCAGTACCATCAAGAGTATTCTCGAGTTGGATAATATCCCATTTAACGAAAATACCATAATAAATAAAGGACCTAGAGATTGGTCCACCCTCATCTTATTTGTAAAAACCCTACATCAATCCGAGTTAGGACATTTCTTTTAAACTTTTATCTCCGTTTTACAGATAAGTATTTTAAAAATGTAAATTTAGGACCGACTCAGGTCCTCTTCTTTTAAAACAATGTAAATAGGGATCCTGATACGGAACCATGTTACGTAGGCATCCAAAATCGGATCATTTTATTAATAAAAAGACTATGTAAATATTTTAACAAACTAAAGGCCTATTTTCGATTTTGATCTAAATGTTATCTTTTAACTGTGGTTCTGGAAATTTTAACCTGGAGGGAGCAAGCGCTTAACTCACTTTAACATCGGAGGCATAGTATAAAATTAAGACTTATTGACGAAATAAAAATAACATCTCGATAAGAAATTTCTCTAAGTCTCGTCCCATTTACTTTTAACTTTCAATTTTATTTATAGGTTCTCTCTTTTTTACACAAAAATCTTGAAATAATGTCCCATATGGGCTTTTTAAGTCAAAGAGGACGTAAAAGAAGAAAACACAGGTGATTAGAGTAATATCTTTCGTTATTTATGAACTCACAACCTATGTAAGAAAAATATACCTATATGTTATTAGCTCCACTATCATTCAAGGCAACAGAACACCCAAGGGCTCAATACTACCTGACAGTTTACCAGATTAATCGCGATTTTAATTTCAACAAAATTTAAATCAACAACGTGGTTATCTTAAGTTTTTTCAATTTCTTTTATAGTTTTAGCTTAGTGTTTTAATGCTTAGAATCTTTATTTTATTACTTCTTTTTTTTTGTTTTTTGTTAGTTTTACGTCCTCTCGGAAAGTTCCATGTGGGACATTTCTTTTTATAAAGTTAAAGTTTTTATTTTAGTGCAGTTAAAGAAAAAGAGGTTATTTATTTTATACTTTTAGTTTAGAGTATTTTTTTTATAAATAATTTATTGAGTTCCACCATGTCTGGTCTGGCCTGCGGTTAAAAAGAGTTTGTTGGGATAAAATACTTTATTTTAAAAGAAATTTTCCTAAGCTAACTTAGGGGGATAAGTTGAGATTAAAATTTCAGGACCACCCTTTTTAAGAACAACAACAACAAAATTTTAAAACTTCAAAGAAGGTCTATGTAAAAAAATATTTACATTGTGTTTACAAAACACAATTCCTTTTTATTTTTAAAAAATATTTATTGTAACAAATGTTACACTCCTATAAAGGCCGAAGCCATAGAACAAGGTTATTATTTGAGTAAAAGGTGACTGGTCCCCACTGAACCAATTTAAAAGATACTATCTTATATTCCTGGACTGTCGGCCCACAGAGCCTAATGGCCCAGCCCAGGAACTTTTTGTTTTTAAAAAATGGGGTTATTGTACACGAGAACATTTTTATTTGGCCGGGAGGGGAAGAGGGGCGGGGGGACAAAGTCCCTCCCGCCCCCCATCCCCCCCAAGCTGAGATCCGGTGGGGATTAGGTGCTGTTTATAAACAGAGTCACCTATAAAACATTAATTTTAAAAGAGAGCATACGACTCACTCAATATCCCACCAAGGGGAGGGAGGGAGAGGGACCCCTCCTCCTTGGGTAGGGCAGAGGGGTGGCGTAGTCAGGGACCTTAAGCGGGGGGACCCTAGGCTATCCCAATAAATTTATATGGGCAGCGTGACTACTACGTAGCGGTTTTACCATAAAATATTTATACTGGTGGCGTTTGCACACCTTAAAACTGGTTAAGAGATTAAAACAGATGGCCAAAGGATGCCTTGGAGAGGTTCTCGATTAACCACAGCAGAGGGGCCCATCCCTCAGAATTATTATTCAAAATATGTTTCTCCTGAAACGGAACCTTAAGAGTGTCTGCTCTCTGCAAGCACTCCCCCAGCTCCGCCTCAATAAAACTACATGAGTTAAATAAGTGTTTAATATCTATAATTTGTCCGCACAGACAGTGTCTAGGGTTGTATTTAGAGAGAATTGCATTTGTTCTTAGTCTAAAGATGGTAGATTGTACTGGGAAAGGGACGTTAAGGAATAATCCTTTCTTGACGATGTTAAAATCTACTCCTTTGGAGGCAGCATACGTTTTTAGTTGTTCTTTCCATTCTTTAGAGGTTGCAAATTTCAGTTGAGTTTTAATTTCTTCTGTAGATAGTTTAATGTTTATGATGGGACCATCCTTATTTTGTGCTGCTGCCTTGGCCTCGCGGTCAGCGAGGTCATTTCCGTAGACCCCTGCATGTGAGGGAATCCACGACAGCAACATCTCTATTCCTTTTAACTTCAGTTGATGGATTATGAGTCTTATTTCGTTGATGATGTCTAGTCTTTTGTTTGTATTGCCCTCAAGGGCCTTTATCGAGGATAAAGAGTCTGTGAACAAGACTACACTTCTTGGATAATTTGGTAGGTTATTTAGATAGTGACAGGACTCCAGTATGCAAAAAAGATTGAAACTAGTGCCCTAAAAACAGCTCTAGGCATACCAAAATCGGCAGTAAATAACTTGGTTTACCAGGATATTGACTGGATTCCACTCCGTCATATCATAAAACTAAGATGTGCAAACCTATTAACTAGAATTACTGCATCTAATATTTACTCTAAGAATGAATTTAACAAATTGTTTGGTACCTCTGAATGGGGTATGCACTGGGAGTCTTTAAAAAACAAAGCCCCAAGAACTTATGATAGAACTAAACACATTGATGAATTCACTAAATCTTTATTCCAAAAAGCTGAAGTATCAATAAACCAGGTTAACATTAACCCTAAATGGAAAGTCCCACAATGGGAACTAGAAGAACCAAATTATGATAAGGACCTACATGGCATTCATTGTAAGGCCAAGGCCCCTCATCTGTTAACCTTAAAAGCCAAAGAAAAGATACATGGTTTACAACAACACCTGTTGGTGTACACAGATGGATCTAAACTATCCAACGACCAAATAGGCTGTGCTTTTTATATCCCATCATTAAAAATAACTAAAAGCTTTCAACTTAATAAGGAAATCTCCATTTTTAGCGCTAACGGTCAGCTAGGTCTTAAACAAGACATTGGACTATCCATCTCCGAAATTAAAAACGTACGTAAAAGAACTATTAAACAAGTATGGATCTCAGAACTCCATAAGTATGCCCAAAATCACTCCTGGGATAACGAGGTAGTTAAAGGGGGCTTGTTTTTACAAGTCCCACACTATCTATCAGCTTTAATTTTTCGACTCCGAACCCAATCTTACCTTTGTAAATATACCACTATTCTTTGTACCTGTGGAGAAAATCTCTCCCTAAAACACCTAATCAACTGTGATAAACATCAAAATCAGTTCAGTACCATCAAGAGTATTCTCGAGTTGGATAATATCCCATTTAACGAAAATACCATAATAAATAAAGGACCTAGAAATTGGTCCACCCTCATCTTATTTGTAAAAACCCTACATCAATCCGAGTTAGGACATTTCTTTTAAACTTTTATCTCCGTTTTACAGATAAGTATTTTAAAAAATGTAAATTTAGGACCGACTCAGGTCCTCTTCTTTTAAAACAATGTAAATAGGGATCCTGATACGGAACCATGTTACGTAGGCATCCAAAATCGGATCATTTTATTAATAAAAAGACTATGTAAATATTTTAACAAACTAAAGGCCTATTTTCGATTTTTATCTAAATGTTATCTCTTAACTGTGGCCCTGGAAATTTTAACCCGGAGGGAGCAAGCGCTTAACTCACTTTAACATCGGAGGCATAGCATAAAACTAAGACTTATTGACGAAATAAAAATAACATCTCGATAAGAAATTTCTCTAAGTCTCGTCCCATTAACTTTTAACTTTAAATTTTATTTATAGGTTCTCTCTTTTTTACACAAAAATCTTGAAATAATGTCCCATATGGGCTTTTTAAGTCAAAGAGGACGTAAAAGCAGAAAACGTGTTAATACCAGCGACCAATGAGATCGCTGGAAATTTTACACCGTTGGTTTAAGCACCCACTTTTAAATAGGCAAACTATCCTTTTATCAAACGTTCTGTCTTTACCTTACTTGTAGGCAGAATAAATTTAGACTTCACAATTTACTTTTAATTATGAGACTTATTATATTTCTTTTTGTTGGGAAAAGACCCAAGAATATAAATTTACTATTACATTTTATTTAAAAGGGCAGTAAGTTCAAAAATTTATTCTTTTAGTTTTACGTCCTGTCTTACTGAAAGACAAGATGAGTTTAACTTACACAATTTTAACTTTAGTTATGAAAAATTTGATTATTTTGGGTGAAAACACCTCCAAGAATATGAGTTTGATATTACATTATGTATTTCGGAGAGAAAAGGGTTCAACACTTCAATGAAAGGGAAAGAGAAAGAGAATAGTGTCACCTAGTTTTATTAAAGACTTATACTGAACTGTTTATGTTGTTAGGCTCGCACACAAGCTCCTCCAACAATTTAGGAGGCTGGCGAAAACAAAACAACCCTAAAGAAGCAAGAACTACCCTACAGAGACTATACTATGACGACCGTACCCACCGGCAAAAAGCCTACGAGTGGGGGGTATTGATAGACCGACGTGAACGACCTAACGGTCAAAAAAAAGACAGTGGAGGAAAAAAGTAAACGTGAAAAACCAGTGAAAACTAGCTAGCTAAGGTCTTAGTCCCTAGACCTGGGAGTCCTGCTGTGCAAAGGCTCTGGTGGCCGGCGCATTCCTCCCAGGGATACCACTTTTGTGGCTCGTCCTACAGGCCCTAGCTCTAGGCAGTCGAATAACTCATCGAACTGCAAAACAAATAAATAAATAAAAAACTTAGAACCCTATTTATGCTCACATAGATAGATCCAACGACGTGTAGTGAAGAGCGGAAGGAGACGTCGTTGGTGGAGGCAGAAGCAGAAGCAGAAGCAGAAGATAGTCGTGAAGTGATCCCAATTCCTCCTCAAAGCCCAAGTTCGGAGCAAGCTCAACGAAAAGGATGGCGTGCGGCGGGGCTGGCAGAAGAGGTCCAAAGAATAGAAGTGGTGTCCACTCCTCTGTCAGTCAACCGCCGTACTTGTAGTGAAGATCGTGTTCTTTTCTCTGTATGGCTCTCTCTCAGCAAGGCATCCTCTCTGATAGGCAGTCGATCGTGAGATCATTCGATGATGCCTATATATTACTTCTTTACATTATCAGTTCTTTATTTTATCAGCCTTGGCTGAAAGAATGGTTCTAGTTATGTTTAGGTGGAAGCTACTTTGTTTATGAAGCGACCCAATCCAAACTTATCGCCTATGAAAGCGACCAATCAGGGTCGAGCTATCCAAATGTGGAGTGTCACAGTGTAGGTCGTGACAGCCTCTATAAATGGCTTAACTCTTCAACGCTCTGGTTTGCAACTTTAGCACTTTTTTAGTTTAGCTCCCTCCGTGTCTTCACGGCGGAACTCATTATCCAATCTTTAATTTATACAAAAAATATTATCTTTATTAAATAACTAGGTATCACTTTATGCTATTTAAGCACTTAAGTTTTCAAGATTCTTATTTATTGTATTTGATTATAGTGGATTTGGAATCCTGTTATTTTAGACTCGTTAGGGTTTAAATCAGGATGACTGTCAGAAACTAGCCACCTGTGTCTTTATCTTTACAAAAGTTAGTTTAAACTTAGTATTTTAACAAATAGATTTATTCATTTATGATTACACCTTCGTTTACCCCTACGTCTCCCTACGGCGATGAGTCAAAAGAGTAAAATCCAAAAGATTTGGAAAGATAGGACAGACCTACTGTTTTATTCTCCTAATTCCTATTCTAACTGATTTTAGTTGCCCGCACACAAACTCCTCCAACAACTTAGGAGGCTGGCAGGAACCCTAACAAGAAGAGGAACTGCCCTACAAGAAACCTAATCTGTGATGTCCGTGTCCACCAGGCCTTGGCCTACGAGTGGAGGGAATGATAGGAACGCGAGAACGACATTGATTGAAAAGTCGAGAGAAAAAAGACAGTGAGCAAAGATGAAAAAAGTCAGGTAAAAAACTAGCTAACTTCAGGTCCTAGGCCCTAATCCCAGGAGTCCTGCTGTGCAAAGGCTCTGAGGCCGGCGCAGTCCTCCTGGATATACCACTTTTGTGATATTTCCTACGACCCTACACTAGGCAAACTGCAAAAAAAATGGAAAAAAACAAAACCCTATCTCCTTATTTATACTCACTAACGCGACGGGATGACTCTGCCTCGCAGGAAACGCTGAGGCGAACGAAGGTGGATGAGGTGTTGCTCGACGGCTGGCCGGAGCAAGAGTAGAGGTCCAACGTGGGACCAGATGTCTCAATCGGTCGTGCGGCGGTGCAGGCGGGAGCGGCTCAAGAGTGGTGGGTGCCCATCCTCCGTCAGCAAGCCGCCGTACAGTGGTGTAAGTCTGCCAAGGCAGGTGTCCAACGTTGCTCGAGTTGAGGCCCAAAGATGACAGCAAAATGACGCTGTAGAGGCTCTCTCTCTCTCTCTGTAGTTGATGTGTGTCCAGCTGGCCTGCCAAAGTCGGGGTGATGGCGTTACTCTTATGCATTCGATATCTTTTATAGTGACATTAGTGGCGTCCTTTAAAAATAACGATTGATCGTATGGTTTCGGGCGGTATCGTGTTTTATACATACCCCTACTACCCCCCCCCCCCCCTACCATTTTTGTTTTTGCCCCCCCCCCCCCCCCCCCCCCACCCGCCCCCGTGTGCGACTGGGTATTATCGGAATTACAATTGAATTTCATTACAATTCGCTACTTTATTACAAAACGCGTTGTGACAGTCCAGCAACATCCTAACATTAAAAACCTTGACTAACTAAATACTTAACATACATTTCAAAGCCTAATTTATCTGTTCCAAGTCAGACTCTCTCTCTCTCTCTCTCTCNTCTCTCTCTCTCTCTCTCTCTCTCTCTCTCTCTCTCTCTCTCTCTCTCTCTCTGTGTGTGTATCTGTGTGTATGTGTGTGTGCGCGCGCGCGAGCGCGTGTGTGTGTGTGTGTGTGCGCGTATGTGTGTGCGTGTGCGTGCGTGCGTGCGTGCGTGCGTGTGTGTGTGTCTGTGTGTGCGTGTCTGTGTGCGTGCGTGCGTGCGTGCGTGCGTGTCTGTGTGTGTGTGTGTGGTCATTTTTCGAAAAAATAATGTGTCATCAAAACATAAGAACTTACACACAAGAATATAATTGCTGCGAAAAAAATAAAATAAAAGTAAAAATATTTGGCATCCTTTATTTTATAAGAGAACAGTGGCATTTTAAGCTATAAAGCGTTGTCAAGCCACATTTGTACAGTGCATGGAGGGTTGGTAGTGTTTTGTGGTATAATTTGTTCATAAGAATATAATTGCTGTTAGAATCGACGCACCTTCGGGTGTTTCTTGTTTTTGTTCTTCAAGAAAAGTACATTAAGTACATTCGCCAAATTGTCGCCTCGCCAAATTGTGAACTCCTTTGCGACAATTTGGCGAGGTGTGTGAGATATTTTCAGAAATCGGGCTCTCCAGTTGGCTGTTGTGGCAGCGCAAAATGCTGCAACGCGTCAAAATGTTACAATTGCAACAAACTGCGTGAGGTGCCCGGGGTCCTCGCGCATTTTGACGCGTTGTAACATTTTGCACGGAATGCCTGCGGCAAAATGTTACAATTTTGTTAGAATTGTAACATTTTGCGCGAGGCGCCCCGGGCAAAATGTTACAACGTGTCAAAATGTTACAATTCAAAACTTTCAATCAAAGATGGGCGCCTCGCGCAAAATGTTACATTTATAACAAAATTGAAACATTTCGCCGCAGGCTTTCCGCGCAAAATGTTATAACGCGGCAAAATGTTACAATTGTAACATTTTGCGCTGCCACAACTGTGCCGAACTTAACTTAACGTCTGTTTTTGTTTTTTGCCGCTCTCAAGTTACCTCTTTCTCTTCTCTCTCTCTCTGTTCCTCTCTCTCTCTCTGCACATGTATAAAGAATAACAATGTTGAGCAAAAGCTTTTTTTTTTACAATATGCCAATAAAACTAGCTTTCTATTAGAAATTGATCAAGAACGTCTTTTGAGACTTGCATGAGACTTGTGTGTGTGTTCTTCAAGAATTTGGCGAATGTACTTAATGTACTTTTCTTGAAGAACAAAAACAAGAAACACCCGAAGGTGCGTCGATTCTAACAGCAATTATATTCTTATGAACAAAATATACCACAAAACACTACCAACCCTCTATGCACTGTATAAATGTGGATTTCACACAAGTGGATTTCAATGAACAATTAATAATGGTTTAATGATTGACCCATATCACTGGAGATAATACATAAAACACGAATATTGTATCCGAAATAAGTTTTTTTTAAAGCACAAAAAAGAGACACAGACACAGACAGACACACACACACACACACACACACACACACACACACACACACACACACGCGCGCGCGCGCACACACACACACATGCGCGCGCGGGCGCGCGCGCGCGCACACACACCATTCTGTTGTCATCAGTTCCTGCGTCCGTACCAGACACGGTAGAGATAACAGTTTCTAATCAAATCTTGGCGGAGGAAAAGCCAAGCATTCCACCATCGTGAGTTACTCAGGACCCTTCGAATCTTAAGGGCAAGACCACTGCCCTAGCCCGCCTGCTGCCATCTACAGTAGTCTTGCGCTCACAGGTTACATTTTTACCGAATTTTGTTTTCAGTGCATCAAGCCTGAATTAAAAAACTAAACTTTTTACAATCCGCCCTTGATGAAGATTTTGTCCTGTTTTTAATCCATTAGAATTTTCCTTTTCTTTGTTCTTTTTTTATAGAGGGTAATGAATCAGTTTGTCTGCTAAACACAGAATCCCAGGATGCTTTTTGTAAAAGACTAATTTTCATGTAGTAATAAAGGAATATGAACCTTTGCTAAACTCTTTTCAGTGGCTGCGATAAGAAAGAGACAGTCACAAAGACAAAGTGACATAAAAATAAGAGAAAGAAAGCTAGCGCTGGAGACAATCCGTGCTGTAAGGGTCGATACAGGTGGACAATCCGTGCAGCGGAGACAATCCGTGCAGCGTAGACCCTCTTACTCTAACCCTAACCCTAACCCTAACCTTAACCCTAACCCTAACCCTAACCCTAACCCTACCCTAACCCTAACCCTAACCTTAACCCTAGCCCTAACCCTAACCCTAACCTTAACCCTAACCCTAACCCTAACCCTAACCCTACTGTTCGTGAGTGTGTCTGATCAATTAACTATATTAAAAAGATATCTAAAAATGAACTGGACAAAATTAGTAAGTACATGAATGAAAACGGATTAGCCCTTTCGCCTGAAAAATCGCATATGTTTCTCTTCAATACTGATTATGACCCTCTACCTTCTTTTCAAATTGATGGATTGCCCCTTGAATATAAAAAAGTTGTAAAATTTTTAGCAGTAAATTTAACTTCTAAATTGAGCTGGAACTACCATTTAGAAACTGTCAGAAAAGTCAGAAAAGGTTTACATTTACTTAAAATGTTAAGTCAACAACCATGGGGAAAAAATAGTAAAGTACTTGCACATTTAGTAACTGCACTTGTAAGATCTAAATTATCTTACGCTCAGGAAATATTTTTTTCAGCCCCCAAATATTTAATCAAAAAGTTGCAGAGCATTGACAGTAAAGCTTACAAGTTAGCTCTGAGTGTTCCTGTTCATGCCTCAACATTAAAAACTTACACAGAAATTGGAATATTACCATTTGAAGAAAATATGAAACTTACGTCAGCAAAATATATTCTAAGAAATCATACAACACAAAGTTGGTGTGTAAAGGAAACTCAATTAAAATCAGAAATAGCCTTTACTAAGCGAGCACAGAAAATTGATTCTCCTCAAACAATAGGTTCATATACGTCTGATTATCTTTTTAATATAGTTAATTGATCAGACACACTCACGAACAGTAGGGTTAGGGTTGGGTTAGGGTTAGGGTTAGGGTTAGGGTTAGGGTTAGGGTTAAGGTTAGGGTTAGGGTTAGGGTTAGGGTTAAGGTTAGGGTTAGAGGGCACGGATTGTCTCCGCTGCTCGGATTGTCTCTGCTGCACGGATTGTCCACCTGTATCGGCCCTTACAGCACGGATTGTCTCCAGCGCTAGCTTTCTTTCTCTTATTTTTATGTCACTTTCTCTTTGTCACTATTATCTATAATATATTCACAATACATGATCAAATCAATTTAGTATCAAGTTTTGTGTTGGTTTTGTATTGGTGCAAGGTGTAATATACATGGCTGTGTGTGTGAGTGTGTGTGTGTGAGAGAGAGAGAGAAAGAGAGAGGTCTGCCTGCCGTCCCAATAAGGCTGTTTGTCCCTGAAACAGTTGTAAAGGAATTCAACGTGTGTGTCTAGCATCCCTGGAAGCATGACAGCAGAATTAAAATTTTGTAGAGCAGTCACTTGTCTTGTTAGCTAACCTTACTATTGAAAGCAGGAACACCCCCAAAACAAGACACTGTTGAAATGTCCTTAATACACATATCACTCATAGGTTACTGAACTCCAAATGATCTTGAATATTGAAGCAAATTAGCACTGAAAAGCATCAAGAAGACAACAACAAAAATCTAGAATCTCAGAAATGTTGCGAGATCACGAAATATGTTTGTTTTCACCATGATGTATGACATTACTGGAAATAAGTCTCTGTCCCTAATTTTTAAGCAGACTACAACATGAGGTATCTGTCTGTGTAAATTACAAACGTGCCCCACCTTCCTCACCCAAAACTACGAAACTGTATAGACCTACAGGTGTCCATAACCCGCCCTTACCCCGCCGGGGTGGAGGCTGGGATTATAATTTTCTGAAAGCTTGGTTAATTAATAAGCTTTTTAATTTCACTTGTTTGATAAAAATAAAAATAGAGCTCCACTGTGTTACACGCACATATATAAACAGACATATAATTCAATTTTAAAGAGAGAGGGGTAGGGGTAATTTAAAGCGCAGAACAATTTCATTTACACAGTAAAACGAGGGCATCGCCCAGCAGCAGCAAGGCATTGTAAGTGCATCGCCGAGCGGCAGCAAGGCATTGTAAGGGCATCGCCGAGCGGCAGCAAGGCATTGTAAGGGCATCGCCGAGCGGCAGCAAGGCATTGTAAGGGCATCGCCGAGCGGCAGCAAGGCATTGTAAGGGCATCGCCGAGCGGCAGCAAGGCATTGTAAGGGCATCGCCGAGCGGCAGCAAGGCATTGTAAGTGCATCGCCGAGCGGCAGCAAGGCATTGTAAGGGCATCGCCGAGCGGCAGCAAGGCATTGTAAGGGCATCGCCGAGCGGCAGCAAGGCTTTGTAAGGGCATCGCCGAGCGGCAGCAAGGCATTGTAAGGGCATCGCCGAGCGGCAGCAAGGCATTGTAAGGGCATCGCCGAGCGGCAGCAAGGCATTGTAAGTGCATCGCCGAGCGGCAGCAAGGCATTGTAAGGGCATCGCCGAGCGGCAGCAAGGCATTGTAAGGGCATCGCCGAGCGGCAGCAAGGCATTGTAAGGGCATCGCCGAGCGGCAGCAAGGCATTGTAAGGGCATCGCCGAGCGGCAGCAAGGCATTGTAAGGGCATCGCCGAGCGGCAGCAACGCATTGTAAGGGCATCGCCGAGCGGCAGCAACGCATTGTAAGGGCATCGCCGAGCGGCAGCAAGGCATTGTAAGGGCATCGCCGAGCGGCAGCAAGGCATTGTAAGGGCATCGCCGAGCGGCAGCAAGGCATTGTAAGGGCATCGCCGAGCGGCAGCAAGGCATTGTAAGGGCATCGCCGAACGGCAGCAAGGCATTGTAAGGGCATCGCCGAGCGGCAGCAAGGCATTGTAAGGGCATCGCCGAGCGGCAGCAAGGCATTGTAAGGGCATCGCCGAGCGGCAGCAAGGCATTGTAAGGGCATCGCCGAGCGGCAGCAAGGCATTGTAAGGGCATCGCCGAGCGGCAGCAAGGCATTGTAAGGGCATCGCCGAGCGGCAGCAAGGCATTGTAAGGGCATCGCCGAGCGGCAGCAAGGCATTGTAAGGGCATCGCCGAGCGGCAGCAACGCATTGTAAGTGCATACGATCTATGATTTTGAAGCCTGCTATCATGTATTCCAGTCCTTTTTCCCCCAAAACGAGCCAGAATGGTCAACATATTGAACTCATCAAACGTTAGTCCAATACTGCCCCCCTCCCTCCCCCGCCCCCTACCCCCACATATTCATCAGTATTACTTGGTAAGAAGAAAGTGGGGGGAAAATCAAATTAAAAGGTCAACATTGTCTCGGATTTAAAAACAAAATTGAAAGCAAAAGTGCATTAAGAACTATAGAAAGTTAACTATTGTTGCACATGCACTGCACACACACACACACACACACACACACCAACCACACAAACTTGCTCTAACATGCAAGGACACACGCACACATCCCGGCACGCACGTACGCAAACATATACCCGCCCGTCCCCCCCCCCCCCCCTACACACACACACGTGTATGTGTGTGTGTGTGTGTAAATGCTGATTGTAAAGCGCTTTGTGCACGATAAAATGCGTTGTATAATTATCCATTGATTAGGATTCCACCCTTTCATAGGGTAGAATCCTATTGTCTTTGTACAATTACGTCCCCCCCCCCCCCCCCCCCCCCCCCCCCCCCCCCCCCCCCCCCCCCCCCCCCCCCCCCCCCCCCCCCCACACACACACACACACACACTTTTTCCTTCCGATTTCGAGGAAAGTTTCGGGATACCAAGGGACTTTGGAATTTGCAATATATAAATCTTCTTTTTCTTTTTCGATCGCTCAGACAGTTTCCTGTCAATTATGAGCGCAGATGCGCCATGCTGCCGTTATGCGCCTAAGAAATAGTTAGGCCCAGCAAGTCCGACTTCGGCTGGAGGAAACGTTTTTGAAAGTGTTTCTAGATAAAAAAAATGGACCGGTAAGACAGAAAGATAGTAGATGACAGTAAGCAAAGCGAAAAAGAGAGTGACAGAGTGATTAGAGGAAGTTACAAGCACAGAACTTCCAGAAGGTGGGGAAACTATTTCTATAAAAGACACCCCCCCCCCCTGTATCCCCACGGGGAGTCAATATATAAATGATTTCGCAGAATTAGGCCAGTATATTTTTGGCGAAATACGGCCGACATTTTTGACTTAAATATATCGAAAACGGCTGGACGGAATTGATTCGTATTTTTAGTATTATTTTATTAAAAACAAAATTTCCGATATATTACCAAACCGGATGTACGAACTGGAAGTGCTCCAGCTATGGTCAGGCAGCTTTCATTTGGTTCAAGGAATAGCCAAAACCGGAAGTGACGTCACAAAACTAACTACTGGATTTTGTAGCCCTTAATCTGGCCGAGTTTAGTTAAGGGGGAGGGCGGTTGGGCTGGAAATAAGGAAGAAGAAGAAGTTATTGCGGCCAATGGGGAGTAATCTATACATATTGCTAATCATTTATATTGAGTTGCTTCCCATTTATCTCAAGCCGATTAGCTAGAGATTATCTCAAAATATATTTTAATTATCTTGATTATTTGCACTTGTATGTTCACGAAACTTCACGTGTTCGTAAAGGAAGCCTCCCGGAGCATGTATTACATCATATCACTTTGCTGTACCACGTAGTTGCAAAACCCATTCGGTTCCAAGTTAATGCAAATAACAAAGAGTGACTGTTGCAAGGCAAATTATTAAATATGACTGGGTATGACACCTCCCTGCATTTAGTAGTGCAAACACAAATGGTCGAGACGACGTGCGACTGACGTCACCCCCGACCAAAACCGTGCTGACGTCATACCAACGTCAGTTGGTTGGCAGGGTTTCACTGATTTCCATTTACCAATTTCGCTGAAATTTTCAGGAAAGTTGAAAGACACTATTCTTATGCTACATTTCCAATGTCATACCGATTGGTCAAATTTTGGCCCCAAATGGACACGTTTTAATCTTGAATACCTTGAAAACGGCTGCACGGAATGTGTTCATATTATTAGTACTAGCGCAACGCTGTGTACCGGTAACGCCTAGTAACGGTAACGCCAAATACTGGTAACGCTGAGTACAGCAAATTTGAAGCGATTCGGTTAAGAAACGGCGGAGTTATAAGGCCCCGTTTCCCGTTGGCGCTGCTCTGAGAGTGATGCGCTCTCCCTAGTAACGGTAACGCCAAGTACTGGTAACGATGAGTACAGCAAATTTGAAGCGATTCGGTTAAGAAAAGGCGGAGTTAAAAGGCCCCATTTCCCGTTGGTGCTGCTCTGAGAGTGATGCGCTCTCCCTAGTAACGGTAACGCCAAGTACTGATAACGCTGAGCACAGCAAATTTGAAGCGATTCGGTTAAGAAACGGCAGAGTTATAAGGCCCCGTTTCCCGTTGGCGCTGCTCTGAGAGTGACGCGCTCTCCGGATTCTCTTCAAATTTGCTGCCAGGCTTTGCCCCGACCACAGGAAGCCTGACAGCAAATTTGAAGCGATTCGGTCGAAAAACGTTATAAGGCCCGTTTTGTGTTTCAGACAGACAGACACACACACACACACTTGCCTTTTTATTATATGACTAAAGATCCCACGTTGCACACCTAACAGATTGTTAAAAGTCGAGTAACCAAGTAAAGACATTATGCATTGAACATGACAGCCTACATAATCAGTACATCTCATAGCCCTACAAGAGACAGAGACAGAGAGAGAGTGGGGGAGAGACACACAGAGAGAGAGAGAGAGAGAGAGAGAGAGAGAGAGAGAGAGAGAGAGAGAGAGAGAGAGAGAGAGAGAGAGACAGACACAGACAGAGAGAGAGAGAGAGACAGACAGACAGAGAGCAAAGAGGACAACTGCTGTTCCGGTTGGATGAATGAAAATTTGTTTAACGTCCTCCGCCCCGGAGCAGGAACAGAGAGAGACAGATAGAAAGAGAGAGAGAGAGAGAGAGAGAGAGAGAGAGAGAGAGAGAGAGAGAGAGAGAGAGAGAGAGAGAGAGAGACATACAAAGACAGGAGTCAGAGAGAGACAGAGAGAGACAGACAAAGACAGAGAGAGACAGACAGACAGACAGAGAGACATAGGCCTACAGACAAAGAGAGAGAGAGAGAGGGGGGGGGGGGAGACAGAGACAGAAAGCGAGAGAGAGACACAGACAAACAAACATACACAGAGAGCGCAACGACGCGTGCCGAGTCCAGTATGTATGGCGGGCCAAACGTGGTTTTATTATCTACTCTATTTTAGCCTATTCAATACGAAAAAGAGCTATTGAATACACAAAAACCTATTTAATAGTGTCAATGTAAATATTGAATAGAAATAGTAAATAATCCAAAATATAGAACAACTTATTTCATTACTGCGCTTTCCTATTCAATACTGTTCTTGTTCTATTGAATAAAAAAGTGAAAAGTATTGAATAGAAAAGTGGAGTAATGAATTAAGAGCTTGTATCTATTCCATACTTTGTAAAAATATTTCATACTTTGTAAAAAAAGATTCCATACTTTGTAAAAATATTCCATACTTTGTAGAAATATTCCATACTTTGTACAAATATTCCATAATGTGCTTGTTCTATTGAATAGATTCAAACTCAGTAGAGTAGAAAATGAAACGCTAAAGTATAAAATGAATTCCAAACCATTCTTTATTCAATATCCCCAAAATCTATTAAATACTTCCAATATCTATTCCATACATCTTGTGGATATAGAGTAGATAATGCTCTTTTCATACCACCATCTCTTTCTATTCAATATTATCCGTAAAGCATTATTAAATAGTTTAAATAGTAAAGAATTGGTTTCGAATGCAAAACTCATTCTCTACTCTCTCGGCTAGCCAGCTGACGGTTATTGTCAGAGACGCCAAGACTACCCTCTTCCCCCTACCGTCCTTCCCCCTACCCTTCCTTTCCATACCCTCTTCCCCCTACCGTCCTTCCCCCTATCCTTCCTTTCCATACCCTCTTCCCCCTACCGTCCTTCCCCCTACCCTTCCTTTCCATACCCTCTTCCCCCTACCCTCTTCCCCCTACCGTCCTTCCCCCTACCCTTCCTTTCCATACCCTCTTCCCCCTACCCTCTTCCCCCTACCGTCCTTCCCCCTACCCTTCCTTTCCATACCCTCTTCCCCCTACCCTCTTCCCCCTACCGTCCTTCCCCCTACCCTTCCTTTCCATACCCTCTTCCCCCTACCCTCTTCCCCCTACCCTCTTCCCCCTACCCTCTTCCCCCTACCCTCTTCCCCCTACCGTCCTTCCCCCTACCCTTCCTTTCCATACCCTCTTCCCCCTACCCTCTTCCCCCTACCGTCCTTCCCCCTACCCTTCCTTTCCATACCCTCTTCCCCCTACCCTCTTCCCCCTACCGTCCTTCCCCCTACCCTTCCTTTCCATACCCTCTTCCCCCTACCCTCTTCCCCCTACCCCTTCCCCCTACCCTCCTCCCCCTACCCTCTTCCCCCTACCCCTCCTTCCCCCTACCGTCCTTCCCCCTACCCTTCCTTTCCATACCCTCTTCCCCCTACCGTCCTTCCCCCTACCCTTCCTTTCCATACCCTCTTCCCCCTACCGTCCTTCCCCCTACCCTTCCTTTCCATACCCTCTTCCCCCTACCGTCCTTCCCCCTACCCTTCCTTTCCATACCCCCTACCCTCTTCCCCCTACCCTCTTCCCCCTACCCGTCCTTCCCCCTACCCTTCCCCCTACCCATACCCTCTTCCCCCTACCCTCTTCCCCCTACCCTCTTCCTTCCCCCTACCCTACCCTTTCCCTACCCTCTTCCCCCTACCCTCTTCCCCCTACCGTCCTTCCCCCTACCCTTCCTTTCCATACCCTCTTCCCCCTACCGTCCTTCCCCCTACCCTTCCTTTCCATACCCTCTTCCCCCTACCCTCTTCCCCCTACCCTCTTCCCCCTACCCTCTTCCCCCTACCCTCCTCCCCCTACCCCTCCCCCTACCCCTTCCCCCTCCTTCCCCCTACCCTCTTCCCCCTACCCTCTTCCCCCTACCGTCCTTCCCCCTACCCTTCCTTTCCATACCCTCTTCCCCCTACCGTCCTTCCCCCTACCCTTCCTTTCCATACCCTCTTCCCCCTACCCTCCTTCCCCCTACCCTCCTCCCCCTACCCTCTTCCCCCTACCGTCCTTCCCCCTACCCTTCCTTTCCATACCCTCTTCCCCCTACCGTCCTTCCCCCTACCCTTCCTTTCCATACCCTCTTCCCCCTACCCTCTTCCCCCTACCCTACCCTTCCCCCTACCCTCCTTCCCCCTACCCTCCTTCCCCCTACCCTCTTCCCCCTACCCCTCCCCCTTCCCCCTACCCTCTTCCCCCTACCCTCTTCCCCCTACCCTCTTCCCCCTACCGTCCTTCCCCCTACCCTTCCTTTCCATACCCTCTTCCCCCTACCCTCTTCCCCCTACCCTCCTTCCCCCTACCCTTCCTTCCCCCTACCCTCTTCCCCCTACCCTCTTCCCCCTACCGTCCTTCCCCCTACCCTTCCTTTCCATACCCTCTTCCCCCTACCCTCTTCCCCCTACCCTCTTCCCCCTACCGTCCTTCCCCCTACCTTCCTTTCCAATTCCCATTTTACCTTTTGTCAGTTCGCCCTCTCCCATTTTACCGATTCCCAGTTCGCCCTCTCCCATTTTACCTTTTTCCTGTTCGCTCTCTCCCATTTTACCTTTTCCCAGTTCCCCTTCTCCCATTTTGCAGATTCCCAGTTCGCCCTCTCCCATTTTACCTTTTTCCTGTTCGCCCTCTCCCATTTTACCTTTTCCCAGTTCCCCATCTCCTATTTTACCGATTCCCAGTTCGCCCTCTCCCATTTTACCTTTTCCCAGTTCCCCTTCTCCCATTTTACCGATTCCCAGTTCGCCCTCTCCCATTTTACCTTTTTCCTGTTCGCTCTCTCCCATTTTACCTTTTCCCAGTTCCCCTTCTCCCATTTTGCAGATTCCCAGTTCGCCCTCTCCCATTTTACCTTTTTCGTTTTGCCGAATCCCAGTTGGCCGAATCTCGTTTTTCCGAATCCCAGTTAGCCGAATTTCGTTTTTCCGTTTTTCCGAATCCCAGTTAGCCGAATCTCGTTTTTCCGAATCCCGTTTTTCCGAATTCCGAATCCCATTTTACCGATTCCCAGTTTCCCTTCTCCCATTTTTCCGAATCCCGTTTTTCCGAATCCCAGTTAGCCGAATCCCGAATTTTTCCGAATCCCACTTCCCAGTTAGCCGAATCTCGTTTTTCCGAATCCCAGTTAGCCGAATTTCGTTTTTCCGAATCCCAGTTAGCCGAATCTCGTTTTTCCGAATCCCAGTTAGCCGAATCTCGTTTTTCCGAATCCCAGTTAGCCGAATCTCGTTTTTCCGAATCCCAGTTAGCCGAATCTCGTTTTTCCGAATCCCAGTTAGCCGAATTTCGTTTTTCCGAATCCCAGTTAGCCGAATCTCGTTTTTCCGAATCTCAGTTCGCCCTCTCCCATTTAACCTTTTCCCAGTTCCCCTTCTCCCATTTTACCGATTCCCAGTTCCCCTTCTCCCATTTTCCCGATTCCCAGTTCACCTTCTCCCGTTGTACCTTTTCCCAGTTCGCCCTCTTCCATTTTACCGATTCCCAGTTCCCCTTCTCCCGTTGTACTTTTTCCCAGTTCGCCCTCTCCCATTTTACCGATTCCCAGTTCGCCTTCTCCCATTTTGGCTTTTCGAAGTTCGAGCTCTCTCATTTTAGCTTTTCCCAGTTCGCCCTCTCCCATTTTACCTTTTCTCAGTTCACCTTCTCCCATTTTACAGATTCCCAGTTCGCCTCACATTTTACCGATTTCTTTACGTCTTCCATTGTTGGGTTTGCTTATAAGAAAAGTGAGCTCACTGCTTAAACCGGAAGTAAGCATAAGTTGGGGTGAAATGACAAACACAATAAAGTTTCTGTCTTCCAAGCTGAACTTAGACAAATACGCCTTCTCCCCTTTTACTCTTGCCCAGTTCGCCTTCTCCCATTTCCTCTTCTCCCCTTTTACAGTTTCCCTTCTCCTATTTTACCTATTCGCAGTTCGTCTTTTCCTTCTTGTTTTTACCGTGTCCCAGTTCGCCTTTTATTTCGCTTTTTTGTCTTTCCGATTTCGTCTTCTCCTATTTGATATTTTCACGTTTTGCCTTCTCATGTTTTGCCTTCTTCCCAGTTCGCCTTCTCGTTTTACCTTTTCCCAATTCGCCATCTCCAAGCAACGAACACATAACAGTAAAAGAAGGAGAGAAAGAAACAGACTGAGGGAGAGAGAGAGAGAGAGAGAGAGAGAGAGAGAGAGAGAGAGAGAGAGAGAGAGAGAGAGAGAGAGAGAGAGAGAGAGAGAGAGAGAGAGAGAGAGTTCCACGCACGCACACACGCATAGGCGCGCACGCACACGCACACGCGCGCACGCACGCACGCACACACACACACACACACGCACGCACACGCACACGCGCACACACACACACACACACACACACACACACACACACACACACACGCACACGCACCAAGAAAAGAAAACAAGAACACAAAGTACTTCACAGCTTGCGCTGTCATTTTTCTCAGTGGGTGTGCTTGTGTATTCGTCCGTATACGTGCGCACGCGCATGTTCGTGCGGTAGGAGTAGATGTGTGTGGTGCTCTTCTCTGGATCCAGGGTGGCTCTGTTTGACACCTGCAAACCAAGGAGAGACAACATTAAAACGAATAAAAACGCATATTATGATACACGTAAAATGAAATAAAAACAAGTTCAAGTACTTTGTGGTTTTTATTTCCCAGCTTTGCATCTTCAGTGGATGATGGCTGCAACATTCAGATTACAGAACCACAGTCTAATAAAATCTTATAATTGTTAAAAGGCGATATACTAAGTTCAGTTTGATAGTGAACATTATCCATTAAACTGTAACGGCCGCGCTTCCAAGCAGGTGTGTGTGTCTGAGTGTGTTGTGTGTGTGTGAGCGTGTTCTGTGTGTTCTGTGTGGGTATATCTGCTTGCATGTGTATGAGTGTATGCGTGCGCAGGAGAGACTGTGTTCGCTAGGGTGGGGGGGGGGGGGGGAGGAGAGTGTGTGAGTATGTGTCTGTGAGTGTGAGTACACGTGAGTGCTTTGTGTATGTGAGTGCGCGTGTGCGTGTATGTGTGTGCGTGCGTGTGCGCGTGTTTGTACAGTGTATGCTTGAGTAAGTTTGTGTGCGTTTCAGTGAGAATGTGTTTTCTGTGTGTTTGATGAAATGTGTGTGGGTATGTCTGTGTGCAAGAACGCGTTCACGCTTGTGCGTGCACGTACGTGCGTGTGTGTCTGTTTTGCGTGTGTGTCTGTTTTGCGTGCGTGTCTGTTGTGCGTGTGTGTGCGTGTGTGAGTGTTTCAATACTGATTGTAAAGTGCTTTGTGCTCGATAAAAAGCGCTATATAAATATCCGTTTATTATTATTATTATTATTATTATTAAGTCAGTCTGCTTCCTTGGAACGCATTTTTGAATTTTATTATCTATTTTTTTCTGAAAGTTGTCTACAATATGTTCTTTTCTTCACTTCTTCTAGCCATGTGGTCCATGTTGTCCATCTGACTGTCTCGTCACACTTTCCAAGCTGTCTCATTACTTTGTCAGTTCTAGTTTTGTAGATTTGACAATATTATCTAAGATATTTGAACTTTATACAATAGTAAATTGATTCGTCTCTATTGTGATAGCAGTTTCACGTTGCTCGCATTTTGTCGTTTGTATAAACGAATTGCTCGTTTGCCCAAAATGTATTTCCAAACCGACATCTAAATTCAAGTTTATGTCAAAAATGACTTGAACAGCTTTCTTTTTCTTTTCTAATTTGCATATAAAATTTTCAATCTATCTTGAGAAATTCGATAGTTTTCGTTTGTCAAAATTTGAAAAGTTCCATTGAAGGTTTGAGCTATGAATCATGCTACCCCTAAACTCGCTTTACAAACGTGCATGGGAGCAATTGACCTCATTGTAGTTATGTCGAGGCATGTAGGAAGGAGTTAATTAAGAGAACAACATCAAATAGTATAGATCAGAGAAAGTTTAGAAAGTATGCTGAGAGTTTGGATTGAGGGAGAGGGATGGGAGAGGCATGGGGGAAGGAGAACGTAAAGGTAGAAGAGGCCACCAAGTCCTGTTGCTGTAGGTGGTGGGTATAGGGGGGGGGGGGGGTAGAAGAGGGAGTTTGATTGAGGGAGAGGGATGGGAGAGGCATGGGGGAAGGAGAACGTAAAGGTAGAAGAGGCCACCAAGTCCTGTTGCTGTAGGTGGTGGATATAGGGGGGGGGGGGGGGGGTAGAAGAGGGAGTTTGATTGAGGGAGAGGGATGGGAGAGGCATGGGGGAAGGAGAACGTAAAGGTAGAAGAGGCCACCAAGTCCTGTTGCTGTAGGTGGTGGGTATAGGGGGGGGGGGGGGTAGAAGAGGGAGCTTGATTGAGGGAGAGGGATGGGAGAGGCATGGGGGAAGGAGAACGTAAAGCTAGAAGAGGCCACCAAGTCCTGTTGCTGTAGGTGGTGGGTATAGGGGGGGGGGGGGTAGAAGAGGGAGCTTGATTGAGGGAGAGGGATGGGAGAGGCATGGGGGAAGGAGAACGTAAAGGTAGAAGAGGCCACCAAGTCCTGTTGCTGTAGGTGGTGGGTATAGGGGGGGGGGGGGGTAGAAGAGGGAGTTTGGATTGAGGGAGAGGGATGGGAGAGGCATGGGGGAAGGAGAACGTAAAGGTAGAAGAGGCCACCAAGTCTTGCTGTAGGTGGTGGGTATAGGGGGGGGGGGGGTAGAAGAGGGAGCTTGGATTGAGGGAGAGGGATGGGAGAGGCATGGGGGAAGGAGAACGTAAAGGTAGAAGAGGCCACCAAGTCTTGCTGTAGGTGGTGGGTATAGGGGGGGGGGGGGGGTAGAAGAGGGAGTTTGGATTGAGGGAGAGGGATGGGAGAGGCATGGGGGAAGGAGAACGTAAAGGTAGAAGAGGCCACCAAGTCTTGCTGTAGGTGGTGGGTATAGGGGGGGGGGGGGGGGTAGAAGAGGGAGTTTGGATTGAGGGAGAGGGATGGGAGAGGCATGGGGGAAGGAGAACGTAAAGGTAGAAGAGGCCACCAAGTCTTGCTGTAGGTGGTGGGTATAGGGGGGGGGGGGGGGGGGGGGGTAGAAGAGGGAGCTTGATTGAGTTACAGCTTTTTACAAATTAAAATACGCCCACGTTCGCTACCGAAAAAACAATTTGTATGGAAATATACTTTTGGCAAAAGAAGTTTACTTTCGTGTTT
Organism: Phymorhynchus buccinoides; assembly: GCA_017654935.2. Lineage (NCBI taxonomy): Eukaryota > Metazoa > Mollusca > Gastropoda > Neogastropoda > Raphitomidae > Phymorhynchus > Phymorhynchus buccinoides. The sequence goes on along the minus strand of CM065698.1, from coordinate 17,389,266 downwards.
TGGATAAATCTAGTAGAGTTGAGAACCGGTTCAAAATTCCGAACCGGTTTTAACTGGGTTTTCCTTTTTAACCAGTACTCGCATCCGTAGTTTCACCTATGCAAACACATATTTATTTATCAGAATATTCACACACGCGCGCGCACATACGCACACATACACACACACACACTTAACTCAACACTCAGCTCAACTAAAAACATTTTTGACCCGTGTCAAAGGAAGGTGGGGGTAGGGGTGCAGTTGAAAAATATAATAATAATCATAGGGAAAATAATTAAACCAAAGCAAAAACAAAACGTCATATGGCGGTTGGAGTGTGAAGGATGGTGGCACATTCACAACGCAATGAACCAGCTTTGAGAATAATCAGATATGTAGCGGGATGATAAGGAATAAAAAAAAAAGTACAATAATCTTAATTATGTACCTGAACAGATAATCAAAATGAGAAGAATCTGTCACAATGGAAGGAAAAAATATAACACACGCGCGCGCGCACACACACACAAAAAGGAGACGAAGTTTGTTACAACGAAACGTGGAGGGAAAAGTCTATGACCATGGATTTAAATTTCGTGTAGTGAGAACCAATGATGCAAAGAAATATTGGAGGTGCTGTACACCGGGGTGCAAGTCGACATGTATAACCATGCAAGAGGAGCAATTACTGAAAGTAAGTTGATTTTTTCACGAAATCATCTCTCTCGCGCGCTCGCTCTCTCTCTCTCTCTCTCTCTCTCTCTCTCTCTCTCTCTCTCTCTCTCTCTCTCTCTCTCTCTCTCTCTCTCTCTCTCTCTCTCTCTCTCTCTCTCTCTCTCTCTCTCTCTCTCTCTCTCTCTCTCTCTCTCTCTCTCTCTCATGTTTACTGAAATTATTACTTGGATATATGCATTCTCTCTCTCTCTCTCTCTCTCTCTCTCTCTCTCTCTCTCTCTCTCTCTCTCTCTCTCTCTCTCTCTGTTGGTAATTTGGACATATCATAGAACATGATCGTTCTTGCCCTCTCTCTAACCAGGTCTTTGCTTTCAGGAACAATCATGCTCCTACGTCTCCTGGAACCACGACAGCCATTGGAGTTGTTCACACCTTGAAGCAGAAGGTTGTGGAAAATCCAGGACAGCCCGTTCAACGTATCTACAATGAAGTGCTTGCAGAAACTCTGAATCAGGAAGACCAGACAGAAGAAGAAACGGAATACTTGGCAACGAATATGCCACCTTTTTGGGCTGTGTCCACCATCATGTACCGAGAGCGAAGAAAAACGACACCACAGCTACCTGCCAGCAGATCCAACATTCAGCTTCCAGAACGCTGCACGAAACTAACCGATGGACGGGATGTTTTGCAGGCAGATGACGGTTTGGAAGACAAAACCTTGCTGTTCGCTACAGACAATGCCATTGAAAGATTGTGCTCTTTGTCGATGGAACATTTTATACATGTCCCAGACTGTTTTGCCAACTATTTACGCTGCACGTAGAGGCATATGGTAAAGCGCTTCCAATGGCATTCGCCTTTCTGCCAGACGAGTCTCAAAATGTATACCAGAGGCTTTTCGGCATCCTGAAGAATAAGCCCTTGGCCGGGAATTTTCTCCGGCTGTCGTTCGATCCGATTTTGAGCAAGCCATCATCTCCGCTGTGAGACACGAGTTTCCGTACGCAAGAATAACTGGATGCTTGTTCCATTACGGACAAACGTTGTGGAGGAAGGTACAAGCATTGGGAGGAACCAGGGAGTACAGAGAGAACGCTGACATCACAAACTACATCAGACGCTGCGCAGCACTTGCATTTGTTCCAGTGGAAAAGCTCGACGATGCACGGGTGGATCTACAAGCCACAGCAGTTGACGAACCCCTGTGTACAGCTTTCAACGACTACTTTGTGGCAACTTACTTGGACAATGTGACCAGCAGATTCCCTCCGGTGATGTGGAACCATTTTGAGAACGTGTCTCAAGGCAGTATCAGGACCAATAACGCCCTGGAGTCCTGGCACAAAAACCTGAAGAGCTTGGTCGGATCTGCTCATCCCAACATCTACAAGATCGTCTCAAATCTTCAACGAGAGCAGATTCGGGTTGAGACGGAGATTCAAATGCTGCGCGTTGGACACCAAACAGGACGACCGAAGAGAGTTGCTGTGAGGAAAAGAAACAGGCGTCTTGAACAGTTGAAGAATGACTACCTCTCTGGGGACAAATCACTCCTGGAACTGTTGGAAGCATGCTCATACGCGATCCACTTTTAGTGTGTCTTTTAGTCTTCACGTTAAGAGAGAGAGAGAGAGAGAGAGAGAGAATGAGAGAGAGAGAGAATGCACGTCCAAATAATATTATCAGTGACTTTTACGCCCATGCGGTTGTGTAGGTATGAGTTTCGAGTGATCGCACACAGAAAGTTGTTGTCAATGGTTCTCCATCTCTTCCAAAAGGTCTTCAGTTCGGTGTGCCCCAAGGTTCAGTCTTAGGCCCTATCCTTTTTGTTCTTTATACCCAACCTCTCTCCGCCATCATCAACCAGCATTCTATTCTACATCATAGCTTTTCTGATGACAATCAGCTGTACATTTCTGCCCACCTGAGTCAATTAGATCAAATGATTTCTTCTTCTAAGTTGTGCATCTCTGCTGTTAAAACATGGATGTTTTACAACAAACTGCAACTGAATGCTGATAAGACAGAGATGATTCTTGTAGCCTCTAACCACACAATTAAAACTCAGGTTCTCCCATGTTCTATAGACATTGATGGCACTGAGATCAAGCTATCGGCATCCGTCCGCAATCTAGGTGTTACTTTGGACCAAACCCTTTCTTTCAAACAGCATGTTTCCAATGTTTGCAAGGCTTGCTATCTAGAACTTCGAAGAATTAGTTCCATCCGTCGTTTCCTCTCTCAGGATGCCCTGAAGACTCTAGTATGTGCTTTTGTCTTGTCTCGCCTTGACTACTGTAACTCACTTCTTGCTGGCTGTCCATCAATTCTCATCTCTAAGCTCCAACGGGTCCAGCATAATGCTGCTCGTCTCATTTCTCGCTCCCCTAGGTACGATCACATCACTCCGGTTCTTCGTTCCCTACATTGGCTCCCAGTTCAATCCCGTATTGACAACAAAATTCTCCTCCTTGCCTTCAAGTCACTGAATGATCAAGCTCCCCAGTATCTCTCTGATCTTCTTCATCTCTATGTCCCAGCTCGCCAACTACGTTCGTCTTCTGATTCTCGTCTCCTTTCCATTCCCTCCATCCGTCTCAAATCTGCTGGCCAACGTTCTTTTTCTTGTCAAGCACCATCTCTGTGGAATTCTCTGCCTTCTCCTCTCCGACACTCCAACTCAGTCTCCTCATTCAAAACCTCTCTTAAAACCCATCTTTTTCCTGCTGCGCCCTAAATATTTGATCAGTTGTCTATCGTTGTGTGCACGTGAGGGAAGATTGATTTAAGAGGTTTGTGCTGTGTTTTGTGGTGCGTGTGTGTGTGTGTGCGTGCGTGCGTGTGTGTGTGTGTGTGTGTGTGTGTGTGTGTGTGTGTGTGTGTGTGTGTGTGTGTGTGTGTGTGTGTGTGTGTGTGTGTGTGTGAGTGTGTGTGTGTGTGTGTGTGTGTGTGTGAGCATGAATGTGTGCTTGTGTGTATTTTGGTTTTGTGGGTTGTGTGTGCACGCATGTGTGTGTGTTTGTGTGCGTGTCTGTGTGTCTGTCTGCGTGCGTACGTTGTGTGTGAGGGTGTTTGTGTCTGCATGTTGGTGTATGTGGTCAGTCCATGCGGCTCAGTTGCTGTGACTTACCGAATGGGGTATGAACGAGTTGGCGTCAATAATTGTGTGTTTATGTGTGTGTGTGTGTGTGTGTGTGTGTGTGTGTGTGTGTGTGTGTGTGTGTGTGTGTGTGTGTGTGTGTGTGTGTGTGTGTGTGTGTGTGTGTGTGTGTGTGTGTGTGTGTGTGTGTGTGTGTGTGTGCGTGTGTGTTAGAGAGAGAGAGAGAGAGAGAGAGAGTTGCTTTGCATATGCACTGTTGGTGGTTGGTGTCACTCTTGAATGTTGTTTTTTGTTATCTGTTGATGAATAATTGATTGTAAAGCGCTTTGGGCTCATCTGAGGTAAAGCGCTATATAAATGTACTGTTATTATTATTATTATTATTATTTACCTGAGTTTTATGCGGAATGCCATGTCCACAAAGCTTTGTATGCGAAGCGGCAGTATGTGAATCGGTTTTATGCGAACCGGCTTTATGCGAACAGGGGCGCACCGCAATGAACACCCACCCCCTCCTCCAAAAGAAACCAGCAAAACAAATAATACACTTGTAGACAAAACCGTACATCGTTTGGGTTTTAGGGGTCAGTACATAGAGAGGGGGAGGGGGGAGGGAGAGGCGGGATAGAGAGAGAGAGAGAGAGAGAGAGAGAGAGAGAGAGAGAGAGAGAGAGAGAGAGAGAGAGAGAAAGAGAGAGAGTGTGTGTGTGTGTGTGTGTGTGTGTGTGTGTGTGTGTGTGTGTGTGTGTGTGTGTGTGTGTGTGTGTGTGTGTGTGTGTGTTTTCGAACATATTTGCTCATCTTCTTTGCATAAGAATGTATAGAAATTAAATACACTAAAAAGACATTGTTTTATATTTGTTCCATTCACAGTTCTCTTGGTGATTAGTCATGTTTGTTGTTCCACTACCCCGATTGACCGCACTGCCACATTGCAAGCACAAAGCAATATTTTCTACAATCATTCCATCACTCTTTCGGTGTTTTTTCCGGTGAAAATGCCTCAAAATGTCCGACTTGTCCTTCGGGTTCGTTACTATGTAATATTAGCCATACGGCTTTTTATTTCTTTTCTTTGTTTTGCACCTTACACCACCAGACAACTAGAAACAGCTGAGATTCAGTGTTGTTCTTCGAAAAGAATGCGTTATTCTAGCAAAAACACTTTCAGTTTGCAGTAAGCAAAACCGGTTCACAGCAACTCGAACCGGCTTTTCGAACCGCGAAATTTCAGCACCGGTTTTTTGGTTCAAATCGGTTTTTTTCCCCACCTCTAATATTTAGCGTAGACTGCAATCAAAACGCCCCAAAAATTCCGATTCAGAACGTCTCTGTACGAAACGGGTTAAGAAATATTTACATTTTTGTTCCAACTAATCAATGAAACCTTTGTAAATACTGTACAAACATGGTAGCTTGTGCTTTCATAACCGCACGTTCACGAATAGTCTCTCTCTCTCTCTCTCTCTCTCTCTCTCTCTCTCTCTCTCTCTCTCTCTCTCTCTCTCTCTCTCTCTCTCTCTCTCTCTCTCTCTCTCTCTCTCAATACATGGGCTTGTAAAGTTAGAAATATGTTGTTCCGCTTTTTGCTTTGGGGAGGTTTGGGAAACACAAGGAGTAGGCCTATGTATTGGTAATACAAAAGCATTCTTGGCAGTGTTAAAACAGAGCGTTTTCAACAAGATTGGCATGCAAGCATAGAGTCGCACACTTTTTATGATACATCCTTCAAACACACTTTTACTTTAAGTACTCATTACATTATGCAGCATCAGTCATCCACACTAACAAGCTCATGCACCTCAACACACGAGTACACACACACACACACACACACACACACACACACACACACACACACACACACACACACACACACACACACACACACACTGTGACACGCGTGTATGTGTGCCCATACACTAGAGTTGAGAACCGGTTCAAAATTTCGAACCGGTTTTAACCGGTTTTTCCTCTCCGAACCGGTTTTTTTAAACCAGTACTCACATCAGTAGTTTCACCTATGCAAACATATTTATTTGTCAGAATATTCACACACGCGCGCACACACATACACACACACACTGAACTAAAAACTCAGCTCAACTCCAACAAACATTTTAATGACGGGGCCATCTGCCCGTGTCAAAAGAAGGTGAGGGTAGGGGTGTTGTTGAAAACTATAATAATCATAGGGAAAATAATTAAACCAAGGCAAAAACAAAACGTCATATGGCGGTTGGAGTGTGAAGGATGGTGGCACATTCACAACGCAATGAACCAGCTTTGAGAATAATCAGATATGTAGCGGGAGGATAAGGAATACAAAAGTATAATAATCATAAATATGTACCTGAACAGGTAAACAAAATGAGAACAGAAAATCTTTCACAATGGAAGCAAAAAATATCACACACGAACACGCGCACACACACAATGACACGCGCACAACCGCACACACGCGCGCTTGCACACGCACATGCACGCACACACACATTTTCTCTCTCTCTCTCTCAGTCCCAGGGCTGGGTGGAGAAAAGCTGTTATTGCTAATCTCATGTTCCCTGGTTAAATAATATTTCGTTTTCGTTATCTCTCTCTCTCTCTCTCTCTCTCTCTCTCTCTCTCTCTCTCTCTCTCTCTCTCTCTCTCTCTCTCTCTCTCTCTCTCTCTCTCTCTCTCTCTCTCTCTCTCTCTCTCTCTCTCTCTCTCTCTCTCTCTCTCTCTCTCTCTCTCTCTCTCTCTCTCTCTCTCTCTCTCTCTCTCTGCCTGACGGCTGTAACATTTTTATTTTCTCTCTCTCTCTCATTCTTACAACATAACGACATATTCTACTTTTAGACAAAATCTTCAGTAAGCGCATTCATTTTAATCGAACAATAACTACTGAATGTACATTAAGCAGCTTATGAAGCTACTCCCAATCCCATTTATAACAACAAACACCCCCTCCCCCTCCTCCAAAAAGAAACCCGCAAAACAAATCAAATTTTTAGACAAAACAGTACATCGTTTGGATTTTAGAGGTCAGTACATAGACTGAGACGGGGGATGGGGGGAGAGAGAGAGAGAGAGATCGGAGAGAGAGAGAGAGATCTCTTTCTTTCTTCTCTCTCTCTTCTTTCTAGAGAGAGAGGGGAGAGAGAGAGAGAGAGAGAGAGAGAGAGAGAGAGAGAGAGATTGAAGAGAGATGAGAGAGAGAGAGAGAGAGAGAGGAGAGAGAGAGTAGCTTCTACATTTACGTATGAATAAAATACAGTGCAAATATCATAGCAAGTTCATGTCCGTTTATTGATAAGAAAAAGCTTGTTTGTGTGTGTGTGTGTGTGCGCGCGTTTGTGTGTGTGTGTGTAAGTGTGTGTGGTGTGTGTGGTGTGTTGTGTGTGCGAAGTGTGTGCGTGTGCGTGCGTGAAATGTGTGATTGTGCGCGCGTGTCTGGTTTTGTGTGTGTGTGTGTGTGTGTGTGTGTGAGAGAGAGAGAGAGAGAGAGAGAGAGAGTCCAGGTGTATGTGGTGTGTGTGTATGTGTGTGTGTGTGTGTGTGTGTGTGTGTGTGTGTGTGTGTGTGTGTGTGTGTGTGTGTGTGTGTGAGCAGATCACAATCTTTTTGGAACATATTTGCTCAGCTTCTTAGCATAAGAATGTATAGAAATGAAATTAAATAAACTTAAAAAGAAATTGTTTTATTGTTGTTCCATTCACAGTTCTCTTGGTGATTAGTCATGTTTGTTGTTCCACTACCCCGATTGATCGCACTGCCACATTGCAAGCACAAAGCAATACTTTCTACAATCACTCCATCACTCTTTCGAAAAAACATTCGAGGAGAAAATGCCTCCAAATGTTCGTTACTGTAGTGTATGCCTACTCATTGGCCATCCTTGCTCCTTATACCAGACAACTAGAAACAGCTACTCTTCGTTTACAAACACCCAATCTGCGCTGAGATTCAGTGTTGTTCTTCGGAAAGAATGCGCTATTCTAAGAGAAACTTACTTTCAGTTTGCAGTTAAAAAAAACCCGGTTCAGAGCAACTCGAACCGGTTTTTCGAACCGCGGAATTTCAGGACCGGTTTTTTTGGTTCAAACCGGTTTTTGGGCCCACCTCTACCACACACTACTACTTATTTATAGAGTGCAATTGAATACAAAAAGACTTATTTTTGGATAGCGTCGAAGTGCAGGGATTATTTTGGAGAGAAGTGGAAGGGAGGAGAGGGAGGGGGGAGAGGGAGGCCAAGAGAGGGGGAGGGGGGAGAGAGAGGAGTGGGGGCAACGGAGGGAGGGAGGAGAAGAAAAAAAGGGGGGGGGAGAGAAAATGTGTAAGACCTGGATAAAAATGTATTGAACACGATCTCATACACATTCTGGTTTTGTGGGTGAGCTTCTAATCACAGTGATTTATTTTAAAGAGCTCGTGCAAAACTCGCCTTCCTTTTTTTTTTTTAGAACGTGTTTGCTTTTATGAGTTTTTATCATAATTGTTATTGTGTACCACTGTATGTATATTTTAAAGGCTGTTTTAGTTGCCCTGGTGCTTTGCCCGTCGAAGGTTTAAGAATAAACCGAAATATCGCGATTTTATCAGTGTTTGGTTTTTTTAATTTATATTGATAATTAATGTGTGACATTGTGAAGATCAAACTACGAAACATTTTGTCCAGGTTTCGAATTGGCATGCCCCCTTTGAATTGTCGTTTTTTAGAGTTTAAAATTGACCCAAATAGGAATGCATCTTCTCCATTTTGTAATCAGGTTCCCGAGACAGAAATTCACTTTTTTGTTTGTTTGTTCCATGTATGATGCCCTTTGAATTGAACTTAGTCCTAAAAAGTATGACCATCCTTATACATGTAGGCCTATGTTTACATTACTGCTATTACTTTCTTGTACGAACAAAGGAGTTGTTAGGAAATTGGCTGTTTAGATATAAAAAAAAATAAAACTTTGAAAGTTAGGCAACTGTAAATATCAATCTTATAATATAATGTCAATTTTTTGTTTTTTGTTTTTCACTCGCTCCATTGCCTCACAATTAGAATATTCCTGACTCCCCTCTCTCTCTCTCTCTCGCACTCTCGTCTGTCTGTCTCTGCTGACTGTCTCTCTCTCTCTCTCTCTCTCTCTCTCTCTCTCTCTCTCTCTCTCTCTCTCTCTCTCTCTCTCTCTCTCTCTCTCTCTCTCTCTCTCTCTCTCTCTCTCTCTCTCTCTCTCTCTCTCTCACAGTCTCTCTCTCTCTCGCTCTCTTTAATGAGACGATTTCTAAGATTAAACACACGTTTACTTTTTAGCACTCTTGACCATATTTTTCCATGAACTGGTTACTGAATTGCAACATGATACATTTATCTTCATTTAAAAAATAGGAAAAAGACGGTGCGCGTTTTGTATTGACAGCTGAACTCTTATGCATATTGTCTGTCCAACCTTCTATAGAACACTCTCGCTGTGTGCCAGTCAGGCGTGTCCGACTATGACTGCCAAATACGAGAGGAGGCATCTGCTATCTTGGCGTGTAGGGCTAGAATTTGTGTATAGTGGAGATGCCTCATATATTCCTGCTCTCTTAGCTCGTATTGGGGAAGGTCCCCAAAGGCCAACCAATCCCTTTGGATGCAGCAGTAGAGCACTGAGAGGCAGCATTCGCGGGAAAGTTATAGGGTTAGGATCAGCCTAGGATCATTGTCA
>CM065698.1:17318592-17369319 GCA_017654935.2 Phymorhynchus buccinoides | reverse complement strand
GGGGCAGGTAAGGGGACGGGAGGCGGAAAGAAGGAGGGGAACCGGGTGGGGAAGCGTAGGTGGAAGGAGGGGGTAGGGGGGAAATCAGGGTTGGTGGGTAGGGGGAAAGAGGGTATAGAGGTGTGGAGAGGGTATGGAAAGGAAGGGTAGGGGGGAAAAAAAAAGGACGGTGGGTAGGAGGGAACAGGGTGGGAACAGGGTTATAGGGGGGAAAGAGGGTTATGAAAGGAAGGTAGGGGGAAGGACGGTAGGGGGAACAGGGTAGGGGGAACAGCGGTATGGGGGGAAAAAAAAAGGAAGGGGTAGGGGAGGACGGTTAGGGGGAAGAGGGTAGGGGGAAGGAAGAGGGTGGAAGGAAGAGGGTGGGGGAAGGAGGGTGAGGGGGAAGGGGGAAGGACACAGGGTAGGGGGGGGGGACGGAAGAGGGTATGGAAAAGGAAGAGGGTAGGGGTGATCAGGGGGATAGGACGCGGTAGGGGGAACAGCGGTAGGGGGCATAAACAAAAAGAGGGTATGATGGAATAAAGAGGCGTCTATTTTAAGAGGGTTTTATGTCTTCTTAAAGAGGGTAACAATACAATGCAGCTACGGCCCCCCCCTCCCCGAAGATATGGGAAAAAACAGGGGGGTAGGGGGAAGAGGGTTATGGGTATGGAAAGGAAAGGGTCCAAACCAGGGTTAGGGGGAAGAAGGACGGTCTTCTTTGGTATTAGGGTATGGTAGGGGGAACTGGGATTTCGGTTATGGTTGTAGGGGAAGAGGGTAGGGGGAAAAAAAAGAAAGGGGAAAGAGGGCTATGGCAAAGGAAGGGTAGGGGAAAAGGACGGTGTAGGGGGAAGGGGTAGGGGGAAGCAGGGTATGGGGTGTTTTTATGGAAAGGAAGGGTCAGGGGGAAAGGACGGTAGGGGGAAGCCAAAGAGTGTATGGAAAGGAAAGGATTGGGGGAAGGACGGTAGGGGGAAGAGGGTATGGAAAGGCAAGAAGGGATAGGGGGAGGACGGTAGGGGGAAGAGGGTAGTCTTGGCGTCTCCTCTCTGACAATAACCGTCAGCTGGGCTAGCCGACGAGAGTAGAGAAATGAGTTTTGCATTCGAAACCAATTCTTTACTATTTTATTTAAACTAATTTATAATGCTTTTACGGAATATTGAATAGAAAGAGATGGTGGTATGAAAGAGCATTATCTATCTTATATCCACAACAGATGTATGGAATTGATATTGGAAAAGTATTTTCAATAGGATTTGGGGGGATATTGAAAATAAAGAATGGTTTGGAATTCATTTTATACTTGTTTTTAGGCGTTTCATTTTTTCTACTTCTACGAGTTTGAATCTATTCAATAGAACAATCACATTATGGAATATTTTTTACAAAGTATGGAATATTTCTACAATGTATGGAATATTTTTTACAAAGTATGGAATCTTTTTTTACAAAGTATGAAATATTTTTACAAAGTATGGAATAGATACAAGCTCTTAATTCATTACTCCACTTTTCTATTCAATTCTTTTCACTTTTCTATTCAATAGAACATGAACAGTATTGAATAGAAAAGCGCAGTGATGAATTAAGTTTTTTTCTGTGTTTTGGATTATTTACTATTTCTATTTAATAGTTACATTGACACTATTAAATAGGTCTTTGTGAATTCCATAGCTATTTTTCGCATTGAATAGGCCAAAATAGAGTACATAATAATACCACGTTTGGCGCCCCATACATACGTGGACTCGGGCACGCGTTCCCCGTTTTGCGCTCTCGGTGTAATTTTTTGTTTGTCTGTGTCCCTCGCTCTCGCTTTCCTGTCTTCTGTCCTCCCCCCCCCTCCAAGACCCTCTCTCTTCTGTTCCTTTTTGTCTGTAGGCCTATATGTCCTCCTCTGTCTGTCGTCCTGTCCCTCTCTGTCTTTGTCTGTCTCTCTCTGTCCCTCTCTCCTGCCTCTACTGTGACTCTGTCTTTGTATGTCCCCCTCTCTCTCCATCCTCTCCTCTCTCTCTCCATCATCTCGCAAGATCACCGCTCCCTGTCTTCATGCCTCAAGGACTTTTCATTGCTCTCTCGTCACTCTCTCTCTCTCCTCGCCTTTTCTTATCTGGTCCTCTCTCCTGTGCCTGCTACCGGGGCGGGATGACGTTTCAACAAATTTTCATTCATCCAACGGAACAGCATTTTGGTCCTCTTTGCTCTCTCTGTCTGTCCTGTCTCTCTCTCTCTCTCGCTGTCTTTGGTGTGTCTCTCCACTTCGTCTCTGCGTCCTCTCTCTCTCGTTCTCTCGCTGTCTCTCTCTCCTCCTCTCGTCATACATCGTCCTCATACTCCTCGCTCTCTGTCTGTGTTCCCTCTCCCCCCCCACCCTCGTGTCTGTCTCCTGTCTCTTGTAGGGCTATGAGATTGTAACTGATTTTATGTACGCTTGTCAGGTTTCAATGCATAATGTCTTTACGTGGTTACTCGACTTTTTAACAATCTGTTTGGTGTGGCAACGTGGGATCCTTAGTCATATAATCAAAGGCCAGTGTGTGTGTGTGCCTGTCTGTCTGAAACACAAAACGGGCCCTATAACTCCGCCATTTTTCGACCGAATCGCTTCAAATTTGCTGTCAGGCTTGCTGTGGCTGGGGCAAGCCTGGCAGCAAATTTGAAGAGAATCGGGAGAGTGCGTTCACTCTCAGAGCAGCGCCAAAGAGAAACGGGGCCATATAACTCTGCCTTTTCTTAACCGAATAACTTTCAAATTTGCTGTACTTGGCGTTACCAGTACTTGGCATTACCGTTACTTAGGGAGAGCGCATCACTCTCAGAGCAGCACCGTCGTGCGGGAAATGGTTCCTTTTAACTCCGCTCGCTTTCTTTACCGAATCGCTTCAACTTAATTTGCTGTATCTCATCGTGACCAGTAATTGGCGTTACTGTTACTAAGTGCGTGTGCGCGTCACTTGCGTTCATGAGCAGTTGCGCCAACGGGGAACGGTGCTTTAGTAACTCTGCCGTTTCTTAACCGAATCGCCTCAATTTTGCTGTACTCAGCGTTACCAGTATTTGGCGTTAACGTTACTAGACGTTACCGTTACTAGGCGTTACCGTTACTAGTAATAATGAACACATTCCGTGCAGCCGTTTTCAAGGTATTCAAGATTAAAACGTGTCCATTTGGGGCCAAAATTTGACCAATCGGTATGACATTGGAAATGTAGCATAAGAATAGTGTCTTTCAACTTTCCTGAAAATTTCAGCGAAATTGGTAAATGGAAATCAGTGAAACCCTGCCAACCAACTGACGTTGGTATGACGTCAGCACGGTTTTGGTCGGGGGTGACGTCAGTCGCACGTCGTCTCGACCATTTGTGTTTGCACTACTAAATGCAGGGAGGTGTCATACCCAGTCATATTTAATAATTTGCCTTGCAACAGTCACTCTTTGTTATTTGCATTAACTTGGAACCGAATGGGTTTTGCAACTACGTGGTACAGCAAAGTGATATGATGTAATACATGCTCCGGGAGGCTTCCTTTACGAACACGTGAAGTTTCGTGAACATACAAGTGCAAATAATCAAGATAATTAAAATATATTTTGAGATAATCTCTAGCTAATCGGCTTGAGATAAATGGGAAGCAACTCAATATAAATGATTAGCAATATGTATAGATTACTCCCCATTGGCCGCAATAACTTCTTCTTCTTCCTTATTTCCAGCCCAACCGCCCTCCCCCTTAACTAAACTCGGCCAGATTAAGGGCTACAAAATCCAGTAGTTAGTTTTGTGACGTCACTTCCGGTTTTGGCTATTCTGTGAACCAAATAAAAGCTGCCTGACCATAGAAGCTGGAGCACTTCCAGTTCGTACATCCGGTTTGGTAATATATCGGAAATTTTGTTTTTAATAAAATAATACTAAAAATACGAATCAATTCCGTCCAGCCGTTTTCGATATATTTAAGTCAAAAATGTCGGCCGTATTTCGCCAAAAATATACTGGCCTAATTCTGCGAAATCATTTATATATTTGACTCCCCGTTGTGGATACAGGGGGGGGGGTGGGGGGGGGGGGGGGGGGGGGGGGGGGGTTCTTTTATAGAAGATAGTTTTCCCCACCTTCGTGATAGTTTCTGTGCTTGTAACTTAACTCTCCTCTAACCTGTCACTCTCTTTTACGCCGCCTTACTGTCTTGTACTCCCATTCTGTGCTTACCGGTCTATTCTCCTGCCCCACCCCCCCAACCTTCTTACGACAGATGGTTAAACGGTTCCAGCCCACACGACATGTTAGTCTCTTCCTAGGACATTACTATTGCTTATGCCGAATAACTGCAGCATGATGCATCTGCGCTCATTTTGACAGGAAAGTGTCTGAGCGATCGAAAAAGAAAAAGAAGATTTATATATTGCAAATTCCAAAGTCCCTTGGTATCCCGAAACTTTCCTCGAAATCGGAAGGAAAAAGTGTGTGTGTGTGTTGTGGGGGGGGGGGGGGGGGTGGGGTGGGGGGGGGGGGGGCGGGGGGGGGGGGGGGGCGGGGGAGACTTAATTGTACAAAGACAATAGGATTCTACCCTATGAAAGGGTGGAATCCTAATCAATGGATAATTATACAACGCATTTTATCGTGCACAAAGCGCTTTACAATCAGCATTTACACACACACACACATACACGTGTGTGTGTATGGGGGGGGGAGTGGGGGGGGAGACAACAAGGGGTGGTGGTAATTAAAGGATTGGGTAAAATGATATTATTGGAGGGGGGCGGTAGATAAAAATTATGAGTAGGAGGAGGATAGAGGGTAAGAAGTGGGGGGGGCGAGACACGGGGGGGAAGAAGGCACAGCACGTGGAAGGGATGTCGGGTGTTGTTGGGGTGGAATGTGGAAAAAAAAAGAGACAATGTTGACCTTTTAATTTGATTTTCCCCCCACTTTCAAGGGTTCTTACCAAGTAATACTGATGAATATGTGGGGGTAGGGGGCGGGGGAGGGGGGGGGGCAGTATTGGACTAACGTTTGATGAGTTCAATATGTTGACCCATTCTGGGCTCGTTTTTGCGGGGAAAAAGGACTGGAATACTGATAGCAGGCTTCAAAATCATAGGATCGTATGCACTTACAATGCGTTGCTGGCCCAACGCTCGGCGGATGCCCTTACAATGCCTTGCTGGGGCCGCTTCGGCGATGCCCTTACAATGCCTTGCTGCCGGGCTCGGCGATGCCCTTTACAATGCCTTGCTGCCGCTCGGCGATGCCCTTACAATGCCTTGCTGCCGCTCGGCGATGCCCTTACAATGCCTTGCTGGGCCGGGGCCGTCGGCGATGCCCGGGTACAATGCCTTTTTGCTATTGCCGCTCGGCGATGCCCTTAACAATGCCTTGCTGCCGCTCGGCGATGCCCTTTTTGTAGGGGGGGTGCAGGGGGGTGGAGGGGTAGAGAGGTGGGGAATGCCTAGGGTTGTGGTGGGTGGCAGCAGCAGTGGTACAATGGTTATTTTGCCGTTAAGTAATAAGATTACAGGCCTTGCTGCCGCTAGTTTGATTCCCTAACACATTACACACACAAACCCACGGCGACGCCCTTGTTAATTTTTATTTTATTGTGTAAAGTTAAATTGTTTCTGCTCTAAACCACTTACTCCTGGGATGTATTTTTCTTAGGGGGAGAATTATATGTGAAGGGAATAAGAGGAACGTGTAATAAAGAAGGAGCTCTATTTTTATTTGTAGTCGGAGCAAGTGGGTGGGTAAACTGCCGTAATTAAAGCCCCCCACCCCAACACACACACATATGGGAGTATGAGTTTAGACCGGCGGGGTAACGGGAGGTTATACTCACCTGGGGCTCCCCAACATTTTAAGGTTTTGGGGGGGGGAGGTGGGGCACGTTTGTAATTTAAAATTCAAAATAAATTGGGAATATGGCAGTTTTTTGCTGGACCCGCTTAGGGATTGGGACTTATTTCCAAAAATTTGTGGGATCAGGGGGGGGGGGGAAGAAGATTTCGAGAGTCTGGGGTTGGGTGGCCTGAGTCTTTTTAGATTTTTGTTTTTGCACGTTTTGGGGGTCCGGGTTGGGCTAATTTGCGGGCGCGGGGCCGGTGCGCTTGGCTTTCACTTGCTTTTGTGGGTGATATGGGGATTAATTGACAACCCAACATTGGGCTTGGTGTTTTTGCGTAGTCGCGCGGGCGCGGGTAGCTTGCTTGAGGTGTGGGTCTGTGGACGGGGGTTGGTTGACTGGTGGGGTGTATCATTCTGATGGTACTCACTGGTCCAGGTTCGCTAAACACCAATTTGAACTTGATTTTTAAAGATTTGACTGTAAAAAAAAAAGACGCAGCCGTAGATTTTTAGGGGGGGCCCGGCCCCCCCTCTCTTTCTTTACCTAGTCATTCACATTTTTCCAACGACCAAGAACACACGAGCCATGGGACCCCCCCTCCACATATCACCAAAGACAAATAGTTTCCTTTACACACCAACTTTGTGTTGTATGATTGCTTAGAATATATTTTGCTGACGTAAGTTTCATATTTTCTTCAACTGGTAATATTCCAATTTCTGTGTAAGTTCTTAATGTTGAGGCATGAACAGGAACACCCAGAGCTAACTTGTAAGCTTTACTGTCAATGCTCTGCAACTTTTTGATTCAATATTTGGGGGCTGAAAAAAATATTTCCTGAGCGTAAGATAATTTAGATCTTACAAGTGCAGTTACTAAATGTGCAAGTACTTTACTATTTTTTCCCCATGGTTGTTGACTTACCATTTTATGTAAATGTAAACCTTTTCTGACTTTTCTGACAGTTTCTAAATGGTAGTTCCAGCTCAATTTAGAAGTTAAATTTACTGCTAAAAATTTTACAACTTTTTTATATTCAAGGGGCAATCCATCAATTTGAAAAGAAGGTAGAGGGTCATAATTGAAGAGAAACATATGCGATTTTTCAGGCGAAAGGGCTAATCCGTTTTCATTCATGTACTTACTAATTTTGCCCAGTTCATTTTGATATATCTTTTTAATATAGTTAATTGATCAGACACACTCACGAACAGTAGGGTTAGGGTTAGGGTTAGGGTTAGGGTTAGGGTTAGGGTTAGGGTTAGGGTTAGGGTTAGAGGGCACGGATTGTCTCCGCTGCACGGATTGTCTCCGCTGCACGGATTGTCTCCGCTGCACGGATTGTCTCCGCTGCACGGATTGTCCATCTGTATCGACCCTTACAGCACGGATTGTCTCCAGCGCTAGCTTTCTTTCTCTTATTTTTATGTCACTTTCTCTTTGTCACTGTCTCTTTCTTATCGCAGCCACTGAAAACAGTTTAGCAAAAGTTCATATTCCTTTATTACTACATGAAAATTAGTCTTTAGAAAAAGCATCCTGGGATTCTGTGTTTAGCAGACAAACTGAATCATTACCCTCTATAAAAAAGAACAAAAAGGGAAAATTCTAATGGATTAAAAACAGGACAAAATCTTCATCAAGGGCGGATTCTAAAAAGTTTAGTTTTTGAATTCAGGCTTGATGCACTGAAAACAAAATTCGGTAAAAATGTAACCTGCATTTGTGGCCTTCATATTACACCTTTCCATGTGATTTTCCTTTGTGAACATATGAAAAACTATTTACCTGCTTGGTTGTCGGACACAAAACCATCAATCACACATGACATTCTTTGTGATGAATCAAAGATTCTAGAAATTATTCGGGGACTTATTAGGAGCCCAAAGCTCAAAGCCCTTTGCTTTGATGTTCTTGTTAAGTATTTTGTTTTCCTTTTTTGGAGTTTAATATTGTTCATTTATTGTTTTGTCACCTTTAAATGTTTAGAAGTAATTCTAAGTTTATGTATTTCACTGACGTTTCATTAACATATGGTCTAAATCATACTGGTACTCAGATACACATACCCTCACTCCATTTCTTCATGTATATTATATGCATGCATAGATTAACAATCCTCCCGTATACGCACACCCACAACCCCCCTTAAACGGACATTTGCACATAATCATACACATACATGTTATTTTTATTTGTTCTTGTCGTTGTTGTTGTCTAAGATCAATGTAAGGCGGAAAGACGTTAAATTAAAGAACGAACGAACACATACACACACAGACACACACAGACCACAGACACACACACACACACACACACACACACACACACACACACACACACACACACACACACACACACACACACACACACACACACACACACACACACACACACACGCACACACACACACGCACGCACGCACGCACACACACACACACACACACACACACACACACACACACACACACACACACACACACACACACACACACACACACACACACACACACACACACACACACACACACACACACACACACACACACACACACACACACACACACACACACACACACACACACACACACACACACACACACACACACACACACACACACACACACATGCCCGTGTACCCACACTTACGCAGGCACGCTCGCATGGATAAGCATAAACAGAGGGACAGAGAAAGACAGAGAGAGACAGTGACAAACAGAAAGTGACATACAAAATAAGAGAAAAAAACCTATCATTGGAGACAATCCGTGCTGTAAGGGTCGATACAGGTGGACAATCCGTGCAGCGGAGACAATCCGTGCCGTCTAGGCGGCACGGATTGTCTCCCTGCACGGATTGTCTCGGAGACAATTTGTGCAGCGGAGACAATCTGTGCTGCCACAGGGGGTGCCGTTATAAAACATTTGGGGGGGGGGGGGGCAGAGACATACGTCTGTCCCCTCCTCGAAGCCGGGGGTCAGGTGCCCCCCCCCCTGAACCCGTTCCTACGCCAGTGTATCTCTGTGAGAGAAATGAAATGATAAAAATGAATTTGATTGACATTAGCAAACAATGCTCCAAGAAGAAGCCATGAAGAAAAGAATATAAGCCTATAAGTGTGTGTGTGTGTGTGTGTGTGTGTGTGTGTGTGTGTGTGTGTGTGTGTGTGTGTGTGTGTGTGTGTGTGTGTGTGTGTGTGTGTGTGTGTGTGTGTGTGTGTGTGTGTGTGTGTGTACATGAAACTAAACCATAAACCCTAATTTTTGTGCCAGTCCGTATTAACCACCCTCTCTCTCACAAAGCAGTGTTAAATATATGCTTTCATAACCCCTACAAACAGGAGTATCTGCAATTAGTAATATGTGTTTTGTCTGCTTAGGAGAATTCAGGCTGCTTGCAAGGAAATAGCAAGAGCAGCAACGCGTTTTGTAATAAAGTAGCGAATTGTAATAAAATTATTACAAAACGCGTTGCGATCACATCAGTTTATTACAATTCGCGTACAACGCGTTTTGTAATAAAGTGTTTTTGTAATAAAGTAGCGAATTGTAAAAAAATTATTTCAAAACGCGTTGCAAGGGAGACTATGAACAAATTGTAATAAAAATGATGTGATCGCAACGCGTTTTGTAATAATTTTATCGCTATTTTATTACAAAACGCGTTGCGATGACATCAGTTTATTATAATTCGTGTACAACGCGTTTTGTAATAAAGTAGCGAATTGTAATTTGGCAGGCCAGCTGGACATCACATCAACTACAGAGAGAGAGAGAGAGGGCCTCTACAAGCGTCTATTTTGCTGTCATCTTTGGGCCTCAACTCGAGCAACGTTGGACACCTGCCTTGGCAGACTTACACCACTGTACGGCGGCTTGCTGACGGAGGATGGGCACCCACCACTCTTGAGCCGCTCCCGCCTGCACCGCCGCACGACCGATTGAGACATCTGGTCCCACGTTGGACCTCTACTCTTGCTCCGGCCAGCCGTCGAGCAACACCTCATCCACCTTCGTTCGCCTCAGCGTTTCCTGCGAGGCAGAGTCATCCCGTCGCGTTAGTGAGTATAAATAAGGAGATAGGGTTTTGTTTTTTTCCATTTTTTTTGCAGTTTGCCTAGTGTAGGGTCGTAGGAAATATCACAAAAGTGGTATATCCAGGAGGACTGCGCCGGCCTCAGAGCCTTTGCACAGCAGGACTCCTGGGATTAGGGCCTAGGACCTGAAGTTAGCTAGTTTTTTACCTGACTTTTTTTTCATCTTTGCTCACTGTCTTTTTTGTATCTCCGACTTTTCAATTCATGTCGTTCTCGCGTTCTCTATCATTCCCTCCACTCGTAGGCGCCAGGCCTGGTGGACACGGACATCATCAGATTAGGTTTCTTGTAGGGGCAGTTCCTCTTCTTGTTAGGGTTCCTGCCAGCCTCCTAAGTTGTTGGAGGAGTTTGTGTGCGGGCAACTAAATTAGTCAGAATAGGATTTAGGAGAATAAAACAGTAGGTCTGTCCTATCTTTCCAAATCTTTTGGATTTTACTCTTTTGACTCATCGCCGTAGGGAGACGTAGGGGTAAACGAAGGTGTAATCATAAATGAATAAATCTATTTGTTAAAATACTAGGTTAAAACTAAGCTTTTATAAAGACTAAAGATACAGGTGGCTAGTTTCTGACAGTCATCCTGATTTAAACCCTAACGAGTCTAAAATAACAGGATTCCAAATCCAGTGGGGGGTTGTTGTGTGTTTGGAGGAGGGGAGAGTTTTTTTTTTTCTCTCTCTCTATAATCAAATACAATAAATAAGAATCTTGAAAACTTAAGTGCTTAAATAGCATAAAGTGATACCTAGTTATTTAATAAAGATAATATTTTTTGTATAAATTAAAGATTGGATAATGAGTTCCGCCGTGAAGACACGGAGGGAGCTAAACTAAAAAAGTGCTAAAGTTGCAAACCAGAGCGTTGAAGAGTTAAGCCATTTATAGAGGCTGTCACGACCTACACTGTGACACTCCACATTTGGATAGCTCGACCCTGATTGGTCGCTTTCATAGGCGATAAGTTTGGATTGGGTCGCTTCATAAACAAAGTAGCTTCCACCTAAACATAACTAGAACCATTCTTTCAGCCAAGGCTGATAAAATAAAGAACTGATAATGTAAAGAAGTAATATATAGGCATCATCGAATGATCTCACGATCGACTGCCTATCAGAGAGGATGCCTTGCTGAGAGAGAGCCATACAGAGAAAAGAACACGATCTTCACTACAAGTACGGCGGTTGACTGACAGAGGAGTGGACACCACTTCTATTCTTTGGACCTCTTCTGCCAGCCCCGCCGCACGCCATCCTTTTCGTTGAGCTTGCTCCGAACTTGGGCTTTGAGGAGGAATTGGGATCACTTCACGACTATCTTCTGCTTCTGCTTCTGCTTCTGCCTCCACCAACGACGTCTCCTTCCGCTCTTCACTACACGTCGTTGGATCTATCTATGTGAGCATAAATAGGGTTCTAAGGTCTTTTTTGGGTTTTATTATATTTGTTTTGCAGTTCGATGTGTTATTCGACTGCCTAGAGCTAGGGCCTGTAGGACGAGCCACAAAAGTGGTATCCCTGGGAGGAATGCGCCGGCCACCAGAGCCTTTGCACAGCAGGACTCCCAGGTCTAGGGACTAAGACCTTAGCTAGCTAGTTTTCACTGGTTTTTCACGTTTACTTTTTTCCTCCACTGTCTTTTTTTTTGACCGTTAGGTCGTTCACGTCGGTCTATCAATATTGCGCCCCCACTCGTAGGCTTTTTGCCGGTGGGTACGGTCGTCATAGTATAGTCTCTGTAGGGTAGTTCTTGCTTCTTTAGGGTTGTTTTGTTTTCGCCAGCCTCCTAAATTGTTGGAGGAGCTTGTGTGCGAGCCTAACAACATAAACAGTTCAGTATAAGTCTTTAATAAAACTAGGTGACACTATTCTCTTTCTCTTTCCTTTTCATTGAAGTGTTGAACCTTTTTCTTGCTCCGAAATACATAATGTAATATCAAACTCATATTCTTGGAGGTGTTTTCACCCAAAATAATCAAATTTTTTTTATAACTAAAGTTAAAATTGTGTAAGTTAAACTCATCTTGTCTTTCAGTACGACAGGACGTAAAACTAAAAGAATAAATTTTTGAACTTACTGCCCTTTTAAATAAAATGTAATAGTAAATTTATATTCTTGGGTCTTTTCCCAACAAAAAGAAATATAATAAGCTACTCATAATTAAAAGTAAATTGTGAAGTCTAAATTTATTCTGCCTACAAGTAAGGTAAAGACAGAACGTTTGATAAAAGGATAGTTTGCCTATTTAAAAGTGGGTGCTTAAACCAACGGTGTAAAATTTCCAGCGATCTCATTGGTCGCTGGTATTAACACGTTTTCTGCTTTTACGTCCTCTTTGACTTAAAAAGCCCATATGGGACATTATTTCAAGATTTTTGTGTAAAAAAGAGAGAATCCTATAAATAAAATTTAAAGTTAAAAGTTAATGGGACGAGACTTAGAGAAATTTCTTATCGAGATGTTATTTTTTTATTTCGTCAATAAGTCTTAATTTTATGCTATGCCTCCGATGTTAAAGTGAGTTAAGCGCTTGCTCCCTCCGGGTTAAAATTTCCAGGGCCACAGTTAAGTTAGATAACATTTAGATAAAAATCGAAAATAGGCCTTTAGTTTGTTAAAATATTTACATAGTCTTTTTATTAATAAAATGATCCGATTTTGGATGCCTACGTAACATGGTTCCGTATCAGGATCCCTATTTACATTGTTTTAAAAGAAGAGGACCTGAGTCGGTCCTAAATTTACATTTTTTGAAAATACTTATTTATAAAAACGGAGATAAAAGTTTAAAAGAAATGTCCTAACTCGGATTGATGTAGGGTTTTTACAAATAAGATGAGGGTGGACCAATTTCTAGGTCCTTTATTTATTATGGTATTTTCATTAAATGGGATATTTATCCAACTCGAGAATACTCTTGATGGTACTGAACTGATTTTGATGTTTATCACAGTTGATTAGGTGTTTTAGGGAGAGATTTTCTCCACAGGTACAAAGAATAGTGGTATATTTACAAAAGTAAGATTGGGTTCGGAGTCGAAAAATTAAAGCTGATAGATAGTGTGGGACTTGTAAAAACAAGCCCCCTTTAACTACCTCGTTATCCCAGGAGTGATTTTGGGCATACTTATGGAGTTCTGAGATCCATACTTGTTTAATAGTTCTTTTACGTACGTTTTTAATTTCGGAGATGGATAGTCCAATGTCTTGTTTAAGACCTAGCTGACCGTTAGCGCTAAAAATGGAGATTTCCTTATTAAGTTGAAAGCTTTTAGTTATTTTTAATGATGGGATATAAAAAGCACAGCCTATTTGGTCGTTGGATAGTTTAGATCCATCTGTGTACACCAACATGTGTTGTTGTAAACCATGTATCTTTTCTTTGGCTTTTAAGGTTAACAGATGAGGGGCCTTGGCCTTACATATGAATGCCATGTAGGTCCTTATCATAATTTGGTTCTTCTAGTTCCCATTGTGGGACTTTCCATTTGGGGTTAATGTTAACCTGGTTTATTGATACTTCAGCTTTTTGGAATAAAGATTTAGTGAATTCATCAATGTGTTTAGTTCTATCATAAGTTCTTGGGGCTTTGTTTTTTAAAGACTCCCAGTGCATACCCCATTCAGAGGTACCAAACAATTTGGTTAAATTCATTCTTAGAGTAGATATTAGATGCAGTAATTCTAGTTAATAGGTTTGCACATCTTAGGTTTTATGATATGACGGAGTGGAATCCAGTCAATATCCCGGTAAACCAAGTTATTTACTGCCGATTTTGGTATGCCTAGAGCTGTTTTTAGGGCACTAGTTTCAATCTTTTTTGCATACTGGAGTCCTGTCACTATCTAAATAACCTACCAAATTATCCAAGAAGTGTAGTCTTGTTCACAGACTCTTTATCCTCGATAAAGGCCCTTGAGGGCAATACAAACAAAAGACTAGACATCATCAACGAAATAAGACTCATAATCCATCAACTGAAGTTAAAAGGAATAGAGATGTTGCTGTCGTGGATTCCCTCACATGCAGGGGTCTACGGTAATGACCTCGCAGACCGCGAGGCCAAGGCAGCAGCACTAAATAAGGACGGTCCCATCATAAATATTAAACTATCTACAGAAGAAATTAAAACTCAACTGAAATTTGCAACCTCTAAAGAATGGAAAGAACAACTAAAAACGTATGCTGCCTCCAAAGGAGTAGATTTTAACATCGTCAAGAAAGGATTATTCCTTAACGTCCCTTTCTCAGTACAATCTACCATCTTTAGACTAAGAACAAATGCAATTCTCTCAAAATACAACCCTAGATACTGTCTGTGCGGACAAATTATAGATATTAAACACTTATTTAACTCATGTAGTTTTATTGAGGCGGAGCTGGGGGAGTGCTTGCAGAGAGCAGACACTCTTAAGGTTCCGTTTCAGGAGAAACATATTTTGAATAATAATTCTGAGGGATGGGCCCCTCTGCTGTGGTTAATCGAGAACCTCTCCAAGGCATCCTTTGGCCATCTGTTTTAATCTCTTAACCAGTTTTAAGGTGTGCAAACGCCACCAGTATAAATATTTTATGGTAAAACCGCTACGTAGTAGTCACGCTGCCCATATAAATTTATTGGGATAGCCTAGGGTCCCCCCGCTTAAGGTCCCTGACTACGCCACCCCTCTGCCCTACCCAAGGAGGAGGGGTCCCTCTCCCTCCCTCCCCTTGGTGGGATATTGAGTGAGTCGTATGCTCTCTTTTAAAATTAATGTTTTATAGGTGACTCTGTTTATAAACAGCACCTAATCCCCACCGGATCTCAGCTTGGGGGGGATGGGGGGCGGGAGGGACTTTGTCCCCCCGCCCCTCTTCCCCTCCCGGCCAAATAAAAATGTTCTCGTGTACAATAACCCCATTTTTTAAAAAACAAAAAGTTCCTGGGCTGGGCCATTAGGCTCTGTGGGCCGACAGTCCAGGAATATAAGATAGTATCTTTTAAATTGGTTCAGTGGGGACCAGTCACCTTTTACTCAAATAATAACCTTGTTCTATGGCTTCGGGCCTTTATAGGAGTGTAACATTTGTTACAATAAATATTTTTTAAAAATAAAAAGGAATTGTGTTTTGTAAACACAATGTAAATATTTTTTTTACATAGACCTTCTTTGAAGTTTTAAAATTTTGTTGTTGTTGTTCTTAAAAAAAAAAAGGGGTGGTCCTGAAATTTTAATCTCAACTTATCCCCCTAAGTTGAGCTTAGGAAAATTTCTTTTAAAATAAAGTATTTTATCCCAACAAACTCTTTTTTAACCGCAGGCCAGACCAGACATGGTGGAACTCAATAAATTATTTATAAAAAAAATACTCTAAACTAAAAGTACAAAATAAATAACCTCTTTTTCTTTAACTGCACTAAAATAAAAAAACTTTAACTTTATAAAAAGAAATGTCCCACATGGAACTTTCCGAGAGGACGTAAAACTAACAAAAAACAAAAAAAAAAAAGTAATTAAAATAAAGATTCTAAGCATTAAAACACTAAGCTAAAACTATAAAAGAAATTGAAAAAACTTAAGATAACCACGTTGTTGATTTAAATTTTGTTGAAATTAAAATCGCGATTAATCTGGTAAACTGTCAGGTAGTATTGAGCCCTTGGGTGTTCTGTTGCCTTGAATGATAGTGGAGCTAATAACATATAGGTATATTTTTCTTACATAGGTTGTGAGTTCATAAATAACGAAAGATATTACTCTAATCACCTGTGTTTTCTTCTTTTACGTCCTCTTTGACTTAAAAAGCCCATATGGGACATTATTTCAAGATTTTTGTGTAAAAAAAGAGAGAACCTATAAATAAAATTTAAAGTTAAAAGTAAATGGGACGAGACTTAGAGAAATTTCTTATCGAGATGTTATTTTTATTTCGTCAATAAGTCTTAATTTTATACTATGCCTCCGATGTTAAAGTCAGTTAAGCGCTTGCTCCCTCCAGGTTAAAATTTCCAGGGCCACAGTTAAAAGATAACATTTAGATCAAAATCGAAAATAGGCCTTTAGTTTGTTAAAATATTTACATAGTTTTTTATTAATAAAATGATCCGATTTTGGATGCCTACGTGACATGGTTCCGTATCAGGATCCCTATTTACATTGTTTTTAAAAGAAGAGGACCTGAGTCGGTCCTAAATTTACATTTTTTTTAAAATACTTATCTGTAAAACGGAGATAAAAGTTTTAAAAGAAATGTCCTAACTCGGATTGATGTAGGGTTTTTACAAATAAGATGAGGGTGGACCAATCTCTAGGTCCTTTATTTATTATGGTATTTTCGTTAAATGGGATATTATCCAACTCGAGAATACTCTTGATGGTACTGAACTGATTTTGATGTTTATCACAGTTAATTAGGTGTTTTAGGGAGAGATTTTCTCCACAGGTACAAAAAATAGTGGTATATTTACAAAGGTAAGATTGGGTTCGGAGTCGAAAAATTAAAGCTGATAGATAGTGTGGGACTTGTAAAAACAAGCCCCCTTTAACTACCTCGTTATCCCAGGAGTGATTTTGGGCATACTTATGGAGTTCTGAGATCCATACTTGTTTAATTGTTCTTTTACGTACGTTTTTAATTTCGGAGATGGATAGTCCAATGTCTTGTTTAAGACCTAGCTGACCGTTAGCCGCTTTTTTGGCAGCCCAGTCGGCTCTGTCATTTCCTGAGATATCACTATGGGAAGGAATCCATGATAAAGTAACGTCAGTACCTTTCAGTTTTATTTGATGGATTATGTGTAGAATTTCTTGTATTGTAGATTGGCGATTATTAGTTTTATTCTGGATGGCTTGAATTGAGGACAGGGAATCAGTTAGTATGTAAGCGCTAATTGGAGATCTTGGTAACTCATTTAAAAATATACAGGCTTGTAAAATAGCCCAGAGTTCAGCGCTAAAAATGGAAATTTCCTTATTAAGTTGAAAGCTTTTAGTTATTTTTAATGATGGAATATAGAAAGCACAGCCTATTTGGTCGTTGGATAGTTTAGATCCATCTGTGTACACCAACAAGTGTTGTTGTAAGCCATGTATCTTTTCTTTGGCTTTTAAGGTTAACAGATGAGGGGCCTTGGCCTTACAATGGATGCCATGTAGGTCCTTATCATAATTTGGTTCTTCTAGTTCCCATTGTGGGACTCTCCATTTAGGGTTAATGTTAACCTGGTTTATTGATACTTCAGCTTTTTGGAATAAGGATTTAGTGAATTCATCAATGTGTTTAGTTCTTGGGGCTTTGTTTTTTAGAGACTCCCAGTGCATACCCCATTCAGAGGTACCAAACAATTTGTTAAATTCATTCTTAGAGTAAATATTAGATGCAGTAATTCTATTAACTAAATAGGTTTGCACATCTTAGTTTTATGATATGACGGAGTGGAATCCAGTCAATATCCCGATAAACCAAGTTATTTACTGCCGATTTTGGTATGCCTAGAGCTGTTTTTAGGGCACTAGTTTCAATCTTTTCGAGTATGTTTAGTTGTGATTTTGTGGTTGTATAAAATGATTCACATCCATAAAGTAGTCTGCTCCTTACTAATGCTTGTACCAAATAAGTAAGCAGTTTAGGGTCCTGCGCCCATTTCTGAGTAGTTATTTTTTTAATGATATGTAGAGCAAAATAGGATTTTTTTGCTAAATGTTGTATGTGTTCGTTCCAGGATAAGTTTTCATTAAAAATAACTCCTAAAAATTTTACAGTTCTTGATTGTTTAAGTTCATCGTCATATATAAAAACCGACAGTTTAGTATTTCTTGTTCTTGAGAATACTACAAATACACATTTGTTGGGGGCCAAGTAAAAGCCGTTTATAAACATGTAAAATGTAACAAGGTCAGTATTTCTTTGATGTATTTTTAGAGATTCTTTATAGTTTGTTTTGTTTTCTCTGTTATTAACTTTAGTCCAGATTGCGACGTCATCTGCATACATTGATTGATCGCAATCTTTGAACGGAAGTTTATCTATATCGTGAACCATAATGTTAAACAGGGCTGGCGCGATTATGCTGCCTTGTGGCACGCCCATATTTAAAAGGTGGGTAGCAGAGGTGGCTTGTCCCACTTTTACTTGAATAACCCTATCTGTTAAAAATTCTTTGATAAAATTGTACATATTGCCATGAATGCCTATTTTGTCTATTTTACATAATAATTTATCGTGCCATACTGTGTCGTAGGCACCTTTAATGTCAAAGAATGTAGCAAATAGTTTTTTGTTTTTTAATCAAGGCTTTACGTAAATGGGAGCTTAGTTTTGCAGTTTGTTCTGCACAGCTACGATTTTTACGGAATCCAGCTTGGAATCTAGGAATAATATCGTTCTTCTCCAAAAAGTATTGTAGTCGATTGTTGGTGATTTTTTCAAAAAGTTTACCTATATGGGGGGTTAAAGATATAGGCCTATAACTTTTGGGATCTTTGGGTGATTTACTGGGTTTAAGAATTGGGACTATTTGTGCCTGTTTCCAAGCTTTAGGGATAGTACCCTCTTCCCAGCATTTAGAGTAAAACTGATGAAGTGCTTTTAGGAAAGATTTAGGTAGTTGTCTCAGAATTCTATATGAGATTAAATCTGGTCCTGTAGCTTTGTTAACATTACGGATAGAATTTAAGGCGTTTATTAATTCAGAAATTGTGATGGGTGCATTTATGAAGTCAGTATTGTCCGTTGATTTATCAGGGGCAGTAGCTTTTTCTTTTGTACGTTTTTGTTCTGCCTTGGGGAGGTGTTGGGTTTGACCTACCCGAGCAAAAACGTGGCCCAGCATATCTGCTTTTTCTTTATTGTTTTTTGTTGTATGTCCGTTTAATGTTAATGGGGTTTCCGGACGTTGATAATCGTTATTGATTTGTTTGATCTTTTTCCACACTTTACTGGTATCTTTAAAGTTTATTTGTTCTGTTTCACTAGTAAAATAGTCTCTTTTAGCTTTTTGAATTGTGTGATCACATTCTTTTTCAGATTGTTGTTTCTGTAATAAGTTAGGTTCTGATGGGCATTTATAGCACTGAAAGCAGGCTTTATTTTTACGTTTCACGTATTCTCTGCAGTCATCGTTCCACCATGGCTTATTGTGTGTGTCTCCTTTTAAATTTGATGGGAATATAATTGGGATGGCTATTTCACTGGCTTTGAGTATGGCAGTGTGTATGTTATTGTAATAAGTTTCTATGTCGTTATTTTGTAGTTTATCAGAATCTGTATTTAATAAAGTGGTTTGGAACATGGTCCAGTTAGCTTTGTCGTAGTTAAATTTAGGTTGTTTATTAGATTCTATTGTGTCTGGTCTTTGATTTATTTTAACTGTGATGGGGCAGTGATCGGAGCCCAGAGGGTCCGTGTTCACCGTCCAACTATAGTTATTAAGCATTTCGGGGCTTACTAGAGTTAGGTCTATTGCTGTGGATCTTTCTTTTATATGAGTTAGTAGGCGAGTTGTGCTGCCATCATTTATTATTGAGAGTCTAGAGTTTAATATTTCGTTATATAGGGTGTTTCCTTCTGTACTGTTTCTTATTTGAGTAGGGTCCCATGTTGGGTGATGAGTGTTGAAGTCGCCTACAATTATCCAAGATTCTTTATGGTTTAGAGAAGAAAGCCAGTCTTTGTTAGCATTAGAGATGTCTGATGTGTAGCCCTTAGGGAGATACACATTAACTATATTTGTTTGTTTTTGATGTAATTTAATTTGAATCGAGTTACTATATTGAATGTGGGGGATATTTGGAACAGGGGATGGAATTTTAGTATATTTGATAGTTTGGTTAACATAAGTAAGTGTTTGAATTTTCCCATCGTGATTACTAGTCTCCGGGGGAAAGTAAAATCCTTCTATTTTGGGGATATCACGATTTTTAACGTTGGGAGATTGAATCAATATTACATGGTATTGAAAAGTAGAAGTGGCTAGGAAATCAGTTAGATGATCTAGATTTTTCTTAAGTGAACGTGCGTTCCATTGTAATAGATTAAGTCCTTCGCATTGTATTGTCTTGTGTTAAAGAGAGTTATATACAAATATGAGGTTAAAATGTGGTTAAAAGTTTGTTTAAGAATGGAGTGATCCCCCTCCAGTCGGAGGGGGAACACCCGACAGTGACTTCGATTTCCTAGCTGGGTTGCTCGAAATGCCACACATTTTTTCTACTGTGTTCCATAGTATTCCGCCTCTATTGACTGGAATAGGAGTCTTTTGCCCTACTAGTGGGAACAGTAATGTCAGACTTTCAATAATGAGTTGGGGTTTAGCTGTTTCTCTAGCTTTTTCAAAGCCTGTCAGGAAGTTTGCCAACTGTTTTTCGTCCAAGGACTGAGCCTTTGAACTGGGACTACTCTGAGTGGATTTTGAGCTTTGAATTAGTGATCCTGTGTCATTTGGTTTGTTTGTTGTCATTGTCATACGTTCCATATGTTTTGTCAAGTTGTCTGATAAGTCCTGGATTTGTTTCTGGATTTGTATTTGAATTCCATTTAGTTGTCTTGCAACTTCTTCCGCTACACTTTTTTCAAATTTCTTATCTTGTTCTTTTTTCTGGAAAACAGATTGGGCTTTTAGGAGTGATTGTTTGACGTCACGAATGGTTTCTTTTTGAATTGAATTTGAGGGGGTGATGACAGTCTCCTCTGAGTTTGTTTGTTCTTTTCTAGAGATTTGACTTGGGTTGTTTTTGTTTTCTATGGGTCTTTGGTTAGTTCGCTTGAGGGCTGAGGCATAGGTTTTTGGATTTTCAGTTACTTTAGGATGAGAATCTTGTCTCCAAAATGTATCAAGAACAGATGTATCAAGAACGATGGGTGGGTGGGGGGGGGGGGGGGGGGGGGGGGGGAGATGGGAGAGGTTGTTTTTTCTCAGCTTGTTGTTTTTCTTGTTCTATTTTAGCTCTTCGAATAGCTTCGGCATAGGTGATATATGTTTCTCCACGGATTCTGTTAGCTTTGAGGCGAATTTGGAACTGGGGGCAGCCCTGGTAGGCGGCAGAGTGGGCTCCCCCACAATTGATGCATTTGAATGTTTCACTTGTACAGTCTTTGGCTAGGTGATCTGTTTGTGAGCATCTTGGACATGTGATTTTTTTTGCGTGGCACTGACTTGCCAGGTGTCCGAAACGTGAGCACTTATGGCATCTGCGAACTGGTGCCACATAGGGGTGCACCATGAAGTCTTCAGTGTCTATTGTGACCAATTTTGGCAGAGTGGTTGAGTGAAAAGTTATTTTGATGGCTTTGGATGGAGTGCCGTCTTTGTTATTAAGACGACTGATTTTGTGAGCCTTATCTACGTAGGAGAGTAGTTCTTGTGGGTCTACCATTGTGTCAATGCCTTTTATGACTCCTTCTGTTGTAGCTATTGGTTTAGTGCACTTGATGTTTATGCCAACCAGAGTTGTTTTCTTTAGCAGTTGATCCTGTTGTTTGGCTGAGGAGCAGCCTATTAGCCATTTGTGATTGCCTAATGATCGTTGTGAGATGATCGGCCCTAGTGTCTGTCTCCAAACTTTGACATTTGTGGCAGGACCCAAGCCCCTGTATGTACAGGAGCCGGTCCCTAGATCTTCCATGATGACTGGAAATTTGAGGAACAATGGTGGTGGTTGTTCTTGGTTTGGTTTTCTTGATTGTTTTTTCCAGATTGGAACTGACTTTGGGGAGGTTCTATCGTTAGACTTTGTTTGTTGTAGTTCTTCTTCTGTGTTTTGGTTTCTGACGCTATCTTCTAGGGTTACTTCTTCACGAAGAGTGTTGTCTAGAGAGTGCATTTCAGCGTCAACTGTGCTTTTGTTTGGTGATTTAGCCTTTACTTGATCCAGAGGAATTTGTCTGGGAGTCGAGCTCAGTGGGCTTTTGCCTTCCATAGAGTTTTTAGGCTTTTTGTTTTCTCCTTCGTTAAGAGGAGAAGATGGGTCTGAGGGGGTTCGTTGACCTCTACTTCTTTTCCTAGGAGTGTTCCGTTCAGATTCTGAGGGTAGTGTAAAGAACACCCCTTCACTATTTGAGTCTTCATCACATGAGGATTCTGAGATCCATTCTTCATGTTCTGTACTATCTGATTTAGGACCCCACTTTGGGGTAGTCTGTTTACTCATTATCAAATTTTCCGTTAAGTCAGGAACTTATCAGTTGTTTTATTGTATTTTAGAAATTAATTATTTATAACTTCTTTTAGTATTATGTTTTTTTAGAATACTACAAGAAAGGGAGAAAAGGAGAGACAGAAATAGTGGATAGGCAGAAGGGAAACAAAAGCTAGAAACGCACAAACACATAGGTAGACGGACAGATCAGAAATCATGATAGACAAGAGGGAGAGACAGATGAGAGAGATAGGCCTACGGAGAAACAGAGACAGATGATACTGTATCAGAAGACAGAGAGCAGAGAGAGAAAGAGAGACGGACAGACAAATGCACAAAACTCACAGAGAGAGACAGATAGACACAGAGACAGACAGAAAAAGGCAGAGACCGGCTATCACAGACATACATACAGACATGCATTGACGGACAGACTGTTAAGCTTACACCCTAAGCTACAAACCATAAACTATTTGCAATTTTTTTTCCCACCAATGTACCATTTCTGGTACCCCATTTTTAGAGAACAACCCATTATTAAAACAAAATCCAGTTATATTTATCACGAAAATAATTCCTTCGCTTTATTTTACCTCTGCCAAGGAGGTTTTCTTTTTCGTTTCTTTTTTTGCTTTTGTCAATACATTTGGTGGAGGGTTAGGGTGTCGGGGGGTACTTAGCAACTAGAAACCATGGACAAATAAAACAGGAGTTGAGTTCAACAACCTAGTCTCACAATGCTTCACCATCTCCTCCCGGCCCACGGACGTAGCACGCGGGCCGGCCATGGCCGTCCCACTCTTTTGCCCCCAAAACAAATAGAAAGAGAGAAGGAAAGAGGAGAACAAATGAAGTAAGGAAGGAAAAGACCTTAGGGAAAGAATTTTATATAACAGCTTAAGATCGTCACTGTAATCGAAAAGTAAACATTTTAGCCACATAAAGCTTTGCTAATGACACAATAATTGTTAATAACTTTTGTTTTATACATGTCAATGACTGGATGTATTTATGTTTTCTCTTCATTCATGTCCACTTAAAACTATTTTACGATTTTTGTATTTCACCTCTATTAATAGGGACCAAAAGGCCTAATCATTAAACCATTTGTTCATTGTGCTTTGTTGTTCATTGCCCTCTCTCTCTCTCTCTCTCTCTCTCTCTCTCTCTCTCTCTCTCTCTCTCCTCTCTCTCTCTCTCTCTCTCTCTCTCTCTCTCTCTCTCTCTCTCTCTTTAACCCTAACCTTTTCCTGTAAGTTTTATGTGGGCTAATTAAGAAATATATGAAAGAGTTTGTTTTTGCATAGCAGCATAAAAAGATATGTCGAATGACTTTGAACAAAGAATGGTAAAAAAAAATAATGGCAACAAATAATACTGAAAGTTTTGCACAACTCGTATGAGTTGAAAGGCGCATGGTTAGAAAACACAATTTATTCGCCCATCGTTTGGTGCACAGTCGGTCATAAAAAGCAAATAAAACGAAAGAAACCTAAACAGAAAAACGCAATGCAAAACACAACAACCGACAAACAACAAGAAAAGAAGCAAAGGTTGCTTAGTATAGTATACGTTAAAGCAGAGACGCTCTGTATTTTTTGGGCAAAACAAAATAAGTATTTTTTAAATTGTGATTTGCCTAAGCCTTTTTTCAAACCTGTTCAGTTCAAACCGTAACGTTTTCATAGCAATTTTAGTTTTGTGTGTTCAAATCCAAGTATACGATGTAAGAACTTTTGAACTGTTTTTCACGTGAGGAATACTAGTCATTTTTTATGCTGTGTGTTCAATCAAACTCTTTCATATATTTCTTTATTAGCCTGCACAAAACCTGCAGGAAAAAATCAGGGTAAGATTTGGTACTGTTTTACGGTTTTTCTCTTACTGTATTGCATTTTAAATGAAAGTCTTCGATTTCCTTAACCAGAATGCCCCTAATGAATTTAGTTACAATTTCTTTTCCTTAGTTTCTAGACACTTTTATGGCATAAGCTTTTACCATCCATCTAGAGAGAGAGAGAGGGGGGGGCAGAGAAAGGGAAAAGAGAGGGACAGAAAGAGAGAGAGAGAGAGAGAGAGAGAGAGAGAGAGAGAGAGAGAGAGAGAGAGAGAGGAGGGAGGGAGGGATACAGAGAGAAATAGGCAGATTATGAAACATACAACCCCGCTTGATTACGACACAAACGATGTTGGTTTGTTCTAGCAATCCAATCTTTTTTTTTTTAAAGAATAATAACATGCTTTACTAATAATCATAACAGAACGCAATGATCAAAGAATACTAACACACTTTACTAATAATCATAACATAACACAATGATTAAAGAATACGAACATACTTTACTAATAATCATAACAGAACACAATGATTAAAGAATACTAACACACTTTACTAATAATCATAACAGAACACAATGATTAAAGAATACTAACACACTTTACTAATAATCATAACATTGCACAATGATCAAAGAATAGTATTCTTAGCTCTGTCATAATTTTATCCTCTTCTTTTTTCTCAGTGTTTTTGTTGATTCACAAAATCATTATCTCCATGTAAATATGTGTATCCATCATAGCGTTTAAATTTCACATTTAGTTACACGATTCATAACCAAAGTCAAGGACAGGAACAAAGAAATAATAATTAAAAAAATAATCAAATAAACAAACAACAGCAACAAAAACACAAATTGAACAATAAAATAAAACAGAATTCATTTTCCATTTCACACCACACAACACACATAGATTTGAATCTCAAGAGAAAAACCCACCAATGCAACTGACAACATTGCTGTGAAAAAAGACCATTCTTGGTCAAAGAAGGTTTTCTTACCTTTAACAACACTATAATAGCATTCTAGTCTGTATCTGCAATTTATCAATGTGATGAATGTTTACACGGTTTATCATTTTTTCCATTTACATTTTCAAATATAATACTTAGCTAATAAAGTCGAATTTAATCATTTTAACACTGACAAATTGGCAAAAAGAAACAGCTTTCATCAAAATGTAATAACAAAATACCGCGTAAAATGAAATTCGAAAGCAGAAAACACATACCAATAAGGTACACCAACGCCACTAAGATATTTCAACAGATATTTCAGAAAGCTTTCACAAAACATATTAAAACACATTTAGGTGGAGACAACGCACACACAGACACACACACGCACGCGCGCGCACGCACACACACACACACACACACACACACACACACACACACACACACACACACACACACGCGCGCGCGCGCGCGCGCGCGCGCGCACACGCACGCACACGCACACACACGCACACACACGCACACACACGCACACGCACACGCCTGCACACACACACACACACATAATGACAAAGAGAGAGAGAGAAGGGGGGGGGGGGGGAGGTGGCAGAAACAGCAAAGGACAGAAAAAAGTGAGAGACAAAGACAGATAAACAGACGCAACGACACAGAGAAATTATAATTGGACGCTAAACCAACCATAGAGAGAGACAGAGAAATGAACAATGTCAGAGGAAGACAAATTAACAATGGCAGACATTCAAAAAATGAGACAGACAGATAAAAGAATCTCACAAGATCACATTTCTTACTTTTAGAAATCTAACCCGCAGTTGGCTCAAAATCAAAGTAAAGCGAACAAGGAAATATAAACTGAAACAATGACAATGGAATATAAAGATTGAACGAAATATGTTGGCATGATGGATCAGAAAACAGAAAACAGAAAGCAGAAAACAGATACCAATAAGGTACACCAACGCCACTAAGATATTTCAAAAGATAAAGGTTTGTCGTAATTTGCCGCAATTGCGACATAACATGTCGATGCCCCGAGCGAGATCGCCACGATTTACGCATTGCAACAGTGGGTGTTTTCCCTGTGTGTAACATAGAACACATTGATTCTGTCATCACGTTTGCACCGTCAAATCTCACATCAACCCACACAACACTTAAAAACTAGTTAGCTAACAATCACATCTTCCCTTTTTCTTTATCGACATAGATAATCAGAAAACTATAATTATCTGAAACGTTCCAGCACATTGAAGTTTTAAATTAAGGTTGAACCAACAACAAAAACACACACAAACATTTGATATTGCAGCCATCACTGTACAAGGAAACAAAATAAATTACAAAAACGTAAATGTAGACATCAAACCAACCGACAAAGCTACTTTCCATCAGGAGTTTTTCCATAACCGTAATGTCTCTCCAGCTTGGACCGGGGTCCATTCGTGTCGGACCCGCTGATGATCGCAGGGCCGTCGAAGCTCGTGGACGTTCGTTTAGCCTCTCCGTTCCTTGCCGCGGCTGAGGTGGACGGTCCCATGGGATTCATGCACACTTTGTTCCTGGCCTCATTCTCTGTAGTAGTGGCCGCCGTTGTTGAGGTCACGTTCCGCGTGTTGGTGGCGCCCGTGATGTAGTTGTTTTTCTGTGTGGACTTCTTTGACAGCAAGTCTTTGAGGGCCTGCCTGAAGCGCGTCCCGCTGATGCAGTAGAGGAAGAAGTTGGCGCAGCGGTTGACGTACAGCAGGTAGAAGGTGACGGAGAAGACGAGGCTCTGCTCAGCCTTGTCCTGGGTAGAGTCGTCGAAGACCTGAACCGACTGGGCCACGATCCCGTAGATGGAGAAAGGCAGCGTGCAAAGGATAATGGTCACTGAGTCGATGATCAGCATCACCGACAGCTGCCGGCTCTTGGAGCCACCCTTACCCTTTCCCGCGGCATCTCCTCCTCCGGCGATTTTGGCCCCCTCCCCGATGTCCTTGCTGTCCTCGGATCGTCTGACGTACACGATGATGATGACGTTGCCGATGATGATGACGACGAAGGAGAGGAGGAGGAAGGTGTTGTGCAGGTAGGGCCAGTAGTCGTCGTAGAAGATCCGGTATCCCTCTACTTCTCTGTGCACGTCACACAGGTAGGCCGTCACGTCTGCAGGAGCCACACGGGATTGGAAGATAAAGTGCCCATCCTGTCAGACAACAGAGAACACAGATTCTTTTGGCATTATGAGCAATTATTGAGATTAATTACACCATTGATGGTGAAGGTGAAAACAATCAACCTTTGTTGTATTCACTGAACGGTTCAACATCACTCCATGCTGTATATAATTAATTTATTAAATACATTATTTGTATCTATAATTTTAGACGATGCAATGCTGCTAATAGGCTGAACAAAAGAACATAAAAAATAGCTCTTTATTTGGACTTGGATTAACGATTGATTATTCAAAGAACCAAAGTTCGGTGTATACCAAATTCATATAGTATATATGAATTCCACGGTTGCTTTGTATCATTTTTTGTCATGAATTGTGACAGAGCTTTGCTTTATTTACATATTTTTATATACTGACATTGTAAACATTGTCACCGTATTGGCAACCAACTGAACAGTGTAGCAATATGCAAATTCCTGTCTCACCATCCCCTGCCCCTAAAATTGGGATGCACAGTACTCCGGCCAAAACCTGATTTTCGTGCTGGACGAAGAACATCGTCCGTTTTGTCTCACTAACTGGTTCACCATGGCTGGATAACTGCTCTAAAAGCGTTTGACAAACATGCAAATGGTATGAGCTGGCAGAAAGCTTGAATCTGGATTATCTGTGCACCAGGTGGCACAGGCCATGAATGCTGACCAAAGTGTGGTCTCAGGAATGTGGAACTTGTTCCAAGGCACATGTATTGTCTAAAGAAGGTATTATGGTGGGAGAACTCTTGTCATTAATCTCGCCGACATCTCTTCTTAACAGTGTTTCAGCTTCAAAAATGGCCTTGACCTTGCAAATGGGAATAAAACGTTCATTGAAACTGAATGGAGGAGGCTTTATGAAGGTGGTCTGGGGTCAAGAACACCCGTAAGCTGCATTCCACTGACCCTACACCACAGGCAAGCCAGACTGACTTGGGTGTAGCAAAATACCACATTGACTGGACGCCCGTTCAGCTTACTGGTGAGTCAAAATTTGCTCAAAATCTGAGATAATGCAGGCATAGGATGTGGAGTACAAGAAAACAGCAATTCCACAATGATTATATCCCCAGCATATCCGTTATTGGGGTAGCTCCCTGATGGTCTGAGGTGAAGTCCGCATACAGGGAAAGGCAGCCCTCCAAGTGCCCCAGAACATAAAATGATCAAAATGAGGTCCTGGGTCTCCTCTTGATCCTGCTACTCTGGTGACTTTGGCGTGGATTTCATTTTCATGGACACCTGACCAGTATTGACCAGTACTTTGAGGATGAATCAATAGAGCGAATTGAGGGGTCAATCAGGTTTCCTGACATAAATCTCATAGAACACGTTTGGAATATGACAATGTGTAACCCAGCTTCTCAAGCCGAATCAAAGACGAATAATAGACGAATCAATAACTCCCCAGCATAATAATAATAATAATAATAATAATAATGTTATTCCATTATAACAATCCAATAATCCGTTGGAAATGCTCTATGCACTTTACAATGACAAGATAGGAAGATGACATAAGGTATTGAAATAAAAACAGATAACCAGCACAAAAAGAACACCACTAAAAGAAGAGCACTGTAGTTATCATACTCATATTTACATGTTGCGTTATTTCAACGAGTAAAAAAGTATCGTTATAGAAATAAATCACCAACAAATCAAAGCCATTAAAAGGAAGAAAAATACACCCACCAATATGCTACAAAACACCCCACTCTCTCTCTCTCTCTCTCTCTCTCTCTCTCTCTCCTCTCTCTCTCTCTCTCTCTCTCTCTCTCTCTCCTCTCTCGTCTCTCTCTCACTCTCTCATATCTCTCTCTCTCTCTCTCTCTCTCTCTCTCTCTCTCTCTCTTAGTTCTGTGTGCATGTGTGTGTGTGTGTGCGTGTGTGTGTGTGCGCGCGCGCGCATATATGCGTGTAGGTGTGTGCGTACGCAGGTGAGCGTGGAGGGATGGCTGGGTGGATGGAGGATGGATGGATAGATGGCTGGGTGGCTGGGTGGATCGGTGAATAAAAGAGGCCTGCAGTTATGTCTCTTTGTATGTATAAAAATCATGACAACGTTAATGCAGTCATTGGTCAATGTTCTCATAGAAGGATCAATTAAATGTAATCAGTCCAGATTAATAGGCAGTATTCAGGAGAGATAAATCTTAATTAATGCGGGTATGGTCAATGCCTGATATCGTATATTGTTTATTAATTGTAGTGAAATCTTTGTGGCTGGTCTTAAAGGGGTCTTAGGGGGTAGGTTGGGGAGGGGGAGGGGGAGGGGGGGCAGGAGGGAGGGGGAGAGGGAGAGTGTGTTGTGTAAGTGTACGTGTGTTTGTATGGGTGTGAGTGTGAGTGAGTGTATGTGTGTGTGTGTGTGTGTGTGTGTGTGTGTGTGTGTGTGTGTGTGTGTGTGTGTGTGTGTGTGTGTGTGTGTGTGTGTGAGACGGTGTGTGGAGAAAGGTGTTAGTGTGTGCACATATTCGCGTGTTTTCTCTCCTCTCCTTCCCTCGCTCCTCTCAGATTCTCTCCCTTGCACTTCCTCCTTCTTAATCCTTTTTCTCTGTGTCTCCCTGTCTCTGTCTGTCTCTGTCTCTTCCTGTAAGTTTTGTGTGGGCTAATTAAGAAATATATGAAAGAGTTTGTTTTTGCATAACAGCATTAATAATACTACTACTAATAATAATAATAGTGAATCATTTATATAGCGCATTCCTCCACCAAATGTGGAGCTCTATGCGCTTAACAACAACAAAAATTAAAAGCAAGAAATTCAACAACAAAACCAAATAATCACTCACGCACATGCAAATAGGCATACACATACACACACCCCATCCACACACATACGCGCACGTACGGACACACACACACACACACACACACACACACACACACACACACACACACACACACACACACACACACACACACACACACACCGCGCGCGCGCGCACTCACACACACACACACACCGTTACCATCACCACCACTCACCCCACCCAAAAACACAATACAAAATACAATCAGTTGAATAAAGCATCAACTCTCTCTCTCTCTCTCTCTCTCTCTCTCTCTCTCTCTCTCTCGTCTCTCTCTCTCTCTCTCTCTCTCTCTCTCTCTCTCTCTCGCAACAAGCTGACGTAGACATTGCAGTCAACACACAGTGAAACTAATAGGGGGGGGGGGGGGGGGGGGAAGTAGGGGGGGGGGGGGGGGGGGGGGGGGAGTCCAGAAGTAATGTGGCCTAAAGGTTGTGATGTAGCTTGAATAGGTGGGTCTTGAGAGCTGATTTGAAACATTGCAAGGACTGGATATGGCGAATTTCGCGTGGTAAGGAGTTCCAAACTGATGGGGCCGAAAAGGAAAAGGAGCGCTCACCAAACATTTTTGTTCGTGTACTAGGAACACAGAGAATTTTGGAATCTGAAGATGACCGCAATTGCCTTGATGGAGTATAGACAGAAAGCATGTCAGAGATAGCTAGGGGCATTTCCAGAGAAATAAGAATGACATAGAGTGGAAATTTTGTAGTCAATACGTGCTTTGATGGGAAGCCAATGGAGGGATATCAGGAGTGGTTGAACATGATGATACTTAGAGACCTTGAGGACAAGTCTGGCAGCAGAGTTCTGGACTTTTTTAAGCTTGTCAGTGAGGTGTTGGGGGCAGCCATACAAGAGTGAATTACAATAATCTAATTTAGAGAGAACAAAAGCGCAGACTAGTATCTTAGTAGTGTCTATAGACAGGAGATGGCGAATCGTACCAATGCGACGCAGCTCACAGTATGCTGACCGACAGATAGTTTGAACTTGGGAGTCAACACTTAGTCCAGGAAAATTAGACATGAAGGTAGAAAAAAAGGTTATAGTTTTCATTTTTGGTACACATACAGATGATGGGTCATACATTTTTATGTCAAAAGTCCTGAAAAATCCCGTGTCAGCAACATGGTCATTTCTTTCTTTCTTTTTGAGCATATCAAATATGGCGCGATTTTACGGGGTAGAAATAGAATATCCTATGCCATTAAAAAAATAAACAAAATCAGAACACAAATCACGTAAAATTAAAAGAATACTCATTTATCTCTCTGATGATAATATTTTGACAGAAGCACAATCATGTACGATGTAATAAACACACATTTACTGAAAATCGGGTTTTTTTCCACTCAAAATCAAATAGCAAGCAAAGAAACTAAAAACTATTTGGTTGTTTTATGAAACATCATTGATTGGGTTTGGTTCTGACATTTAAATCCCAAATTAACTCTGAAATTGGCAGAAAGCAATATTCGAATCAATTTATTGTAAATTGTTGTCAGCTCTCCATTATCATGGCTCTCCAGCTTCACTGGCTGCCAAGAATCTGCCATTCTTGTCATCAGTCTTCCAAGGGCGTTGTTGCAGGTCAGTCCCATGCAGTTGCAAAGGGAGGAGCAAGGCATGCCTGCACGTCGACAGCCACAACTAGCCATACAGCCAGCCTTGCAGCCACAGGAGACGATGTGCAACAGTTTATCAGGCGCTGAAGGCAACTCTGTGGGCACAGGCCGAAGTGAACCATGGGACAAAAGCCACTCCCGTTTGGTTGGATCAATGTCATTTTCCAACCACTGCTGGACCTGACTGTATATTCTGAAAGAATGCTGACAAGCAGCGGCGCTAGTTGGTGGTAAGCTTGCCATTTGAAAACTCCCACTTGCCACCTTTTGGGCATTCTTTCTCTTGAATGATGCCAGTCTCAAACTGTCCAGGCGGTTGAAAGTGGAAGCACCATAGAGACACAGCAAAAAGTCTTCGCCAGCTTTTGCAATATCCTCTGCGTCTGCATCTGCGATGTTGAAAACTGCCACAGTTCGTGCAAGATTGTCATCAGATTTGAGCACTTTGTACCCTTTCCGTTTCCCTTGTTGGTATGGTGCCAATGTTGTGTCACAGCCTGTTACAGCATGAAGAAACAGCAAGCTGTCTTTCAAGTGTCCAAGAGTTTTCTGGATCGCAGAGACATCAAACACTTTTTGCTGGGTCTTTGTGTGTCCAGGATGGATCTGATATATCCGGCAATCTGACGGCATTCTGGCCACTAGCATCACAAGGAGGTCAGTGTCTGTTCCCATGACAGCCACTTGATGACCCTCCGCAACGTGATGAAGGGCAGTGGACACAATCAGAGTGTCTGCATCATTGTCTGCTTGCTTTACATTAATGTCAGCAGCTCGAAGACTTTCACAGATAATTGTTTGTAGCCCGTGCTTGTTGTGCTGGTTTACTAAGAAATCAGCCTGACTCACTGTAGCTTTGATATGGCAGGCTACGTCAATGTTAGCAGATGTATGCTTTGCTGCTCTTCTTTTATGTTCCTCAGACTTTGTAGACAGTGAGCCTGCATAACCATGAAAAACCACTGTGGCATTATTTCCATAGTAGGTGACAATGTGTCTCACATATGTCTCACAACTCTCTTCATAAGTTGCTGGGCATGACCACAAAACGCTGTGGGGTAGATGGCCTCCATCGATTACATAGACCAGATCTTGAGGCAAGTCATTAGACCCAGGTGGAAGAAGCGACATCAAAAGAGATGCCAGTGCACCTTTTGAAGGTCGTCGCAAGGAGATGTCATCAAACAGTGAGGGTGGTCGAGGAGCAAGTTCATACTTCATGTATGTAGCTAAATCAGTGGCCGAGTCCACAATGGAAAGAATGCGATTAAGCATCTGCTGTGGCTGAACAACCACTTCTTTTCTCCTGATCTTCACTGAACCGTTCATAGAAGCTAGAGACTTCACTTTGGTTTTTCGCTGCAGCTTCACCTCAGCAAAGCTTTTGCCAATCATGTTCTCTTGTGAGCTACTCCCAACACAGAATGCATTGTCACAGTTGACAGAATCGTCAGCAATCACACCAGCTGATAAGCTGACCAGCATGTTGGAAGGCCTGTCTTCAAAGGGCATGTGACATGATAACCACTGAATGAAAGTGTCCACATCATGATTGTCTTTCACTTGTCTTGAGGATCGAAGCTCTTTGTGTTGCTCTGATGTTTCATGGACAACACCAGCAAAGTCTTCAAGGCTGTTGCACAGCGCAACTGTCAGAGGCAGCGACTGGACCCAACGAGCATGGGTGCTGTCAGAGATTCATCGTCCGCTAGTGAGTCCTCCTGAGGTTTTCATGGCCCTCATCAAGACTTGTTCTATCGTCATGTCAGACCACACCCCACTCCAGAATTTTTCTGAGTGGCGGATTGTGAAGTAGCCTCACTCCACAAACATGCACTGGACATCTAAGGGAAGCTCTTCCATCTGCTGCACGTAGAGGTGGGCTGATTTGGCGTAGGCAAGATGTCCTGCAGCATGCAGGTAGGGAAGCATCTGTTTCACTACATACACATGTAGATTCCAGTCACCAGTTCGCTCTGCACGGACAAAGAGCCTCATGATTTGCATAAGCTCAAATTATTGTATCCACAGCTTAGCTGTCCGGTTGGAACCCTTCATGTGTTCACAGATTTGTTGCAAGCTGTCAAACACTCGTGTAACTTCTTCTGAGGAAAACACATCTTCGAGGTCAGAATCTCTCAAAAGTCTTGAGTACATCTGGCGAAGACTTTCTTTGCAGGTATCGTCAAGCAAGAATTCTTCAGGAGTATGCTTGCCAGTGCTTCTTGGGTCAGAAAGTGTGCTCTAAGTGCTCTGGTGTAGGCGTGGCCAGAGATCATGTGTGTAACAGATGATGGGGCATACACAGTACTCCATAGACCTTGACCTTGACGTACGACCTTGAAAACCGAAAATCTATTTTTAGCCATATCTCGGGCACCGATCAACATAGGATGTTGAAACTTGGTATGAAGGTGGTTTGGCTTATGCCCGTTCTGATGATGGCATACCGATCAAGGTCAAGGTCAAAAAGATCGCTGGAGCCTGAAAATCGGAGGGTCATTTATTTCTCCTTCTGTCTGTCCCAAGGATATCTTTCGAACGGGTTGACAGAATCACGTCAAATTGTGTGTGCTGGTGTGTCACCATGAGAGGAAGGCATCCGCGCAAACCATATTGCCGTCGTGACCTTGACCTTGGCGTACGATCTTGAAAACCGAAAATCTTTCAGGGGCCATAACTCCCACACCGTTAGTGTTAGAGTCTTCAAATTTGGCATGAAGGTACTTTGGCTTATGCCCGTTCTGATGGTGGCATACCGATCAAGGTCAAGGTCACGGTCCGGGCGATCCGTAGGCCTTGAAAGTGGTAGGGGTCTACAAATTGGGTTTTAAGCCATATTTTCCACATTGGTACTTGACAGAAGCGCTTCAGATTGTGTGTGGTACTGTATACCCTAGAGAAGAAAACATCCGAGCATAAATTATCACCATGCTGACCTTGACCTTGAAGTGTGACCTTGAAAACCGAAATTTCCTTCTTTGCGCTATATGTTTCTTCTTCAAGCTGTATCTCGTGAACTAGAAGACAGAATCCCTTCCAATTTTGTGTCAGGATGTGACACTACGGGGTGTCGCAAGTGCGTGGCATTGCTGGTGACGGACATGTCTGCCGCTCGGCGACGCCCTTGTTTGATGTTGCGAATGCAGACTTCAAGTGAAGATATAGAAGGAAGAATGGTAGATGGGGATACAGGCTTGTGGAGTTGTGTATCATCAGCAAAAGACTGAGAATCAACTGAATGAGAAGTGATCATTAACATAAATAACAATCACATGCCAGCAAAATATGCATTGTAAGAAGATACAGACACAAAACTAGAGCGCTAAGACGCTAGACCACCAGCCGCGCGGCAGCATTTTCGGGTCCAGTGACCTTGACCTTTGACCTATGACCTTGTTTTTCCAACATATACCTATCTGCAAGCAAACTTTGAATGTCCTAGGTCTCGGGTGTGTTCAAACGTTATCGTGCCAGGTGCTCAGAAGCATTTTTGGCTCCAGTGACCTTAATATTTGACAAGCGACCTTCATTTTAAAATTTCGCCTTGACCTTTGTCCTATGACCTTCATTTTTTGAATTTTTTGATATTCTTAGTACCTATCCGCATGCAAAATTTGAGCATCCTAGGTCCCTCCGTTCAATCTTTATTGTGCTAGGTGCTCAGCAGCATATTCGGTGCCAATGACCTTGACCTTTGACCTATAACCTTCATTTAATAACTTGGCCTAGATATCTTTGGTACATGCAAAATTTGAGCGTCCTAGGTCCGTCTGTTATGCCCAGGTGTTCGGCAGCATTTTCGGCTCCAGTGACATTGCCTTTGATCTACGACCTTCATTTTTAAAATTTGCCGAAATATTCTTAGTACCTATCCGCATGCAAAATTTGCGCATCTTAGGTCCTACCG
This sequence comes from Phymorhynchus buccinoides, assembly GCA_017654935.2. Lineage (NCBI taxonomy): Eukaryota > Metazoa > Mollusca > Gastropoda > Neogastropoda > Raphitomidae > Phymorhynchus > Phymorhynchus buccinoides. The sequence goes on along the minus strand of CM065698.1, from coordinate 17,333,911 downwards.
TTCAATCGTAATCGTGCGCGTGCATGTCTCGTGGGTCGAGTGCATGGAGAGAGAGAAGTTGGAAGTTTAATGAATATGGGCCTACAGCCCTTTTCATGTGGGGAACACATAATACAATAATAACCATGAGCAATGCAACGACAAACACAATATTCCATAATAACATTACCTGAAATTTGAAAGGAGCATAAATACATTCGCAACAATATGCATAGACTGTCACAAACATAAACACTAACTGAATCATCATAATTGTATTGAAAAGAAACAGAGATGTAAACATTATGCTATGTATTTGCATAGTTCTCAATGAAATGTTCCCTTATCTTAAAGGCTGCCAGTAAATATTTGGCTAGATTTACTATTTCTGTCTTTGAAACGTTTGATAACACCTGAACCAATCTACTGTCATAGTTTTCATCAACATTTGCATTCACCTTTACAAGAAATTGATTTCGGATTTGGTCATAGAAAGGGCAATGGAAGAGAAAATGAATATCATAAAGCAGAAAATAGACCAAGAAAACCCCAACCAAACGGCTTCAGGCTAATTAGGAAGGAAAATCAGCCTCCGCCAACTTTTTGGAAGTTCCCGGTGGTTCTGGAGGATCTGGGCACCAGCCCTGCCACGCTCAGATCGCTCGGACACACCACCAGATATAACATGTGGTGCCAGACCATAGGGTCCATCTTGAGCCAGAGATCTTTGACAAACAACAGATTTTTGATAGGTTGTCGCTCAGAAAAACAACAGCGAACTTTGGCTAACATGAAAAAACTAGCACAGATTCACATTAAGTGCTCAGTGCCATCCGCCACAACAGAGGGTGTGATCAAAGCAATCCCTCATGAAGAAGACTGTGAAGAAATCAAAAGATTGATACCAGAGGCTAAACAAGTAACAAGACTAAAAAACAAGGGCTGTCAAAATCATCTTCAACAGGCCTTCCCTCCCGTCTCTTGTGAAACTAAATGCCGAAGAATTTAAGGTAGCACCTGTTAGAAAATGTCTAAGTGCGCCAGGCTGGGACACAGTCAAGACCAATGCAGGGCCAAAAAAGAGACCTGTGTTAGATGTGCCCAGCCTGGACACAACGTTAAGGACTGCAAAACACAAACCTTGAGATGTGTTAACTGTAGAGGTGATCATTCGGCTGCGTACCAGGGTTGTCCTCAATACCAGTTACGTTTAAGAGCCAACAGAGTCAGAGCGGAAACATTTTTGCCGTATTCCGAAGTGATAAAAAGGGCTAAAGATGCGTTAGCCACTGAAAAAAGACTTAAACTGGAAAACTGCTAAACATCGAACCAGAATAATTTCACAAAAACTTACAAAGTAAAGTGGGTTTTTTTTTGGTCACACAACCATTCTAATTAAATCTTTTTTAGTTTTTTCCTGTACGAGTCTGTTAATATTTTACAGTGGAACTGCAGATCAGTTTCCTCCAACATTGATTTTCTTGTAAATGTTCTGGCAACAAACCTAACAAACTATCAAATTCTCTGTCTCCAATCTCTCAATTGCCAATACGTAAACTTACCTAGAATTGACGGTTTTTGCTATCCTCCTTCCGTCAGCAACACACAGGGTAGGATCAAAACAGCTACATATGTAAGAACTAGTTTAATATACAATAAAACAATTTCTCCTGTTCCAAATATTGATTCTATTCAATATAGCAATACAATACAAGTTAATATAAATGACCATCCTTTGCACATCTTAAATATGTATTATCCTCTGGGATATACAAAGGCACCCACTACAAATTGGCTTAATTCCTTGTCCCCATCCTGCTCCTGGGCCGTGTTGGGAGATTTTAATGCTCACCACACAAACTGGGAGCAAAACTGTACAAAAAATGACGGTCAAAATCTAATGGAAGAAATAAATGAATTCGATCTAATTTTACTTAATGACGGCAGCAGTACTAGATATCCTGACAGACAAAATGACAAAGTAACCTCCGTAGATTTAACCTTTATTAGTCCACAATTACATTCAAACACCGATTGGTGCCCTCTAATCGATCCTCTGGGCTCAGATCACAAGCCTATTTCGATAATGATAGAAATATCTATAGATAATTTTGAAGAGCTACCTCCCCGAAGATTTTTATATGACAAGGCGAACTGGGAAGTTTTAAAAACAATTTTACAAGAACACACGTTAGAAGAAGTTGAACACCAGAATATTGAAACATACTATGAAAACATTCACTCACATATTCTAGAAGCCAGCACACTTGCCATTCCCATGACCTCACAAACTACAGAAAAAATAAATAAAACTAGAAACAATCCTTGGTGGAACGAGGAATGTGCTGTAGTTGTTAAAGAAAAACATAAGGCAAGTAATAAATTTAATAAGTATTCCACCCCAGAAACCTCACAAACTACAGAAAAAATAAATAAAACTAGAAACAATCCTTGGTGGAACGAGGAATGTGCTGTAGTTGTTAAAGAAAAACATAAGGCAAGTAATAAATTTAATAAGTATCCCACCCCAGAAAACTTTGACAAGAAAACCAAAGAAAAACATAGTAAAAAAAATAGTAGCTAAATCCAAATTGGAATACTACACCAAAGAGAAATTAGTAGATTATAAAGACCTAGCGAAAGCCTGGAAGAGGCTAAAAAAGTTAAAACTTAGTGGTTTTTCAAGGAAGACAAGACTCATAATAAATAAAACGTTAACAAAATCTAACACCGAAACAGCTAACGCTTTAGCTGACACATTTAGTAAGGCCAGTCAATCCAACACCTTACTAAAAGAAGAACAAACTAAGAGAAATAGTATTCCTGCTTTTGAGAAATCCACAGATAATTCTAACCTTGCTTGCTATGGCCCTTCGTAGTATTAAGAAAGTAAACAAAGCAACAGGAGGCGATATCATCTCCAATAAAATAATAAAACAGTTACCCCCTACATATTTACAAATTTTACATCATTTCTACTCCAGATGTTGGGAGAGGGGGGAAATTCCACAAGCTTGGAAAAAGGCCCAAGTAATAGGGATCCTTAAACCCGAAAAACCGAAAAGGGATCCAAAGAGTTACAGGCCTATCTCCCTCACCCCTCATCTGGGTAAAGTTTATGAAAGAATCGTGAAAAACACGATTACATTACCTTTTACAAAAAAATAATATTTTGCCCCCCTTCCAGGCAGGCTTCCACAAACACCGGACCTGCATGGAACAAGTAGTTAAACTAACTTCTCATGTCAGAAAGGCTTTCAATTGCCGTAAAATAATCTTGTCTACCTTATTTGACATTAAAGGAGCGTATGATACAGTCTGGCATGGGAGGTTACTTAAAAAAACTAGCAAGCTCAGTGTTGCGGGCAACACGTTTAATTTTATCAAAACCTTTTTAGAAAATAGGAAGATGAGAGTTAATGTGGGACAATCCCTGTCTGAAGTCCACAGTTTAGACAAGGCAGCATACATTATTCAACATTATGCTCCATGACATACAAGCGATATCATTGGAAAAAACAAAGATTTCTATGTATGCCGATGATATCGCTGTATGAACACTCCCAAATAGGAAAAATTACTTACAGGATTGTCATAAAGATCATCAGACTCACACAACAGCAATAGCTACATACTTATGGGAGAACGGCTTTTCGCTGTCCCTGGAAAAGTGTGACTATGTTTTTTTCTAATAAAAGAACAAAAACGGACATAACAATTGACATTCTAGGGGTACCCAAAAAACAGTGTTCACAAGTAAACTTTTTGGGCGTAATTCTTACCCCAAACTTAAACTGGTCACCACACATAACACATACAACAAAAAAGGCAACACAAGCCCTTCATTTTATTAAAGTGAATTCTAAAGAAAGATGGGCCAAAGACCCAAAATTCTTAGTAAATTTGGTCAGGGTCCTGGTTCACAGCCGCTTGACTTATGGAATGGAAGCTTTCCATTCCCTAACAAAAGCACAATTTCATAAATTACAAGTTATTGAAACAAAAGCATTAAAGATAGCCCTCGATGTCCCTGTGTACGCAGTGAACAAATTAGTGTACAGGGACATCGGATGGCTGCCCTTGCAGAATCTTATGAAGTTAAATTGTGCCAATTTTTTGGTGCAGCCAAAACCGAAACATATAAAGACTTTAACATGAACATGCTAGATCCTTTTCTGAACTATGCTACAAAAAAGAAAAAAACGTCCTGGCTTAAGTGAAAAAACCCACAAACATTATTCATTACTCTGCAGATTTATTTGAAGAAGTTAATCTGGAGTTGGAACACGTCTCTCTCCATTTTACGGCAAATTTCCCGCCGTGGGAGAGGTAAGAGATACAATACGATATAATAACTTTTCAAAAGAAGAAATTAATTTAATAAGTATAGCAGCTAGAGAAAAAATTGAAAACTCCAAAAACGTTTTACAAGTTTACACAGATGGTTCGAAAATTAACCACAAAATAGGATGTGCATTTACTAGGAGCACTACAAATAATAAATTATTTTCAACTAAATGACTACCTTTCCATTTTCAGTGCAGAATTATGGGCAATACCAGAAGTATGCGCCTTCTTAAACAACTTACCTAATCCACCTTTAAATGTAGTCATTTACACAGACTCCCTATCATCTATTCAGGCCCTACGGGGAGAAACCCAAAATATATGGGAAATTATAAATGAAATAAAAATACTATTACATCAAATTTTAATAAAAGGCACAGCTTTAGAAATAACATGGATCCCCTCCCATTGTGGCATTTCAGGTAACGACCAAGCCGATAGGGCAGCAAAGAACGCCGCAATATCAGGCATCCCAACTAATATAAAATTGTCCATTAAGGAAGCAAAAAACAGCAGCGTTTCAACAGTGGAGCAGAGAGCTGGAAAGCTACGCTAAAGCCCACTCTTGGGACCATAAAAATAGTAAAAGATGGTTTGTTTCTCAAAATCAAACCATGTTTACAATGTCTAATTTTTAGATTAAGAACCCGCTCAAACCCATGTACTTTTGTAGAAACTAAATGTGAATGTGGGGAAACCCTCAATATTGACCATTTATTCGAACCCTGTATAAACATCAATACGGAACTTGAACCATTAATAAATAAATTAAAAACAAAAAACAATGTTTTCAAAATTAATAATGCAACCAAATATTACGGAGGGGTGGGCCTCTCTAACTCAGTCAGGTTTTGGCCACCATTTCTAGCCAAGAAACAAGTGAAGTATTTTAAAAAATAAACTAACATTTAAAGGTAACCTTTAAAATTGTCTTAAAACAGGAAAGGGTAGGGTCCTTCCGGACTGCGGGCCGAGCATCTATCTACACTCCAACCCCATTTCCAACTTTTTCCCTTTTTAATTTGGCAAGTCTGGAGGACTAGCCAAATCAAACTCTTTTTAGTTTGTCGTCTTTTTAATCTTTCCCCCCTGTAGATGGGTGCCTGGCACACGCTTCAGCGTTTGTGATCCCCCCGCACTTAGTGCATGGAATACTCAAGCGACGTCTTACCACTGCTCGGGGTGGGGAGGAGGGGTCCCTCTCCCTCCCTCCCCCTGCCTCGAGGAAGTAAGAATCGCTAACTGCCCTCTCCAACATGTTAAAAATAGATTTAAACGTAAATTTTAAACCAAGACAAATTTTTGTACATAAACATAATGTTAATAAAAAAAAATGATGAATAGGGTCCCTCTAAATAGAATGCTGGAACAGGGGGACAGCCTCTATCTTTTGGCTTCACCCCCTCTAAGTTCTCCTGTTGTACAAAAAGCTCTCTTTTTTAACTCTATTTTCCCGGACTTGGCCAAGATATGTTACAGAGCCTTCAGAGTCCGGGAGCCATTACTTTTTAACCAAGATAGGGACCCTACTTCTCTCATAACGTACGCGTTGCTAAAGCTTAATAAATAAAGATTGCGTTTCGCAGATCATAAATTACACTTTTTAAAATATGTATAGTTTAAGAAAAAAATCCGTATTTTGCGGTAACTGTTCTTAAACATTGTCGAAAAATAAAGAAGAAGTATGTAAATAGTTTTTCGTTTGTTTTTTCCTTAAACCTTATTCGATTTTTAAACCTTTTGTCATTCTTTTAAAAAGTGGTCATGAAAATGTTAATCTCCATGCTCAGGTGGAACCAGCTAACAGTTTTAATCCAACATTTTAAAGAAAATGAATGTAAATATTTATAACCCAGAGTAGTCTCGTGCGAGCCATGGCACCTTATTATAACTTGACCTTTATTCAAGATAAACACTATCATAATAAGAACAAATATAAATCAAATTAAACGAAAAAACATCTATATTTTTACAAAAACCTTTTTCACTATCCCCTCCCCCTCCTTCCCAAAATCTAAAAGTTAAAGAAATGTCTCATATGACTTCGGTCGAGAAGACGTAAAACATAAACTTTCCAAATGAATCTCATCTTCTTTTGAATTTTAACAACATGGACATGCAGTATTGTCTGACGTTGGCAAAAAACGGTGTTTATGTGAATTTAATTGTGAGACACCCATTCTAAATTGTGCCAATGCATTTCTATAAACATCAACATAGAAAACTTCAACATATTTCTCTCTTTCAAATATATGTTTTACTTTTCCATAGACAGATAACCGTAGACATGTATCAAAGTGATTACGCCAGTTAAAGCAAAAATTGCTAAATAATCTAACTCTTAACTCTTTAGTAAACTCAACTTCATTACCACAACCAAAATTCCACACCTCTTCAAAGCCATTATCACAAAGAATATTCTTAATGTGAGTGACCCATGTTTTATACCCATTATTGTGCAAAGAAAGCAACATATTATATGATTTCTTGCGATATCTATCATCAGTTTGTTTCAACAATCTGAACCAATACTTAACACACCGAACGATAGCTGTCAAACTTAGAGGAAAACGACATAGCTCTCCATAGACTATATCATTTGCAGTTTTGTTCCTAATGTGTAATAATCTTACATGCATATAAATGGACTTGTTCTATCTGTTGGTAAGCTGTGTACCCCCATATTTCAGCTCCGTATAACAGCAAAGGGACAACTTGAGAGTCAAATAGTTTAAAGAAAACATTTGGAGAGTTGCATCCAGTTCTTTTCATTGTGCCAAGAATGCCATTTGTACTTTTTTCCCCCCTTACTTTTATTTCCTCCATAGCCCGCGAGAAACTGTGTCTAGTTGAAAAGGTTAAACCTAAATACTTATAAGAATTAACAACATCTAGCAAATTACCGTTAAAATACAATTTTTCCTTCGAATGAAGGAAGCCACCCTTCCTAATTACAAAATCTTTGACTTATCTAGATTAACTGTTAATTGAAGTCTGTTAGTCTCTCTTTCAAGAATGTTTAACTGATGTCGAAGTCCAATTACTGTTGAAGCTAGAAGAGTGAGATCGTCGGCAAATAACAAAAGGAACAGCTCTATTTCATCTGACGTATGTGTAACCCCATGTTTACCATTCACAATTATTTCATGCGCGAGTTCGTTTATTAATAGTGAAAACAAAATTGGACTAAGTACACACCCAATGGCTACACTTGTCTTACAATCAATAGTAAGGAACTTGTACCCCAAACGAATCTACTGGACTTCAGCAACAAATAGCCCCTTGGTGTGACTAAACTTGCTGAGCAACCTACAATTTCTGTTCTTACTACAACTATGAAACATAAAATCGAAAAGTCCCTGATTATTATTTAAATAATCTTAGTAGATTCTCAGTTCAAATACATTTTAGGAACCCAATGAACTGATTCCTTCATTCGTTATCCATTTTCCCCAACCAACTCATGTCCTCTCAACTAACACGACAACACATGCTTTGACCATTTGAACAAAGAAATCCAAATAAAATCGTGAACAATTGAACATTAATTTTTCCAGAACAGCAAAACCCAATTAATTTGGCTTGTGATAACCTTCTTAACTTTTACAATGCGATTTCCCCCTTGGAAAGTCTTAAAGTGGAAAGCATAGATTAACACCGGTTTGGGTGAAGGTCAGCTTCAAAGTTCCCTGTCCTTCCTTTGTGACGCGAGCCACGCTTTGCGAAAGCGCTGACTGTACGCACTAGCTTTGGACACAATAGACTTGTTAAGTAACCTAAAGAATGACTGAATGATGCGCTAGACTTGTGACCTACTCATTCAAATATCGAAATCTCGGTCCGCCACGTGTTTCAACCGGTCATCCAATTATGACGTTTGTTACCGATTTTAGTCGAAGTTCCTCTATGACATGTATTACAGATTCGAAGCTCAGATTTCTTTACTGACGTTTCCAATCTTTAAAACCCGTACTTACATAGATTTGTAAAATCAACACACTAATTCCTCGCATTCTTTTACTAGGACTGTTTTCCACATAGATTCAGTCTATCATGCACCTAGATCAATTTGATCATCTCTGTAGACTTACTTCGTCAGTTTTATAATGAATTATAAAGAAGCTATCCCAAGCTCTCTAAGCTCTAAATGAATTAGCATCTCAGCGAAATAGTTGCAATCCTAAGTCAAAAGTAAAAAACTACTAATACTCACAGCCCAACAAGGAGGATCGCTCCCAAAAGGAGGATGTACAGGTAGTGATCGAGACAGCAGGTCAGAGAGACTGATTTGGCCTAGGGTTACAACCTATATAGCCTACCCAACAAAGACTTGTAATGACCTGATTATCTATTGGTCAATTATCCAACACATGGTAACACCTTATAGTCAAAATTATACTACTATTTTCGTCTATTTCCTGATCAACAACATAAAGATAACATTCCAAGGTATATTCAATTATTATTTTCTGCAATTAAGATAATTTAATAATAAAATTAACTATCAAGCCAGACTTCCTGTTTTTTTGATTGGTTGATCAGAAAAGGATTTACTTCCTTATGTTTCTCATTGGTCGAATTTTACATATTACCACCTGAAATTGAATAACCACTTATTCCTTAGTCATTCATCCCAACCAGGGTTAGGCCTATGGTGTACTTTTCGTGTCAAAATTGAACGAAAAGTTCACATTATAACATATTTGTGGTTGTATTACGTCTTTTATGCTTACGAATTTCAGTCCAAAACTGGTTAGGATTTCCTAAAGCATTGAGCAAATTATTCAAATCAGAATTTCGCATGGCATTTTCTTTGTGCCTTATAATCTTTTTTAGCCTCTAGATATTCTATAACATTTTCCAGTTCAGACTTGGGCTTTCTACTTATCCTAAGAAGTCTTTTGACTTTCTTGTTCTTTGTAAAACAGTCATGGTCAAACCATTTAGCTCTTTGTGTACTTTTTACTCCTACTGTGATTTTCTTTTTCACAAATGCAGCTGCTTCAATCAATGAGTCAGTAAAACAGTTTGTAGACTCGTCCAGATTTACATCAATCAATGTGGTGGCCCTTGCTAACTGGGTCACAATTTTTTTCAGACATCATTTTACCTTTGAAAACATCCACTTGGTCTACTGACCAAATTAATTTTTCAATCTGGACTGGTGGCTTTGGGATTGTATTTTGGACAGGGCAACCAGATACACTAAAACAAAGTTCAACAGCCATATGATCAGACTCAATCCTGTCCCTTATCGTTAACTTTTCAACCATTTCACACAGATCATAGTCAAGGACAAAATAGTCAATAACACTAAACCCATGTTCAGAAATGAATGTGAAATTACCAGAATCAAGTAACTCTAGACACCCATTTAAAATTTTCAAGTGGTAACAGGCACAAAAATCAAGAAACCTTTGACCAAAGTCATTTAGCACATTATCACGGGAGACACGACTATTCTCAAAAGCAGAAGATTTATCGAAAACATCAACCCAGTAATCTTGATCAACTGGCAAATTGCGAACCTGAAAGTTACTAGTTCTAGCATTAAAATCTCCATTACAGAGCAAATGTACATTATCTTCTTTTGTTAGCAGATCATCTATAAATCTTTCAATTTCTAGTATATGACAGTTAATATCAACTTGGTTATAGAAAGGACTACAATAAGGAGGGACATATGCAGAAATGTAGATTATATCCATAGAACATTCAAACAACAGTTTTGATAACTTCAAACAAATTACATTCTCACAATCACATTTTACTTCCTTAACATATGAAGAATAGTGCTTCTTAACTAATACCACAACACCACCTGAGCAGCGCCCATGGTGGGAAAGTTTTAGAGCTGGTGCGACATATTTTATAAAGTTTGAAAAAACATGTGAAAAATCAAACATAGTATCCATGTAAGTCTCTGTTAATGAGACAAAATCAAAACTATTAATATAGTCAACCCAATCCCAATCTTTTAGTTTATTTACAAGACCTGCTATATTGAACAGGAGAAAAGACATGCTTGGCTGGGGCATGTCAGCATCAACGAACAAGTCATTTTGATCATCTTGGAAACTTCCGTCATTGTCACTGACACTCTCCCTTACTGCACCACCCACACGGAGTTCATCACTGCTTAGACCTGTAGCCTCATCCCTTTGAACCCTCTGAACCCTTTCACCCTTCTGCCCATTAGAATGCCCTTCTAGCCCGTCAGACCCATTGTAGCCTTTTTTACCCTTCTGTGAGGAACTTGGGATTGAAAACAGGGAGTCTATGTGAGGTTGGGAAAGTGGGGAATGAGGGGAGACATGGCCACGCCCTCTACCAGATTGCTTAATCTGTTTTCTTTGCGGGCCACCAATCCCAGTGCTTACTTGAGAACAGCTCTCAGACTGACTAGAACCATCACTCGCAGAATGCTTAGTACGTGTGCATAGGTTGCAACCAGCAGTGTCCTTCTGAGCGGATACATTACAACCTTGTAGAACTACATCTGTACCAGAGTCCTGTTTGGGGGCTAACTGGGAAAGTTCTGCTGCTGAGCTACTGCCACTTTTGTCTGAGCTACCACCACCGTGACTGATCGATTGTACTGGTGGAGTTGACAGACTTGACGGCTTTTCAGAGACACCTGTAGTATGCCTGCTTTCTTTCTACGACCTTCATTTTATAAAATTTGCCGAAATATTCTTAGTACTTATCCGCATGCAAAATTTGAGCATCTTAGGTCCTTCCGTTCAATCGTAATTGTGCACGTGCATGTCTCGTGGGTCGAGTGCATGGAGAGAGAGAGAACTCAAACTCAACTCAAACTCAAAAAAATGGTTTAATGTTTAGGCATGTGAAGCCCATAAGCATACAACGTTCAGAAAACAGTATTATGTACAAACAAATCCAAATGGCTCATCTACTTAACTATTCAGTTTAAGGGGACGCAATTCAAGCGTACTAACAGAAGTACGAATTTACATTTGAAAAAAGAAAAATAACAAGAAGAATAATGCAAGGGGAAAAAAATACATAAGTATGTAGATAATGTCGTCAAATGACTTTGATACTACATTATACAGGTGGAAAAGAAAGGTTTGTGGCCTATTAATTATGAATAGACAGTTGGAAAAAAGTAAAAAGTACTTTCCAAGGAATTTACCAATCAGGCACTGATCAGTGTTCTCCGATGTTTAGATGCATAACAGATAAACTTTGCAAGCTGGATAATCGCTTCATCACTTTCGGTTTTAAGAATGGATAGCTTTTGGAACTTTAAGAGCTCTAGATTCACTTTAGTAAGAAACTTATGTCTGAGATCGTTATAATCTGGACAATAAAAAAGGAAGTGTATTTCGTCTTCTGGGGAATAGGAACATAAAGGGCACAACAACGAACGAACATCAGAAGTATATCTAAATCTGTTACATTTTAATTCAGTGACTCCTAGCCTAAATCGTATAAACATATTCCGGATGTACCTAGAGATTATCACATCAAAATATTTTTCTGGCCCTAAAGCACTTTTAATGGAGCAGTAAAGATCGTAGCGTGGTCTTGATTCAATTTTGTCTGACCATTGTTGTAAAAAGCAGTCTATTTGTCTGTTTGAATTCACTTAAGAAAGCTTTAGGGTTGCCTACTCCTTGAGAAAACCATACATAAGCAAAACCCGATGTACATAGAAGATTTCTTACATGTGTAACCCATGTAGTTTTCTCTCGCTCGTCAAGCGATTTCAGCACGTGGTATGCCATGCTAGCAAATCTGTCAGTTGGTAGAGCACATAACCTTAGCCAGAAAGCAATACATCTAACTTTGGCAAGAATAAGCAGAGGATAACGGCTTAGCTCTCCATAAACGCATAAATTTGGTGTGTGTAAACTTACATTGAGAAAACGTTTGCACGCAAAGAGATGGACTTTTTCAATTTGATTAAATTCTAAAATACCCCAAATTTCGGCAGCATACAACAACATGGGTACAACTCTAGTATCAATTATTATTGGCTTTTATCTTACAAAAATATTTGCCTTCAAATTTTCTGTAACATCGTACCAAAAAGGAAGTATCCCTATAGTAATTTGTATGTAATTCATGTGCCCCTTAGCGTACCAAGAACATGTGTCGTGTGTTGTGTCCAAATAGGTTAACAGTGGACCCTCCAGAATCGCTGCAATACAATAAAAAACTGACATATTATAAACCGAAGCTTTTATTTGGATTGCATCCTCTTCCAAATTCCCATGAATCCCACAATTCCTCTGTAACTGTTGGTGAGAATGTAATTGCCTTTTCTGATTCTGCTCGTAATCTACGTGTTGTGTTCAACAAATCTTTGTCAATGAGTGATCAGGTAAACAAAATCTGTCAGACTGGAATCAGTTCTATACTTCATTACTTAACGAAAGATGCTACTGTGTGCTACTGTCCCGATTTAACTATGCAAACTCTCTTCTGGCCGGTCTTCCACAAAAGCATACATATAAAATTAAAAGATGTAAGAATGTGTGCTGCTACGTAAATATACAGGTCTCTAGCGTACAGAGAGCATTGTCACTTCTCTTATGTCTGAAAACTGCACTGGCTGCCTAGCTCTCTCAGCCAAGATGCATCAAATACAAAAATTTGCTCTCATTGCTTCAATGTAATGTTTAACACAGCTACTCCATACCTCTGTCAACTCCTTGAGTTATGCACTCCTCCAGGTCTCTACCTCTCCTCTGCTGAACACATAGGAATATTTCGTGTTCCACAATACCGCAACGAGTTCCAGGAAGGGCCGTGCGGTTGCTTGGTGTGGCCCTGTGATCTGGAACAGCCTCCATTTCACTCTGTCCGTTCATGCGCAAACTCATGTCCTTTTGAGCGTCTCAGCTGGAAAAATCTCACCTCTTCTTTCTGTGGTACCATAACACTGCACCCAGCCACTGTTTGGTCCTAGGTAACGGGTCATGGGTGCGTCTTGGGCGGTGAGGCGGAGTGGTGTGGTGTGGATTGGCTTAGGTGGCAGAACGACTGGCAGTTTGAGTCTGGTTTGCAATTTTGCGTTACCCGTGTTGGCTGATGGGTTGCACTCATGATTTGGGTACGCACATTGAATTGTCATATTCGGTGTGTTTGTGGGGGTGGCTGTGTGTGCGCGCAAAAGCAACACTCTCTCTCTCTATATATAAACGTACAGAATTGAAGAAGAAAAAAAACAACCACATTAAACTTTCCTCTTTATATATATTAGTTTGCTGAAAGAAACTTGTTTTGTGTCAATATTTAAGTTTGGAGCTAGAAAGGAAAAACTGAAATAACGTTAATTTTAACTTTTACAATGATTCTGGTCTTGAAAAGCATAAAAGAAAATAATGTGTGATTACTTTTTTCTCCAAGGGGAGATAGGGACAATGCCTATGCAAAGACAGCTGTTTCGTCTTTGAGAAAGACTCTTTCGTCTGAATATCGGCCTGCAAAGTATGTCCACAGGGAACATTCAACCTGAGTGCAAGACTCTTTGAGCAGGTAGAAAGGTTGCCTCTTTGCACAGATTGAAAGGTCCACAATAAAAGCACAAACCAGCACTTAATTAAAAAGAAATGGTAACAATTTGTGTAAAATAAGCGCAAAAAAAATACATGTTCTAAATACAATCCCTCGGAAAAGAGAGTAGAAGAGATGGGATTGCATGTTGGTGGAGCCAGTGAAGGCATTCAATGAGAGAGCAGGATTGATAATATAATTATTATAATATTATGTGTGTGTGTGTGTGTGTGTGTGTGGGTGGGAGTGTGTGTGTGTGTTGTGTGGTGTGTCGTGTGTGTGTGTGTGTGTGTTGTGTGTGTCAGAGGAGGACACAGAGAGAGAGATGTGCGTGCGGAGTGGTCTGTGTGATGGTTGTCTCCCACCTAAATGTGTTTAATTTTTGTGAAGCTTTCTGAATATCTTAATCTGTCTGTATCTCTATGTATCCTCCTCTCTCTCTATCTCTTTCTTTGCCTATGTCTTGTGTTCCCTTTCTGATCTCCGTGTAGTGTATCGTGTGTCGTCTGTCTGTGTCTCTCTGTCTTAGTCTCCGCCTGTCGCCCCCACCTCTCTGTCTCTAGAGGATGGTAAAAGCTTATTGCCATGAAAGTGTCTGGATAACTAAAGAGAAAAGAAACTGATACATAAATTAATTAGGGGCATTCTGTTAAGGAAATCGAAGACTTTAATTCAAAAGGCACAATACAGAAAGAGCAAAACCGATAAAAAGTATCAAAATCTTACCTGATCTTTTCCTGCAGGTTTGTGGCAGGCTGTAATAAAGAAATATATGAGAAAGAGTTGGATTGAAAACACACCAGCCATAAAAATATGTGGATGATAGTATTCTTCACGTGAAAAACACCAGTTCAAATGTTGTTACAAAGTATATGGAATCAAACAACACAAAAACTAAAATGACCATGAAACCATTACGGATTGAATGAACAGGATTTAAAAAAGGTTTAGGCATAATCACACAATTAAAACAGAATACATATTTTGGTTGCCAAAAAATACATAAATATAAATACAGAGGTCTCTGCTTTACATTGTATGCGTGAAGAACCTTTGCTTTTATTCTTAGTTGTTTGTGTGTTTTGGTGTTTTTTTGTCCGTCACGAAGGTGAACGGACTTTGACGTGGGTTGGTAGTATTTTGTCCGTACGAAGGTGAAATGGACTTTGCGATGGGCTGGTTGTATTTTTTTGGTTTTGAGTGTTGTTGGTTTTTTTTTTTTTTTCCCCCCTTCTGTCTGTCCCATAGGATATCTCCCGAACCGCTGACCGAATCGCGTCAAATTCAGGTGTGAAGGGTGATGCCATCTCTTAATAGGAAGAGATCGGCGCAAACCATTTTGCCGTCGGACCTTGAACTTGACGTACGACTTGAAAACCGAAAATCTATTTCAGCCATATCTCGGCAGGATCAACATAGGGAGTGGAAACTGGAATGAAGGTGGTTGGCTTATGCCGTTTTGATGATG
>CM065698.1:17311278-17318092 GCA_017654935.2 Phymorhynchus buccinoides | reverse complement strand
TAGGATAGATTTTGCTCGTAGGACCCATAACTAACAACCCGGGTATTTTGACACGCCTGTTTATAGTAAACACTGTTGCCAAACGGAGCCAGGTGGCTCCAGCACGGAACTTAAATGGTACACTCTGTGGCTCCAGTGCGTCGGCTTAGCATCCGCCCCTCCTGTATTAGGCTGAGCGTCATGACAGGCCGTTCGTCCAGTATAGCTCTATCCTACAACCAAGTAAGAAAGTTCGGACGAGTGATGTCCCTTGCGTACCGGGGTAGATTCGCGTCACACACACACACACACACACATACGCGTGACCACGCGCGCACGCACGCACGCACGGCACACACACACACTGACAGTAAAAGAGACAGAGGGAGCCGCTGTAGCTCAGTTGGTAAGTCCGAGTCGCTAGCTCGTAATCCGTCATGGTTTGCGAGTTTTCCGTGGGTTGTTTGTGCACTTTAACAAGTACTTTGACCCGGAAATCACCGTGGCCGACTCCGATACACCAGAGCAGGGACAGACAACGCTAATTGATAGGGCTTGTGCGCCGATAGAGCGCGCTGCTGCGGGTGCGGGTGCGTATAGGAGGTTTGTGGGTGAGTGAGTCGGGTATTGTGAAACTACATGCTAAAGGTAGCAATCATTGTGTTTCCAACACAAGGCAGCAATTACATGATTGTTTTTGTTTGGTATGTAGGCAATGTGGTTGAAATGCGAATGGGCAAAAACAGAAAATCAATTAATGTTGTGCTAGGGTGAACTGACTTGATGCATGTGAAAAATGTTTGACTAAAGTAAAACTGCAGTTTATTAAAGCTAGACCCAAAAGGAATCTCTAAATACAAGTCTAAAACATCCCTTAGAGACTTCAGACTTCAGACACTTTAATTTACAAGGATAAGAATTTAGGCTGGGCCTAGTCTTCCATTATGTCCTTGGTTCTAAGCATGCAATACATAACTAATACTATAAACCAACATTGAGACAGAAAAATCGTCAACAGAAACAGCAAACAGTAGCAGAAACACGACAGTGACATGGTAGGCAGAGCATCAACATCAGTAATAAGAACAAGCAAAACAGAAAACCAACCGACCAAATAAACAACAAGGGCGTCGCCGAGCGGCAAGACATGTCCGTTACCAGCAATGCCACGCACTTGCGACACCCCGTAGCATAATTTTTTGTGTGTAGGCCAACGCAACTCTCTCTCTCTCTCTCTCTCTCTCTCTCTCTCTATTTATCTCCACACAAAGTTTTAAGCGATTCTGTCACTCTTATCTCTGAGACATGTCTGCCGCTCGGCGACAATAAAATCCCACGTGGCATAATTTGTAATGCAATGTCTTCTACTTACAAACAAAACGAACAAAGAAGCATACATGAACGAAAACCTACTCCTTTGCGATCGTAGATCGGCAAAGGACAACAAATAAAGAAACATACACGAGCGAAAACATACTCCTTAACGATCGTAGATCGGCAAAGGACAAAACGTGTTGGTACAAGTGAATGACCCGGTGTTGACGCCGTTGTCTGCTGAGTAGAGTCAATGACCTTGGGTAGCTCCTACAGCCTCCCTGTAAGTTCCTGGAAAACACTCGGTCTACGTGGAAAAGCTAATTTTGGTTCAGAGGCATGTGCTAGTTTCGGTTTAGGCTAATGCGATTGGGGGAGGGTGGGTGTGTATTTTGTTGTGTGTGCTCTCTCTCTCTCTCTCTCTCTCTCTCTCGCTCTCTCTCTTCATAGTTTACGACACGATTCAAAAGTAGTAGGCCTTTCCAAGACTAAAAATCCCAAGTGGCGTAATTTGTACTGCAATGTGTTCTACGCCACCCTTTTCACACCCACACAAATTTTGGAGTGATTCTATACAGTATTTCAAGAGATATAGGAGGGTGAAGAAAAACGGAAACATGTCTGCCGCTCGGCGACATTGTAGTTCCGGGGGATAATTTATATACGAATGTTTTATACTGTTAGTGTCACATCCTGACACAACATTTGAAGAGCTTATGCCTTCTAGTTCACGAGATACAGCTTGGTCAATAAAATATATAGCGCAAAGAAGGAAATTTCGGTTTTCAAGGTCACACTTCAAGGTCAAGGTCAGCATGGCGATAATTTATGCTCGGATGTTTTCTACTCTAGGGTATACAGTACCACACACAATCTGAAGCGCTTCTGTCAAGTACAAATGTGGAAAATATGGCTGAAAACCCAATTTTTAGACCCCTACCACTTTCAAGGCCTACCGATCTCCCGGACCGTGACCTTGACCTTGATCGGTTATGCCACCATCAGAACGGGCATAAGCCAAACTACATTCATGCCAATTGTGAAGTCTCTAAGACCAACGGTGTGGGAGTTATGGCCCCTTAAAGATTTTCGGTTTTCAAGGTCGTACGCCAAGGTCAAGGTCACGACGGCAAAATGTTTTGCGCGGATGCCTTCCTCTCATGGTGACACACCAGCACACAAAATTTGACGCGATTCGGTCAAGCGGTTCGCGAGATATCCTTGGAACAAACAGAAAACCCCCAGAAAAAAAACAAGGGCGTCGCTGAGCGGCAGACATGTCCGTCACCAGCAATGCCACGCACTTGCGACACCCCGCATAGAGTGTCACATCCTGACACAAAATTGGAAGGGATTCTGTCTTCTAGTTCACGAGATACAGCTTGAAGAAGAAACATATAGCGCAAAGAAGGAAATTTCGGTTTTCAAGGTCACACTTCAAGGTCAAGGTCAGCATGGTGATAATTTATGCTCGGATGTTTTCTTCTCTAGGGTATACAGTACCACACACAATCTGAAGCGCTTCTGTCAAGTACAAATGTGGAAAATATGGCTTAAAACCCAATTTGTAGACCCCTACCACTTTCAAGGCCTACCGATCTCCCGGACCTTGACCTTGACCTTGATCGATACACCACCATCAGAACAGGCATAAGCCAAAGTACCTACATGCCAAATTTGAAGACTCTAACACCAACGGTGTGGGAGTTATGGCCCCTTAAAGATTTTCGGTTTTCAAGGTCATACGCCAAGGTCAAGGTCACGACGGCAAAATTGTGTGCGCGGATGCCTTCCTCTCATGGTGACACACCAGCACACAAAATTTGACGCGATTCGGTTTCAAGGTCGTACGCCAAGGTCATGACCTTGACCTTGATCATTCATGTTCGGATCTCTTCCTATTAAGGTGGCACACCTCCACACAAAATTTGAAGCGATTCTGCCAACCCGTTCGGAAGATATCCCTGGGACAGACAGAAAAAAACATACAAACAAGGCCTACTGATCTCCCGGAGTGTGACCTTGACCTTGATCGGTATGCCATCATCAGAAAGGGCATAAGCCAAAGTACCTCCATGCCAAATTTGAAGACTCTAAGACAAAAGGTGTGGAAGTTATGGCCCCTTAAAGATTTTCGGTTTTCAAGGTCGTACGCCAAGGTCAAGGTCAGGACGGCAAAAACTTTTCTGATACATTACTCTCATGGTGACACACCATCACACAAAATTTGAAGCGATTCTGCAACCCGTTCGGAAGATATCCTTGGGACAGACAGAAACCCAATATGTAGAACCCTACCACTTTCAAGGCCTACCGATCTCCCGGACCGTGACCTTGACCTTGATCGGCATGCCACCATCAGAACGGGCATAAGCCAAAGTACCTCCATGCCAAATTTGAAGACTCTAAGACCAACGGTGTGGGAGTTATGGCCCGTTAAAGATTTTCGGTTTTCAAGGTCGTACGCCAAGGTCAAGGTCACGACGGCAAACATTTTTGCGCGGATGCCTTCCTCTTATGGTGACACACCAGCACACAAAATTTGACGCGATTCGGTCAAGCGGTTCGGGAGATATCCTTGGGACAGACAGAAAAAACAACAACAAAACAAACAAGGGCGTCGATGAGCGGCAGACATGTCTGTCACCAACAATGCCACGCACTTGCGACACCCCGTAGCAGTCACACCCTGACACAAAATTGGAAGGAATTTTGTCTTCTAGTTCAGGAGATACAGCTTGAAGAAGAAACATATACAGTATAAGTATAAGTATTAAGTATTATTATAGTCACAGAGGCGTCTCTGTGAAATTCGGGTTGCTCCCACCTGGAGAGTGCGTCGCAGCCAGAGGCGCGCCACCCAATTTTTTAATTTCTTTTTTGTTTTTTGCATGCGATTTTTGTCACTGATGAGGGGGGGGGGGGGGGGGTAAATTTTTACCAAATGACAACTTTTTCGTTGCCACTGGGTTTAGCGTATGCTAAGTGCATGGGCACACGGGACCTCGGTTTATCGTCTCATCCGAAAGACTCCACGTTCAGACCGTTAAGGCCTAGTGCAGAATGAGAGGAAAAAATCCCCTGTACACCCCGCTTATAGTAAAGTGCAGGGGAGCAAGGCTTTTCCTTTACTATAACAGGTTTTTCTTATAAACGATGTTCGGATATAGTAAAGTTTTGATGGTATTTTTTATCTTATCCGATGACGTTTTTCAAAGTCAAAGCTAACGTAAAATACTAAATATAAACCCATCCTACCCCTTCCTCATATGGTTTGAGGTCCAGAAAGGTGATTGGGTTTATACATGGTATATTTCCCTGTGCACAAAACAAAACTAGCTGTAAAAGCATATAGTGTACAACCTCTAACTTCCAGAATCGCCTTTGAATCTATTCATGCATGCACACGCATGTGCGTGCGCACACACACACACACGCACTGTGACCAAACAGTTTGCCTGCGGACATTTCGCCTATGGACACTTTGCCTATGGACATGCTCACTGGACATTTTGCCTACTGGACATTATGCCTACAGACATTATGCCTGATAATAGATTATCATGCCTGCAATAAAATATCGCATTTTCATGATGCTACAGCAAAACCCGGTGATAAGAAAATCGAAGGGAGATAATTTTTTGTTTTCTTATATCCGTGTTTTCTTATATCCAAAACTCGGATAAAAGAAAACATTTAGATTTTTTTTTCTTATAACCGAGTTGAATGGGAAAAAAAGGGAAAAAATAAAAGAGAAAAAGAAAAAAATAAAATAAAAGACAAACAGAAACATAAAACGAAGAAAAAAATGCTTTTACATAATTTGGTGCATGAAAAAAAGGAAAAAATGCAAAACAAAGGGAGGAAAAAAAGAAAGAAAAAAAAGAAAGAGGAAAAAAAGAAAGAACAGAACAGAAAATTAAAAACAAAAATGAAGGCAGACGTGGTGTGAGTTGCATGATGAGCGAGCAAGATAGCGGAGAGCAGATGAATGATTGGGTGTGGTGTGAGAGTAACATATTTGTTTAAATGTAAATTCCTGTTTCTTGTTTTTAATCAATATTCTAATTTGGATGTATAACTTACTTTACACAGTGGAAGACAATATTGTATTTGCGTTTGTACAATGCCAATGGACAATAAAGAAACTTGCGACCTATGATTCATGTTTTACATCATAAAATCAAAATACAGCAAAACTCGGTTATAAGAAAATTGAAGGGAGATGATGTCTTGCTTATTACCATATTCAAGTTTGTTTTAAATCCGAAACTCAGATATAAGTAAACATTTTGAAGTTTTTTCCCTTATAAACAAATTGAATGGGGAAAAGGGAAAAGAAAAAGAAAAGAAAAGAAAGACAGAAAAACAAAACGAAGAGAAAATCCTTTTTCCTAATTTGATGCATGTCTTGCATCATAAAATCAAAATAGTCTACTAAGAAGAAGATTTAAAGGTGCCTACAACAACTTAGAAGAAGCCTTTTTGGGGGTCTTTTTACTGTTATCAAATGCGTACCCCTTCACCTTTCTTGTACTGAATTATTACCATTTAGTGTCCACCCATGCAGCTTTTTATCGATCGTTTGCTTTTGTTTATGTGGATGTTTGTCCACATGATCAGTTATTTGTATTTAACTTCTTAAAGAAATGAATTGCCTTTTCCTCTCTGCCATTGTGCTGAAAATGTAAGGATGGACAGTCTCTTTACCACCAACACAAAAGCACTCATATTTTTTCTTCTGCTCAACATTTATTTTGCACAGAACACTGAAGGAAAGTATAGAATAAAGGAACAAAAACAACTCAATTAGTCTTGTAATCAAGTGCCTGTACTGTTTAGAATGTCTGTGACACAACTGGTTTGAGGTAAACTTTCCCTTTTTGGAACAACTTTAATTTTCTCGGAACATCCTTTCAGTTCAGGTCCAACTCACTTTTAAAGACACACTGACCCAACACGATTAAATCCTTTGTTTTTTTCTGGGTAGCTGTGACCCACATGCAAATTCCCCCAACTTCAAATTGAGGATGCTCTTTAAAATGATGTTTCGTTTTCAATTTGGGGGCAAACCTGGTCAAAACAAGATTTTGTACCAGCTATAAGAAGGGAAAACACGCGGAACCCGTGATTTTGACTCGTGATCTGGTGGGTCTTTAAGAAAATGTTGTCAATGGTAATTCGCTTATAAGTAAATAGAACTTGCTTATAAGAAAATGAACTGCAAACCAACTCTCTTGTATGACATAATTTTCTTATATCCAAGTTTCCATTGCGGATGGGAGAAAAAATTTGCTTGCTTATAACCGAGTTTTCTTATAAGCGAGTTTCTTATATCCCAGTTTTGATCATAGATAAGAAAGAAGAAGTTTGGCAGGGAAATTTTTTTGGCTTCATTGTAAGCGAGTTTTCTTATAAGCGAGTTTCTTATAAGCGGATTCGGCTGTATATATATTTTTTTCCCCGATTCATTTTTTTCCACTAAGTAATGAGGGGAAAGAAACATGTTTTTGAGTGCCTT
>CM065698.1:17293778-17306278 GCA_017654935.2 Phymorhynchus buccinoides | reverse complement strand
ATCGCCACCACACACCACTACTACTACTACTACTACTACTACTACTACTACTACTACTACTACTACTACTACTACAAACATATAACTCTGAATACTATAAACGAATATTGAGACATAGAACAATCATCAGCAGAAACAACAAACAGTAGCAGAGATACAACAGTGATATGGTAGGCAGAGCATCAACATCAGTAATAAGAACAAGCAAAACAAAAAACTAGAACTAGAGAGAGAGAGAGAGAGAGAGAGAGAGAGAGAGAGAGAGAGAGAGAGAGAGAGAGAGAGAGAGAGAGAGAGAGATTCCTTTACACTCATCCCATCCTTCTTAGCCCCTGGTGGGTGGAGGGAAGGAAAATCGAAAGATCATACCAGTCATGGGTTCTTGGAAATACGCTACTTCCTGGTTTCATTAACTGGAAGGATTGTTTTAAGCTGCTTCAGTAGGGTATAGCGCAACCGTTCCTTGACTTGTGCAATGATCTGTCAAATTAATGCGCAATGCTCTCTCTCTCTCTCTCTCTCTCTCTCTCTCTCTCTCTCTCTCTCTCTCTTCTGTAAACACACGTAGGCCTACACACATACACGCACGCAAAACTATAATTAGCCCCTTTGTCATAAATATGGAAATTCCCGTACGTCCAAGAATTGGAACGCAGCCAATTTACTGGTACAAAAAAAAACCCACTAACGTTTCGTTATAAGCCAAGTCTACGACAAAATCGGTCCGCCCGGTCCATACCAATCAAACATTGTCACTTTCACAAGCCCAGTTGATGCCCTATGTTTACATGTAAGCATTATTGGCACAAACATGGCTTGCAAGCACGCGTGTGTGCACCACATTTTAAACACACACACGCCTTACGTCGTGAAAAAACTCAAAGAAGGGGGAGATGAAAACAGAGAAAATGAAACATGGACAGGGATAAAGAGAAAGAGAATGGGTGGAGGGGGGCATAAATAAAGGAAAGCACTGAACAACTTTATTTTTCAAGGATAAAGACTAAGCGAAGCTTATTCTCCCAATATGCCCTTAGTTACTTGGTTAAAAGGAAAAAAATTGATTAGAAACGTAAAAACAAAAATAATGTGAAAAAAGGATTACAAACAGGAAACGCATCCAAACACACACGCGTCTACGCATGCATGCTCACGCACACCGCACACGCTGCGCGCACACAACACACACACACACACACACACACACACACAACACACAGCCACACCACTAGAGTACAAGAAAATAAGCATGGTAAAACCAGAAAAGCATGAGTGAAATAAATAATTGGTAACAAGTTGGAGGCAAAGATACTTCGATTTAAACATTTGTTTCAAGTAGTTTCAAGGCAAGCCAATAAACGAACAAAGCAAAATACTGAGATTTAAACATTCGTTCGACACGTGGCATGTACTTTGTAAGCAAAGCGACAGACGAGTAAAATAATGTGGTTACATTATGACATAGGACGTTTACAAGCAATACAGAAAACGAAAGAGAAAGAAAAACCACTAAAGAATACACGCAAACATTACATGTTCCGAAAACATGTATCACACACACGCGCACGCAGAGAGAGAGAGAGAGAGAGAGTAGAAGAGAGAGAGAGAGAGAGAGAGATGAATAGGTTCTTATGATTGACGATTACGATACATTTCCATTAAAACTTCTACCTGGAACTAAGCAACTAGTCATATCCCTACGATTATTGTTGTCTTTAAATCAACAAGAACAATAACCAGAATAATCTCTATGCTAGTTCTTACAATCACCAAGATAATCCAAAATAAATAATAGGACACACAGAGAAGGGCCTACCTGTTATTCTCTACGAACGCTTCAAATGTATATGTGCAAGCTACGACTGAGCGTGTGTATTCACCCAAGCAGACAATTCGTATGCAGACAGTTGGTGTGCGTTGGTAGGTTTAGGTGGAAAATATTACACATAGGGCCTACCATGATTATGTGTCCTGGTTTAGCCTAGTTGAACCAAATATTTTACCAGATATATGGTTGCATACTAGAGTCAAAAGCCCAGAATTAAAATGATGTAAAGAAAATTCGAATTATCCTGACAAAATTCGAATTTTCTTAACATAATTTTAATTGTGAGAAACAGAAAAGCTTAATTTTCACTTTCGACCATTACCTTATGGCCACAACTGTGTCAAAAGTACATAATTAAAATTCTGTCACTTCAAAATTTCAATTTTGTGTCCAGAATTTGAATTTTCTGTCCAGAATTTGAATTAAGTCTTTTGACCACCAACCCCATGCTATACGAGCACCAAAAGTGAAAATTAAAATTATCGGCAAAATGAAACTACTGCTTTGATTGGACGAAACGAAAATTAACATTATGTTGTCAAAGAAGCGGGACAATAAAAATGGCCGTCGCGCACTTCCTGGAAGCTGCTTCATCCATTGTTAATGGTGTACGCACTAATATGATTTTAATACTGCTGCATGTGCCTGTGGTCCCGTTAAAACACTATTCTGACCTAGTAATTGTGTACAGATTGCTTCCCCTGGATCAAGTAGGCTTGTGCATGAAAAGCACGGATTCTATATTTATCAATGTGTAGTTTCCATGATGAAAAGTCAGGCTATGTCACAGAAAGTGCTCTCTCATTCTTGTTTTTGCATGGATTGGATTGAAACTTTGCAAAATAGTGCAAAAATCATTGCTGGACACACACTGAGTGGCTCACACACACGCGCATGCACACACACACACACTCACTGAGTAGCTCGCACACACATTCATTCCTCATTACGTTCGACACTGTCGTCTGCTACAGCAATACTTTCCTCACTTTCGGCAACATTGGGTCTAAATCATCACCAAAATCGCTGTTAGAATCGTAACTCAAATCTTCGTCGACTGTTTCGCTAAGTTCATCCATGAATATGTCATTGATGGCTTCTTCCGTTGAGAAAAAAAGCTTCTTTTTGCAATGAAATCGAATAAAATGCGACGTTTCTAAGCAGTCAGCAGGAAGTTTAGTGAGTAGTTTCCCTTTGAAGACAAACACAACGGTGCATGCGGTGTATTGTCGAGAATTAAAATTTTGTCAAGATAAATAAAATTCCGCAAAACAACATTAAACTGTTGGCTTTGGGCAATCTTTTGATTCTACGTGCCCAAAGTGAGAATTTCAATGTTGGAACGCGTAGAATTAAAATTTTGTCCAGAATTAACATTATCTGAGGATAATTTTAATTCTAGGCTTTTGACTCTCGTATGCCACCATACAGATATGTGTTCTTACACTTAATTCGTTTTCTATTAAACTTCGTTTGAATAAATCTTTCAGCAGAATGTATTTGTGTTCAGAGTGCATGTTAAAAATAATTTGTTTTTACCGCCATCAATATTTTTTAAAATAAAATATAATGCATAATTATGGTGCTTGTCTGTTTGTAAGCCATATTTTACTTACAATTGTAGCTCTAACATTTAAATAAGCTTTTAAGGTTTCAAGTATCACGTAAAAAATCTACTAAATGTGGGTGACAATCTAATATTAGAAACAAAAAACAAAGCTTGTTTTCCTTTAGGCCTCGTACACACTTCATGCGGAAATCCCGTGCGCAATCCATAAATGAGTGGTAGAAAGAAGGGTGAAAATTTACGGATTAGGTGAAATTCGGACATGTGCGCAAATCTTTTCCCTTCTTTCTTTTACTTATTTGCGGATTGCGCACAGGTTTCTGCATGGAATCTCTGCATATATGTGTACACGGACTTATTCTATTTACAAGATTTATTTGTTGTTGTCGTTGTTGTTTTGCGCACGTTAGCAAGACTTCAGTTGTTATGCGCATGTATTTTAAGTACTCTAATAAAATCATTTGTTGTTGCTATTTTGCGCGCGTTAGCAAGACTGTTCAGTTGTTATGTGCATCATTATATTAAAAGGCAACTGTCCCTCCGTCCGTCCGTCCGTGTGAAACACAGAACGGGCCTTATAACTCCGCCATTTTTCGACCGAATCGCTTCAAATTTGCTATCAGCCCTAACGTGGCGATGGCAACGGCAACCAAGGCGGCCGTGTCATTTGCGCGGTTTGGCAAATGCGCGAAAACGCGTATCCACCGGCCTCTCGGCGCCCGTATCTCCGGTATTTCTGGACGGATTGCCTTCAAATTTGGAAGGTACATGACCGGGGACAGTGACTATCTGTGGTGCTGTGGAAGCGATCCTAAACGCGCGCGATATGCGCCGCTTCACCTTTTCACAAACCGCGGCGAAACGAGACCCGACATTGACTCGAAATTTGGAACGTGCATGACTAGGGATAGTGACTATCTTGGTGCAAAATTTCAACAGCATCCATTCATAAACGCGCGCGATATGAGCCAATTTACATTTGCGCAGACCTGGCATTTCAAGCCGTCCACAACAAACAGTTTACACAGAAAGAATTCAGTACTGCGCACGCGCGGGCAAGAAAAGGGTTGGAGAGCGGAGATTACTTTAGCGAGGTACAATATCCCGCTATTCTTCGAGTGAGAGCGGAGATTACTTTAGCGAGGGACGGGGTGAAACGGGATGAGAGAAGAAGATGGAAGGAGGGAGAGAGACAAAAGTAATAATATAATATTTCGCGGACCCAGCAAAACCGGTACTCAGCGTTACCCGTGTCCGTATTTCACCTAATCCGTAAATTTTTACCCTTCTTTCTTTTACTCATTTAAGGATTGCGCATGGGATTACCGCATGAACTGTGTACGAGGCCTTAATCCAAGCAATGTTCGGTTGAAGAATGATCATGTCTAACAGTATCTTGCACGAATGCTTACTGGTAACCTGCAGTTAGCCTCTTTTCGGTATTGTGCATTTGTACATGTACAAAATATGTAACTTTAGTATTGCCTATTTGAGGTCAGGTTATACGATGTTTTGTAACATAGAAGTGATAGATTAAGCGGAATGGCTGACACTCTTAGCATTGCTTAACTTGATGTGCCATAGACCTCAGTGAGAATTGTGCCATGCCATGCTGCCTTTTTGCTTTTGTTTGTTTGTATAGTAAATATGTGTAGGATGTGTTATTGACATGTTTGATATCTACTGTGGTGACAGTCCTGAGAAGACCATTACTGTTGACGGGACTATAAACAATGTAAAAATAAAGTAAAATAAAAATAGCCTTTTTGTGGGATGCTGAATGTGAGGAAAGTAAATCAGATAAATATGATTTATTAAATGCTTTTCGATGAACTGATTCTAGAAGACCTAGAGGAATATATTGTATATACAAAAACAATTCAAAGACTTGTGCGAACAAAAACAAACTGATTATAATCAAGACGTTTTAAAAGACTTGAACGATTTCTGTGCCAGTAGTAATTCAAAAGCATTTTGTCAGAAACTGAAAGCCCTCACTTGCGTGAAATCTAATAAATCCAGTGTCATATCTTCTCGATCATGGTTGGATTATTTCAAATCGCTTTTTCACTTTGCAAGAAGCTCAAATGATCCAACTTTTGATTTTTAAAAAAGTCGAAGATACGCTAAATTTACATGATGTTGATTCTTGTGAAACGTGTGTAAACTCAAACATGAATGATGCGATTACTGAGGCTGAAATCATGAATGCTTCGAAAAAACTCAAAGCCCTGATGGTCTGTCATCAGACTTTCTTCGTCATGCCACTGATATTCACATTCAATTCCTTCTACCCCTGTTCAACAAAGATTTTGCTTCCCGAATCCTGGTTAAAGCTGTAATTTTTCCTTTGCATAAAAAAGGCAGCACGGCTCAGGCAGGAAATAATAGGGGTTACCAGGTAGATCTTTGCTTAACATTATTGGTAAATTATACAGCACTACTTTGAAATAACGTTTGACAACATTCTGTGATGAAATGGACATGATACCAGATGCTCAGGCAGGTTTCCGCAAGGGATATATTACTGTACATAACAGTTTTGCCTTGCAAGCACTAGTACAAAAATACTTGACAAAGAAAGGTGGCAGATTTTATACATTGTTTGTTGACTTTTCTAAGGCTTTTGATTGTATTGATAGACCCAAATTGTTGTTTTTAATGTTGTAGCAAGGTATTCATGGTAATAGTTTTCGTTCTTTACAGAGCATGTACAAAGGGGTAAAAGCAGCAGTGAAAATAGGAAGTAGTATCACTGAATATTTTGAATGTGTATCTGGTGTAAGACAGGTTTGTATTGTTAGTCCGTTGCTATTTTCAATCTTTTTTTTATCTGAACTTGTGGGGCTAAAGGGATTGATGTTTTTGCTGACCCTCTCGGTATATTACTCTTAATGTATGCTGATGACATTGTCCTTGTCAGACTCAATAGCAGATCTTTAAAGAAAAATAAATTGCTTGGAATACTATTGCAACAAATATCTCTCTGTGAACATGGTATAAAACTAATGTTGTCGTCTTTAAAAATGGAGGTTTTATTAAAAACTGTGATAACTGGTATTATGCAAACAGGCCCTAACCCTAACCCTCGTAACAATTATTACAGACTAAAACCTGTGAACTAGACCTTCTACCTTCATCTCTCTTCTCCCAGAGTCTTGATGATCTCCTTCCTTACTTTACGTCCATCATCAATGATTCTCTATGTTCTGGCCGTTTTCTATCTCATTTCAAATATACAGTTGTCAAACCTCTCTTAAAGAAGCCTAATCTCGATCCTGAAAATCTAAAGAATTATTGGCCTGTCTCTAATCTTTCATTCCTTTCTAAACTCACGGAAAAGGTGGTTCTTAAACAGCTGTCTGACCATCTTCAGGTAAACGATCTTTTCTATCCAAACCAGTCTGCTTATCGAGCAGGTCACAGTACTGAGACAATCCTCTTGAAGATAACGAACGATCTACTCACTGCCTTGGATGAAAACAAGGTTTCTCTTTCTCTCTCTCCTTGATCTTTCTGCAGCGTTTGATACAATTGACACTCTATCCTCATTTCTAGACTCCGCACCTCCTTTGGTCTATCTGGGGCTGTTATTTCCTGGTTTTCCTCACACCTCTCTGATCGCACACAGACAGTTGTTGTCATGTCTTAGGCCCTATCCTTTTTGTTCTTTATACCCAACCTCTCTCCGCCATCACCAACCAGCATTCTCTTCTACATCATAGCTTTTCCGATGATAATCAGCTGTCCATTTCTGCCCACCTGTGTCAGTTAAATCAAATGATTTCTTCTTCTGAGCTCTGCTGTTTAAACATGGATGCTCTATAACAAACTGCAACTAAATGCTGAAAAGACAGAGATGATTCTTGTTGCCTCAAACCACACAAGTTTCTTACGTCATCTGGTTTCGTCTGGCACATATGGTGCCTATGCTATCTCACCTTACCGCCCACTTCCACTTTCTGCCTCGCTCGCTTCCTGGTCAGACGATAAAGGAGAGTGCTCTGTGATGTGTTTTCTGTGCTTTGTTTTATAGCTGGGTTACTTTTTATTTTAACAACTGCGGTGTTACACATATTATGTGCAGTCTTTGCTTTACAAAGTTGGGGTTGTGAAAGAGCAGTCCTTCTTGATCTGTTTACCAATAAATTGTGTGTATATTGTATCATAAAGCAGACATAGATAGACAAGGAATAAATGAGAGTATGAATGAATGACAATAACATTCACACACACACAAAAACCCACATTTTCCATCATGTCAAAATGCTTTGCCCACCTAAATGTAGGAAAGGGAAAGGAGCCAATATCAACAACCCCATTCATAAATTCATTTGCACATGAAGCAGCCAGTGATATTCTCTGTTATCCCGTTGGCGTTGGCGCTATACAGTCAGTCAAAGCCAAATTCCGTGGCTACCAGCTGTCAGCATTCACCAGTCAGAAAGCGTGGGAAAGGGAGTGTAAGCAGCCAAGAGGCTATTAGAAGGGGTGAAAAGTTCATTCAGTAACATATCCCCGACATTCTTTTCTTCTCTCCCACAGGGATTTGAGATGCATACGTGCACTGTGCACCTACCATGACAAGGTCAAGCCTGGATATATTTGCAACCTCCCACTGGGAAAGGCTTGGAAGCTGATAATGTTTATACTGGGAAACTAGGCCTATACAAGGGTCGAAAGAAGGAAAACATAAGTAACTCTATTCATCGTTATATGTAATAGTGTCAGTTTAAAATTAAAGCATAGCAAATCACTCTGTAAATTAACCCCTACCTCTCCTCCCTCTCATAGAAAAAAGATCACATTCTGGGACTCTCTTCGGAGGCATATAAGTCCGTAAGGCGAGAGCCTGTGGCTTTGTCTAGGGATGCACTGGCCTCGCCTGTCCTTTTTGGGAGCTGTTGGATGCGTTCTGGTTTCTGAGTGGGTGTCTTTTGCCGGTGGGCTCTGCAGTCATGAAAAATGGACTGGTACACCCATGGGGACATTTCGCAAGGACTCCTTTGTATCGTATCCGATGGTCACCAAGCCGCGAGTAGCTATGTGCCTTTGTATACTTAATGGAATGTCCCGTGTGTGCCTGCTCCCCAGTAACACAACACAGACTTCCAAGGTTGGGGCTGGGCTGCTCTCGCGTTGATAGGGACGGTCGTGGCTGGTGCATCTCTGGGTCCCATCAGCACCTTCGGGTGTTTCTTTTTCATTTTTTTTTTTTCCCTCTTGGGATGACTAGGGAAAGACCTAACAAAATAAGATCACATTCTGGGACTCTCTTCGGAGGCATATAAGTCCGTAAGGCGAGAGCCTGTGGCTTTGTCTAGGGATGCACTGGCCTCGCCTGTCCTTTTTTGGGAGCTGTTGGATGCGTTCTGGTTTCTGAGTGGGTGTTGTTTTGCCGGTGGGCTCTGCAGTCATGAAAAATGGACTGGTACACCCATGGGGACATTTCGCAAGGACTCCTTTGTATCATATCCGATGGTCACCAAGCCGCGAGCAGCTATGTGCCTTGTATACTTAATGGAATGTCCCATGTGTGCCTGCTCCCCAGTAACACAACACAGACTTCCAAGGCTGGGGCAGGGCTGCTCTCGTGTTGATGGGGATGGGCGTGGCTGGTGCATCTCTGGGTCCCATCAGCACCTTCGGGTGTTTCTATTTCATCACTCTGTAAATTAACCCCTACCTCTGCTCCCCTCATCTTTAAAATAAAGGAAAGAAAAAAGAAAATTCATCAATTAATTAACAAACAAAACAAGGACTTCCGGTGCTGCTCGACGTCGAGCAGCCACAATATGTTTTTGCCTCTTTCTCAAAAGTGTTTTCTTTAATTATTAAAGCCACACCATGACCTGCAAATAATATATACGACTCGTGATTGTGCTGTTTTACTTTTATTTTTGTCTTGTTGTTGTGAAAGCTCCACATGTAGAGCGAGACAGGGAAATGTGTGATAAACTGTGTTAGGCCTAGTGCCACGTGCTACACACCGCTCAGCTGCCGAAAAAACTTCAGGATCAGGATCCGTACGTGGAGCCCAAAGAATTAGGGGCCTGTGGCTCATTTACCCTCGACACAAAGAAGCCAGAGATAAACTGTTGATTGAAGGTATGACATTGTGGGGTGTGCAGCTATCTCTGCTGCACGAAAACCCTTATGAAAGAAAAGAAAACAGAGAGGACAAACCATCCACAAAATTGTGGATAAGCAATTGCAAAATACACGCAATCACGGATAGTAACATTGAAACAACTCTCCATCGACTGGGTGTAGAGTTCCAGTCCAAGATACAAATGGAACTGGCAAGGCAGAAAAACGGTTCTCCGTCTACGTGGGAAACAGGGCGCCGGTTTGCCTTCATTCACGGTCCCACAACAACCCCTGCCCAAGAATGTGAAAATAGGCCGTGCAACAGCCGACCTGTACCACAAGGAACAAAAGAAGTCAACGAGCCGAGTTCGCTGCAATAAATGTCTGCTTCCTGATCACACAGCAATACAGTGCATGAGCCCCATTGTCTGTTTGAATTGCATGCAGCCAGGCCATAAACGGATTGACTGCACAGCCAATCTTGAGGAAGAAACCATCGACCTCCCTCTCCCTGCCCCTCCCTCCCAGAAATCTGACGAGTCTGCTAGGCCTAGCAGACGGTCAGTTTTCCCCCCTTCCTCTCCCACCCCTCCCTCTCCCAGAAGACAGAACAGGCTGGTAGCAGCCAGTCTGTCTCCATTTCTCCCACGCCCACCTCCTCCCCCAGCCAAGACCCAGAGATCATCCCCCCGACTCAACCCACTGAGAAGAAGGAAAAAACGGAACAAGCCCAAAAGAAGACTATGAAGCAAAAGCCGCCGAAACAAACCAAACTGAGGCAAGTTCTGACGGCTTTGACCCCTGCAACGCGCACACCAAACCAGACCAAGCACCAGTACAGCAGCAAATCAGATAGCGAACAAACAGGGAACATGCGCCCGCTGAAACCAGCCAGCAAGCGCGTGCCAATCGAGGGCCGAGAACCAAGCACACAGGAGAAAATGGATGAAGAAACGCCACCAACCTGATGAACAATCCAACACGTGGCCCCTACGGTAACGACTGCTGTGTTCTATGGATGGAGAGAGACTGAATAACGGTTTCAACTGTAAACAGCCTACTCTGCAATGAGTGAACCGTTTACTATTTCTACACTGAATACGCATGGACTTAATAATAGACTAAAACGAAAAGCGTTACTTCGTTTTTTAGTCTCAAAGAACATTCATGTAGCTTGTTTGCAAGAAACGTACTTTACAGATAAAACTATTGATGAACTTAAGCGAGAATGAAAAGGTCCCTATTTTTTTTACAGAAAAGGCACAAATAAAAGTAATGGGTTAGTGACTTTAGTAAGCCCAAAATTGCTGTATGAGGGCGACACAGAAATAAGTACAGAAAATGAAAGAATCTTGACAATAAACATGACGGTTAATAGCTGCAAACACAGAATAGTTAATTGTTATGCGCCCAATACTACACGTGAAAAGATAGAATTTTACAAACATCTTAAAGCCACACTACAGGGATATGAGCACGAATCGTTGTGGGTAACGGGGGATTTTTTAACACGTGCCTAGATGAAGCAGATAATATTGCTGGATTGCCACACCCAACAAGAGAAACAGAAACACTAAAAGAGACACTTGTTGCTGCTGATCTTTACGATGCGTGGAGAGTACAACATAGTGGAGAAAAAGAATACACTTGGTCACGACCTAACGCTTTTACAGCACGAAGACTTGACTACATATTTTGTGACGAAGAGTCCTTAAGTAAAGTAATAAAAACGGAAATAGCAATTTTTCCTCACTCTGATCATAAAATAGTGACGGTACATATACAAATAAATAGCTTTAAAAGAGGTCCAGGTTATTGGAAGTTCAATACTGCACTGTTAAATGACCATGTGTTTATACATAAAATGAACAGCTTTATTGACTCATACTTCCAGGAATACCAAGATGAAGAACCAGGAAAAACATGGGATTTATTCAAATGCAAAACAAAACAATTCTGTATAAAGTACTCACAGCAGCGCGCGCAAACACTTAAAGCCAATAAACAAGACCTGCTACTTAAAAATGGCTGAGGCAGATGGAAAGCTGAAAGCAGATCCTACCAATGCTGAACGGTAAAATACACTATATAAGACTAAAACAGAACTAGAAGTACATAATCTAAACCAAGCCAAAGGTGCACAAATTCGATCAAGAGCTAAAGGGATAGAAGAAGGAGAGAAAAATACAAAATATTTTCTGCGTCTAGAAAAACACAAAAAATCACGGAACACTATATCTTCGCTTAATTGTGGCAATAATGTTACAAATGACCCATTTACTATACTTCAAGAGACACAACAATATTTCGAGCAGTTATACACTGAAGACAAAAATGTGTTGCAGGACAAATCAATCAAAGAACATTTCCTCGCAAACGAACACCACCCAACCCTTTCACACGCAACAACAAGCGGAATGTGACCAAGACATGACCCTAGACGAAATCACCAATGCATTAAAACTTCTTAACCCCAACTCTGCACCAGGTAGTGACGGACTATCACCACCCTTCCATAAAGTGTTCTGGGATAGGCTAAAATTGCCACTGTTCAATTGTTTTACAACGTCAATAGAAAATGAAGAACTCCCCTTTTCTTTAAGGAAAGGTATAATTACGCTTATATATAAAGGGAATGAATTAGATAGAAATGAAGTAGCTAACTATAGACCTATTACTTTGACAAACACTGACTACAATTTTTTTGCAAAGGCAATAGCAGTTAGGCTTCAAGGAGTAATTCAGACGGTGGTTAATGAAGAACGCAGTAGGTTTTGTAAAAGGAAGAAATGTAGCCTCGCACCTTTGACTTATTGATGATTTGTCCAGATACCTAGATAAAAACAACCAATCTGGGGCCTTAATTGCCATTGATTTTGCTAAAGCCTTTGACACCCTATAAAAAAAAGTGCATATATGAAGCGCTTGACGTTTTTTATTTTTGTCCTCTCTTTAAAAAATTAGTTTTAACAGTAACAAAAAATACAGAGAGCTGCATCCATAATGGGGGGTGGC
>CM065698.1:17271278-17288778 GCA_017654935.2 Phymorhynchus buccinoides | reverse complement strand
CACAGTTGCTTTAAGTTATACAGTACTCTTCAAAATTTGGAACAAATGTATACAGCTGTGTATAAGATATAACAACATACAAGGAAGAAACACGGACAAATGTCAAGGACACCCAAAGGTTGTTAATACTTTAAATAATAATGTCAGGTATGTACAACACCTTGAGCTATTGATCAACTTTTTGAAATTTGGGGACTAAAAATGCAAAAATCTGAAAGATATGTCCTAATCATACAGACGATTATGCTCAAGGTCAAAGTCAAGGTAATGAGGGTAATACATAGTTAACATATAGAATCGCCATAAGCCAATATACATACTTACAAAGAAAATTAGACTGTAGCTGCAAAGGTGCGAAAAATTTGATCTCCCTCCTCCCCCCCCCCCCCAAAAAAAAAACACAAAAAATGTGTTCAAGGTCAACCTTCGAGGTCAAAGTCAACAAGGTTGTAATTTGCCTTTAACTGCCTTATGTTTCAGTTAATGCACCCTTATGCACAATTTGAATCAATTATTTACTGCAGTTTACAAGATATTTCTGGGAAAAACAAAGCCAGAAACAACGAGAAAAAAAAAAAAGAATAAAAACATAGTCCTCCTTCTGTCTGTGGCAGAGGACACAAATAACAGAACATAGATTTAGAAAAAAAAAGGTTATTGAGATTTGTCTAAAACGGAGAATTAAGATAATAACATTTCAAATTTCTAGCGACAGTAGACTTTGATTTGTGATGCATTGAAAAAAGTCATATTTCATTATTTTTACCAATTTTACAAAACTGGTTGATTTCGTTACCATGCTGATAGTTCAGTTTGTTACCGGGTGATCACTACTTTGCCTTGTTGTGTTTGACACATGCCTGTGATTAGTCATCCCAAAAATCAGAACTCTAGGCTTCTTAGTTATTTCATTACAACTCTTCAAAAACAGTGCATTTTGTTCACTTTTTCGATGTTATTTTATTTTCTCAATCTCACCCTGTTTCATGCAGGCACTGTATTCAAACCACAAAGCAGACAGTCTTGTATTTCTGTTTGTGGATAGAGTTAAGGTAGTAAAAGAAGACACCTTAAATTCTAAATCGTTAATGTGTGTTGTTGGAGCTTGGTAAAATTCTAAATTTTGAACATGTAGCAAAAAGCTTAAAATGAGGCAAAATTACCAAAATTAAACAAACTTTAAATTGCTACAACTCCAAAATTATTTGAGATACAGTCTTGATATTTTGCACATTTTCTAATCTCAACACGTTCTTTACATGGACATACTTTTTAAAACTACATTTTAGAAATCAGTTATTGTCTGGTACCACCTGTTAAAACCCATCTTTTTCCTGCTGCACCCTAAATATGTTATCAGTTGTCTATCGTTGTGTGTACGTGAGGGAAGATTGTGCTGTGTGTTGTGGTGTATGTGTGTGTGTGTGTGTGTGTGTGTGTGTGTGTGTGTGTGTGTGTGTGTGTGTGTGTGTGTGTGTTGTGTATGTGTGTGAGCATGCATGTGTGCGTACATGCGTGCGTGTGTGCTTGTATGTGTTTTGGTTGTGTGTGTTGTGTGTACACGCATGTGTATGTGTCTGTATGTGTGTGTGTGTGTGTGTGTGTGTGTGTGTGTGTGTGTGTGCGTGTGCGTGCGCGTGCGCGCGTGTGCGTGCGTGCGTGCGTGCGTGTGTGTGTGTGTGTGTGCGTGTGCGTGCGTGTGCGTGTGCGTGCGTGTGCGTGCGTGCGTGCGTGTGCGTGCGTGTGCGTGCGTGCGTACGTTGTGAGTGTACATGTATGTGTATCCTCTAACGTTTCTGTATGTGTGTTGGTGTATGTGGTCAGTCCGTGCAACTCAGTTGCTATGGCTTACTGAATGAAAGATGAATAATGAGTCGGTGTCAATAAATATGTGTGTGTGTGTGTGTGTGTGTGTGTGTGTGTGTGTGTGTGTGTGTGTGTGTGTGTGTGTGTGTGTGTGTGTGTGTGTGAGTGTGTGTGTATGTGTGTGTGGCTCTGGGACCCTCTAGAACCTCAGCGAAAGGGTCCCTGGGACCCTCTATCTGGCAGGACCATTGGGAGGGAGCCTGTGTGTGTGTGTGTGTGTGTGTGTGTGTGTGTGTGTGTGTGTGTGTGTGTGTGTGTGTGTGAGTGTGTGTGTGTGTGTGTGGCTCTGGGACCCTCTAGAACCTCAGCGAAAGGGTCCCTGGGACCCTCTATCTTGCAGGACCATTGGGAGCCTTGGTGTGTGTGTGTGTGTGTGTGTGTGTGTGTGTGTGTGTGTGTGTGTGTGTGTGTGTGTGTGTGTGTGAGTTGCTTTGTATATGCGCTGTTGCTTGTTTGTGTCATTCTTAAACACTATTTGTGTTGTCTACTTGTTGATGAATATTCGATTGTAAAGCGTTTTGGGCTCATTTGAGGTAAAGCGCTATATAAATGTACTATTATTATTATTATTATTATTATTATTATTATTATTATTTGAGTGTAATATTTAGTTCAACTCTGAACTGGTCTAAATGTGTTGGAAATCTACGAAGTAAAGCTTTACTTGCTGGTATAAAACGATTTTTCTTTAGACCTTCCAACAAGTAGTTTTTAACATCTTTGATACAACAACAACATACAGTATTTATACGGCGCTGAATCTTGATAGAAATCAAATCAAAGCGCACACACACGTTAGCATTCAGAGCGCATTCAAACACAAACGCAATACAAGTTTTACAACGCGAACACACACAGCAGAAACAGACCTAATGGCAAGAGAGAGAAGATAAAGAGAGAGGAGCTTTAATGATGGGGGAACAGGTGGGTTTTGAGGTTAGCTTTGAAAGCAGAGAGAGTCGGTCGCTGACGGAGGGAGATACAAAAGTAAAACCGATACTTCTGTACGGATCTAAAGTGTGGGGTTTTCAGCAATATGATAATATTGAACAATTCCAAGTAAAAAAAATGTAAAACGATATTAGGGGTTGGGAGAGATGTAAAAATAACTAAACTTTAGGTGAATGTGGAAGATCCTCTACATATACTACTCAACAAAAGTTAAGTACAACTTTTTCACAAGCGCACAAAAGAGAGATGGCTAAATCAAATCATCTCAAATTTTGCAGTTAAGTACTTCAATAACGTGTGTACTACAATCTCAAAATGTATTGTATTCGCGTCATTATTTTAGATACAGTGGCTCAACAAACAACGCCAACCCCAAATTTGAAAGTCACAAAAGTATGGTACTCAAAACGGGTCACAATTGGGTGTGTCCACTGTTTTGGGCAAATCAAACAATTTACACGATGTCTCATGCACCCCATAAGTTGTTAAGGAATCCCGTAGGAACTGTGCTTACATGACTATAGTGTATTGCTATCTTGGTGGACAACCCGATTTTGACCAATTTTGAGTAGCTGCGATTTGCGATTGTTAACTTAGGGGGTAACGTTACTTGTTCAGGTAATGCTTCAAAACTAATTATACGAATGCAATGCAATTTTAGTATTTGGTGCACAAATAACGGATTTAAATGTGTATAAAGAAATAAAATGATTTGGGTCAGCCATTTTGGTTTTGCGGTATTGTGCAGAAGAGTTACAAAACTTTTGTTGATCTCTGTATGCGTAACATAATTAGACACGAAAATGAGCACAGAGTGTAATCAAATTTGTTGTGCTTCACGTGCACCTATATTTTTCTTCTGTAGACATCTCAAGGCTTGTGTACTAAGCAATAAATATAGGGACCATTTTGTAAAATCGTGGATTTTAAAACTGCATTCAAAACAGTCTATTGGGGACACGCGATGAACACGGCCCTCGTCACATTCAAGGTTGATGCATAAACACTGTCACAGCATTCACCAACTCACCAACTGTCCACAATAAACAGTATGCCGAATGCATTTCAAAAGTCCATGATTTTACTAAACGATCCCTATATTTTATTGCTTAGTACACAAGCCTTGGTACGTCTACAGAATCAAACGTAAGTTCATGTGCAAAACAAAACATCTGGTCACACTATGTGCTCATTGTTATAAATAAATAATTAAAAAAATAATAATGCTTATATAGCGCATAATATTGCAAAGCAACTCAATGCGCTTTTCACTCACCATTCGTACAAACATTTCTAACAAACTGGCCCACGCATCCTCACCATACATCATGCCTAATCATGACACGCATACAGAGATCAACAATAGTTAAGTACCTATTCTTTACAAGACCGCAAAACCAAAATATTATCTTTTTTACACAAACTTAATTCAGTTATTTGTACACCAAATCCAAAAAATGTCATTGCATTTTTGGCTCACGTCGTTTTTTAAAACAAAGTGAGTCTATAGTCTCGTACATGTTCGGTGTGTGTGTGTGTGTGTGTGTGTGTGTGTGTGTGTGTGTGTGTGTGTGTGTGTGTGTGTGTGTGTGTGTGTGTGTGTGTGTGTGTGTGTTGCGTCCGTGGCCCCGACCTTTAACCTTAACTCAAACCTTAACGTTGTCATTTTCTCTAAACATATAAGGCGTTAGAGGGTTAAAGTTAGCAGGATACTTGATTTTGACGTGAGCCTTCAAGTCACAACGATCAAAGCAGTCAGATACATTGATAAAGAACAAAATAAAGATAATCATTTGTTGCAGAGATTACTGTTGTGCAACCTTTAACCTTGACTCAGTCACACTCTTCAAACTAAAGAAGACTCTCACTCTCCACTGAAACTTTAACGTTGTCATTTTCTCAAAAAAACATAAGATGTTAGAGGGTTAAAGTTAGCAGGATACTTGATTTTGACGTGAGCCTTCAAGTCATGGCGATCAAAGCAGTCAGATACATCGGTAAGGAACAAAAGAAAGAAAATCATTTGTTGCAGAGATTACTGTAACTGTTGTGTTGTACCGAGTAGGAGATACATACTGGAAAGAAGACTCTCCATTAGATATACAAAAACGCTCTTTAAAAAGAAACACAAGACTTCAGGTGTGTACAAATAGGTACATTTTAACGTCGTCAACTTATATTTTCTGTAACAAATGGATGTACCGAGTGTGTGCGTTGACGGCCCGGTTGTTTAGCTTTATTTGCGCCTTTGAGTAACGGTTGTTCGTGTTCATTTGCCCATCATCTCTGCGCATAACTTAGCCTACTGCACTTCCGGCAACAAGGCCTCGGCCTAGAGTCCATGCCTTACCTCATAATCAAGACGACGTACTTAACATTTAGCCCACATTCATTTCAGTCTTGAAAAAAAAATATACGGAAAATCCAGGGTTCGTCGATTTCACTGCCTTCGACGTACGAATCCTTTGTTAGTCCTAGACGATTGATCACCATGAGCAAAGACTGTACAAGGGAAGATAAACATGGATGAGCTTGCTGGCTGTGACCTTGACCTTTGCTTTGTGGCAGAGGGGGAATTAACGAAACGAAAATAAAATATTAGGACTAATATAAAATATCTTACAGAAATGTAGATGATGTGGAACAAGTTTTCATCGCATGAACAATCAGTTTAAAACAGTAACAGATCACGTAACTTCAATTATTAATTTTCTAAGAGTAAGAGGCTTAGACCCACAGGCAAAGACTAGGCCTACTACAGGTGTCCGTAGACCCCCCTTACCCCGCCGGTCACTATGTTTTTTCTGAAAGCTTGGTCAATATGCTTTTCAATTTTACTTGTTTGCCAAAAATAAAAATAGGGCTCCACTATGTTACATGCGCATACATATAATTACATTTGAAAGAAAGGGGTGTGTAAATTTTAATTTACACAGTAAAATAAAAATTAATTCTGTTTTCAGATGCACAAGTGTCTACATAACAGTATTCTCTCTATACAGGCATGTGAATTCCCATGCCTGCTATAGTAATAAAAATCAGACGTGAGCCTTGCAGGCTTTGCCTCTTGTTGTAATTAGTTTTGAAGCATTAGCTCAACAAATAACGCAATTCCCTAAGTTAACAATCACAAATAGCAGCTACTCAAAACGTGTCAAAATTGGGTTCGTCCACCGAAACAGCAATAAGCTGTAGTCTGTTGTACAAGCAGGCTTTCCAAGCTTCTTTGACAATGAACCATGAGACATCATGTAAAAAAGTTCGAAAGCTTAACTGTTTTCGTTTCCCCAACGATCCAACCTACCACTACTACCAGGATCGTGTAAGTTGTTTGCCTTGCCAAAAACAGTGGACACGCCCAACTGTGACCCTTTTTGAGTGGCCACACTTTTGTGACTTTCAAATTTCGGAGTGGCTTTGGTGTTTTAGGTATTGTATGGAAAGTAACCCCACGAATACAAAGAAACTTATGATTTTAGTAGACAAATAATTGATTTATACATCTGCAACTTGTGAGATGATTTAAATAATCCATCTGTTTTATGTGCTTGCAAAAAATGGTACTTAACTTTTGTTGAGATCCGTATGATTAAATATTGGAAGAAATTGACAGATATGCCTGAAAACAGATTCCCTAAGCAATGTTATTTGATGTTATTAAAACATGACATTTCTGGTAGAACAAACTGGGTTTCACATATTATAAAAATACAACATTGTTTTGGTTATGTTTGGGCAACTCAGAATTACGGTCATAACGCGTCTTTCTTGCTTGCCTTTCAATCACGATTACAAGATAATTACTCATTGCCAGAATTAGCATGATTCTCTTTCAACTATCATCTAACTATTTGTAGAGCTGGCTATGTAAGTGAAATAGAACCAGTAGAAATTCGCAGAGCAATTTGTCTTTTAAGGTCAAACAGTTTACCTTTAAATAGTCATACGCTATGGAAAAAACACTTGTCATCCATTATGTACTCAGTGTGATGGTCAGCAAATAGAAGATCTGTCATTTCTTGTTTGTATGCATTTCATGCATGGTTCATTACGTAGAATATAATATCCCGCTGTATTATCACAGATTTCCATCAAATTTTAAAGCACAGCTATTGTGTAGAAATTCTAATGTAAAGTTACTAGACAAAATTGGTCTGTACATTACTGAATTATTAGAAATGAGAAAATGATGTAAACTTTCTGTGCATGTCAGATTGTTAATTCTTGCTGATGTTACTATGGGCCACATGGCCTGCAAAAACCGAATTAAAATATTGTTATTGTTGCACGCACGCACGCACGCACGCACGCACGCACGCACGCACACGCACGCACACACACACACACACACACACACACACACACACACACACACCTCTAACCGACCTTACACTATCTTCCTCTTTCTTTGCATACATTATACAGTCTACACAGTGGTTTCACACTGATCGTACCCTACCCTACCTATCAAATTTCCCACTGACGAAGACTATAATTAGAATCATATCGATCACAAACCAGCACGGTGATACGATCTCAAAATCATTCACCGTAGAAAAAGTCCCATGGACACTTTGAAAGCAATTATGTTTTTACTTGTTTGCGCGTATGCATGTGTGTGTTTGTGCGTGTCATTCTGTTTAGTGTGTGTTAGTCTGTGCTTGTCACTGTGTGTGAATGGGTGTCACTCTGTGTGTGTGTGTGTGTGTGTGTGTGTGTGTGTGTGTGTGTGTGTGTGTGTGTGTGTGTGTGTGTGTGTGTGTGACAGAGGTGGGGAAGGAAGTCTTGAGAAGAAAATGTTTTAGGTCACTCTGTTTAGTGTGTGTTAGTCTGTGCTTGTCACTGTGTGTGAATGCGTGTCACTCTGTGTGTGTGTGTGTGTGTATGTGTGTGTGTGTGTGTGTGTGTGTGTGTGTGTGTGTGTGTGTGTGTGTGTGTGTTTAGTCTTCTTCAGTCTATTTCATCCAGGTATAGCAGGTGTTAGTTAATGCGTGTTGGTGGGAAGTTTTACAGCGTCGTAAAGATATTGTTTACAGCACAGTCATTCAGCTAAATCGCATAACTGAGGTCGAAGTGTTGCTAAAGTAGTGTGGCCTACTGCTATTTTTGGCAGGATTACTTAACATCTTAATATATATAAGTGTGCCATCTCAGCTCGGTCAACTTTTTATCTTTCGCTATATCGATAGGCAAGTGTGCAGTTTCGCTATCCCCCCCCCCCCCCTCCCCCCCCCCTCCCGCCACACACACACCACTTCCATCACCAAGTGCTACGAAAATGTCTTACTGAAAATGTGCAGTAAGAAGCAACAGTTTTCTTTGCAGAGGGCTAGTATCAAGTTATGGGCCTGTATTCACATTGAGATAGCATGAGACTTAGCATCATGCTAACTTAGAAGCTCTTCCAAAAGTCCTATTAAATCCTATAGGACATTGGAAGAGCTTCTAAGTTAGCATCATGCTAAGTCTCATGCTATCTCAACGTGAATACAGGCCCAGAGTTTCATTAAACCGAGAGAACGACACATTGCCATTAAAGACAATGCATATGAGGGAAGGGGGGAGGGGGTCTAAACTGCACCTTTGCTAAGTAAAAAAAAGGGAAAATAAAATAAACGAGAGAAACATAGAAGGGAAAAAAACTTGGATCTGATAAAGGGCCAGCCAGCCACACTGCATACGATTCGATCCCATTGCGATCCGAATGTGACATTTATGAGGCATGATTCTCGTGACATTCTACTGTCTAAATGAATCTGATGAAATCCTACTAGTCATGTTCACTATATTTATAGTCCCCCGTACAGGAATGTAAAGCAATGTCTGTATTTTTGTGTCAGACATTTTATTTA
Organism: Phymorhynchus buccinoides; assembly: GCA_017654935.2. NCBI lineage: Eukaryota > Metazoa > Mollusca > Gastropoda > Neogastropoda > Raphitomidae > Phymorhynchus > Phymorhynchus buccinoides. The sequence goes on along the minus strand of CM065698.1, from coordinate 17,280,109 downwards.
ATTCGTGTATTGGGGTCTACTTGAGTACTGTGAGCGAAAAAAGTAAAATTACGTTTAGAGGGGAATATTTCACGTGAATCATGACTCACAGACATCGTCATAATCGGATCATATTGGGATCGAATTGTATGCAGTGTGGCTGGCCCTCGGATAACGCTGAACACAGCGGGTAATATGGGTGATTGAGATCGTCAGAACACAATGTTATAAAATAATCACAAAGCCTATTCTTGAATCAAGCACTAAAAGACTGCATGACTGTGCCTGAGAACATTTTGCAATTAATACACATTATCATACTGTCCGCAAATCACTTAATAACAAGACTACCGAGGAATGCGTATTGCCCAGTCAGTTGGCAAACATACTAAGTCTATTTTTTAAAACATAGGCCTACCTTTTAAAAAAAATGGTAGCAGCAAAACGTGTTCACTGTTCAACACTCGCCAGCCCTCAGATAACTGTCAGCCAAAACTTGAAGAAACTTCAAGCCGCTACTCGATCGTCTGCTGTTAGACACAGTATACAACCGATTGGTGGTTTTTTTTAAATGTCCGCGTATTCCACCTGTTCAATGCAGAAAAGGGTACACCAAAACATGGGTCTTCTGCAATGAATAGCAGGCTAAAATAGTGTCGTCTGTCTGCTTGACTCAGTTTGGAGGAAAGGTGTGTTGCAGTGGTAAGAATGGCTTGCCGACATGTTACTCGATTAAGCCCTGCATGTTTTACTTTAAAAACTTTTGTATGTGTGTACATATGTGTGTAATTAATCGGTGTGTTGGTTAGCAACATAACTAAAAAACTCAAAAACTGTCGAGCAGATTTTAATGTAACTTGATATTCCATTGTCAATGGACAATCTGGATCCTCCTTCGGTTGTCGGAATTTAGATTAACTCTCTCTCTCTCTCTCTCTCTCTCTCTCTCTCTCTCTCTCTCTCTCTCTCTCTCTCTCTCGTTGTATGTATCTGTGTGTGTGTGTGTGTGTGTGTGTGTGTGTGTGTGTGTGTGTGTGTGTGTGTGTTGTTTGTTGGCTGTTGTTGTTGTTTCTGAACAGAAATCGTTTAGTGGGAAAGGACGGCGGCAATAGAAATGCGTTCGGATTCGATGATTTGTAGGGGAAGACGGGGTAAAAAGCGCATGGGCGGGTAAGAAGCCCACCCCAATTATCTCATGAAATGAAGCAAATTTCAGTCTCATTTTGCCCATGAGACGAGCGTGAATGTCTAGCATTCGTCTCATGGGCAAATTTGACTGAAATTTTCTTTATTTCATGAGATAATTGGGGTGGGCTTCTTTTCTTACCCGCCCATGCGCTTTTTACCCCGTCTTCCCCTACTTGTTTTTCCTTCAACAATTTCCTGGTAGAATATAAGTTGTTTTTCAAGTATGTTATGATGATTGCTACCAGTTTTTGCGAAACTGAATGTTCTCTTTCATTTAAGCTTTTTTCCCTTCTAAATCCGAGTATGCAAACTTGAAAATAGTGAATCTCAACATCGGAGGACGGAAAACCCAATTGATCATCGTCAAACCTTGCAACAGGAAGCATAAAAAAGGGAAAGTGTTGAACGATGCAGATAAAAAAAAAAATTATGATCGGTTCTCGGCATTTTGGCTAAGACAGTGATTCAAGAACATAAATTTTTGTTTATACCCTGGTTGGTCTGTTCAGCCCGTCGTACATGGCGAAAGCCAATACGCGACGTTAAACTGAACTTCCATCCACGATGTAGATGAAATAGAGTGTGTACCCTGAATGTGTGTAATACTTTTCTGACTGTGATTTTGGTCTTTGTTCAATTAGATAGATATATATTCCTCATCTGACACCCGTCTCTGTTGTATCCCCACTGTCCGCACTAAAACCTATGGTCAACGCTCTTTCTCCTATCAAGCTCCTGTTACTTGGAATCAGTTGCCTCACTCTCTGAGATACTCATCCTCTGCCCACATTCAAACGCCATCTCAAAACTCATCTGTTTCCTAAATAACAACTAATCCCTTCCTTCATGACTTGGTGTGTGCATGTTTGAGAGTGAATGTCTGCGCTTGGTGAGTGTGTGTCCGCGTGTATATGTACGTGAGTGTGCGCACGCTCGCGCTCGTGTAAGTGTGTGATTCTGTCTGTTTGTCTGACCGTCTTTGGGTGTTTGTGTAATTTTTATTTCCTATTATTTATGCTATATGTTAAATATGTGGTGTTATATGTGTATATTATATTTTTATATTGTAAACGCCTAGGGCATTAAATTGATTAGGCGTGCTAAATGTTCTAATAATAATAATAATGATAATAATATCATACATTTTGTTGAATTTTAATTTGTACTTGTTTCTTTAAAAAAAAATCTATGCGTTTTTATTAACCTTGTAAATATGTTAATGTCTATGCCTTTAATCTTCTTTGCGATATAATAATAATAATAATAATAATAATAATGAGGAAAATCTATATAGCGCCCATCCTACTATGTAGGCTACAGGGCGCTTTACAGATAATAGAAATGGAATAAAAACATGAAGCAAAAATCCAATGACATGAGCAGAAAATACACATTCGAGGTAGACGTGCCAAGATGGCGACTGGGTGAAACGTGGTGTGTGTGTGCTCCTACTACATTTGTGTGTAAACGTACATTTCTGTGGAGTAATCGCTTCTAAATATGTCTAAAAAGTGAGTGATAGTACTATTCATCATAGTTCTGTGAAAATGTTGGTGTAAAGTGTTGTGTTGTGCCAATATTTCATTTTGAAACGTGCGTCGTGGATTCAATCCTTTGGACTAGCAGTTTGTTTTCTTCGACATTTTGTATCGTGTCCATCATATTTAAAGTAGGTTAAAATCATGAAACTATGATTTTTCAATCTCCACGTGCTGCTTTTACAAGAATGCTGCGTGTATTGTTCGCTGGTGGAATTTGCCACTGCTCGTGCTTTCCGCTCCATGCTTGAACTTTGAACGTTGAACCTGTTTGCTGCCCTCATTTTTTTCGAACTTTATTTTGCACGTGTGCACGCATGGAAGGAGTATAAAAAAAATAGTGTTTTGATCTGCGGTCAAGGACATTTGTGTTTTGATTTGAGGCTGAGGGATATTCTTTGATCCTTTGATCCTTTTGATCCTGGTTTGATCCTGGTTGAATGCTTGATCATCTTAACTGCATCTTGGTTCTCTTCACGTTCTAATTCTAATTCACGTGTCGAAGTTATGGGCGATAAAAAAAAGGACATTAGGGAGAAAAGATCAGCATCGTCGCCCCTACAGATGGATTCTGAAAAGAGAACGTGTTTGTCAGGCTCCACTACTGATGAGAATGATGACACTGTCATCACAAGTGACTTTCTGTCGAGTACCATGGTGGAGGAAGCAAGCGGTGGACGTGGTGTTCTTGACGCTAATCCCGAGATCGATAGGTTGAAAGCAGCCTTGGGAGACCCCAACATCCTGGAGATGATTTCGAAGGCGGCGACTGCTCGAATAACTGAAGCTTTTAGGAGATTCGCAGCCTAGCTACTACGGTTGAGGAGCTCAGGGATGTGCTTCGGTCCAAAGACACTGAGATCATGAAGCTACAGGATCGAGTGGACGAGCTAGAGCAGTACGGCAGGCCGAACTCGGTCAGGATCACCTCAGTGCCTGAAAGTGACGGAGAGTGTACTGATGAAGTAGTGAAGAAGGTGTGCAGGGAGGCCGGGCTCGACCTCACTGATATGATTGATCGCAGTTACCGGGTGGGGAAGAAGGAGGAGGCTGCTTCGAGGAGTCGTCCTATCCTGGTGAAGTTCGCCTCTTATTAGTACAAGAGCATGGTGATGGGGGTGAAGAAGACCCTGAGCGGAGTGGACACCAGGAAGCTGTTTCCGAACGCGACTTGGCCAGCCCTGCCCGGGACCAGCCAGACCTCCGGTTCCCGCTCATCGACCACGCCCAGAGTGTTCTTCAACCACGACCTGACCAAGCTGAGATCAGAGATCGCCTTCAGGGCAAGGAATTTAAAGCGTCACAAGAAAATCACCGACACATGGGTAAGCGACGGGGTGGTGTTTGTGAAAAAGGGAGAGAGGGTATACAGGGTCACCACTGTGCGTGAGATGAGGATTCTGGAACAATAAAAAGGACGGTTGGGTAAAATCGAGTGATTTCTTGTTCTTCTTCTATATAGTTTTTCCCCCAGAGAATTCTTTCAAATAGCTTAATGGGGTTAATTGGGTTAATATGCAACACCAAGCACACACGTCTCTGGGAACCCACAAGGAACCCACAAGGAACCCAAAAGATGGTGTTTTACATTATTTATGTCTGATTTTGCATTCTTTCTATTGGGTATGCAATTAAACTAAGCCAAATTTATGTTGTTATGAATTCAGTAGCAGATGTTATTATCTTTTTTAAAATACACACCGATCTATTTTTGGTGCTGCATGTCTTACAGTAAGTGATTGGATTCATTTACAAGTATAATAGCGTGAGAGAGTGTACTGTGTGTACCCTACATTGCATTCGCTGCATTATAATAATGAATGTTATGGGCACGTTCCTTGTACTCGAGTCCTCTGTGTACATGATTATGCATATGCATTTGTGCATGCATATTTGATTGCTTGTGCACATGTCCAGGACAAATGACAGTGTTCCTGCTCATAATGTTCATTATGCTTGTATCATGTGCCGTCATGCTTGTGCTTGTGCTTGTGCTTGTATGCCCATAGGCCCGTAACAACTGATGTAGAGTATTCCCCGTTTGTCTAGTGCTATTGGACGGGCTTATCAACGTCATTCATATCATGCATATCAGCGCATGCCAACATGTGCAGGGATATAATGTATGTGGAAGGATCCATGGGCAGGGAACTGCCAACCAGTGCTCAACCACTGTCAATCATTGCTACATACTTGGAGACAACAAGAAACAAACGAGAGAGAGAGAGAGAGAGAGAGAGAGAGAGAGAGAGAGAGAGAGAGAGAGAGAGAGAGAGAGAGAGCACTGAATGATTTTAATTGCACATCGGCCTTGGGTCACAACACAATATCAGGGAGTGGGGAAGGAAGGAGTGAGAGAGAGAGGGAGAGAAAGAGAGAGAGAAGTGAGAGAGAGAGAAAGACTGACAGACAGAGAGAGGGAGAGAGAGAGAGAGAGAGAGAGAGAGAGAGAGAGAGAGAGAGAGAGAGAGAGAGAGAGAGAGAGAGAGAGAGAGAGAGAGACAAAAAGAAACAGAAAGAGACAGAGAGAGCGAGAGAGAGAGAGAGACACAGAGAGAGAGAGAGACAGAAAGAGAGAAAGAGAGAGGAAAAAGAAACAGAAAAAGAGAGCGTGTGCGTGTGTTTGTATGCGTTCGTGTGTGTGTGTGTATATATGTGTGTGTGTATATATATGTGTGTGTGTGTGTGTGTGTGTGTGTGTGTGTGTGTGTGTGTGTGTGTGTGTGTGCATAGGGGTGTGTTTTGCATGCTATAGATTTAAAATGATTTGTAATTCGAACAATTGTTTATAATGATTGGTTGACCTCTGCTTCTGGCTGATAAATGAATTATTGGTCTGCTCATTTGTTTTCCATGCAATTTCATGGTGTTTATGGCCAGTACTCGCGAATTGATTTTGATGTCAATGCTATGTAATGTTTGATTTTGATGTTAATGTTATTTTATGTTTTTATTACCATTTTATCTTATGTTTATTTAAAACATCAATGCCATGTAGTATTTTCGTATCAGTTACTTAAAGTAATTATTACTTCACACTCACCGTAAGCTTCATTTTTCAAAGATGTGAGTTGGACGCTGTACACTTTGGATGTAAAACTTAGTTACCCATGTACATGTGTGTGTGTGTGTGTGTGTGTGTGTGTGTGTGTGTGTGTGTGTGTGTGTGTGTGTGTGTGTGTGTGTGTGTGTATGCGTGTGCGCGCGCGCGTGCGTGCGTGCGCGCGCGATCGCGTGTGTGTATGTTTGCGTGCGTGCGTGTGCGCATGTGTGCGTGCGCACGTGCCTGCGTGCGTACATGCGCGTGCATGTTCGTGTTTATGTGTATGCTTTAACTAGGCCTAATTACCCTTTAACCTCTGTTACTATTATTTGCACTGTTAACATTATTTTCCCTTAATGTATTACTCATGTTTATGGATCCATCCTCTTATCACGACTGATCACGCGTTGAGGGTCGAAACCTATCGTTTGATCTTGTCACAGTAAGAGTGAGAAACGTCAGGCTGTTGGTTCACAACAATGTGTAGTTTTGATAATTCTTCATTGACCCCTTGCCTAAACATATGACGGCTTAGTTAGGCCTAACCATGCTGCCGAAAGCGAAACTTATTGTGCGAGGCATGAGGACGTCAACGAACTTCTATTCTATCCTGTGTGATCATGCTGGTTTGGTCATGTTGGCGTTTGGTCAAGGGAGATAATTGTTAACCTGTCGTTGGCCCTTTTAAATTTGATTTCAAGATCTCAATACCATTAAAGCTTAAAAATACATATATTTAATTATATTATATAACAACTACCTATAATTATCAATCTTTATGCAAACGCATCCTTGACTCTGAATATAACCTTAAGTTATAACATACTTTTGAATTTTGTTTTATTATACATAACCGCACCACTCAATTCTAAAAGTTATCTGTGAGCTTGTAAGACTGCTGCGCCTGATAGTGACTGTTGGAAGCCTACTCTCCGTTGACTGGCAGTCGATCATTTTTTTTTAAAAAAAAAAAAATAAAAATTTTAACATAGATCCCTTTTACCAAACCACAACTTAAAAAACATCAATATTTTATATATAACAGATTTTATCAAAGTTTTAACCCCCGGACGGCCCACGGGTCTCTACGGGTGAATTTTATGTCCAAAACAAACACTGAATACCCGGTTCGCAGGTCACCCCCCACCCCCCTCTCCATTATTATTTAAAAACTAAAAACTAAATCCCTATCAAAGTAGTACTCACAAAATCATCCCCATCAAACATTAAATGCACGAAATATTTCGTCCCCTCATCCACACAAGCTTCCATTTTAACCCACTTTTTAGACACTACTCACCTGATTATTTTATACAAAGTTCGCCGTTAATGCATGCCTTTTAATTCTTCGAACTCGGTTTTAACAATGTATATATTTTACCGTCGAAGAAATGGCTGTATAAAGGCATGTCGGATGTACCTTGTATATATTTAAAAATTTACTATTTCAATTCTTCTCTTTTTTAATCCGCAGTATTTTAGGGCATAGGGAACCCCACGTTTTAGATGGGAGACCGCCCTCTGCGGGATTAGTTAGTTAGAAAACAGAGTTATTTTAACCTATATATAATAGATAGAGCAACAGCCAAAAGAATAAGTCATTACACACTCACACTACAGGTCAGAGGTTCGAACCCGGCCCAACATCTCTTTTCCGTATTTCCGATTTAATCGTTCTCTACAGCCTCCCATAAACAAGCACACAAATATCATCTTCTATAATATCTAATTGAATTATATAAATCGTAATAAATAAATATGTATTGTATATAGTTTGTTCGTTCTCTGATTTTAACAGACCTTCCGCGATATCTTAAAAGATTTTATTAATAAAAAGACTAATTTTAACCAGTGGTCCTGGAAATTTTAATGATAAATCTTAGAAGATGCGATGCTCAGCAGTGGAATTTTTATAAACAATAACGTTTTAGGTGGATTTTATAGGTCAGTCTGTAGAATGCGAGCCCGGTTACAAACAAAAGCCAAGTAATAAGTTAACTTTTGTTCACCCCCCCTCCTCCCCCCTCCCCTCCCCTCCCCCCCTTCCCCCCCACCTCCCCCCCTTCCCTTCCCCCATAGTATCCTGAGCGCGGGTCTCCCTTTTCAAGGTTGAGTACCTCCGGGTGTCTACTCCCCTTTCCCCTCCCCTCCCAAGTGGTCCGTGAGCCGATCTCCCTCCGGGAGGGGGCGGCCCCATAGTATGACGCGAGGATGTCTCGCGTATCCCCCCGTCTGTGGGTCTGCCTTCACTTGGTGTGCTGAGATCCTCCGAATCACTCCCCTCCCCCCTCCCCCCCCCCCCCCCCCCCGCCCCCTCCCCCCCCCTCTTTTCTCTTGATTATATCCCCAAGTAAAACGTTACTGCCCCACATGCCGAAAGGCTAAAGAGGGCGTTAAGCATTATTTCATAGTGACTGTTGGTCCCTCCGCATACGTGCAGGACCTCTGCACACGGCGCCTTTCCTCTGTCGGGGGTGGGGAGGAGGGGTCCCTTTCCCTCCCTCCCCCCGCCCCCCTCATGGAAGAATCGTTAGCCTCCCTCTCCGTCCTGTCCCACTCTTCTCTTACACCTGGGCTCCCATAATTGTTGTTATTACAAAATATAATACAGTAGTGTGCCCCTCTGTATGACAGCGAGGGCGGGGTGGATTTTGTGGCCCCCTCCCCTCGGGACCCTACAGTTGGGCACCGGTACAAACATAGTATAAAAATTACAACTTTTGCCTTAAAACCTATTTGCACATCACAGCTTCGCATGGCCATTTTTCCAAGCATTTCATTGGTCCTGGCAAAACCCAATAGAGAAAAACAAGCTGTGTTGTGAAGACTTTAGCTACAGCGTATATTCGCTCCCTAGTAAGATATTAATAGTTTCAACCCCTCCCATACACCCCACCCCTCCCCTTACAACTATGATGCTCCATGGCTACCGACTGCCTGCCATGGGTCCTACAACATCAACACCCTCTTTTACAATAATACCTCTTTTAATAACACCGATTTACCCTATTATAATCTTTTATTAATAAAATATCTTATCCTAATTACACACATATAAGTCTTACCCGCAACTTTTTAACAGT
>CM065698.1:17267910-17270778 GCA_017654935.2 Phymorhynchus buccinoides | reverse complement strand
GGGGGGGGGGGGGTCGAGAGATAACATTAAAACATTTCTCCTTCTCAAGGACCTCCCTTCCACCTCTGTCACACACACACACACACACACACAACACACACACCACCACACACACAACACACACAACACACACCACACAGAGTGACACCCATTCCACACACAGGGGACAAGCACAGACTTTAACACCATTAAAACAGAATGAAACGCGCACAAACAATCACATGCATACGCGCAAAACAAGTAAAAACATAATTGCTTTCAAAGTGTCCATGGACTTTTGTCTACGGTGACATGATTTGAGATCGTATTCTCCCCCCCCCACCGTGCTGTTTGTTGATCGATATGATTCTAATTATAGTCTTCGTCAGTGGGAAATTTGATAGGTAGGGTATTAGGGTACGATCAGTGTGAAAACCACTGTGTAGACTGTGTATAATGTATGCAAAGAACGAGGAAGATAGTGTTAATGTCGGTTAGTAGGTGTGGTGATGTGTGTGTGTGTGTGTGTGTGTGTGTGTGCGTTGACGTGTGGTGCGTGCGTGCGTGCGGTAGCCGTGCGTGCCGTGCGGCAACAAATAAAAAATATTTTAATCGGTTATTTTGCAGGCCATGTAGGCCCATAGTACATCAGCAAGAATTACAATCTGACATGCACAGAAAAGTTTACATCATTTTCTCATCTTTCTATAATCAGGTAATGACAGACCAATTTTGTCTGTAATTTACATTAGAATTTCTACACAATAGCTGTGCTTTAAAATTGATGGAAATCTGGACTAATACAGCGGGAGATTATAATCACGTAATGAACATGCAGAAATGCAACAAACAAGAAATGACCGATCGTCTATTTGTGACCATCACACTGAGTACAAATGGATGACAGTAGTTTTCCAAGCGTATGATCTATTAAAAAAGGTAAACTGTTGACATTAAAAGACAAATTGTCTCTGCGAATTTCTATGGTTCTATTTCACTTACCTAGCACAGCTCTACAAATAGTATAGTATGGAAGTGAAAGAGAATCAGGCTAATTCTGCCACATGGGAGTAATTATCTTGTAATCGTGATTGAAAGGCAAAGCACAAGAAAAGACGCGTTATGACCGTAATTCTAGCAGTTGCACAAACATAACCAAAACAAGTTGGTAGTTTTATAATATGGGAAACCCAGTTTGTTCTACAGAGATGTCATGTTTAATAAAATCAAATAAACATTGCTTAGGGAATCTGTTTTCAGGCATATCTGTCAATTTCTTCCAATATTTAATCATACGGATCTCAACAAAAGTTAAGTACCATTTTTTGCAAGCACATAAAACAGATGGATTATTTAAATCATCTCACAAGTTGCAGATGTATAAATCAATTATTTGTCTACTAAAATCATAAGTTTCTTTGTATTCGTGGGGTTACTTTCCATACAATACCTAAAACACCAAAGCCACTCCGAAATTTGAAAGTCACAAAATGTGTGGCTACTCAAAAAGGGTCACCCAAGTTGGGGGGCGTGTTCCACTGTTGTTTTGGCAAGGCAAACAACTTTACACGAATCCTTGGTAGTGGTGGTTAGGCTTGGATCGTTGGGTGAAGACGAAAACAGTTTTATAGCTTCTTCTGAACTTTTTTACATGATGTCTCTATGGTTCATTGTCAAAGAAGCTTGGAAAAGTCCTGCTTTGTACTAACAGACTTACAGCTTATTGCTGTTTTTCGTTTCGGTGGAACGAACTCCAATTTTTGACACGTATTGAGTACGTTTGATATAGACTTGTATTTGTGATTAACTACTTAGGGATTTTTGCTGTTATTTGTTGAGCTTAATGCTTCAAAACTATTATTACTAACAAGAGGCAAAGCCTGCAAGGCTCACGTCTGATTTTTATTACTTATGGCATTCAGGCTCATTAGGAATCTCCCATGCCTGTATAGAGAGAATACTGTTATGTAGACACTTGTGCATCTGAAAACAGAATTAATTTTTTATTTTACTGTGTAAATTAAATTTATTTCTATGCACCCCTACTCTTTTCTTTTAAATGTAATTAATATGTATGGCGCATGTAACCTAGTGGACTGTCCCCTATTTTTTATCTTTTGGCATATCCCCATCTCACAAGTAAAAATTGAAAAGTGCATATTGAAACGCTAAGTCTCTTCAGAAAAACCATAGTGATCCCAGAACCAACGGGTAAGGGGGGTTCTCGGACACTCTGTAGCTCTAGGCTAGTCTTTTGCTCTTTTTTTCTAAGCTTCTTACTCATTAGAAAATTTAATAATATGAAGTTACGTGATTCTGTCTGCTGTTTTAAACTGATTGTTCATCTTTCGCGATGAAATCACTTTGTTTCCACTATCATCTGACATTTCTGTTGTGGCAGATTCAATTATTTTATCATTAGTCCTAATATTTATTTTCGTGTCTCGTTCTCGTTAATTCCCTCTGCTCCACAAAGCAACAGGTCAAGGTCACAGCCTAGCAAGTAGCTCATCCATGTTTATCTTACCCCATTGTACAGTCTTTGCTCATGGTGGTCAATCGTCTAAGGACTAGACATAGGATTCGTACGTATCCGAAACAGGCAAGTCGTGAAATCGACGAACCCTTTGGATTTTATTCTTCTGTATATGTTGTTTATTATCAAAAAGACATGAAATGAAATGTGTGGGGCTGTAAATGTTAAGACTACGCTCGCTTTTCGTCTAGATTATGAGGTAAAGTGCATGGACTCTAGGCCGAGGCCTTGTTGGTGCCGGAAGTGGCAGGTAGGCTACAAGTTTCATGCGCATGTCCAAGATGATGGTGCAAATTGAACACGAACAAGACGTTGTTAACTTCAAAGGCGCAAAAATAAAAGCGAAACAACCG
>CM065698.1:17140410-17257910 GCA_017654935.2 Phymorhynchus buccinoides | reverse complement strand
CCTTTTATAAAACCTACTTGGTCTTCATGAATCACCGTCTGAATTACTCCTTGAAGCCTGACTGCTATTGCTTTTGCAAAGATTTTGTAGTCAGTGTTTGTCAAAGTAATAGGTCTATAGTTTACTACTTCATTTCTATCTAATTCATTCCCTTTATGTATAAGCGTAATTATACCCTTTCTTAAAGAAAAGGGGAGTTCTTCATTTTCTATTGACGTTGTAAAACAATTGAACAGTGGCAATTTTAGCCTATCCCAGAACACTTTATGGAAGGGTGGTGATAGTCCGTCACTACCTGGTGCAGAGTTGGGGTTAAGAAGTTTTAATGCATTGGTGATTTCGTCTAGGGTCATGTTTTGGTCACATTCCGCTTGTTGTTCGTGTGAAAGGGTTGGGTGGTGTTCGTTTGCGAGGAAATGTTCTTTGATTGATTTGTCCTGCAACACATTTTTGTCTTCAGTGTATAACTGCTCGAAATATTGTTGTGTCTCTTGAAGTATAGTAAATGGGTCATTTGTAACATTATTGCCACAATTAAGCGAAGATATAGTGTTCCGTGATTTTTTGTGTTTTTCTAGACGCAGAAAATATTTTGTATTTTTCTCTCCTTCTTCTATCCCTTTTGCTCTTGATCGAATTTGTGCACCTTTGGCTTGGTTTAGGTTATGAACTTCTAGTTCTGTTTTAGTCTTATATAGTGTATTTTGCCGTTCAGCATTTGTAGGATCTGCTTTCAGCTTTCCATCTGCCTCAGCCATTTTAAGTAGCAGGTCTTGTTTATTGGCTTTAAGTGTTTGTGCGCGCTGCTGTGAGTACTTTATACAGAATTGTTTTGTTTTGCATTTGAATACATCCCATGTTTTTCCTGGTTCTTCATCTTGGTATTCCTGGAAGTGTGAGTCAATAAAGCTGTTCATTTTATGTATAAACACATGGTCATTTAACAGTGCAGTATTGAACTTCCAGTAACCTGGACCTCTTTTAAAGCTATTTGTTTGTGTATGTACCGTCACTATTTTATGATCAGAGTGAGGAAAAATTGCTATTTCCGTTTTTATTACTTTACTTAAGGACTCTTCGTCACAAAATATGTAGTCAAGTCTTCGTGCTGTAAAAGCGTTAGGTCGTGACCAAGTGTATTCTTTTTCTCCACTGTGTTGTACTCTCCACGCATCGTAAAGATCAGCAGCAACAAGTGTCTCTTTTAGTGTTTCTGTTTCTCTTGTTGGGTGTGGCAATCCAGCATTATTATCTGCTTCATCTAGGCACGTGTTAAAATACCCCGTTACCCACAATGATTCGTGCTCATATCCCTGTAGTGTGGCTTTAAGATGTTTGTAAAATTCTATCTTTTCACGTGTAGTATTGGGCGCATAACAATTAACTATTCTGTGTTTGCAGCTATTAACCGTCATGTTTATTGTCAAGATTCTTTCATTTTCTGTACTTATTTCTGTGTCGCCCTCATACAGCAATTTTGGGCTTACTAAAGTCACTAACCCATTACTTTTATTTGTGCCTTACCTGTAAAGAAATTGGACCTTTCCATTCTCGCTTAAGTTCATCAATAGTTTTATCTGTAAAGTACGTTTCTTGCAAACAAGCTACATGAATGTTCTTTGAGACTAAAAAACGAAGTAACGCTTTTCGTTTTAGTCTATTATTAAGTCCATGCGTATTCAGTGTAGAAATAGTAAACGGTTCACTCATTGCAGAGTAGGCTGTTTACAGTTGAAACCGTTATTCAGTCTCTCTCCATCCATAGAACACAGCAGTCGTTACCGTAGGGGCCACGTGTTGGATTGTTCATCAGGTTGGTGGCGTTTCTTCATCCATTTTCTCCTGTGTGCTTGGTTCTCGGCCCTCGATTGGCACGCGCTTGCTGGCTGGTTTCAGCGGGCGCATGTTCCCTGTTTGTTCGCTATCTGATTTGCTGCTGTACTGGTGCTTGGTCTGGTTTGGTGTGCGCGTTGCAGGGGTCAAAGCCGTCAGAACTTGCCTCAGTTTGGTTTGTTTCGGCGGCTTTTGCTTCATAGTCTTCTTTTGGGCTTGTTCCGTTTTTTCCTTCTTCTCAGTGGGTTGAGTCGGGGGGATGATCTCTGGGTCTTGGCTGGGGGAGGAGGTGGGCGTGGGAGAAATGGAGACAGACTGGCTGCTACCAGCCTGTTCTGTCTTCTGGGAGAGGGAGGGGTGGGAGAGGAAGGGGGGAAAACTGACCGTCTGCTAGGCCTAGCAGACTCGTCAGATTTCTGGGAGGGAGGGGCAGGGAGAGGGAGGTCGATGGTTTCTTCCTCAAGATTGGCTGTGCAGTCAATCCGTTTATGGCCTGGCTGCATGCAATTCAAACAGACAATGGGGCTCATGCACTGTATTGCTGTGTGATCAGGAAGCAGACATTTATTGCAGCGAACTCGGCTCGTTGACTTCTTTTGTTCCTTGTGATACAGGTCGGCTGTTGCGTGGCCTATTTTCACAGTCTTGGGAAGGGGTTGTTGTGGTACCGTAATGAAGGCAAAACGGCGCCCTGTTTCCCACGTAGACAGAGAACCGTTTTTCTGCCTTGCCAGTTCCATTTGTATCTTGGACTGGAACTCTACACCCAGTCGATGGAGAGTTGTTTCAATGTTACTATCCGTGATTGCGTGTATTTTGCAATTGCTTATCCACAATTTTGTGGATGGTTTGTCCTCTCCGTTTTCTTTTCTTTCATAAGGGTTTTCGTGCAGCAGAGATAGCTGCACACCCCACAATGTCATACCTTCAATCAACAGTTTATTTCTGGCTTCTTTGTGTTGAGGGTAAGTGAGCCACAGGCCCCTAATTCTTTGGGCTCCCTGTACGGATCCCGATCCTGAAGTTTTTTCGGCAGCTGAGCGGTGTGTAGCACGTGGCACTAGGCCTAACACAGTTTATCACACATTTCCCTGTCTCGCTCTACATGTGGAGCTTTCACAACAACAAGACAAAAATAAAAGTAAAACAGCACAATCACGAGTCGTATATATTATTTGCAGGTCATGGTGTGGCTTTAATAATTAAAGAAAACACTTTTGAGAAAGAGGCAAAAACATATTGTGGCTGCTCGACGTCGAGCAGCACCGGAAGTCCTTGTTTTGTTTGTTAATTAATTGATGAATTTTCTTTTTTCTTTCCTTTATTTTAAAGATGAGGGGAGCAGAGGTAGGGGTTAATTTACAGAGTGATGAAATAGAAACACCCGAAGGTGCTGATGGGACCCAGAGATGCACCAGCCATGCCCATCCTATCAACACGAGAGCAGCCCTGCCCCAGCCTTGGAAGTCTGTGTTGTGTTACTGGGGAGCAGGCACACATGGGACATTCCATTAAGTATACAGAGGCACATAGCTACTCGCGGCTTGGTGACCATCGGATATGATACAAAGGAGTCCTTGCGAAATGTCCCCATGGGTGTACCAGTCCATTTTTCATGACTGCAGAGCCCACTGGCAAAACACACCCACTCAGAAACCAGAACGCATCCAACAGCTCCCAAAAAGGACAGGCGAGGCCAGTGCATCCCTAGACAAAGCCACAGGCTCCCGCCTTACGGACTTATATGCCTCCATAGAGAGTCCCAGAATGTGATCTTATTTTGTTAGGTCTTTCCCTAGTCATCCCAAGAGGGAAAAAATAAAATACCCGAAGGTGCTGATGGGACCCAGAGATGCACCAGCCACACCCGTCCTATCAACGCGAGAGCAGCCCTGCCCCAACCTTGGAAGTCTGTGTTGTGTTACAGGGGAGCAGGCACACACGGGACCTTCCATTAAGTATACAAGGCACATAGCTACTCGCGGCTTGGTGACCATCGGATACGATACAAAGGAGTCCTTGCGAAATGTCCCCATGGGTGTACCAGTCCATTTTTCATGACTGCAGAGCCCACCGGCAAAAGACACCCACTCAGAAACCAGAACGCATCCAACAGCTCCCAAAAAGGACAGGCGAGGCCAGTGCATCCTAGACAAAGCCACAGGCTCTCGCCTTACGGACTTATATGCCTCCGAAGAGAGTCCCAGAATGTGATCTTTTTTCTATGAGGGGAGGAGAGGTAGGGGTTAATTTACAGAGTGATTTGCTATGCTTTAATTTTAAACTGACACTATTACATATAACGATGAATAGAGTTACTTATGTTTTCCTTCTTTCGACCCTTGTATAGGCCTAGTTTCCCAGTATAAACATTATCAGCTTCCAAGCCTTTCCCAGTGGGAGGTTGCAAATATATCCAGGCTTGACCTTGTCATGGTAGGTGCACAGTGCACGTATGCATCTCAAATCCCTGTGGGAGAGAAGAAAAGAATGTCGGGGATATGTTACTGAATGAACTTTTCACCCCTTCTAATAGCCTCCTGGCTGCTTACACTCCCTTTCCCACGCTTTCTGACTGGTGAATGCTGACAGCTGGTAGCCACGGAATTTGGCTTTGACTGACTGTATAGCGCCAACGCCAACGGGATAACAGAGAATATCACTGGCTGCTTCATGTGCAAATGAATTTATGAATGGGGTTGTTGATATTGGCTCCTTTCCCTTTCCTACATTTAGGTGGGCAAAGCATTTTGACATGATGGAAAATGTGGGTTTTTGTGTGTGTGTGAATGTTATTGTCATTCATTCATACTCTCATTTATTCCTTGTCTATCTATGTCTGCTTTATGATACAATATACACACAATTTATTGGTAAACAGATCAAGAAGGACTGCTCTTTCACAACCCCAACTTTGTAAAGCAAAGACTGCACATAATATGTGTAACACCGCAGTTGTTAAAATAAAAAGTAACCCAGCTATAAAACAAAGCACAGAAAACACATCACAGAGCACTCTCCTTTATCGTCTGACCAGGAAGCGAGCGAGGCAGAAAGTGGAAGTGGGCGGTAAGGTGAGATAGCATAGGCACCATATGTGCCAGACGAAACCAGATGACGTAGAATTGTGTGGTTTGAGGCAACAAGAATCATCTCTGTCTTTTCAGCAGTTAGTTGCAGTTTGTTATAGAGCATCCATGTTTTAACAGCAGAAGAAGAAATCATTTGATTTAACTGACACAGGTGGGCAGAAATGGACAGCTGATTATCATCGGAAAAGCTATGATGTAGAAGAGAATGCTGGTTGGTGATGGCGGAGAGAGGTTGGTTATAAAGAACAAAAAGGATAGGGCCTAAGACATGACAACAACTGTCTGTGTGCGATCAGAGAGGTGTGAGGAAAACCAGGAAATAACAGTCCCAGGTAGACCAAAAGAGGTGCGGAGTCTAGAAATGAGGATAGAGTGTCAATTGTATCAAACGCTGCAGAAAGATCAAGGAGAGAGAGAAGAGAAACCTTGTTTTCATCCAAGGCAGTGAGTAGATCGTTCGTTATCTTCAAGAGGATTGTCTCAGTACTGTGACCTGCTCGATAAGCAGACTGGTTTGGATAGAAAAGATCGTTTACCTGAAGATGGTCAGACAGTTGTCTAAGAACCACCTTTTCCGTGAGTTTAGAAAGGAATGAAAGATTAGAGACAGGCCAATAATTCTTGAGATTTTCAGGATCGAGATTAGGCTTCTTTAAGAGAGGTTTGACAACTGTATATTTGAAATGAGATAGAAAACGGCCAGAACATAGAGAATCATTGATGATGGACGTAAAGTAAGGAAGGAGATCATCAAGACTCTGGGAGAAGAGAGATGAAGGTAGAAGGTCTAGTTCACAGGTTTTAGTCTGTAATAATTGTTACGAGGGTTAGGGTTAGGGCCTGTTTGCATAATACCAGTTATCACAGTTTTTAATAAAACCTCCATTTTTAAAGACGACAACATTAGTTTTATACCATGTTCACTATTCGTTGCAATAGTATTCCAAGCAATTTATTTTTCTTTAAAGATCTGCTATTGAGTCTGACAAGGACAATGTCATCAGCATACATTAAGAGTAATATACCGAGAGGGTCAGCAAAAACATCAATCCCTTTAGCCCCACAAGTTCAGATAAAAAAAAGATTGAAAATAGCAACGGACTAACAATACAAACCTGTCTTACACCAGATACACATTCAAAATATTCAGTGATACTACTTCCTATTTTCACTGCTGCTTTTACCCCTTTGTACATGCTCTGTAAAGAACGAAAACTATTACCATGAATACCTTGCTACAACATTAAAAACAACAATTTGGGTCTATCAATACAATCAAAAGCCTTAGAAAAGTCAACAAACAATGTATAAAATCTGCCACCTTTCTTTGTCAAGTATTTTTGTACTAGTGCTTGCAAGGCAAAACTGTTATGTACAGTAATATATCCCTTGCGGAAACCTGCCTGAGCATCTGGTATCATGTCCATTTCATCACAGAATGTTGTCAAACGTTATTTCAAAGTAGTGCTGTATAATTTACCAATAATGTTAAGCAAAGATCTACCTGGTAACCCCTATTATTTCCTGCCTGAGCCGTGCTGCCTTTTTTATGCAAAGGAAAAATTACAGCTTTAACCAGGATTCGGGAAGCAAAATCTTTGTTGAACAGGGGTAGAAGGAATTGAATGTGAATATCAGTGGCATGACGAAGAAAGTCTGATGACAGACCATCAGGGCTTTGAGTTTTTTCGAAGCATTCATGATTTCAGCCTCAGTAATCGCATCATTCATGTTTGAGTTTACACACGTTTCACAAGAATCAACATCATGTAAATTTAGCGTATCTTCGACTTTTTTAAAAATCAAAAGTTGGATCATTTGAGCTTCTTGCAAAGTGAAAAAGCGATTTGAAATAATCCAACCATGATCGAGAAGATATGACACTGGATTTATTAGATTTCACGCAAGTGAGGGCTTTCAGTTTCTGACAAAATGCTTTTGAATTACTACTGGCACAGAAATCGTTCAAGTCTTTTAAAACGTCTTGATTATAATCAGTTTGTTTTTGTTCGCACAAGTCTTTGAATTGTTTTTGTATATACAATATATTCCTCTAGGTCTTCTAGAATCAGTTCATCGAAAAGCATTTAATAAATCATATTTATCTGATTTACTTTCCTCACATTCAGCATCCCACAAAAAGGCTATTTTTATTTTACTTTATTTTTACATTGTTTATAGTCCCGTCAACAGTAATGGTCTTCTCAGGACTGTCACCACAGTAGATATCAAACATGTCAATAACACATCCTACACATATTTACTATACAAACAAACAAAAGCAAAAAGGCAGCATGGCATGGCACAATTCTCACTGAGGTCTATGGCACATCAAGTTAAGCAATGCTAAGAGTGTCAGCCATTCCGCTTAATCTATCACTTCTATGTTACAAAACATCGTATAACCTGACCTCAAATAGGCAATACTAAAGTTACATATTTTGTACATGTACAAATGCACAATACCGAAAAGAGGCTAACTGCAGGTTACCAGTAAGCATTCGTGCAAGATACTGTTAGACATGATCATTCTTCAACCGAACATTGCTTGGATTAAGGCCTCGTACACAGTTCATGCGGTAATCCCATGCGCAATCCTTAAATGAGTAAAAGAAAGAAGGGTAAAAATTTACGGATTAGGTGAAATACGGACACGGTAACGCTGAGTACCGGTTTTGCTGGGTCCGCGAAATATTATATTATTACTTTTGTCTCTCTCCCTCCTTCCATCTTCTTCTCTCATCCCGTTTCACCCCGTCCCTCGCTAAAGTAATCTCCGCTCTCACTCGAAGAATAGCGGGATATTGTACCTCGCTAAAGTAATCTCCGCTCTCCAACCCTTTTCTTGCCCGCGCGTGCGCAGTACTGAATTCTTTCTGTGTAAACTGTTTGTTGTGGACGGCTTGAAATGCCAGGTCTGCGCAAATGTAAATTGGCTCATATCGCGCGCGTTTATGAATGGATGCTGTTGAAATTTTGCACCAAGATAGTCACTATCCCTAGTCATGCACGTTCCAAATTTCGAGTCAATGTCAGGTCTCGTTTCGCCGCGGTTTGTGAAAAGGTGAAGCGGCGCATATCGCGCGCGTTTAGGATCGCTTCCACAGCACACAGATAGTCACTGTCCCTGGTCATGTACCTTCCAAATTTGAAGGCAATCCGTCCAGAAATACCGGAGATGCGGGCGCCGAGAGGCCGGTGGATATGCGTTTCGCGCATTTGCCAAACCGCGCAAATGACACAGCTGCCTTGGTTGCCGTTGCCATCGCCACGTTAGGGCTGATAGCAAATTTGAAGCGATTCGGTCGAAAAATGGCGGAGTTTAAGGCCCGTTCTATGTTTCACACGGACGGACGGACGGAGGGACAGTTGCCTTTTAATATAATGATGCACATAACAACTGAACAGTCTTGCTAACGCGCGCAAAATAGCAACAACAAATGATTTTATTAGAGTACTTAAAATACATGCGCATAACAACTGAAGTCTTGCTAACGTGCGCAAAACAACAACGACAACAACAAATAAATCTTGTAAATAGAATAAGTCCGTGTACACATATATGCAGAGATTCCATGCAGAAACCTGTGCGCAATCCGCAAATAAGTAAAAGAAAGAAGGGAAAAGATTTGCGCACATGTCCGAATTTCCCCTAATCCGTAAATTTTCACCCTTCTTTCTACCACTCATTTATGGATTGCGCACGGGATTTCCGCATGAAGTGTGTACGAGGCCTAAAGGAAAACAAGCTTTGTTTTTTGTTTCTAATATTAGATTGTCACCCACATTTAGTAGATTTTTTACGTGATACTTGAAACCTTAAAAGCTTATTTAAATGTTAGAGCTACAATTGTAAGTAAAATATGGCTTACAAACAGACAAGCACCATAATTATGCATTATATTTTATTTTAAAAAATATTGATGGCGGTAAAAACAAATTATTTTTAACATGCACTCTGAACACAAATACATTCTGCTGAAAGATTTATTCAAACGAAGTTTAATAGAAAACGAATTAAGTGTAAGAACACATATCTGTATGGTGGAATACTAGAGTCAAAAGCCCAGAATAAAAATTATCCTCAGATCATGTTAATTCTGGACAAAATTTTAATTCTATGCGTTCCAACATTGAAATTATCACTTTGGGCACATAGAATCAAAAGATTGCCCAAAGCCAACAGTTTAATGTTGTTTTGCGGAATTTTATTTATCTTGACAAAATTTTAATTCTCGACAATACACCGCATGCACCGTTGTGTTTGTCTTCAAAGGGAAACTACTCACTAAACTTCCTGCTGACTGCTTAGAAACGTCGCATTTTATTCGATTTCACGGCAAAAAGAAGCTTTTTTCTCAACGGAAGAAGCCATCAATGACATATTCATGGATGAACTTAGCGAAACAGTCGACGAAGATTTGAGTTACGATTCTAACAGCGATTTTGGTGATGATTTAGACCCAATGTTGCCGAAAGTGAGGAAAGTATTGCTGTAGCAGACGACAGTGTCGAACGTAATGAGGAATGAATGTGTGTGCGAGCTGCTCAGTGAGTGTGTGTGTGTGTGCATGCGCGTGTGTGTGAGCCACTCAGTGTGTGTCCAGCAATGATTGTTGCACTATTTTGCAAAGTTTCAATCCAATCCATGCAAAAACAAGAATGAGAGAGCACTTTCTGTGACATAGCCTGACTTTTCATCATGGAAACTACACATTGATAAATATAGAATCCGTGCTTTTCATGCACAAGCCTACTTGATCCAGGGGAAGCAATCTGTACACAATTACTAGGTCAGAATAGTGTTTTAACGGGACCACAGGCACATGCAGCAGTATTAAAATCATATTAGTGCGTACACCATTAACAATGGATGAAGCAGCTTCCAGGAAGTGCGCGACGGCCATTTTTATTGTCCCGCTTCTTTGACAACATAATGTTAATTTTCGTTTCGTCCAATCAAAGCAGTAGTTTCATTTTGCCGATAATTTTAATTTTCACTTTTGGTGCTCGTATAGCATGGGGTTGGTGGTCAAAAGACTTAATTCAAATTCTGGACAGAAAATTCAAATTCTGGACACAAAATTGAAATTTTGAAGTGACAGAATTTTAATTATGTACTTTTGACACAGTTGTGGCCATAAGGTAATGGTCGAAAGTGAAAATTAAGCTTTTCTGTTTCTCACAATTAAAATTATGTTAAGAAAATTCGAATTTTGTCAGGATAATTCGAATTTTCTTTACATCATTTTAATTCTGGGCTTTTGACTCTAGTATGCAACCATATATCTGGTAAAATATTTGGTTCAACTAGGCTAAACCAGGACACATAATCATGGTAGGCCCTATGTGTAATATTTTCCACCTAAACCTACCAACGCACACCAACTGTCTGCATACGAATTGTCTGCTTGGGTGAATACACACGCTCAGTCGTAGCTTGCACATATACATTTGAAGCGTTCGTAGAGAATAACAGGTAGGCCCTTCTCTGTGTGTCCTATTATTTATTTTGGATTATCTTGGTGATTGTAAGAACTAGCATAGAGATTATTCTGGTTATTGTTCTTGTTGATTTAAAGACAACAATAATCGTAGGGATATGACTAGTTGCTTAGTTCCAGGTAGAAGTTTTAATGGAAATGTATCGTAATCGTCAATCATAAGAACCTATTCATCTCTCTCTCTCTCTCTCTCTTTCTCTCTCTCTCTCTCTCTCTCTCTGCGTGCGCGTGTGTGTGATACATGTTTTCGGAACATGTAATGTTTGCGTGTATTCTTTAGTGGTTTTTCTTTCTCTTTCGTTTTCTGTATTGCTTGTAAACGTCCTATGTCATAATGTAACCACATTATTTTACTCGTCTGTCGCTTTGCTTACAAAGTACATGCCACGTGTCGAACGAATGTTTAAATCTCAGTATTTTGCTTTGTTCGTTTATTGGCTTGCCTTGAAACTACTTGAAACAAATGTTTAAATCGAAGTATCTTTGCCTCCAACTTGTTACCAATTATTTATTTCACTCATGCTTTTCTGGTTTTACCATGCTTATTTTCTTGTACTCTATGGTGTGTGTGTGTGTGTGTGTGTGTGTGTGTGTGTGTGTGTGTGTGTGTGTGCGCGTGTGCGTGAGCATGCATGCGTAGACGCGTGTGTGTTTGGATGCGTTTCCTGTTTGTAATCCTTTTTTCACATTATTTTTGTTTTTACGTTTCTAATCAATTTTTTTCCTTTTAACCAAGTAACTAAGGGCATATTGGGAGAATAAGCTTCGCTTAGTCTTTATCCTTGAAAAATAAAGTTGTTCAGTGCTTTCCTTTATTTATGCCCCCCTCCACCCATTCTCTTTCTCTTTATCCCTGTCCATGTTTCATTTTCTCTGTTTTCATCTCCCCCTTCTTTGAGTTTTTTCACGACGTAAGGCGTGTGTGTGTTTAAAATGTGGTGCACACACGCGTGCTTGCAAGCCATGTTTGTGCCAATAATGCTTACATGTAAACATAGGGCATCAACTGGGCTTGTGAAAGTGACAATGTTTGATTGGTATGGACCGGGCGGACCGATTTTGTCGTAGACTTGGCTTATAACGAAACGTTAGTGGGTTTTTTTTTGTACCAGTAAATTGGCTGCGTTCCAATTCTTGGACGTACGGGAATTTCCATATTTATGACAAAGGGGCTAATTATAGTTTTGCGTGCGTGTATGTGTGTAGGCCTACGTGTGTTTACGAGAGAGAGAGAGAGAGAGAGAGAGAGAGAGAGAGAGAGAGAGAGAGAGCATTGCGCATTAATTTGACAGATCATTGCACAAGTCAAGGAACGGTTGCGCTATACCCTACTGAAGCAGCTTAAAACAATCCTTCCAGTTAATGAAACCAGGAAGTAGCGTATTTCCAAGAACCCATGACTGGTATGATCTTTCGATTTTCCTTCCCTCCACCCACCAGGGGCTAAGAAGGATGGGATGAGTGTAAAGGAATCTCTCTCTCTCTCTCTCTCTCTCTCTCTCTCTCTCTCTCTCTCTCTCTCTCTCTCTCTCTCTCTCTCTCTCTCTCTAGTTTGGTTTTTTGTTTTGCTTGTTCTTATTACTGATGTTGATGCTCTGCCTACCATATCACTGTTGTATCTCTGCTACTGTTTGTTTCTGCTGATGATTGTTCTATGTCTCAATATTCGTTTATAGTATTCAGAGTTATATGTTGCAGTAGTAGTAGTAGTAGTAGTAGTAGTAGTAGTAGTAGTAGTAGTAGTAGTAGTAGTAGTAGTGGTGTGGTGGCGATGGTGGTAGTAGCAGTAATAGTAGCAGGCCCAGGTAGGAGTGGTAATGGTAGCAGAAGAAGTAACTTGTGGTGGAAGTAGTGTTGGTTTTGGTGGGTTTTTTTATGTTTGTCCATCACCATAGGTGATCGGACTTTGCAATGGGCTGGTTTGTCTTTTTGTCTTTTTAGTCCGTCACCAAAGGTGATGGACTATTACGATGGGCTGGTTTGTATTTTTAGTCCGTCACCAAAGGTGATCGGACTATTGCGATGGGCTGGTTTGTCTGTTTGTTTGTTGTTGTTGTCCGTCACCAAAGGTGAACGGACTTTGCGATGGGCTGGTTTGTATATATTTTTTTTCATTTGTTTTCTTCTTTTTTTCTGTCTGTCCCAAGGACATCTCCCGAACCGCTTGACCGAATCGCGTCAAATTTTGTGTGAAGGTGTGCCTCCTTAATGAGATCGGCGGAAACCATTTTGCCGTCGTGACCTTGACCTTGACGTACGACCTTGAAAACCGAAAATCTATTTTTAGCCATATCTCGGGCACCGATCGACATAGGATGTTGAAACTTGGTATGAAGGTGGTTTGGCTTATGCCCGTTCTGATGATGGCATACCGATCAAGGTCAAGGTCAAGGTCAAAAAGATCGCTGGAGCCTGAAAATCGGAGGGTAATTTTTTCTCCTTCTGTCTGTCCCAAGGATATCTTTCGAACGGGTTGATCGAATCACGTCAATTTTTGTGTGCTGGTGTGTCACTATGAGAGGAAGGCATCCGCGCAAACCATTTTGCCGTCGTGACCTTGACCTTGGCGTACGACCTTGAAAACCGAAAATCTTTCAGGGGCCATAACTCCCACACCGTTAGTGTTAGAGTCTTCAAATTTGGCATGTAGGTACTTTGGCTTATGCCCGTTCTGATAGTGGCATACCGATCAAGGTCAAGGTCACGGTCCGGGAGATAGCTAAGCCTTGTTTTTTTTGGGGGGTTTTCTGTCTGTCCCAAGGATATCTCCCGAACCGCTTGACCGAATCACGTCAAATTTTGTGTGGAGGTGTGCCACCTTAATAGAAAGAGATCCGCGCAAACCATTTTGCCGTCGTGACCTTGACCTTGACGTACGACCTTGAAAACCGAAAATCTATTTTTAGCCATATCTCGGGCACCGATCGACATAGGATGTTGAAACTTGGCATGACGGTGGTTTGGCTTATGCCCGTTTTGATGATGTCATACCGATCAAGGTCAATGTCAAGGTAAAAACGATCGCTGCGGCCTGAAAATCGGAGGGTCATTTTTTCTCCTTCTGTCTGTCCCAAGGATATCTCCCGAACTGCTTGACCGAATCGCGTCAAATTGTGTGTGCTGGTGTGTCACTATGAGAGGAAGGCATCCGCGCAAACCATTTTGCCGTCGTCACCTTGACCTTGGCGTACGACCTTGGAAACCGAAAATCTTTAAGGGGCCATTACTCCCACACCGTTGGTGTTAGTCTTGAAATTTGGCATGGAGGTACTGTGGCGTATGCCCGTTCTGATGGTGGCATACCGATCAAGGTCAAGGTCACGGTCCGGGAGATCGGTAGGCCTTGAAAGTGGTAGGGGTATACAAATTAGGTTTTCAGCCATATTTTCCACATTTGTACTTAACAGAAGCGCTTCATATTGTGTGTGGCACTGTATACCCTAGAGTAGAAAACATCCGAGCATAAATTATTACCATGCTGACCTTGACCTTGAAGTGTGACCTTGAAAACCGAAATTTCCTTCTTTGCGCTATATATTATTGTCCAAGCTGTATCTCGTGAACTACAAGACATAAGCTCTTCAAATGTTGTGTCAGGATATGAATGAATGAAAATTTGTTTAACGTCCTCCGCTCACAGAGGCAGACAGACAGACAGAGAGAGATAGACAGACAGAGAGACAGACAGACAGACAGACAGACAGAGAGAGAAGAAAGAGAGAGAGACACATAGACATACAGAGACATGAGACACATAGAGAGAGACAAAGACAGAGAGAGAGACAGACCGACAGACCATGAAGAGAGGGAGAGAGAGAGAGAGAGAGAGAGAGAGAGAGAGAGAGAGAGAGAGAGAGAGAGAGAGAGCACCCCCCCCCCCCCCCCCCCCCCCCACACTCGTTAGTCTTGGAAAGGCCTACTACTTTTGAATCCTGTCGTAAACTATGAGAGAGAGAGAGAGAAAGAGAGAGAGAGAGAGTGTGTGTGGTGGGGGAGAGAGAGAGAGAGAGAGAGAGGGGGGGGAGAGAGAGAGACAGACAGACAAACAGACAGACAGACAAACAAAGACACAAAGAGAGACAGACAGACAGAGAGCAAAGAGGACAACTGCTGTTCCAGTTGGATGAATGAAAAATTGTTTAACGTCCTCCGCCCCGGAGCAGGCACAGAGGCAGACACAGAGAGAGAGAGAGAGAGAGACAGACAGAGAGAGAGAGAGACAGACAGAGAGAGAGAGAGACAGACACAGAGAGAGACACATAGACATACAGAGACATGAGACACATAGAGAGAGATAGACAAAGACAGAGAGACATACAGACAGACAGAGAGAGAGAGAGACACACACAGAGAGAGACAGAGACAGACAGACATCGAGACATAGGCCCTACAGACAAAGACAGAGAGAGAGGGGGGGGGGGGGTGACAGAGACAGAAAGCAAGAGACACAGACAGACAAACATACACAGAGAGCGCGCGCACCACCACCCCCCACCCCCACCCCCCACACCCCAAGAAGAACCTGGCGACAGAAGATCAAAGCAACCATAAGGCCAGCCACCGCACGCGGAACGGAACGTAACGTTGCCCATTCTTTTCGCAGAGGGGCAGACATGTCCGTCACCAGCAATGCCACGCACTTGCAACACCCGGTAGCATATTGTCCGTCACCGTAGGTGATCGGACTTTGCCGTGGTCTGGTTTGTATTTTTGTTTGTTTGTTTTTCTGTCTGTCCTAAGGATACCTCCAAACCGCTTGACCGAATCGCGTCAAATTTTGTGTGGAGGTGTGCCACCTTAATAGGAAGAGATCTGCACAAACCATTTTGCCGTCGTGACTTTCACCTTCTTTGTTGTTGTTTTTGTATGGGTTTTTTTTTCTTTTTTGTTTCATATGTCAATATTCTTAATGGAGATAAGTTAATTAGCGGTTTAAAAAAAATGATTCACATGTGAAATTCCAGCAACTGTGTGTGTGCATGCATATGTGTGTATGTGTATGGTGGTGTATCTGTGCATGATGGTATTATGTGCCTGTCTATATGAGTACTGTTAAAAACATTTTATTATTTTTTTTGGAGCCCATGTAATACTATGTTCATGTGTACTGTTATGGGGTGTTTTGGGCTATTGTTTGCAATGTTTGATGCCGCAGGTGTGAATGGTACGTGTATTCATTGTCTTGTGCCCCCAGGTTTAAAAATAATAAAAATGATTTGATTTGATTTGATTTGCTTCGAATTGTTTGTGGTACTGTATACCCTAGAGAAGAAAACATCCGAGCATAAATTATCACCATGCTGACCTTGACCTTGAAGTGTGACCTTGAAAACCGAAATTTCCTTCTTTGCACTATATGTTTCTTCTTCAAGCTGTATCTCGTGAACTACAAGACATAATCCCTTCCAATTTTGTGTCAGGATGTGACACTCTACGGGGTGTCGCAAGTGCGTGGCATTGCTGGTGACGGACATGTCTGCCGCTCGGCGACGCCCTTGTTTTTTGGTTTTTTTGGGGTTTTTTCTGTCTGTCCCAAGGATATCTCCCGAACCGCTTGACCGAATCGCGTCAAATTTTGTGTGAAGGTGTGCCACCTTAATAGGAAGAGATCCGCGCAAACCATTTTGCCATCGTGACCTTGACGTACGACCTTGAAAACTGAAAATCTATTTTTAGCCATATCTCGGGCACCGATCGACATAGGATGTTGAAACTTGGTATGAAGGTGGTTTGGCTTATGCCCGTTCTGATGATGGCATACCGATCAAGGTCAAGGTCAAAAAGATCGCTGGAGCCTGAAAATCGGAGGGTAATTTTTTCTCCTTCTGTCTGTCCCAAGGATATCTTTCGAACGGGTTGACCGAATCACGTCAAATTTTGTGTGCTGGTGTGTCACCATGAGAGAAAGGCATCCGCGCAAAATGTTTTGCCGTCGTCACCTTGACCTTGGCGTACGACCTTGAAAACCGAAAATCTTTCAGGGGCCATAACTCCCACAACGCTCGTGTTAGAGTCTTCCAATTTGGCATGTAGGTACTTTGGCGTATGCCCGTTCTGATAGTGGCATACCGATCAAGATCAAGGTCACGGTCCGGGAGATAGGTAAGCCTTGAAAGTGGTAGGGTCTACAAATTGGGTTTTACGCCATATTTTCTACATTTGTACTTGACAGAAGCTCTTCAGATTGTGTGTGGTACTGTATACCCTAGAGAAGAACACATCTGAGCATAAATGATCACTATGCTGATCTTGACCTTGAAGTGTGACCTTCAAAACTGAAATTTCCTTCTTTGCACTACAGTACTCCCCGTTTATAGTAAACTCCGTTATAAGAAATTTCGGTTACAGTAAAGGAAAGCACTGGTTCCCGGCCAAAGGTCTACTGTTTTATTACTAAATAGACCTCGGATAGTAGCAACTCGGTTATAATTTAAAAAAACTGCTATAGTAAAGTTACTTTTGGTTCCCCACAGGACTGGCTCCTGGGTTACAATAAAAAAAAAATGTCCTCTTCGTGACCTTTGTAAATACGTCACCAATGTATGCGTCACACAGTCTCACCACTTGGTCCACCCACCCATAATAACAACTGGGTTATAATTAAAATTTTAAAAATTCCTATAGTAAAGTCATTTGTGGTTCCTCCTCGTTACAATAAAAAGAAATTGTCCTCTTCGTGACCTTTGTAAATACGTCATCAATGTATAGGTCACAGTCTCACTACTCTAACCACCTTCATCAACGAAATTGAAAGGCACTCAACAACATGTTTCTTTCCCCTCATTACTTGGTGGAAAAAAATGAATCGGGGGAAAAAAATATATATACAGCCGAATCCGCTTATAAGAAACTCGCTTATAAGAAAACTCGCTTACAATTAAGCCAAAAAATTGTCCCTGCCAAACTTCTTCTTTCTTATCTATGATCAAAACTGGGATATAAGAAACTCGCTTATAAGAAAACTCGGTTATAAGCAAGCAAATTTTTTCTCCCATCCGCAATGGAAACTTGGATATAAGAAAATTATGTCATACAAGAGAGTTGGTTTGCAGTTCATTTTCTTATAAGCAAGTTCTATTTACTTATAAGCGAATTACCATTGACAACATTTTCTTAAAGCCCCCCAGATCATGAGTCAAAATCACGGGTTCCGCGTGTTTTCCTTCTTATAGCTGGTACAAAATCTTGTTTTGACCAGGTTTGCCCCCAAATTGAAAACGGAACATTTTAAAGAGCATCCTCAATTTGAAGTTGGGGGAATTTGCATGTGGGTCACAGCTACCCAGAAAAAAACAAAGGATTTAATCGTGTTGGGTCAGTGTGTCTTTAAAAGTGAGTTGGACCTGAACTGAAAGGATGTTCCGAGAAAATTAAAGTTGTTCCAAAAAGGGAAAGTTTACCTCAAACCAGTTGTGTCACAGACATTCTAAACAGTACAGGCACTTGATTACAAGACTAATTGAGTTGTTTTTGTTCCTTTATTCTATACTTTCCTTCAGTATTCTGTGCAAAATAAATGTTGAGCAGAAGAAAAAATATGAGTGCTTTTGTGTTGGTGGTAGAGAGACTGTCCATCCTTACATTTTCAGCACAATGGCAGAGAGGAAAAGGCAATTCATTTCTTTAAGAAGTTAAATACAAATAACTGATCATGTGGACAAACATCCACATAAACAAAAGCAAACGATCGATAAAAAGCTGCATGGGTGGACACTAAATGGTAATAATTCAGTACAAGAAAGGTGAAGGGGTACGCATTTGATAACAGTAAAAAAGACCCAAAAAAGGCTTCTTTTAAGTTGTTGTAGGCACCTTTAAATCTTCTTCTTAGTAGACTATTTTGATTTTATGATGCAAGACATGCATCAAATTAGGAAAAAGGATTTTCTCTTCGTTTTGTTTTTCTGTCTTTCTTTTCTTTTCTTTTTCTTTTCCCTTTTCCCCATTCAATTTGTTTATAAGGGAAAAAACTTCAAAATGTTTACTTATATCTGAGTTTCGGATTTAAAACAAACTTGAATATGGTAATAAGCAAGACATCATCTCCCTTCAATTTTCTTATAACCGAGTTTTGCTGTATTTTGATTTTATGATGTAAAACATGAATCATAGGTCGCAAGTTTCTTTATTGTCCATTGGCATTGTACAAACGCAAATACAATATTGTCTTCCACTGTGTAAAGTAAGTTATACATCCAAATTAGAATATTGATTAAAAACAAGAAACAGGAATTTACATTTAAACAAATATGTTACTCTCACACCTCACTGAATCATTCATCTGCTCTCATCGCTATCTTGCTCGCTCATCATGCAACTCACACCACGTCTGCCTTCATTTTTGTTTTTAATTTTCTGTTCTGTTCTTTCTTTTTTTCCTCTTTCTTTTTTTCCTCTTTCTTTTTTTCCTCCCTTTGTTTTGCATTTTTTCCTTTTTTTCATGCACTAAATTATGTAAAAACATTTTTTTCTTCGTTTTATGTTTCTGTTTGTCTTTTATTTTATTTTTTTCTCTTTGTCTCTTTTCTTTTTTCCCTTTTTCCCATTCAACTCGGTTATAATGAAAAAAAATCTAAATGTTTTCTTTTATCCGAGTTTTGGATATTAGAAAACACGGATATAAGAAAAAAAAATTCTCTCCCTTCGATTTTCTTATCACCGGGTTTTGCTGTAGCATCATGAAAATGCGATATTTTATTGCAGGCATGATAATCTATTATCAGGCATAATGTCTGTAGGCATAATGTCCAGTAGGCAAAATGTCCAGTGAGCATGTCCATAGGCAAAGTGTCCATAGGCGAAATGTCCGCAGGCAAACTGTTTGGTCACAGTGCGTGTGTGTGTGTGTGCGCACGCACATGCGTGTGCCTGCATGAATAGATTCAAAGGCGATTCTGGAAGTTAGAGGTTGTACACTATATGCTTTTACAGCTAGTTTTGTTTTGTGCACAGGGAAATATACCATGTATAAACCCAATCACCTTTCTGGACCTCAAACCATATGAGGAAGGGGTGGGATGGGTTTATATTTAGCATTTTACGTTAGCTTTGACTTTGAAAAACGTCATCGGATAAGATAAAAAATACCATCAAAACTTTACTATATCCGAACATCGTGTATAAGAAAAACCTGTTATAGTAAAGGAAAAGCCTTGCTCCCCTGCACTTTGCTATAAGCGGGGTGTACAGGGGATTTTTTCCTCTCATTCTGCACTAGGCCTTAACGGTCTGAACGTGGAGTCTTTCGGATGAGACGATAAACCGAGGTCCCGTGTGCCCATGCACTTAGCATACGCTAAACCCAGTGGCAACGAAAAAGTTGTCATTTGGTAAAAATCCTCCCCCCTCATCAGTGACAAAAATCGCATGCAAAAAACAAAAAAGAATTAAAAAATTGGGTGGCGCGCCTCTGGCTGCGACGCACTCTCCGGGTGGGAGCAACCCGAATTTCACAGAGACGCCTCTGTGACTATAATAATACTTATACTTATACTTATACTGTATATGTTTCTTCTTCAAGCTGTATCTCCTGAACTAGAAGACAAAATTCCTTCCAATTTTGTGTCAGGGTGTGACTGCTACGGGGTGTCGCAAGTGCGTGGCATTGTTGGTGACGGACATGTCTGCCGCTCATCGACGCCCTTGTTTGTTTTGTTGTTGTTTTTTCTGTCTGTCCCAAGGATATCTCCCGAACCGCTTGACCGAATCGCGTCAAATTTTGTGTGCTGGTGTGTCACCATAAGAGGAAGGCATCCGCGCAAAAATGTTTGCCGTCGTGACCTTGACCTTGGCGTACGACCTTGAAAACCGAAAATCTTTAACGGGCCATAACTCCCACACCGTTGGTCTTAGAGTCTTCAAATTTGGCATGGAGGTACTTTGGCTTATGCCCGTTCTGATGGTGGCATGCCGATCAAGGTCAAGGTCACGGTCCGGGAGATCGGTAGGCCTTGAAAGTGGTAGGGTTCTACATATTGGGTTTCTGTCTGTCCCAAGGATATCTTCCGAACGGGTTGCAGAATCGCTTCAAATTTTGTGGGATGGTGTGTCACCATGAGAGTAATGTATCAGAAAAGTTTTTGCCGTCCTGACCTTGACCTTGGCGTACGACCTTGAAAACCGAAAATCTTTAAGGGGCCATAACTTCCACACCGTTGGTCTTAGAGTCTTCAAATTTGGCATGGAGGTACTTTGGCTTATGCCCTTTCTGATGATCGCATACCGATCAAGGTCAAGGTCACACTCCGGGAGATCAGTAGGCCTTGTTTGTATGTTTTTCTGTCTGTCCCAGGGATATCTTCCGAACGGGTTGGCAGAATTGCGTCACATTTTGTGTGTAGGTGTGTCACCTTCATAGGAAGAGATCCGAACATGAATGATCAAGGTCAAGGTCATGACCTTGGCGTACGACCTTGAAACCGAATCGCGTCAAATTTTGTGTGCTGGTGTGTCACCATGAGAGGAAGGCATCCGCGCACACAATTTTGCCGTCGTGACCTTGACCTTGGCGTACTACCTTGAAAACCGAAAATCTTTAAGGGGCCATAACTCCCACACCGTTGGTGTTAGAGTCTTCAAATTTGGCATGTAGGTACTTTGGCTTATGCCTGTTCTGATGGTGGTGTATCGATCAAGGTCAAGGTCACGGTCCGGGAGATCGGTAGGCCTTGAAAGTGGTAGGGGTCTACAAATTGGGTTTTAAGCCATATTTTCCACATTTGTACTTGACAGAAACGCTTCAGATTGTGTGTGGTACTGTATACCCTAGAGAAGACAACATCCGAGCATAAATTATCACCATGCTGATCTTGACCTTGAGGTGTGACCTTGAAAACCGAAATTTACTTCTTTGCGCTATATGTTTCTTCTTCAAGCTGTATCTCGTGAACTAGAAGACAGAATCCCTTCCAATTTTGTGTCAGGATGTGACACTCTATGGGGTGTCGCAAGTGCGTGGCATTGCTGGTGACGGACATGTCTGCCCTCGGAGACGCCCTTGTTTTTTTTCTGGGGGTTTTCTGTTTGTTCCAAAGATATCTCGCGAACCGCTTGACCGAATCGCGTCAAATTTTGTGTGCTGGTGTGTCACCATGAGAGGAAGGCATCCGCGCAAAACATTTTGCCGTCGTGACCTTGACCTTGGCGTACGATCTTGAAAACCGAAAATCTTTAAGGGGCCATAACTCCCACACCGTTGGTCTTAGAGACTTCACAATTGGCATGGATGTAGTTTGGCGTATGCCCGTTCTGATGGTGGCATACCGATCAAGGTCAAGGTCACGGTCCGGGAGATCGGTAGGCCTTGAATGTGGTAGGGGTCTAAAAATTCGGTTTTCAGCCATATTTTCCACATTTGTACTTGACAGAAGCGCTTCAGATTGTGTGTGGTACTGTATACCCTAGAGTAGAAAACATCCGAGCATACATTATCGCCATGCTGACCTTGACCTTGAAGTGTGACCTTGAAAACCGAAAATTCCTTCTTTGCGCTATATATTTATTGTCCAAGCTGTATCTCGTGAACTAGAAGGCATAAGCTCTTCAAATGTTGTGTCAGGATGTGACACTAACAGTATAAAACATTCGTATATAAATTATCCCCCGGAACTACAATGTCGCCGAGCGGCAGACATGTTTCAGTTTTTCTCCACCCTCCTATATCATGAAATACTGTATAGAATCACTCCAAAATTTGTGTGGGTGTGAAAAGGGTGGCGTAGAACACATTGCAGTACAAATTACGCCACTTGGGATTTTTAGTCTTGGAAAGGCCTACTACTTTTGAATCGTGTCGTAAACTATGAAGAGAGAGAGAGAGAGAGAGAGAGAGAGAGAGAGAGAGAGAGAGAGAGAGCACACACAACAAAATACACACCCACCCTCCCCCAATCGCATTAGCCTAAACCGAAACTAGCACATGCCTCTGAACCAAAATTAGCTTTTCCACGTAGACCGAGTGTTTTCCAGGAACTTACAGGGAGGCTGTAGGAGCTACCCAAGGTCATTGACTCTACTCAGCAGACAACGGCGTCAACACCGGGTCATTCACTTGTACCAACACGTTTTGTCCTTTGCCGATCTACGATCGTTAAGGAGTAGGTTTTCGCTCGTGTATGTTTCTTTATTTGTTGTCCTTTGCCGATCTACGATCGCAAAGGAGTAGGTTTTCGTTCATGTATGCTTCTTTGTTTGTTTGTAAGTAGAAGACATTGTAGTACAAATTATGCCACGTAGGATTTCAATGTCGCCGAGCGGCAGACATGTCTCAGAGATAAGAGTGACAGAATCGCTTAAAACTTTGTGTGGAGATAAAAATAGAGAGAGAGAGAGAGAGAGAGAGAGAGAGAGAGTTGCGTTGGCCTACACACAAAAAATTATGCTACGGGTGTCGCAAGTGCGTGGCATTGCTGGTAACGGACATGTCTGCCGCTCGGCGACGCCCTTGTTGTTTATTTGGTCGGTTGGTTTTCTGTTTTGCTTGTTCTTATTACTGATGTTGATGCTCTGCCTACCATGTCACTGTCGTGTTTCTGCTACTGTTTGCTGTTTCTGTTGACGATTTTTCTGTCTCAATGTTGGTTTATAGTATTAGTTATATGTTGCATGCTTAGAATCAAGGACAGAATGGAAGACTAGGCCCAGCCTAAATTCTTATCCATGTAAAATAAAGTGTCTGAAGTCTGAAGTCTCTAAGGGATGTTTTAGACTTGTATTTAGAGATTCCTTTTGGGTCTAGCTTTAATAAACTGCAGTTTTACTTTAGTCAAACATTTTTCACATGCATCAAGTCAGTTCACCCTAGCACAACATTAATTGATTTTCTGTTTTTGCCCATTCGCATTTCAACCACATTGCCTACATACCAAACAAAAACAATCATGTAATTGCTGCCTTGTGTTGGAAACACAATGATTGCTACCTTTAGCATGTAGTTTCACAATACCCGACTCACTCACCCACAAACCTCCTATACGCACCCGCACCCGCAGCAGCGCGCTCTATCGGCGCACAAGCCCTATCAATTAGCGTTGTCTGTCCCTGCTCTGGTGTATCGGAGTCGGCCACGGTGATTTCCGGGGCAAAGTACTTGTTAAAGTGCACAAACTACCCACGGAAAACTCGCAAACCATGACGGATTACGAGCTAGCGACTCGGACTTACCAACTGAGCTACAGCGGCTCCTCTGTCTCTTTACTGTCAGTGTGTGTGTGTGCGTGCGTGCGTGCGTGCGCGCGTGTCACTGTGTGTGTGTGTGTGTGTGTGTGTGACCGGAAATCACCCGGGCACGCAAGGGACATCACTCGTCCGAACTTTCTTACTTGGTTGTAGGATAGAGCTATACTGGACGAACGGCCTGTCATGACGCTCAGCCTAATACAGGAGGGGCGGATGCTAAGCCGACGCACTGGAGCCACAGAGTGTACCATTTAAGTTCCGTGCTGGAGCCACCTGGCTCCGTTTGGCAACAGTGTTTACTATAAACAGGCGTGTCAAAATAACACGTGTTGTTTAGTTGATGGGTCTACAGAGCAAAAATCTATCCTACCAACTTTATTCATTGTCTGCTGCCTTATGCTATAGCATAGAATGGAGAGAGAGAGAGAGAGAGAGAGAGAGAGAGAGAGAGAGAGAGAGAGAGAGAGAGAGAGAGAGAGAGAGAGACACACACACGCACACACACACACAGGCAGACAGACAAACATATAGAAAGACAAATAGACAGAGTTAAGATCGATAAACAGACAATATAGAAAGACAGAGACAAATGTAGACAGACAAGACTGAGACAGAAACAAAGAGAAAGGCAGACAGACAAGAAAGACTGAGACAAAAAAATAGACAAGCAAGAGAGAGGGATAGACAAACAAGTGACAGACAAACAGGTAATAGCAGAGACAAAGACAGATCGAGGCAAACCGAAACAGACAAGAATGAGACAGACAGACAGACAGACAGACGAGACAGACAAATAAAAAAGACAGAGACAGAGACAAAGAAGGAGACAGAATGACTGACAGACTAAAACAGACAAACAAGAGAGAGGAAGAGAAACAAAGACAGACATGCAGACCAACAGACAAGAGAGACAGAGTCAAGAGACCGACAGACAGACAGTGTGTGTGTGTGAGTGTGTGCATGCCTAGCGCGCGCGCGCGTGTGTGTGTGGGTGGGTGGGTGGGTGGGGGGGGGGGGGGGGGGTATGTGTATGGATCTATTTGCATGTGTGTGAGATATCTCTTTGTTGAATTTCTTGCTTTTAATTTTTGTGTTGTTGTTAAGCGCATAGAGCTCCACATTTGGTGGAGGAGTTCGCTATATAAATTCTTCACTATTATTATTATTATTACAAACACAGACAAGCGAGAGAGTGGGAGACAGAAATAGACAAAGCATACATCGAGACGGACAGACGAGAGAGAGAGAGAGAGAGAGAGAGAGAGAGAGAGAGAGAGAGAGAGAGAGAGAGAGAGAGAGAGAGAGAGAGAGACAGACAGACAGACAGACAGACAGACAGACAGAGAGAAGAGAGAGGAAGAGGCAGGTGAGACAGAAAACAGAGACAAAAGATATGCACATTTATGTGATTTTTAGGGATTGTTAACTTGTTTGTTATTGTGATAATCTCTTGATGGATCGAGAACTAAATTGAAATCTCCTCCTATTATAATTCTATTAACGCTAAATTCTTTCTTTTTTTATAGTTAAAGCAGCATAGAATTCTGGGTCATCTCTGTTGGGACCATAAATATTTACAAAAAGAAAATCATGCTTTTTTTATTTCACCTTGTACTATAACAAAATTACCATCATTACCCTTATACACATTTTTAACTTTGAACTCAAAATTATTATTAAAGAGTATGGCCACCCCTCTTGCGTTAGAAGCATAGTTTGAAAAATATCCCTCATATCCCCATTCGGAAAGAATATATTTTATCTTCAAAATGAGTGTTTCTTATTTCTTAAGTAATGGAATACATCTCGTCTCTTGCGTTTGTTGTTCAGGCCCTGGCAATTAACAGAAACAACTGATATACTACTATCCATAAATATTGCTTGAAAAAAAAATAATATATATATAATATTAACAACAGTGACAAACACAAATCTCACCAGTAAAAACAAAACAAAATAAAAAACAAACAAACAAAAACAGAAAGTAAGTATTCTTCCGATGATCCCTGGCAAACAAGGAGCACCGACATCAAGTTTATAAACAAAAACAAACAGCATTCCACATGAAAATGTCCCAGAAAGAAATGCAAGAAGAGTGTGCATGTCAGCTTTACAAAAATCGCTACCCAGATTGCCAAACTCCCACCCCTCACCAATGTCGTGCGACACGTGACTCTGCATGCCTAAAAGGAGGCTTCATGCACCGCACGATATGTTGGGGAAAAAAGCACGCAGGTCAACGTTTGGTTCCTTGTTCCCCCACTTTTAAAAAAAAGGAAAAAGAAAGAAAAAAAAAAGGCCTAACTGAACTTGTGTTTGCCTAATCTATACAATGCTTAAATTCTATTTTTTGTTAACATATCCCATACCTCTATATTTTTGCACACAACTATTACTCTGGCCTTCCTGGGTGTATTGGTCCACGTCTTGGACCACGACCTTGTCAGCGGTGCTGATTCTGATGGTTCTGTCAGAAACTTTCATTTTGAATTCTTGCAGTGCAGTGCGTTCAGGGTGGGTCAAGTTGTTCTTCACCCTGGTGTCACTGGGCTGATACTCTTCAGTCAACCGCTGGATGTTGTCACAGTAAGCATCTAAAGATGTCTCTGCCTGTGGAGGGTGCGTAAAAAGTCTTCTAGCAAAATGGGGGAGGTGAAGACTCTCCTCCTTCTTCCATCACCTCTTCGTCCCTATGAACGAGTTCTTTTAGCCGGATGTTTCTGCACCCTTCTTGCACATCAGATTTCAAAAGCTGGGTATCTAAGCTCAGGGGTGTGAGGCAAAACTTAGGTCCCAGCTCCAGCACTTTCAGTTGGTCATGAGAAAGATTCACAGTAGAGAGATTGACGACAGTTCGAGTCTCGTTTAGTTGATCGCGGTTTTCACACCGAGTTGGGTTGGGGGAATGGTGTGTTGTAGTGGGACCTTTCAGTTTGAAACGACGTCACTTACGTTTGGTATTGCTGAAAGCCGTGTTGGGAGGCGAAGGTTTGAACAAAGCATTACATTTCTTTCTTTTCTTTTTTGCGTATTTCTCCAGGAAAGTATGAACAGCTTCAAACTCTAGATAGTCAGTTGACCTGGTGCACATTATACATCGTTTTGTGGAGATTGGCATACTCACAGTCCAGAAGGGATTTGCACGTATCCCAACACTGTTGCACAATTTCTAGACTGGTCGAAGTCAGAGAATCTTGAATGGTCTTATGGAGAAAGTCAACTTTAGGGAGGGCATCCACCCCAAATTTTAGAGTCATACCTTTGGCCACAATAGTAGTAGTAGTAGTAGTAGTAGTGGGGGACTGGCTCATAAGCCTAGGCCTCACGGCCTATCAAGTGTCCCCTTCCTTCTTTTTGTACATTTATTATAGTTGCGCATACGCATTATAATTTTGATATGTTCATTCATCATATTCAAAAAACATTTGTTTACATTTTTGATTGCTGTCCAGAAGACTTTTAAATACATTAGTATTAGGTGAACATTTATGTTGAGTAGGAAGAACATTCCAAAACTGTGCAATTCTGTTAGTCAGTGCATTTTTTCTCATATTAGTATTGCTATGGCCCATCAGGATTTTCATTTCTGAATTCCTTGTTCTGTTATAATCTGTTAGTTGGAAAATATTAGTAACATCAATGTTAACAAGGCCATTAAATATCTTATACGTCTCAATCAGGTCCCCTCTCAATCTTCTACCTTTTAAGGAATGTAAATTAAGGTATTTTAGTCTTTCAAGGTAATTCATATCTCTGCATTCTCTCAATAATCTGGTTGCTCTTCTTTGGATCTTTTCTATAGCTACAGACTGTCTTTTTAAATATGGATGCCATATAATATTTGCATATTCAAGGTGGGGCCTAACAAGGGCCTTATACAGTTTTAAAAACATGGATCTGTCAAGATATGAAAATGTTCTTTTGATAAGTCCAATCATTTGGTTAGCTTTATTTATAACAGTGTTGATATGAGTATCAAATGACAAAACAGAATCAAAAGTTACACCTAAATCTTTCTCACTAGTACAGGATTCAATAATTTTGACTGTATCTTCTATACTCATACCATAGTTTTTTCCTGGATTTTTCTTACCCATATGCAATACTTTACATTTAGAAACATTAAAATACAAATTCCATGTCTTGGACCACTCTATAAGATGATCTAGATCTTCCTGGATATGGTTAGCATATTTAGAATCGTTATAAACTTTTGTATCATCTGCAAAAATTTTGCAAGTACTATTGACACACTCTGGAAGGTCATTAATGAAAACAGTAAAGAGTACTGGGCCTAAGATACTGCCTTGTGGGATACCACTGTAGACCTGCACATGTGAAGATTTGGCTTCATTTATTCTTACCACCTGTGTTCTTCCGGTTAAAAAACTTCTGGTCCAATTAAGAATACTACCAGTGATACCATAAGCAGACATTTTTGACAATAGACGTTCATGAGGCACTGTATCAAAAGCCTTTCTAAAATCAAGGTATATTATATCCACAGTTTTGCCCTCATCTAACAATTTAGTTAAGTCCTCAATTACCTCCAGTAACTGTGTGACACAAGATCTCTTTTTTCTGAAGCCATGTTGACATTCGGCATACAAGTTGTTGTCGGTTAAATGGTTAACTATTGCATCTCTTATAAATGATTCCAGTATTTTACAGCACACACAAGTTAAACTCACTGGCCTATAATTTCCAGGATCAACTTTAGACCCTTTCTTATAAATAGCAGTCACTTCAGCCTTTAACCAATCATCAGGAAGCTGTCCTGTCTCAAGAGATTTGTTGAAAATCATACTCAACGGAAGATCCAATTCGTTACTGAGTTCCTTCAATACACGTGGGGGAATTTTATCGGGACCCTGGGCTTTCTGGGGATTTAGTTCTTGTAACTTTTTTTGCACAGCTGATGGGGTTACTCTAATATCACAAATTGATATATTATTAGATTTAGAACACTGAGGAGGAGTTGGTATATTATTTAAGTTTTCTTTTTTATAAACACTAGCAAAGAATTCATTTAATGTTTCTGCCTTTTCCTTATCATCTACTGCTAGACTATCATCCGCCCTTTTCAATACACCAATTCCTACATTAGCTTTTGTTTTTTCTTGAACATACTTCCAAAAAGCCTTGGGGTTTTCCTTACAATTTTCTGCAAGCTTTCTTTCGTAGTTCTTTTTGGCTTTTTTAATTAATTTATTACATGTATTCCTTGCCGGTATGTACCTTAGGTAAGCATAAACAGTTTTTCTTTTTAGAAAACGTTTATACATTTTATATTTATTCTTTATCTTACTTTTTGATTTCTTATTCATCCACGATGGCTTCACTTGCTTGTTTTTTTTAGTTTTCACCTTTGGAATGCATTGGTCCATTAACTTAATAATTAATGTCTTCAGTTCCTCCCAACCCTGATTTACATCTTTATTTCCCATACCTGTCCAGTCTTCCTTTAGAAGTGTTTCCCTCATCAAATCATAGTTGCCTTTAGAAAGGATAAAATGGTACTGTTTTGGTTGAATCACTCTTAGCCTAGGTAAATTAAGCTGAAATATCATCATATCATGGTCACTCTTTCCGAGGGGGTCTAAGTGGGTAACATTAGAGATTAGATTATCATCATTGATCAAAATTAGATCATCTATGTTAGATTTCTGACCCAGTCTGTTACGAGTAGGTTGTTTTACTTTCTGTATCAAGAAGGAGTCTCTTAAGCATTCAATAAATTCATTGTCCAATTTACTTGTCCATGTTCCATTCCATTTAATATTTGGAAAATTGAAATCTCCTACGATACATACTTTATTAAAGTTGCTTAGCTTTGGAGATCTTAGAGTTTTTAATAGATTATCATGATTATCTACAGACGAATTAGGACTTTTATACATACATCCAACAAGTACTTTCTCTCCATTTACATTTTTGAAATCACACCAGACGCTCTCATCAAAACTCAAGTAATTAAAACCACTGAACTCTTTTGCCTTAAGAGATTTATGTACATAAAGTGCCACCCCTCTCTTCCTGTCAACATTGGTAAAAAGATCATAATTGGGGATTTGCACATCAAAACACTTGTCATCTAGTCCCTGTCTGTTTTTTGGTAAGGTCTCTGTAAGCCCTATAATATCAGGTCTTAAATCGTCAATACGAGTAAAAAATTCTTCAACTTTATTGCTTAAACTATCAACGTTACTGTACAAAAATGTATAACCACATGAAATATTTACATTTTTACAATTATTTACAAAATTCTTTGGTGCTGTATGCTGGGACTGTCACTTATTCCCTGAAGGACGACAATGCGATGGTCTAGGCACCTGGATAGAAACACGTGATGTGAATGGAACCTGGCGATTATTTCCGTTGATCTCCTCAACCCTTTGACTGAGCCGAAGATATTGGATGCCATGTTGGTGGATCCAGTGAAGGATTCAAAAGGGGAGGTCACAGCAGTTGAAGTGAACACCAACAGACACCCGGTGAGGAGGATTGCAGAGAGGTGTACTTGGATCATTTGATATGATGCACTTTCTTTCTTCATAGTATGATGATACAGACGCACATAAATCAAAGAAAGAAAAACAAAACACCTTCAATTTTCCCAAAATAATTTCAGCTGACTTTAATCACAGCTTTCCCCAGGGGAAAGAATGAAGTCAGAATGAAGCAGGTATCTTAAGTTGTTCAATGACAACAAATCACATTCAAATCACGCTCTCATACACCCTCTTATACACATATCTTATAATATATAAAAACGTTCTCACTGTAAAAATAAAACCCACGAACAAGCAAGATAACATTTGACCCCATTTTCGAGGTTTTACTCCTCGTTATCAAGGTTAATGATAAAATGACACATGTAAAAGTCGGACAAAAGAGATTAAAATCCCGTGCATTTTGAACATACAGGTAAAATGAAAAGCTCATGCGAGAAAGAGATAAAAGTGAACGAGCTAAGGTAGGCGAGATGTGTGCGTGTGCGTGCGTGCGTGCGTGTGTGTGTGTGTGTGTGTGTGTGTGTGTGTGTGTGTGTGTGTGTGTGTGTGTGTGACAGATGGGGAAGGGAGTCTTGAGAAGAAAATGTTTTAGGCTAAATTCAGATAGAAGGGAAGATTGGAAACGAAGTGGGAGAAAGAATAAGGAAACAAGAATGAGACAGAACCCTTAACAAATATGAGATTGCGCATGTTGTAATATGTGCTTGTGTGTATGTGTGTGTGTGTGTGTGTATATATGTATGTGCGTGCAAGCGCGCGTGAGTGTGAGTGTTAGTTTGAGTGTTAGTGTGTGTGTGTGTGTGCGTGTGCGTGTATGTATGAGTGTGTGCATGTGTGTGTGTGTGTGTGCGTGTGCGTGTGTGTATGAGTGTGTGCATGTTACATTAGTTTATGTTGACCAATTCCTCAACATGATAATAGGAATGAAATCCATAGTTTGAGAAATATACACAATATAATGCATGTACTTATATTATTTAGTTTTAATCAGGAAACTGACTCCTATCATCCACTTGGTATCTGACAAGAATAGGCGTAAGGAGGCAAAAGGAGGGGAGGTAGGGAAGAGGGGGTGGTAAAGAGGGGGGAGGGGGTGTTGGAAGAAGGTTCTTGGCAGCCAAACAGAGGCCTGAATTCCAGACAGGCAGTGAATTAATCCATAGCATTCAGGCCAAAAGGGACTAGGGTTTTGAGTTTTTTCATCCAAAAATGTTCCCTGCTGAGTCTGTGTGTGAGATTGTCTGAAGGGAGCTGCTCTATGACTAGGCATTTCATGTTGGACAGAGTATGGTTGGGTAGGTTGAAGTGAAGGGTGACTGAAGTGCCTACATTCTTCTTGATGTGGGAACGGTGGAGGTAGAAGCGTGTTTGGAGTGAATGTTTTGTTTCCCCCACCTACTGGGTCTTGTCACAGAGGTTGCAGTACATGAGATAGACGATGTTACTGGTTTGACATGTGGTGTGCTGGTGGAGGGAGAATGTTTCACCAGTCTGGTGGCTGTGGAAGGTGTTTGTTTCTGCGGCATGCTCTCTGCATGTTACACACTTTTTGGTGCATTTGAAGAAACCAAGGGGGGCATTGGGAATTTGTTTGGGAAGTGCTTGTCAAGGAAGAGTCGGATGTCGAGAACTGGGAGTTGGTCAGAAGAAGTGCTGTGGGTAAATTTGATGGTGGGATATCTATCTATCCATACTAACATCACTTATATACACTTACAGGAGCTTAGCTGATTTATATGGAGAAACACTTCACCAGCAGCTCTACCATACGCAGCAGACAACAGAGTTCGAGACCTTATAGCATACTCTTGACACAAAGAAAACAGTATGCCAACTTCAAACGGACACAGACTACCAAGAAGAAACGCAAGCTATCCAAACTCCAATCCTCTAACCCACAGCCACAACCCCAGCCTGCAAAACGCAAACATCGTCGCTTCAAGAGGAACAACAAAACCACAGAGACAACTGACACCCAAAAGTCCAAGATGGTTGTTAACCTCTCTACCATTCAGCTGACGGAAGGTCAAGTCGGTGTACTCTGTAAAGGTCCCAAGTTCTGCCCCACCCCAAACACGTTGGATCAAGATCAACTCTTACAAGACGTCAAAGAGGGGTGCCGAAAGCTCCGTTTGAAGGAACTTTTCTACCACTCAGACGATGATGAAGAAGAACCCAACGAGGATAACTCAGGACCCGCCAAATTCTACGAGCCTACAGGGTTCTGTCCCCCGACAGGACGAGATCGTGCTCTGGACACCTACTGTGATCTACTTGTGACATCAACAGAGAACCATACCAACCAAGAAAAACCACGGCCGAATTTAAGCAAGGGGGAGCAAGCAGCAGTCAAAGAACTAAAACAACTGGTGACTTCCCGAACAATCAGGATCTCTCCTGCAGACAAGGGGGGAGCTGTGGTTGTCCAAGATGTAGATGACTATATTCAAGAGGCCAAGAGACAATTAGATGACAGAAACTACTACAAAACAATTGACAATAACCATAGCGAAAAAATCAAACAAATTAGTGAAGGACTTACACACTGACGGACACATTGACGAAAACACACATAAATGGGCACTGACCGACATAAAGATGGTTAGAACTCACATGTACTACCACCAACCGAAAATTCACAAAACCCTCGACAACCCTCCTGGTAGACCCATCATCTCGAGCACTGGTGGCCCAACTGAAAAGCTCTCACGCCTCATTGATGACTGGTTACAGGACTATGTGGTTACCCACCCTTCCCAGTTACATCAAAGACACATGCTAAATTTAATCAGCGAATGGAACTCAAAGTACGGCCCTTTTCAGGATGTGACCCTGGTGACATTTGATGTGGTAAGCTTGTATACCAATATTCCTCGAGATGACGT
Organism: Phymorhynchus buccinoides; assembly: GCA_017654935.2. Taxonomy (NCBI): domain Eukaryota; kingdom Metazoa; phylum Mollusca; class Gastropoda; order Neogastropoda; family Raphitomidae; genus Phymorhynchus; species Phymorhynchus buccinoides. The sequence goes on along the minus strand of CM065698.1, from coordinate 17,224,905 downwards.
GGTCTAGGCCCTCACCCACTTCCTCAAAGCTAGAAACTTTGGCAGTGCCCCTCCTTCTGATGTTATCTCGGCAGCTGATCATGTCTTGTCAAACAACTATTTCATGTTTGAAGATGAATGCCACAGACAAATTCAGGGCACTGCCATGGGGACCCCATGGCCCCTGCCATTGCAAATCTATTCATGGGGTGGCTGGACGCCAAGATCATGTCTGAGAGTCCTAAAAACGTTTCATAGATGATGGTTTTGTTCTTTGGCTGAGATCTGATGGTGAGCTGGAATTGTTCACGGCCTTCCTCAACTGTTCACCCCACAATTAAATTCACGGCCTCCCAATCCAAAACTGCCTTACCACTTTTTGATATCAACATCAAAATTGTCAATGGATTTCTGGAAACCGATCTACACACAAAGCCTATAGATGCGCACAACTACTTGCAATACAAGTCAGCACACCCACTACACTGTAAGAACAACCATACCCTACAGGTAGGTTTTGCGAATACGCAGAATTTGTTCTCTAGAAACAGATTTGAATGCACGCTATGCGGAAATGACCGAACACTTGAAGAGACGTGGATATCCACAAACTGTAATTACCAAGGCAGAACAACAGGCACGAAAACTCCCTCGCAAACAAACACTACAATACAAGCAGAAAACAAACAATGACAGAGTCTCGTTCATAGTAACGCACAACCCTTCAAACCCTCCCCTCGGGCGCTTCTTCAGAGAATACCTCCCGCACATGCATGCTAGCAAGCGTATGTAGAGGGCCATCTCCCAGCCTCCCATACTAGGGGAGAGAAACAGTCGCTCACTGAAGCAGACATTGATGCCATCGTCACTGCCTACCCCCCAGGGCCAGGAACACCCAGGGTGTTTCAAATGTACTATGGCACAATGCATGATCTGTTCCCTTCATCTAATCGAAACACAAACCTTCAACAGCCACTCTACTAACGAAACCTTCCATATCAGAACAAACATGACATGCGATTCAACAAACATTGTCTATCTGTTATACTGTGCAAAATGCAGCCACACACAATACGTGGATAAACTGAAAACTCCTTAAGGATTCGTTTCTACCAGCACATATCTGACATTAACAAAAACAGAGGCACTCTGGTTATAAAACATTTTAACCAGCCCAACCACTCACTGACAGATCTCAGATATATTGCCATTGAGAAACAGTTCTCCAACCTCCGATTATCAAGACTTAAACGTGAAACCTTCTGGATAAGAAAATTACAGACACTAGCGCAGCGTCGAGTACCGGTAACGCCTAGTAACGGTAACGCCAGTACGGTAATGTTGAGTACAGCAAATTTGAAGCGATTCGGTTAAGAAACGGCAGAGTTATAAGGCCCTGTTTCCCATTGGCGCTGCTCTGAGAGTGACGCGCTCTCCCAACGCCTAGTAACGGTAACGCCTAGTAACGGTAACGCCAAGTACTGGTAACGCTGAGTACAGCAAATTTGAAGCGATTCGGTTAAGAAACGGCGGAGTTATAAGGCCCCGTTTCCCGTTGGCGCTGCTCTGAGAGTGACGCACTCTCCCGATTCTCTTCAAATTTGCTGCCAGGCTTTGACCCGACCACAGCAAGCCTGACAGCAAATTTGAAGCGATTCGGTCAAAAAACGGCGGAGTTATAAGGCCCGTTTTGTGTTTCAGACAGACAGACAGGCAGACAGACACACACACACACTTGCCTTTTTATTCTATGATTGCCATCACCCCGTTAGGGCTGATAGCAAATTTGAAGCGATTCGGTCGAAAAACGGTGGAGTTATAAGGCCCGTTTTGTGTTTCAGACAGACAGACAAGACAGACAGACATTTGCCTTTTTATTATATGATGACAGTCTCTCCTTCCTTGTATCGTCTTATCTCATCCTGTTCTACTCCCCACCGCACCCCCTCCCCAGCCATTCTCCACCCCCCACCTATCCGCTATTACTTTTGTTTCTCTCCTTCCTTCCATCTTCTTCTCTCATTGCGTTCTACTCCCCACCGCACCCCCCCCCCCACCACCACCACCATCCCCGCTCCCCACCCCACCCCGCACCCCACCTTTCCCCAACCCAACTTCTCACCCCCACCCCATACACACACACGCACGAACCTCAATGAGCTCTCTCTCTCTCTCTCTCTCTCTCTCTCTCTCTCTCTCTCTCTCTCTCTCTCTCTCTCTCTCTCTCTCTCTCTCTCACTACACTGTCTGTGTAAAATAACTGCAGCTCGCCGCGCTACCCCTGGTCCTGCACGCTGTGACTCGTTGAATAGCGAGCTGTTTGTAGCTCCGCATAGTAATCTCTGCTCTTCACCTGTCTTGTTGACGGCTCACTCACATGCGAGCCGCGAGCGAGACGTTTGTGCGTAAAGTGGTGATTGAAATTAGCATCTGTTTTGGTTGCCCGCAAAATGTAAATTGGGTTGTAGCGCGTGCATTTATGAACGGATGCTATTTTGCACCAAGGTAGTCACTATCTCCGGTCATGCCTGTTCCAAATTTCGAGTCAATATCGGGTCTGGTTACGCGGCAGTTTGTGAAAAGGTTAAGCGGCGTATATCGCGCGCGTTTATTAATCGAGTCGCTTCCGGTTTGGCACATCGATAGTCACCGTCCCCAGTCATCTGCCTTCCAAATTCGAAGGCAATCCGTCCAGAAATACCGGAGATACGGGTGCCAAGAGGCCGGTGGATACGCGTTTCGCGCATTTGCCAAACCGCGCAAATGACACGGCCGTCTCGGTTGCCGTTACCATCGCCTCATAGGGCTCATAGCAAATTTGAAGCGATTCGGTCGAAAAACGGCGGAGTTATAAGGCGCGTTTTGTGTTTCACACACACACACCACACACACAGACACACCCTTGCCTTTTTATTATATGATTCAGTCCCATTGGTCTCAACACCCGCTGAACCCTTACCTCTTCCCTTCCACTCTGTGGTAGATCCCGGCCTTTGGGGGTGGTAGTGACGATGTGCAGATGGACAGGGCACACGTTAGCATTGTGCATTGTTTATGGCTGAATGTCTAGCCATTGGCAGGATGCATACGAATTATGTATAAACACCAGCATGTCAATTGCTTTGTGGTTTTGTCTCTTTCACATACATATATACAGTACTCCCCGTTTATAGTAAACTCGGCTATAAGAAATTTCGGTTACAGTAAAGGAAAGCACTGGTTCCCGGCCAAAGGTCTACTGTTTTATTACTAAATAGACCTCGGATAGTAGCAACTCGGTTATAATAAAAAAACCTGCTATAGTAAAGTTACTTTTGGTTCCCCACAGGACTGGCTCCTTGGTTACAATAAAAAAAAACAGTCCTCTTCTTGACTTTTGTAAACACGTCACCAATGTATGCGTCACAGTCTTACCACTCCCCCCACCCACCCATAATAACAACTGGGTTATAATTAAAATTTTAAAAACTGCTATAGTAAAGTCATTTGTGGTTTCTCTTTGTTACAATAAAAAATTGTCCTCTTCCTGACCTTTGTAAATACGTCATCAATGTATACTCCCTCTACCCACCTTCAACGAAATTGAAAGGCACTCAAAAACATGTTTCTTTCCCCTCATTACTTATTGGAAAAAAATGAATCCGAAAAAAAATATATATACAGCCGAATCCGCTTATAAGAAAACTCGCTTACAATGAAGCAAACAAAATTTCCCTGCCGAACTTCTTCTTTCTTACCTATGATCAAAACTGGGATATAAGAAACTCGCTTATAAGAAAACTCGGTTATAAGCAAGCAATTTTTTTCTCCCATCTCCCACTTGGATATAAGAAAATTATGTCATACAAGAGAGTTGGTTTGCAGTTCATTTTCTTATAAGCGAGTTCTATTTACTTATAAGCGAATTACCATTGACAACATTTTCTTAAAGGACCATAGTCATCTCCATTCGGACCTAAAAACGTTCTGGAAAACGTTTCAGCATTATTTCCTACTACACATAGACACAGTATGCAAACTGTATCTATGTAACCTACCTTTTATGTCACATTCGTCAAGATAAAGTGAGCGCGCACACTTTTATTTCGCAAAAATCGGTCTCCTGGGGCAGATTTGCCAGCTGCCATTGAATCTCACCAAAAATGGGATTTGTGCGATAATCCATTTGGCTTGACGTAGATTAGGGGAAATCAATACGGCACCTGTGACTGGTGTTGAAGTATTTGAGGACAAATTATTTTGCCTGTTTGTGGCCCGTTTTTAATAACAGAACTTGTTGGGACACTTTCAGACCTAGCTTATGACGTAACGCTGTCAGAAGATACGTATTATTATTATGACACCAAGTTGTACACCTTCAAGTTCCTCTCTTCTTGTTCTAGTCCAGGCGAAATTAGAAAGTTTACCTTGTTTTGTGATATATATTAGGTTTCTATGTTGATCTAACATGATTTGAGGGTGCTGAATCCAGATCCGTTAAAGGCCAAGTTGTAAATGTTGAATATTTTGAGTTATGACGTAATATTCAAAATGGCCGCCATAGGTATCTAGATAACTGTAAAAACATGCACTTAACGTAATTGTTTTGTATCTAATGCTTGTTTTGGTAAGAAAAATAGTATAATTTGCTGAAATGATTCAAACTATGGGAATTATATCCTATTTTAGTACTTCTTAGCCCCCAGCCACTGTGGAGAGGGCTATCGCGATCTTTCGTGCCCTTTCATTTATCTTAAGAACCATGTCACAGGATCACTTTGAATTTGTGTGTTACTATTTTAATGAAGCTGATATGCCCCTCAGTATGCCTTGTTGACTTTGACCTTTGACCTTGAGTATGTGATTTTATTATATCAACTATGCTTTTTCAACCTTTGCACTGCTGTTGTAAAATGTTTCTAAGCTAAGGTTTATAGAGGATGTTGAATTACTGATGCCTGTTTTATGCCTAAGCCATTCATCTGAAATGCTTTACCTTGAATTTGCATGGAATATTTCAACTTTTTGCTTTAATATATTTTAAATCATTGCAGTAACTGTCTCATAATTGGTACATGAGCCAATGGCTAAACATATCTAGATGCTAACCTAAGTACCAATGACATCTCTAGCCTTCATATTGATGCTTGGCCTTTGTTGCTAGGCGCCAAGCAGAACAACACGGCGATCAGTGTCGATATTTCTTTTTATTTTATAGGTGGGTAAAATGGCCAACATTCCATTGCACGCGGCACTTTTACCCACCTATAAATTGGTTAATGCACCAATTATGAGACCATTACTGCCAAGATTTAAAACATATAAAGACAAAAAGTTAAAATATTCAATGCAAATTCAAGGTCAAGCATTTAAGATGAAAGGTTTAATAAAATAGGTATCAGGAATTCAATATTCTCTATACACGTTAGCTTAGGAAAAAACAAACACATAACTTATTTTACCACAGCAGTGTAAAAGTTGAAAAAGTATAGTTGATACATTAAAATCACATACTCAAGGTCAAAGGTCAAGGTCAATAAAGTATACTGAGCTGCTCATCAGCTTCATTAAAATAGTAGCACACAAATTTGAAGTGATCCTCTGACATTGCTCTTAAGATAATTGCCAGGCAAATGAAAGGACACAAAATTGAGATAGCCCTCTCTGCAGAGTGGCTGGGGGCTAATAAGTACAAAAATAGGATATAGTTCACATAGTATGAATCATTTCAGCAAACTATACTACTTTTCTTACAAATAAAAGCATTAGATACAACATAATTACGGTAAGTGCATGTTTTAACAGTTCCTTAGAGTCCCATAGTGGCCATTTTGAATATTTCGTCATAGCTCAAAATGCCCAACATTTACAACTTGGCCTCCAACGGATTTAGATTCAGCACCCTCAAATCATGTTAGATCGACATAAAAACCTAATATATATCACAAAACAAGGTCAAGCTTAATTTCGCCTGGACTACTACTAAACTAGGCCTACTGACTACCCTTAGCTGCGTCATTTGAGCTAATTACCCCTAGAGGAGATTTGAAGATAGCAGAGTACACAGAAGAAAAAAGGTCAGCGCAGTTTTGCTAACTTTGAGCTAACAGTATGATTGCGTTCAGTTTTATGCTTGTCTGTGACTTTGAATTATGTCAGAGTTTACAATCCAGATCGATTTTGCATCATTCTGCACGTTATTTACGAGAAGCGTATGGGCCTTTAAAGACCCCCCAGATCATGAGTCAGAATCACGGGTTCCACCTGTTTTCCTTCTTATATCTGGTACAAAATCTTGTTTTGACCAGGTTTGACTCCGATATAAATGCCCCCAAATTGAAAACGAAACATTTTAAAGAGCAGCCTCAATTTGAAGTTGGGGGAATTTGTATGTGGGTCACAGCTACCCAGAAAAAAACAAGGGATTTAATCGTGTTGGGTCAGTGTGTCTTTAAAAGTGAGTTGGACCTGAACTGAAAGGATGTTCCGAGAAAATTGAAGTCGTTCCAAAAAGGGAAAGATTACATCAAACCAGTTGTGTCACAGACATTCTAAACAGTACAGGCACTAGATTACAAGACTAATTGAGTTGTTTTTGTTCCTTTATTCCATACTTTCCTTCAGTATTCTGTGCAAAATAAATGTTGAGCAGGAAGAAAAAAATATGAGTACTTTTGTGTTGGTGGTAGAGAGACAAGGGAAAAAACTTCAAAATGTTTTCTTATATCTGAGTTTCGGATATAAGAAAACTTGGATAAACAAAACATCATCTCCCTTCGATTTTCTTATAACCGAGTTTTGCTGTATTTTGATTTGATGATGGGTTTATATTTAGTATTTTACGTTAGCTTTGACTTTGAAAAACGTCATCGGATAAGATTAAAAAAATACCATCAAAACTTTACTATATCCGAACATCGTTTATAAGAAAAACCTGTTATAGTAAAGGAAAAGCCTTGCTCCCCTGCACTTTACTATAAGCGGGGTGTACTGTATATTGAGCACTGATGACAGTAGGGCTCATACTTATGTCAGTGTTATGCGATGGTATATGTAGGTATGGTGGTGGGGAATGACCATTTGTGTCTTGATGTAAAGGGAATCCTAAATAATGCTGCTAATCTTGTAACTCCTGTGCCTAAATACCTATAAAACACACGTTCTAACCAATGTTGCTATGTGAATTCCCAATTAAGTCCATGTTAGTTATCTTAAATTTTACTATTATCATTCCTAATTTCCACGTAACCTGATACATTTTGACTTGGTGTTATCCCCAATCTTCATGCTACTGTTGGTTATACACACATTGTGTGTGTGACGAGGTAATGGGTTAAAAGGCTAAGTCTCTAGGGAAGACTTTAGATAATTTGCCTTTAGCCCACTTCTCTAGGGTATGGGAGATGAGCAACTTTCCCGGCCCCTTTTCATCTAATAAATTTATATTTGTGCCCGGGTTCTGGCTCGTCAGATGGTTGTAAGAAATACAAGTGGTTGAATTGCTCTAAATGGCAGACAGAGAGAAGTAGGGTTTTACATGAAATTACAAGACTCCCACTCTCATCAGTCTGACCAAAGGGTTCAGGATTATTTGACACTTGTATTTTATTTACTCCCAAAATCTGCATAAGATTATGCAACAATAATAATAAAGCAGCTCAATGGCGCCAAAACAAAATATGGTTAAAACACAATGAAATCCGAAAGGATTCACAAGACTTTTGTCTTTCTATAAGGTTCGCCCCATGCCGGAAGGGTTACTAATTATATTCGGTGTCCGTAGGAAAGTTCAAATGATTGGCGCAGTCAGGTAGACTTAGCTGTTTGAAGTTCTGGGCTTGCTCGTCAGGTGAGAGTAGCTCCCAGTCGTTCCTATTACGGCTTCGCGGGATGGCACGGTTCAAGCGTGGTCTCCTCGCGGATTCTGGGTGCAGGTTGTCTTGGCGACGGACCCGTCTTGGTGCTTGGTGGAGTCCGGGATGATCGTCCGGCCCACGATGCCCTGCTGATAATCACAGGAGAAGGTGGATGTAGATCTCTATGGCTTAGAGACAAGGGGCTTCAGTCGGCAGGGAATTAGTGAATCCCAACCGGCTTGAAGGCTTCCCTTGTACAATAGCACTACATGTAGTTAATAAATAAACTGAATTTCAGTTAACAAACTGAGATCAGTAAAACATAAAAGGTGATCAAGACAACATCACTCTCCATCCAACACCTGGAAAGGAATGGTATCATAAAGTGCAAGATTGCGGCCCATAGGTTTCCTACTAAAAATAGTGCAAGATTGCGGCCCATAGGTTTCCTACTAAAAATAGACAAAAGGGTTAGTAGGCATAAACTCCGGTTCTGGTACCAAAAGTGTTCAAGTCAAAAACACACACACACAAATAATCAGTGCACATAAATAGAATAGAATGTTTACCACTTCTTTTCTATAGCATATCTATCTACTCCTTATTCATCATTGAACATAGGATCTAGATCAAAACTAGAGTCAAACAAACCAGATCTCAATCACCTGCCATCAATAATACTTACTAGTGGGCTTATGATGACTGGTTGTGAGTGTTGCTCTAGCTACGTTTCAGCATCTTGTGTGACAACTTATATATAATAAGGGTGAGTTTATCGTCCAATTGATCGTAGATCCTTATGGACGTTCTTCTTGAAGACTGGGCTGTCTTCTCGCAAAGGGTGTCTGGTTTTTCTAGCGTGTTCAGTGCAGCATACTACTACTACTATCGTTAGGCCCGTGAGCTAAGAGGCTGTTTCGTATCTTGTCATAGATTTGGATGGCTTTCCGCTGGCTTGGCCTGGCCTTTTCCTAGCATTGCTTGATTGGCACATCTTCAAAATCCTAAGGTTTGCTTTTCGGAACCACACCCCCTGGTAATAATATGGATCCACGTGATCCAATGGGGGACCCAGTTCGGGTAGAACACCCTTGCTGGGCAATCCCCCGGCCACCCAGGCCAGAGGACAGGTGTTAAGTCTTCGGGTTCCCTTTGGCCTACGAGAGTAGCCTGGGAGACCCTTAGTCTTTTTCAGCGTAGGGCTTACCCCTGATCGATTTGTCGAGGTGGTTTGGCTGCTAGAACCAGGCGCCAAGACCACTCGAGATTAGGCTATCGGTCAGGACTTTCATTGGCTCGATCCCCAGGGAGGGGTGAGGCAAGAGAAAGTCGTAAGCTCTGAGGCCGTGGGTGTGCCTGTACACCCAGAGTGGTGCCGTGGTGTCAGCCAGTGCTGGACACTCGGTCAGGAGGTGGTCTAGTGAGGCGTCAGCTCCGCACTCACATGTTTTGCCAAGGAGGGCACCCATATGGCAGTTGGTTCTGAGGCGCATCAGTAACCATAGGTTCTTTTTGGGAAGTTTCGGTATTCTTGGTTTACCTAAGTCTGGGCGGTGTAGGAAGCCTCGAGACTGGCAGTAATCCTTCATGTAGTCAATTCGGGATTTGTGGACATAGGTGCGTACCTTGTTCACGACTTCGGTTTGGGAAAGTCTCAGATCGAGTGGTGCTCCGATCTGTGTGGCCGATTTTGCAGCTCTGTCTGCTAGGTCGTTCCCCTTTATTCCCGAGTGGGAGGGGAGCCACATGAGGGTCAGTTCTGTTCCTTTACAGATGATTTGGTGGGCCAGGAATTTGATTTCCATTTGCAGTTCCTGTCTGCGTTTCGTGCCTCCCATTTGTAGGGCTTGGAGTGAGGATTTGGAGTCTGACAGTATGACTACTGCTCTGGGGGGCTGCGGCATGTCGTTCACTGTGTTGCACGCCATGAGGATGGCTAGCAGTTCGGCAGTGAAGATGCTGACACCGTTGTTCAGATGGAACTTTTTTGTGATTCCCAAGTCTGGGATCACAAATGCACTCCCTACCTCTCCATCTTGTAGGACAGAGCCGTCCGTATAGATTTGGAGGTGGTGTTGGTACTGTTCGTGTACCATGGCTTTGGCAGTGGCAGCCAGTCGCAGTGGGTCTGTCTTTTTTGTGGATCCTGTCCCTATGGATGTGATTATCCATGGTTTCTCCAGTTCCCAAGGAGGGTATGTACAGATGGGTATTGGAACCACTGTATTTGGGTCAATTTGGCACTTTTCCCATATGTCTTCTGTATGGGATCGGAAGGGTTTCATCCGATTGTACTTTTTTGGCATGTTCTCTTTCTTGTGTCGTAGAAAGGCAGCTTGTCTTTCTTTGTTGTCCGCGTTTAGGACTGCCTTGACAGTATTTGGTACTGTCGAGGTGCGGACTTCAAAGTTGGCGCATCGTCGGCGACACTCCTCGCGGAGTGGAAGCTTTCCTGCTTCCTGATAGACTAGGTCATTGTTCGCATGACTAGGTAGTCCCAGGGCGTGCTTGAGGGCAGCTAGTTCTAGCCTTTCCAGCTGTAACCAATTGGACTCTGTGGCATTAAAGAAGGCCTCATGTCCGTATGTGAGTTTGGAACGGACAAGTGCAATAGTCAGCTGCACTAGATTTGCAGGCGTGACCCAAGTTTCTTTGCTCAGAAACTTGATGTAGCCGACGGCTCTGCCGGCTTTGGCTGTTAGGTTCCTGATGTGGGTTGTCCAAGTCAAGTCTTTAGTGATGGTCACACCCAGGAACTTGACTTGTTCGCTGGGTTTGATTGTGAGTCCATCCAGCATTATTGACTCTTTAGTTCTTCGTTTTCCCATTTTGGGTTCGAAGACCATGAACACTGTCTTTTCTGCGGACAGTTGGAATCCATTTGTTTCCATGTATGCACTGGTGGTATTGATACTTCTTTGGAGGAATTCCAGTTTGTCTCTCTCAAAATAGGCCACATCGGTCCATATGGCCAGGTCATCGGCATATAGTGCGATGTTGAGTTTGTGGTCTTTTAGGTTTCCCTTCTTTGAGTAGGTAGCATTTGCATCAATGTCCCTTTGGATCACTTTGTCCAGATCATGAAGCATGATGCTGAATAGTAGTGGGGCGATCACACTGCCTTGAGGTACTCCCATGTCTAGGGTATGAGTCACTGATTTGGCTGAGCCGACTTTGACTGCCATTTGTCGGTTTGTCAGGAAGGTTCTGACAAAGTGGTAGAGTCGGCCATTGATGCCCAGCTTTTGCATCTTGTCTAGCAGTTTGGCGTGCCAGACCGAGTCAAATGCCTTTTTGATGTCAAAGAAGGCAGCGAGGGTCTTTTTGGTTTTTCTGAAACCATTTTTGATGTGTTCGACAAGGCCCACAACGTGTTCGATGCAGTTTCTTCCTTTCCGGAAGCCCGCTTGACATATCGGGAGTATGTCATTTTTGTCCAGATAGTACTCGAGTCTGAGTTTGACTACTTTCTCGTACACCTTTCCGAGGTGGGGGGTCAGAGCAATGGGCCTATAGCTGGTTGGGAGCTTGGGTGATTTGCCTTCTTTTGGGAGGGCGCACACTTGGGCTTCTTTCCAGGCTACAGGGATCGTACTTGTGGACCAGCATTTCTGATAGAATGCGTGAAGCACTTTTCGCATCGGTCTTGTGAATCGGCGGATCATGTGATAGGAAATCGGGTCTGCCCCTGCGGCTTTGCTGCCCGTTCCTATCCCGTCTATCGCCGATATCACTTCTTCGATCGTGAGGTCACTGTTGAAGGGAGCAGTGTTGTCGCTTAACACTGGTTCTTCAAAGTTGGCTTCCTCTTCTAGTCTCTTTTGGATCATCTCTTCAGGGAGATGCTCTGTTTGGCTTGCTCGGGCGAAGACATTTGCTAGCGCATCTGCCTTTTCTTGCGTGTTACGAGTGAGTTGGCCATCTATAAGGAGTGGCCTCTCAGCTGGGCGCGCACGCCGTTTGAGTATTCTGATCTTCCTCCACATTTTGGTGGCGTCCCGTGGGTCTCGGACTTCTTCTCGACAGAAGTTTTCCCAGTGTGTTTGTCGAACACTGTCCACAGTATTTTGGCATGCTGCTGTGGCCTCTGTGAGCGCATCTTCGTTTGGTTTTGATACGTCTAGTTGGTATCTTCTTAGAGCGTATCTTTTGTCAGATGTGGCTGTATCGCACTCTTCATTCCACCATTCCGAGGTGAACTGATGTTTCCCGTTGGTTTTGGGGACCCTTTTTGGGATTGCTGCGTCAGCTGCTCTGAGAACCATCTGCCTGATGTTCTCATAGTACGTCTCGATATCCTGGTCTTGTGGGTCATGTATGAGACATTCCGCGTCAAGACAGGATTGGAAGCATTCCCAATTTGCTTTGTCATGCTGGTATCTCGGTTCTTTGTCACAGTCTGTTTGGGCATAAGGGTCTGATCCTCCGACTACAATGTGTAGTGGCAGGTGGTCAGATTGTAGGTTGTCAAAACCTATGTCCCATTCGGCATCCAATTGTAGGTCTGGGGAGACCATTGTGAGGTCTATAGCAGAACAACGCTGCATATTTCGTGCGAGGCGGGTGAATCGGCCATCATTCAGAACAGTCAAGTTAGAGTCCAAGACAGTATTGGCCAGATGTTCCCCACGATTTTGGGTTTGGCCTGCGTCCCACTGTCTGTGGCTGACATTGAAGTCACCTGCCACCACCCAGCTGTTCTCGTCTGTGGCGATTGTTTTTAGCCAGTGTACGTCCTTCTCGCTCTGGCTGCCTTCTGGGTAGTAGACATTGACCAGGTTTGTTTGCTTGGTACCGGTAGTAGGAATGTAAATCCCGCAGGTGGAGAGTCTACAGTCTACTTCGCCTGTGGGGACGTCCAGGTCTTGATATGTCAGTCGCGTACTGACATATGTTGCAACCATGACTCTATCGTTTTCGGTTCCCACGGTTGGTGGATGGTAGTATCCCTCAAGCTTAGGGAGTGCGTTTTTTGCCACATTCAGTGACTGAAGCATTAGTATGTCTGTACTCGGCAGGTCCTGCAGGTATTTCAATAGAAAGGGGGCCTTTCCATTTATGGACCTGCAGTTCCATTGAAGCACAGACAGCTTTTGCTTCCTGTTCTGTTCCTCTTTATTGCATTGCTTCTCCATTCTGGAGTTCATTTTGGGATCCTTTTCCAGTGGCCAGGGTGGTGAGCAAGCTCAGGAAGCCCTGCAGCTTGTCACCACCGATGATTGAGAGCAACTGAGTGAGCAGGGCACAGATGTCTTGTGTGCCCGCCTCTGCAGTCTTTGCAGAGGTTTGGTTTGCTTCCAGGCGTCTGAGGCGCGCCTGTAGATCTTTGTTTTCCTTACGGAGTTTTTGTACTTCCGTTTCGGCAGGGACCAGATCTTTCTGGGGCCTGGGCTCCTCAATCACTGTTGCTGCCTGCTCACTGTTATCGCCGACAGTCTCCGTGGGTGACTTGCGCGTGGGGGTGGGTTTAGCGTTCAGTGCTGTACCACTTTTTGCAACCTGGGCGTAGCTCAGCCCTGCGTTGGAGGTAACTTTGGAAGTTACTCTGGGTCTCCTCGTTTGTGTCCTGGGCGTGTCCGGGTTTCCTCCGGCCGCTTTGTTAGCCATGACTTTGATGGCTTCCTGGTGCGCCTGGGCCCTTGGCATGTATGCTGCCGCCCTGATTTCGTTTGCGATAGTCCACTGTTGTTTTAGTGGACATTTAGGAGACATTGCGGAATGCTCTCCCTTGCAATTGATACACCGCAGCTTGGGTGAGGGACAGTCTTTCCCTTTGTGACCGGTTTGGCCGCACGAGGTGCAGTTGGGTTTGTATGGGCATTCCCGACGGATGTGCCCCAGTCTGTGACACAAGTAGCATTGTGTCACTGCCCTTTTGAATGGCATGACTGCGTATTCTTGCCGGCGCAGGGTGAGCGTGGCAGGGAGTTTCTGTGCCTGGAGCACAACTCTAAACTTTTTAGAGGGTTCTCCGTTTGCCAGTTTGAGGCGGGTGGCCTCTTTTATCCTGCAGGCTACAATTCGATGCTCTGTGTCGTGAGAGCGTTCGTGTGCCTCTTTGACCTGCGCTGGGGTCACGTACAGAGGGATGTTCCCAATGACTCCTTCTACCGTGGGGACCGGTATATAGCATTTTACCGGGATGTCCCCAATTTTTGTTGTTCCACGGAGCTTGTTCCACGGAGCTTCGCCTGCTGCCGTTGGCTAACACAGCCCACAATGACTGTGCCTTTCATGCTGTTGGGTCGAATGCTTAGAACCTCGCCAGCAATGTCCCTGATTAGGCTACTCAGGGCCCACTTTGCCTGTATCAGTGTCTGTTTGCCCTCCTTCTTGTCAACGATGACAAGGGGGTGATCCTGGAGGACCGGCGCGGTCCCTTTTGTGACTGGGTTCGGTAGCCTTCGGCTATTCCCTTTGCCACCACTGATAGCTGGCTTTGTGGGAACGGTTAGTTCCATTGCCGCGTTTTCTTTGGCTATGTCGAGCCGTAGTTGTGTTGTCACACTGGGTATATTGATATTTCCCAGTTCTGGGTTGCTCATCGAGCGTGCCAGTTTTTGTGGGGCCTGGGCAGCTTTGCCCTGCTTTTCGGACTCATGGGGTATAGGCGCACCTTTTCCCTTGCTTAGTCGTTCACTAGGGCTATCAGTGATAACCCTTTTTTGTTTTTTGCGGGATTGTGTCTGCCACTCGGGGCTATCCCATTCACCTTCTGTGGTGACCGTTTTCACCGACGAGTCATCACTGATCTCGCTGGTGGTTCTTTTCCTTGATAGCCTGCTGATAGAGGCACTATCAGACGCGGTTTCCTCCTCCATGGCTTCCGAGCCAGGAGGGGAGGCGAGTGAGTCTGCAAGGGGGGTAGAGTGCTCAGAGCCGAGCATTCTTATTCCCCTTGCTGGTTGCCCAGAGCCGGGCTGCGGTATCAGGGGAGGGGACCCAAGGCTGGGTGTACCCTCGGTTGGGTTGGTGGGAGCAGCTTGGCTGCTCATAGCCACCGAGAAAAAATAGAAACGTGAAAGATAGTTGTAGGCAGAGCTAGAGAAGAAAAGGTCCCAAAAAGATGTCCGTAGACTTCAGTTCCTCTCACTGTGAGGTGTGAGAAAGAGGAGCCGTATGGTAGATAGAAGAACGTGAGAACAGAATAGTGTGTAGACAGAAAATTCGAACCAAGCCGCGTTGTTCTGCTTGTAGAGGTGAAAGGATGGTCCTGGTTCCCCTCTGTGATCCAGTCACGTTAGGGATGGCTCCTATAACGTGACGGCTTTTCCTCTTCGTATCAGTAACGTTCCTGTGACGTGACGGAAGGCTCCAGTCCCGTTACACACTAAGTCCTGAAAAGGACTCAGTGTGTGAGTTGTGGTAAGTGAGCCCTCCTTGTTGCGGTTGTGGAGTCCTCTTTGTTGCTCTGCAGTACCCCAGCATTCGGCCAACGAGTTGATCCGTGTTGCGGTGTAGCCCACGTGTGCGTCGCAGCTCAGCCAGCCAGCCAGTCGCCAGTTGTGTGCTTGTTGGGAGACAAGCACAGAATGTGTGTGTGTGAAAACGTGTGACAACTTTTTCTCACCACTCCAATTATAGCCTTCACTTTCAAACAATGAAAGCCTGCTATTGGTGTATTACAGTCCACACGTCACAAGATTGCTGTTCTAATTGTACCGAACAATCACGCGCCTATTCCATCCTTAGCACATTCCTGACATTCCTAACCTTGTGATTCAAACAGCAAAACCATCTTCAAAGGGAGATAACCGTGGTTGTCACTTTCTTGTGATGAGACGGTAGAAAAGGGGGGGGGGGGGGTGAAGGGAGATAACCTCGGTAGGTGGTACGTGCCGACCGGGGAGACAATTCGAACTTGAAACGGACAACGCCCTTACGCGGCGTTCTCTTTGAACGCAGGATGGCAATTAACGTGGCGGCTGGACAGAGAAATGAAAAGGAGAGGGGGGAGGGGAGAGGGGGGGGGGGGGGTGTAGATAAGAAATAAAGAAAGCGGGTCGCGCGGGACACTTACGTCACAGTGTGCTAGTGTGAGAAGGACACATGTGTGTTGGGTTGCTCAGTAGAGGTGGGGAAAAAAACCGGTTTGAACCGAAAAACCGGTCTTGAAATTCCGCGGTTCGAAAAACCGGTTCGAGTTGCTGTTAACCGGTTTTTTAACTGCAAACTGAAAGTAAGTTTCTCTTAGAATAACGCATTCTTTTCGAAGAACAACACTGATTCTCAGTGCAGATTGGGTGTTTGTAAACCAAGAGTAGCTGTTTCTAGTTGTCTGGTGTTGTAAGGTGCAAGTATGGCCATGATTAGGCCTACACCACAGTAACGAACATTTGGAGGCATTTTCTCCTGAGAGAAACAAATCGAAAGAGTGATGGAGTGATTGTAGAAACTATTGCACCAAGAGAATTGTGAATGGAACAACAATAAAACAATGTCTTTTGAAGTTTATTTAATTTCATTTCTATAAATTCTGATGCTAAGAAGATGAGCAAATATGTTCGGAAAAAAATTGATATGCACACACACACACACACACACACACACACACACACACGCACACGCACACGCACACGCACACGCACACACGCACACGCACACACACACACACACACACACACACACACACACACACACACATGCACACACGCACACACATACTCTCTCTCTCTCTCTCTCTCTCTCTCTCTCTCTCTCTCTCTCTCTCTCTCTCTCTCACACACACACACTTATAGGCATCTAAAATAAATCCCCAATGCCCCACATGGCCGAAAGGCTGGAGAGGGCGTAAAAACCCTATTATCACACATATCACGCTTCATAAACTGCTTATTAACGTACATCCAGTAGTTATTCTTCGATTAAAATGAATGCGCTTACTGAAGATATTGTCTAAAAGTAGAATATGTCATTACTGTTGTAAGAATGAGATAGTAGCAATAACAGCTTTTCTCCACCCAACCCTGGGACTGAGAGAGAGAGAATGTGTCTGCGTGCATGTGCGTGTACAAGCGCGCGTGTGTGCGGTTGTGCGCGTGTGACTGTGTGTGCGCGTGCGCTCGTGTGTGATATTTTTTCCTTGCATTGTGAAAGATTTTCTCTTCTCATTTTGTTTATCTGTTCAGGTACATAATAAAGATTATTATATTTTGTATTCCTTATCCTCCCGCTACATATCTGATTATTCTCAAAGCTAGTTCATTGCGTTGTGAATGTGCCACTCCAACCGCCATATGACGTTTTGTTTTTGCTTTGGTTTAATTATTTTCCCTATGATTATAATATTTTTCAAGTACACCCCTACCCTCACCTTCCTTTGACACGGGCAGATGGCCCTGTCATTAAAAATGTTTGTTAGAGTTGAGCCAAGTTTGTAGTTGAGTGTGTGTGTATGTGTGCGCGCGCGTGTGTGAATATTCTGACAAATACATATGTTTGCATAGGTGAAACTACTGATGTGAGTACTGGTTAAAAAAACCGGTTCCAAAAGACCGGTTCGTGACGAAAAACCGGTTCGAAAATTTGAACCGGTTCTCAACTCTATTGCTCAGTGTGAGGGAGCACCTAACCTATGTAGTTCAAACTGTTACCATATTTTGTTCCCAGTGAGAGGGGGAACCTAAGCAGTGATTCTAATACCTCCCATGTCATAGACGTTATTGTGATGATACTTCCATATCTGTATTTTCTCTCTTTTCCTTCGTTATTACTTTTTCTATAAATACCTCTCTCCCTCTCTCTCTCCATCTCCCTCCGTCTCTCACATTCCCCCTCTCTCTCTCTTTATCTCCCTCCCTCTCCCACATCTCCCCCCTTTCTCTCTCCATCTCCCTCCCTCTCCTACATTTCCCTCTATCCTCCCCCCTCTCCCACTTCCCTCCCTCTACCACATCCCCTCCTCCCCCCTCTCTCTCTCTCGCTCTACACCTCCCTCCCTCTCCCACATCTCACTCTCTCTCACCTTCCCCCTCTCTCCCTCCCACCTCTCTCTCTCTCCCTTTTCACTTTATTCCTAACAAATATTTGATCACAATTCATCATTTTAAAACACACTCCTCGATCCGTTAATTTTGTGTAACTCTGTGATTACAGATCAACATTTTTTAAAAATAATTTTTCGTGCTGGTTTTAGATTTGTTGTGATTCTGTGATTGCAAATCAGGACTTTTTTTCTTCTTTCTTTACGTTCGTGGTAGGTTTGAGATGGTCATGATGTCATTGTAAAATAAAGTTTCCGCTGAGGAAGTTGTGGTTTCACAAGGAAAATTGGGGACACTGTTGTGTGTTTTCGGGACGAAATTGTATATATATCTAAATATATATGCGAGCTGTGTGTGTGTGTGTGTGTGTGTGTGTGTGTGTGTGTGTGTGTGTGTGTGTGTTTTCTCGGCGCCAAACTTTCACAGTATCCAGATGGATGATCCCGGGGTAACATAGGGTACATTACATTTTACAACACGTTCCGTAATTAGCGTAATTAGCTTAATTAGAAAGCGAGTCGACCAGGTCAGTGGTTCTACCCACTGCTTTTTACAACTATAATAAGGCAAAATTTTCAACAGACAGCAGCCTAATGGTTAAGTCGTCGCGTACTCGCACAAACGTTCTGGGTTCGAACCTGGCTCCGTACAATTTTTTTCAATTTTTTTAATGCACAATCGTCTGTAATATCGAAATGTGTATGTATTGTGTGTGCTTCTGTAATGCTTGACTAGCTGCTTCATATTTCACGTTGTGCTATGGATTAATTATTGTTTTGTGTTTTGCTTCCCATCGGTCTCTCCCAAATTTACAAATCTATTAATTTAGTGTTTTTTGATTTCCTTTCTTTTCACTCTTAAATTCTTCTTTTTTTGTATTCACAATTGTGATAAGTTTCTAATCAAGATTATAATTAATAATCTTTAATTTTGTTCATTAGTACATAGTCTTGATGTCTCCATCTAGTCAATTGCGTAATATAAATTTAAGGAGCACTTATACTTATAAGGCCGACTTATACAGCTTCGAGCTTGTTGTTGCTCTTATTGTCTTCCCGTGTGACTTATGTTCTGAAATAAATAAATACATATTTTGTTGTTGTTGTTGACGTTTTTGTTTGGCCGTTGCATCTCAACCGACAAGAGGGAATCAACTATTTTTTCGAGTGCGCATGCATTGTTTTAACGGCAGAAACTATGACAAAAGCTCTAAAAACAGACAAACACATGACAGGGTGCTTGGCAGTGAATGTCTTTTGCATTTGGTGGAAGTGTAGAGTAATAACTAATGTTTTGGGCGAATATATTCACCCATGGTGCTAGTAGAAGTGCTTTACATGTTGAGAATCACATTTTTTACCAGCCGCGACCAAAGTGAGCGAAGCTGGTAATGTCAGTGGATTCTGAGGCCGACTGGCTGGCTGGCTATCTATCTATCTATCTATGTCTATATATCTATCTTTGTGAACACGATAACGTTCGAACTGGGGCACCTAGGACGCTCACATTTTGATAGGTTCGAAAATGAAGGTCAAAGGTCAAGGTCACTGGAGCCGAAGACATATTTTAGCACATTTATGCAAAGGAGAGAGAGAGAGAGAGAAAAAAGAGTGATAACCAGAGGATCAGCCAGGCTGAGTCATGTCTTCGTCACAAGTCTCTGAATCGACGACGCCCGGGGTGTGTCGCTGTGCCATGTGGTATTCGTTACATGTTGAGCAAGAAAAGGGGTGTGAGGGGATTTTGACGTGTTTACGAAAATCAAGTATAATTTAATGCAACAAAAAGCGCTTTTTTCTGAATGTGCCTGTTTCAAATATTACATACAATAAACTTTAAACCAATACCAAACACTATATCGTATTTAGTTAGTTAGCCAAAAACAAATCGGGTGATTCTTTTGTTGTTACCAGCCGCCGCGAAGAGAGCCAAGCCAAGGACGGTAACTCCACCTAAACAGCGCATTGCCTTATCTCGCATTTTGCAGATTTGCGTAAACTCCACCTACACTTGAGTAGCTTCATAAATTTACGCCTGCAACGGTTTTAGATCATAAATTTTGTTGATCAAGCTTGCGACTGTAGCTGATAACCCAATCCTGGAGTCAGAGTTTTGCAGGTACCACTCAATTGCGCCTGTTTGAAAATCACTAAATTGCGCATCTCCGGGTATATTGCGCCTGGTTTCTGCAACATGCGTATCTTGGAAGGTCAACTTCAGATATGGCTATCATCAACTCTAGAAAAGCTATTTGAATTCTGTTTTCTGTGGCTTTAGAAGGATAGTTAGCGCTATCTTCTGAAGAAACACACAACCTCAAAATGTCAAACTTCAAATCTATGCAAAACTTTCATTATCTAGTTTTCTCATGAACCATTTCAGCCATGTCAATGGGCGCAATTGATGACTTCACTATAACTGGCAGAGTGTTCCTAAAAACTTGGTGGTCTTCCTGTAGGTAGTTATCATATAAGCGTGACCATAAATACTGTGCAGTAATGTCCCAAGACCTAGGTCGCAGGACATAGTCATATTAACACGGAAAACGCCCTGTTGTGCAAAACGCCCTGTTGTCCCTTCAGGACAAAATGTCCTATTGAAATTCAACACACTTTGTCCTGTTGATTTCTGCAAGAACCAGTCAAATGGACTTTTTTTTCGCCTATTGATTTTCTTGTTTGAGAATAGTTTATCTCATCAGTTTTCCATCTTCGGTGCGACACAACAGTGAGATTCAGGCCTATTCCACAGCATCCCCACCCACACAGCATGTCTGCCGCTAGGCTACGAGTTATTCGAGGTCCTGGCTGGAAGCATTTTGTCCAAACTTTCGACAGACACTGAAGGCCCCATTCTGGGATTCTGAATTTTGCAACCGTCAATTCTGAAATCTGACTTAATTTAATGGGTCGACACGGTGCATACGATGCGATCCGACTGTCACATTTGTGAGGCATGATTCTCCTGACATTCTACTGAATGAATCTGATGAAATCCTACCAGTTTTTGTTTACTATATTTGTATGTCCCCCGTACACGAATCTGATGAAATATCTGTATTTTTGTGTCAGACATTTATGTAATTCGTGTATTTGGGTCTACATGAAGCATAGTGAACGAAAACAGTAGACTTATTTTTTAGACAGAAACGTTTCACGTGAATCACGACTCATAGACATCGTCACAATCGGATCACATCGTAAGCACTGTGTCTGCCCCTTTAGGCAGATATCCAATAAAGCATAACGATGTTCTCCTCAGCATTCCACACACAGCATGTCTGCCCCTTTAGGCAGATATCCAATAAAGCATAACGATGTTCTCCTCAGCATTCCACACACAGCATGTCTGCCCCTTTAGGCAGATATCCAATAAAGCATAACGATGTTCTCCTCAGCATTCCACACACAGCATGTCTGCCCCTTTAGGCAGATATCCAATAAAGCATAGCGATGTTCTCCACAGCATTCCACACACAGCATGTCTGCCCCTTTAGGCAGATATCCAATAAAGCATAACAATGTTCTCCTCAGCATTCCACACACAGCATGTCTGCCCCTTTAGGCAGATATCAAATAAAGCATAACGATGTTCTCCACAGCATTCCACACACAGCATGTCTGCCCCTTTAGGCAGATATCCAATAAAGCATAACGATGTTCTCCTCAGCAATCCACACACAGCATGTCTGCCGCTGGGCTACGAGTTATCCGAGGTCCTGGCTGGAAGCACGGGGAGAAGGACGGGGGTGAAGGGCACGTGGGGACCGTCAACCAGGTCAAGGACGATGACGTCATAGAGGTCACGTGGGACGGAGGTCAGGTCACGGATGTCAGGGCCGAATCGGGGGAGATTCGAGTGCTGGACAGTGCCACCGTGGGTAAGGGAACAGTGCACCGAATTTGTCTGCAGTTGAATTACTTTTGCGCGCGCGCGCGTGTGTGTGTGCGTGTGTGCGTGTGCGTGCGTATACGTATGCGCACGTGTGTACGTGCGTGCGTGCGTGCGTTCGTGTGTGTGTGCTCCTGTGTGTGTGAGATTGTGCGTGTGTATGTGTGTGTGCGTGCGCGCGTGTGTGTGTGTTCGTGTTTACGTGGATTTAACCCCTTGTTTTTGTTGCTTCCACACTAAATACTTACAGGCGTTCGCCACAAGGACGTTGTGTGTGACGAGTGCCATGAGAGCGGTATCTGCGGCATGCGTTGGCGTTGCGCCCAATGTGAGGACTTTGACCTCTGCTCCCTCTGCTACTTCGCTGACAGCCACGACTGCAGCCACCCCTTCGAAAGATACGAGACCCCTGGGGGGACCCCGTGAGTAGACATCGTTGGGCAATCGTTGTCGATGTTATTATCGTCGAGGTCGTCGTTGTGATTATAGTCGATATTATCATCATCATCATCATCATCATCATCATCATCATCATCATCAACAACATCATCATCATCATGACAATTCATCATAGTCATCATCATCGTCATCATCACCATCTTCATCATCGTCGTTGTCGTTACAGTGATCCTCCTACTCCACTCCCTCATTTTTTATCCTTATCATCGTCGTTGTCGTTGTAGATGTTGTTATCGTCGTTGTCTCCATCATCATCATCATCATCATCAACATCGACGTTGTTGTTGTCCTTGTCATTATTGTCTTCGTCGCCATCGTCACCTTGTTGTGTTGTTTGTGGTGGTGTGGTGGTAATTAGGATTGTTGCCGTGGATTGTAGAACTGCTTGTTGCTATTCTCCTCCTCCTCCTCCTCCTCCTCCTCCTCCTCCTCCTCCTCCTCCTCCTCCTCCTTATTCTTGACCTGCCTGATGTGTTGTATTGTTAGTTAGCGGATGGAGAAGTGTATAAGAAGATTGCGTTGCGTCAGTGCTTTCTACTTTTTTTCCTTTTTATTGTAACACGCTTGGCGTGGCTGTTGTGTTGTTAGTCAGAGGATGGAGAAACGCAGCAAGAGCGTCAAGATCGGAGTTCTGGGCATCTTCCCTGAAGCCAGTGTCACCAGAGGCAGAGATTGGGAGTGGGAGGATCAGGATGGTAAATGGAAATATTCGTGTGTTCATTGGCCTTTCTCACGTGCTCATGAATATTCAACACTCTCATACGCGCGCGTACACACACACACACACACACACACACACACACACACACACACACACACACACACACACACACCGATTATAGCACACCCGCACACAAATGCCTCTCTCCAATATATCACAATGCATACCACACATATAAAGGCACAGACACATATAAACACATACACATACACGCGCCTGCGCTTGCGAGCAAAGATACACACACATATAGTACGCACACTCCCCCCCAATGATACGCATTCAGAGGAGTACATGCGCGTGCACAGACACATAAACACACTCGCACATATTCATATACATACACGCACTCGCGCGCATGCAGGCACGCATGCATGCGACACACACACACACACACACACACACACACACACACACACACACACACACACAAGTTCTTATCTGGTATGTTTTTTTTAAATTTGTTGTGTGAATCACCCATTCGAATGGGGTTTGTCCTTGCCGAACACACAAACGTTATTTCATCTCTCTCCCCCATGATTGTTCAGGCGGTATCGGGTCCGGGGGTCGTGTCCTGGACGTGGTGACGGCCTCCTCAGGATCCACCCGATCCCTGGTGAAGGTGCAGTGGAACAACGAGTTCTCCAACGTCTACCGCCTGGGCTTCAAGGGCAAGGTGGACCTCAAGTACCTGGAAGAGTCCCCAGGAGGAGAGTGCTACCCGAATCACCTGCCTGTGCTAGGTCAGAAGGCATCGCAATTATCGATGCATCCTCGTCTCTGTGTGTCCCCGTCTCTATGTGTTCCCGTCTCTATGTGTCCCCGTCTCTATGTGTCCCCGTCTCTATGTGTCCCGTCTCTATGTGTCACTCTCGTTGTGCGCCCGTCTCTAGGGGTGCTACTTTTCCGGCACGCACCGGAAATCCGGTTTTTGGAGTGCTTAAGCTTGTGGCTTCCGGTTTTTGGAGTTAAGAGCGGTTATAAAAAAAATAGGGCACAAATTCCTGGAAAGAGAGACTTCAGGAAAACGTCATTGCAAGACGTGTTGTAAGTAATAATAATAGTAATAATACTGAACATGTATATAGCGCTTTACTCCCTTTGCAGGGAGCTCAAAGCGCTTTACATAGCCGATAAAACACAAATAAGTTAACATTATACACATAAGACTCACTACAATCAAATAAAATATACATAAAATAATATTATTTAAACAAAGCCCTGTTCCACAAAATTTGAAACAATATTACAATATTATAAGAAAAGAAACAAAATTGCAAGTGAAATCAAAGTTCATGTGCGCAAACACACACACTAATAGAGAAGCACACAGTCACACACCACGCACGCACACACACACGCGCGCGCGCGCGCGAATGGGCATTCACACACACGCCACGCGTGCGCTTGCGGGCACGCACACGCGCACGCACCGATCCCATTTCAACCACCCCTACTTGCACGCAAGCACACATATCCATGATTCAGGTTCTGAAACAGAAGCATGTGGATTTAAGGTGAGATGAGAGCGGTTAGTATGAAGCATCAAAGAGGTGAGTTTTCAAAGAAGTGTTGAAAGACTGAACTGTGGAAGAAAGGCGAACACTGTGTAGTAAGCCATTCCAGACTGAAGGAGTGTGAAAAGGAGGATTCTCCAAAGGATTTTGTTTTAACACGAGGAGTGAATCGGAAGAAGATCTGAGCTGGCGTGCAGTAGTGTAAGTTTGAATGATATCGATAAGATATTGAGGAGCAGTGCCGTTGACAGAGTTGAAGGTGAGGCATGCAACTTTGTATTGGATGCGAGCGGAAATAGGAAGCCAGTGAAGAGTGTGGAGTAGTGGGTTAATGTGTACTTTCCTTTTAGCTTTGAAGATCAGTCTTGCTGCTGCATTTTGAAGTTTTGGGATTAGAGTTTGAGGGCAGCCATATAACAAAGAATTGCAATAGTCGAGCCTAGATAGAACAAGAGAGCAAATAAGAGTCTGTGTTGCCTGTAAGGAGATGGCGGATGGAACTGCTCTTTCGTAACTGGAAGTATGCAGCTTTGCAGAGGCTGTTCACGTGGGCTTTCATTGAAAGGTGGGAATCAATAGTTACAGCAAGATGTTTTACCGAAGGTACAAAATCAACATCACAGTCACCAGTTTTGATTGAGGAAGGTCCGAATTACCCACAGAGAGTCTGTTAGAAGAAAGGATAATGGATTCTGTTTTGTTATCATTCAGTTGGAGTTTATTTGTACTTGTACATGCCTTGACATCACCAACACATCAGTAATTATGTAATTGTGTGCTAAACTTGGGTAGTTTTGACTTCAGCAGTTTGCACCAGTTCGTGTTCACCTTTTTTGGTAAATGAAATTGACGTGATTTCAATAATTGGAACATAGGGACCTTTACCTTTTTTCTGACCACAGACCCCAAGAGCTACACGGCGGAGATCCTGCAGACGGGGTGCTCAGGGGAGGAGGACACCATCCATGAGGGCAGCAGGGTGGTGGTCACTGTGGGGGCGGAGGAGCTGCAACAGCTGCAAAAATCCCGCAGTGGCTGGGCCGTGGGCATGGCGCAGGTAGGAGAGGGGGTGGGCTTTGTTCTGTGATTGTACTTTTAAAATGTTTGAATGCTGTTACACCTGATGTGGGCTGTTTTTTGTGATTGCTTTAAAAATTATAGTTGTTTCTCTTGATGTGAATTCCCCTGCCTTAAGGCAATAAAAAGTGTACTTGACTTCATTAACACAACAACAACAAAAAACAAAAAAAGCGAAGCTGTTCTCTAAATTTTCGTCTTTATTGTAACTTAAATACATGTAAAGGTCTCCGTCCACGTTGTTATCTTTGCTGTTATGATAGTTCTAGGCTAATGATATTTCTAGCATGTTGGTCGTACACGCTGTTACTTCGCCAATAGCTTCCCTTGGAACGATTTACCCCCCTTGCAATATTTCCTTCATAGGTCAAGGTTGATTTCAAATTGTTACATTAGATCGTACGCTTCATAGCTGCCATTTTGTTGAATGATTGCTTGTTTTCTGCCCTTGGGGGGGGGGGGGTCGTCTTGGCGGGCAATGATTGGTTGTATTACGTGTTATGATACTATCATTGATAGAAAAATAGAATGATGTTATATTGCGAAATAGTAGCAAAGATAGCGCTGTGATATTGAAATATTACGATAATACTATCATTGACATTGTGTTGTCAAGGAGAAATAGCGAAATACGTTAACGTGTACGGAGGCCTTTAGACTTCGACTGGGAGACTGATTATCCTAATGACCTTGACCTTGACTTTTGAACTTCTCTTTTTTTTTTACCTGTGGCTGTAGTTTGGACACCATTGGGTTTACACCCACGAAATCATATATATTCTTGATCACCATGATCTAAGGAATGCAGTTGGAGACATTTAAAAGCCACTTGACCTTGACCTTTATATTTGACCTTGAAGCTGTTATATGATGACGAAGCTGTTATATGATAAAAGTGTCCATCATTTCAAAGCCGTTGGTGTTAGACCCATATAACCTTATATTGATGATCATCATCACTGCGAAAACCCAGTGGAAGACATTTTGAAGGAGCCAATAACAGTGATAGTGAGAGCTGAGGGGGCTCCGAAAACAAGTGCTCATAGTTTTAAAACCTTTGGCTTTAGACCACTACAACAATATATATTTGTGATCAGCATTAACAGGGGAATGCAGTGGAAGACAGCTTGAAGGGCCAATAGCACAGTGAGAGTAAGAGCCGAGGGGGCTCCGTAAACATGGACTACAGTGGGAGACATTTTGAACTGCTATCCTGGCAACTGCTATTCTAAAGACCTGTGCCGGGGAAAAGCTGACGGGACCATCTGAGTACCATGACAAACCCCCACTAAAAATTTGAAGCGATTCTGCCAACTGATTTGTGTGTTACAGGACGAAGAATTGTTACAGAAAAGTAGGTCTTCCTTGGCGGAGATTTGTACTGGAGATTCACGTTTTCTATGGGACAATCTGTGCACCATGTCACGCCACCACACAAAATTTGAAGCGATTCTGTGCACGGCTTCATGAGTTACAGGGCGAACAAATAAACACACAGAAACACAGAGGCACAATGACTTTTATTATATTGGTATAGGCTTCATTTATTGAAATTTTAATATTTAAGATATGGATCACTCCCAATCGGGAGTCCGTGGTGAGAGGGTCGACTATACTGGCCCTCTCACCATGTGATGGTTCCGATGCAAGGTGGCAGTTTGCATTCGACATGTCGCTGGGTGGCAGCCGGCGGGAAGGGCGACGCAGGATCTCCTCCCTCACCATTGGGAGTTGAAAGACTCACGGACTGGAAGGATAACATCGATTCCCCGGTACGGAGCAGGTCACCCAGTGGTCCTGAGGACAGGCCTTTAGAGGGGAAGACCATCCCACACCAGCAGCACCTCGATGCCAACGCCAACGGCAACGACTAAACAAGCGAAACTACAGGAGCACCCAGAGCTACCTTTTGGCAGTCTCACAATGCTAATGTCTCCTGTCGCCTCAACAGATGCTCGCATCTACGCCCTTAACCTTGACGATGCTAACACCAGCATCACTTACCAGTTCAACGACTCGGATCCAGTCCGAAATGTTCCCGCAACCAACAGCGTATCCGCGGTTCCAGGGTACGCAACGTGTTCCAGGAATCATCCACGACGACGTCTGCCACGTCACGAACTCCTTTTCCATTTCCACGGCCTCCATCGTCATCATCATCTCACCAGGGAGACTTCTTCCTCAGGAAGATCGTCCAATTGGACGATAATCTCACCATCAGTCTCTATAAAATAGTGCGTATGTGGAGATACTTCAATTAATTGTCGCAAGGGATATAATGTACTGACACAAAGAAGCTCTACGAGTGAATCATACCGCGTTTGTTCCAAAAGAAGGCTCTAATAGTTTCATAATTATTGTGAGCTCTACAATGATTACCGTGTATTTCGCACAAGCAGTTAATTTTCTAGGTGTATGCTTTGTCCTTCTCTCACAGTGTGTGGGTAAAATCGGCGAGGTGAAAGGCTTCGCAGCCAACGGGGACGCCATTGTGTCGTTCGGTGCCAAGAGGTACCGCCTGGTACCGGCGGCACTGAAGAAAGTACCGGACATCGGCATCGGCGATCACGTGCGGGTCAGCAGTGACAAAGCCGAGGTCGAACTACTGCAGGAAGGTCACGGGGGCTACAACAGCGATATGGATGCTGTGAGTTTTATTGTTTTCAGCTTAATAAAATATCCTCTTACTAACAGTTTTAGTGATGGCAAATCCACATACTTAAGATTTTCTTCATGTGACATGCTTTTACAAGCCTTCACTGATTTAGTTGCCCTATTTCTTTGTAGTTTATTTGAACTGAGTGTTACTTCAAAATAGCGGTTCCAAATATTATTGCCACATTTTCAAGGCGTTGTATGCAATGTATGTTGCACACCCATCTATACGATATGTTTGTGCAAAGCTTTACAGAATTTGCAGCCCCTCTATTTAGTTTATTTTAACTGAGTTTCTTCAAAATATAACTGCCAAATATTATAACCATATTCCAAATTTTGTTGCATGCATCGCATTTTGTACACCCCTTCAGTAAATATGTAAAGGGCTTCGGCCAAAGTGACAAATAAACATTTGTATCCGTATTCGTATTCTTATTGTGGTCTGCAGGCGCATTTCCTTTCCTCCCAATAGTAAAAACAACAACAAAAGGTCATTGGATAAGTATCATAACAGGCCCTCATATCATAACAGTATCATAACAGACCCTCATAATTATGATGCTTGTTAATAACATGGGTATTAAATCATTGCGGGTGCCAAAAAAAGGCGATTTTGGCAGCAAGGTTTAAAAAAAATTTCAAACCAAACGATTCGTATTCGCATTCCCATTGTGTGCTGCAGGCACTAGGCAAGGTGGGTGAGGTGGTGAAGGTGGACAGTGACGGGGATGTGGTGGTGCTGTTCGGTCAGCAGAAGTGGCTCTTCAACCCTGCCTCACTCAAACCCACACCCGGAGAGGCCACAGACTCCGTCACTGTGGAGGTCACCTCAAGGCCCGAGCTTCGCAGAGGTACAGAAACATAGATCGAAATGTGCATAATTAACATAATGCTCAGACAGCTCTATTTGGTAAACGATTAAGCTACTAGTACTATGCACTTTTTTTGGTTATTTTTGTATATGACATTTTTATTTTTATGTAACTGCCTTTATATTAAGAAAATACATCGAAATTGATGTAGAAGGGCTTAAACTTTGCCCAAAATATTTGTTAGGTCTGTTTAGTGTTTAAAATACAGAATGTTCACGAAATGTTCATGTAATGTGGTTTGCAAATGATATCTGGTTTAAACGTTTTTATTGTCTTTACATAACAAACATACATAGCAACAAAACTGAAGCAACAACAAGCTAATCATATCTCAAGAACTAATCGAGATAAAGACTTAAAATTTTGCACACTTCTTTTTTAAACTGTGGCCTGTTGCATGAACCTCAAATCGGGATTCTTTTGTGCAGCTAAACGGTTTTTTTAATGTGTATATTTGTTTTCTTGTAATGCGAGTAGAAAAATATATAATAGACCTACCTGCTTTCTGTTTGGTTCATGCAACAAAACTGTCCATTTTCTTTGTTTGGTTGAAATTTGAAAGCTCTCCAATGATTAGATTTGTCTTAGTCAGTGTCAAAGTAAATAAAGCAATTTTCATGTCCGCGACGTAAACATTATGTATTTTCACCTCTAAACACACCTAAAAAAATAATTTCTGCAAAGTTTAAGCCCTTCTACATCAATGTCAATGTATTTTCTCATAAAAATAAAACAATAAAAAGGCCATATAACAAAAATGACAAAAAAGTGTCTCGGCTTAGGTGGTACTAGTGTTCTGCGCGTTTGAGCGATGAACTATATCGAAAGATATCCACTTGCGGCTTAGCATGATCGATCGATTTGTTGCGCATTGCGTTAGCGCAAATATCAATCGATATTAACGTCATCGGTGGATATCAAAAATAGAGCTTATAGACGTATTCAAATTGTTTTTTAATGACCATCGAGATCATTATGACAACTTTATTTTTACAATTTCGTGGCTTAAATTTTTTTTAAAAAGTTGAAACGTGCTGTGCCAACCAACCATACCAACAGCAGCCACATTTATGCTATGGGATTTATGCGTGTTAGAAATTCCTGAAACAAAGAAAACGTAGCAAAAATCATCTGCAGAATGAAGTTGGCTGTCGACAGTACAATCGCATATGGTTGCTGTTTGCATAGTCTAACCAACAACACGTTTCGGGCCAGCGAGTCTGCTCTACCGCTTGCAAAGTCTATAATTATGAGCTACACAGCTCGGGTTAGCTGCTTAGCCGACTTCCAGCTGGCTGGTTTCACTTTCACCCCTCTAGTCTACAAGACACTTTCACGCTTTTCTGCCAAGCAGAGCAAGCTGCTCTCAGTTAACTTACAGCATAGCTTAGCCTACTAAGATCAAGCCGTTTCCAGTCATAGCCAGCTACACATCCAAAATTCATGATAATTGTGAGAAATGCCAGCATGGGAGGTGCTACACATTACTCTGTTGTGAAATGTTCGACGAAAATTCATCGTTGCAAAGGCCCGACTTTTCATAAGATTCCAAAAAAGGTGGCAAATACGAAGAATGGAGACAGCTGTTACTACACAAGATCAATCGAAAAGACAAAGAATTCAATCCTGATACAGCTGCAATTTGCTCAAGACATTTCAAAGAAGAATGCTTCAAATCTGGTGAGTTGTTTCAATGCTTATTCAGATTGTTAGTTCAGATTGTCAGTGAACTTTTATTAACAACAAAGAGAAGAGAAGTCAGGAAACTGCATAGATTGAGATTTTACTAATATTACTGCAATGCTATTTGAGTATGCATGCGTTTTTGTGTGTGTGTTTTTGCACAAGTACGTGTTAAAATGCACATGTGGTCATGCATCTGTGCGTGTATGTTTGTGTGCACATTTTCTTCTTTCTCAATTACTTTGAAGCGTATTGTATGTTGATGCTTGAATGTTTGTTTGGCTGTACCAAGTGCATCTCTCTCTCTCTCTCTCTCTCTCTCTCTCTCTCTCTCTCTCTCTCTCTCTCTCTCTCTCTCTCTCTCTCTCTCTCTCTCTCTCTCTCTCTCTCTCTCTGTGAGTGTGTACGAGTGAGAGAGAGAGAGAGAGAAAAGAGGGAGAGGGTCAGGAGAGAGAGAGAGAGAGAGAGATAGAAGAGAAAGAAAGGAGGGAGAGGAACAGGAGAGAGAGCGAGCGAGCGAGAGAGAGAGAGAGAGAGAGAGAGAGCGGAGAGAGAGAGAGAGAGAGAGAGAGGAGAGAGAGTCAGGAGAGGTCAGGAACGAGAGAGAGAGAGAGAGAGAGAGAGAGAGAGAGAGAGAGAGAGAGAGAGAGAGAGAGAGAGAGAGAGAGAGAGAGAGAGAGAGAGAGAGAGAGAGAGAGAGAGAGAGAGAGAGAGAGAGAGAGAGAGAGAGAGAGAGAGAGAGAGAGAGAGACTGCAGGTGAATAAACATGTAACACAACCACCCTTTAGTGGACACATACACATTTATAACAGCACATTTTTATTTGGTTTTCCTTCAGATAGTTCTGTAACATTTATTTCATTTGCATTGCTGAAATAGATGGACTATGCACGCACTAAAAAGATGGTGCTTCATTTATGACAGGAGATAATTGTTTGCGACATTAAGAAAATCATCTGAGTGAATCAATTGCAGCTTGGCTATGACGTTTTCTGTATAATTACATACACACGCACTCTCACACTCACACACACACACACACACACACACACACACACACACACACACACACGCGCGCGCGCGCGCGCGCGCGCACGCACGCACACACGCACACGCACACGCACACACACACACATAATTATAGAGTATTCTTTTACAGAAAGCAGCATCACTTATCAAATGCTAGTAGCACTAAATGGAAATTGTTTTACAGTTAACGTGTCATCACAGGTGACGATGGCAGACGATACCTCATTCCAGGAAGTGAGCCAACATACTGCAATAAAAAAAAAGTAACAACAACAAAAAGCCCACATGAACATTATAATATATGCACATGCTATGAATAAACATATGTGCATGCATCAGGTGACCTAATATGAATTCCCTATTATATAAAATAATGTGAACAATAAACGTGCTGGCAAATAAAAAGGTACGGATAAACACAATTACACACACACACACACACACACACACACACATAATAATGCACATGACTTGATTTCAGAAAGGAAAAATGTAAATGGAGGGAAGATGAATTCTAAGCCACCACCATCCACCCACAACCAATCTACTGTACCATCTAAAACTCTCACCCCTATTACCCAGAGTTGACTGATATCCTGCTCAGACTGACATCAGCATGACTTTACAGTATATGCCATAATTTTTCAGACTATAAGGCAATGCTTTTTTTCTCAGACTAAGAGAAGTAAGACCCCGGTGCCTTATAATATGACATAATAATATTAGAATAGAGAATAACAAGATGTTTTTTGTGTTTTTCAGCTTCATACAGAGATAGAAGGCATCACTCCGGGAAAGCTCTCCACCGGTTGAAGAAGACAGTTGTCTGATGTTATCACTGCTAGACCTGTGGAAATTTCCCCAAGCCTTTTCTGCTGCAGAACTGGGGAATCTCCCTTGCTCTACAAGGCA
Organism: Phymorhynchus buccinoides; assembly: GCA_017654935.2. Classification (NCBI taxonomy): domain Eukaryota; kingdom Metazoa; phylum Mollusca; class Gastropoda; order Neogastropoda; family Raphitomidae; genus Phymorhynchus; species Phymorhynchus buccinoides. Next base: position 17,192,291 of record CM065698.1, on the reverse strand, counting down.
TCGGTTTAAAAAGGTCCACACAGTCCATATCTGAAAAGAGAAAAAACAGGCATTTTGACAAAGAAGGGATTTTGTTTTAACCTTTTGTTTTACATCACATTTGCACATTAAGTGCAAAACGTTGCGAGATATTAGTGATTAAGTGTTTTTTGGTTTCAAGTCCCTAATCAGTATGACCTTGCCCCTGCAATAAAACTAAAGCAATCATGTGTTAGCTAATATCCCCTCAATCTTGTATATTAAAAGTGATTAAAAATGCAGACGAACGGACGGATGAACTGACAAAACAAAAACAATACAGTACTTCCGAAGCTTCACTCTGGAACTAAAAAACCACAAACAATTGATTTTATTATGAATTTTGAATGCTTAATGTGTACACAACATTACATGTGTGCAGATATCAAGTGCATAAATGTTCTCTCTCTCTGTGCAGGCTATGTGGGTGTGGGTGTGGATGAGGGGCACGCATGCTGTTTTATTTTGTTCTTGGTGCATTATTATATTGCACACATATTTCTTAAAATACCATCAGCAAAAATAGGCATACCTCTTCATTGCAAGTTACACTGATGTTTATTTGTGTCTGCACATAGATCTGCTTAATGTCTCAATAAGCTCAGTTGTATGTAAAATGTGTTGATTACATTACAAGACTGTGTGTACAAAGTAAGCTGTATGCATTGTTTTTAATAAATAGTATGTTTCGATGAAGGTGTAATGGTTTGAAGGACTGCCAGGAGATAAATATTTTGTTATTATGCCTTGATGGCGTGTATTGAATACAGTTCTGCATTATTGTTATTGTTCAAGGCTGGACAAACTTTTACTTGCCCAAAAACATTTTACTCCCACCTCCCAAAAAAAAACACGGTAAGGGGGGGGGGGGGGGGGGGGGGGGGGGAGAGAGAGAGGAAGGAAGAGAAGAGAAAGGAGAGGGAAAAAAAACATAGTGGTAAAGAAGAGAGAAAAATAAATGATACCCCCATGGGGATACCGGGGGTCTTCCTACAAATAGTGTCCCCACCTTCTGGAAGTTCTGTGCTTGTAACTTCCTCTAACCTGTCTCTCTCTTTAACTCCTTGCCCTGTGTCATCTACCATCTTTCTGATTTTTGGCTCATTCTCCTGCCCTTTTTCTAAAAAGATAATCTTCCATATAGTTTTCTCCTGTGAGCTCCTCCAAAATCGAAATGTGTCGGCTGAATGCAGCGAGGACACCAGTGAAAGCTGGAAAACGGACACATATGTACCCATTGTGATCTCATGACCCAGGAATGCAGAAGAAGAAATGATAGGGGGAGAAAGGGGGGGGGAGAAGGAGAGGAGGAGATTGAGGATCATCCATGCAACCTTTCCTTTCTTTTCAGTTACACTAAGTGCTGGCATGTTGTTATCTTAGCATGTTATTATCTTAGCTTTGATAACATGTTGGAAGGGAGGGCTGGTGTGGGGAGACTCAGTCAGTCACCATGGCCATGCACTATTGAAATTTACACTCGCCAGTCGGGCAAGTTACTTCTGACAATAATCTGATTGCCCTCAGATTTTTTAAAACTAGTCTCAGACTACTGGGCTAGTAGTTTTGGCCAGCCCGGAATTCTTTTAAAATCTTTAATTATCATTGTTTATACCAGTATAACTTAATACACATATTGTCTTACCAGAAAGGCATCCAAACATCAGTCTGCTTGATTGAGGTTGACACGTGCCTTTTGTCAGTTCCTTTAGCTCACCACGCACAATGTCAGCAGTAACCTGAAAAACAACAACCAGGAGTTTATAACGTAGGTCTATAATACTGGTGATCAGTGCATGAACATATTAAGTGTTAAATGGTAACAGACTTGTATTGTAAAAAAATTATACATTTCCCTCTATTTTACCTAGAAAAGAGCTTTTCCTTTGTTTTAATTATTCACTGATTTCATGTTATTTTGTATATTATGCCATTTGTATACACTGTGCACTTTTTGTTTTTATCTCCAAAGTGTGTGTGTGTGTGTGTGTGTGTATTCAATTTAATGTGCTTCCACTAAAAGTGGTTCAGACAGTATTGCATTGCGGTCATTTTTGGCCGGTGTGGGTAAATTATGTGAGTGTGTCTGTGAGGGTGTGTGTGTGTGTGCAGGTAATGAGATAAATAATAAATTGTGTGTGTATGTGTGTGTGTCTGTGAGGGTGTGTGTGTGTGTGTGTGTGTGTGTGTGTGTGTGTGTGCAGGTAATGAGATAAATAATAAATAAGTCAGTCGTGCAAACATATCAACCACCCCAAGCCCCCCCAAAAAAAAACCCCACCCCCAAAACAACACTCTGACACAACCTACTCTTCTGAGAAAATAACTGATTTATAACTCAAAAACACTGGATAACTCAAAATAACTTTTGGGTCCCAGTAATGAGTATAATAATCTCTATCTTGAAAAGTCTTTTTAACCCAAAATATTGGCTATCTCAAAATAAAATTTCAGTCCCTTCAATTTCGACTTAACAATGAACAACGTTAAAGATAAATACTAACTGAACAAAACTGCTTAACAATTATATATTTGTGAGTGTGCGCACACGCGCGCGCACACGCACACACACACACACATTGTGTGTGTTGTGTATATATTGCAACTCATCCATGTACTCGACATAATTTTATGCAAAGTATGTTCATAAATTTATGGTCCTACTTTGACTTTCTATTTTTGTTACTGCTTTAAGTTTTGTGCTTTCAAATGGTCTAAGGTGCAAGCTAGCATATCCAATACTATAGGTTTATAGACACATGTATGCCTGTATGACTGACTGTTTATGTATCCATGAAAATGTGCATTTAAGTGCTTATTCCACTGTGTGCACGTCACTGTCACCGTGTGTGTCACTGTGTGTGTGCGTGTGTGTGTGTGTGTGCGCGCGCAACTGCCACGTTGTGTGCGTGTCAGTTACTAGTGAGTCAGTGTGTGTGTGTGTGTGCGTGTGCGTGTGTGTGTGTGTACGTGTGCGTGTGTGCGTGTGGTGTTTTCCATTAATTCTCAAATTCTATTTACATTACTTTCCTTAATGCTTCAATTTGTTTTATATTTCATGACACTTGCATGCCTGTTGGTTTTGTAATTGTAACAGCAAGCATAATTTCCTTTTATGCATTTTAAAACAAAATAAATTGATTGATTGACTTTACTTTATATACTATATAATAAACCATTGCTGTTGTGAATGATTGAGGCAGGTGTTTAGTTTATGTGTGAGAACTGATTCATTTATCCTCTACTCTCTCTCTCTCTCTCTCTCTCTCTCTCTCTCTCTCTCTCTCTCTCTCTCGAAAACTTAAACCTTGGATTTTCTGTGTGTGTGTGTGTGTGTGTGTGTGTGTGTGTGTGTGTGTGTGTGTGTGTGTGTGTGTGTGTGTATGCCACTCTGCTTTGGTAGACAGAGAGAGAGAGAGAGAGAGAGAGAGAGAGAGACACTCACGTCAAGTAGGCTTACCACTTTTTTGTTTCTTTTTTGTTGGCATTTTACAAATCAAATAGTCACAACACGTAACAAAACACATTAACGCTCACACACATACTTACACACACACACACACACACACACACACACACACACACACACACACACACACACACACACACACACACTCTTATACCTGTGCTCATATCAACAATTCAAATTTTACATCACTTTCAACCAAAAAGTATAGTACATTCAAATTAACGCAAAAGAGATAAATATGGATGCCATCGTGTGAAACTTATTGTGACATTTCAAAACCAAAAATACATTTTTCAATTTCATATCTCTTTTTTAAATATGGGATAAATTGTTCACACTGTGGGCGTTTTCCTTCACATCTGCATTTATATATAAAAAAAATTGCCAACAGCAAAATAAGGTCAAACGTACTATCAGATTTGAAGCGATCACCGCATCCAAATAACACTATGCTTTCTGTTAGAAATAAGTTTACATGTTCACATTTCAAATTCACCATGTTTTCAAATGCTTTCCAAAAATTCTTTACCCGTGTGCAGGCCCAAAAAATATGTTGAATGGGTTTTTTCATTATGACAAAAAGTACATTTATCTGAATCGGTAATGTTCATTTTTTGCAAAATCACATTAGTGCCCAAAATTCTGTGAACTAATCGCATTTGGAACCATTTTAATTTCACATCTTTTATGGTTTTTATCTTTTGCAGCGTTTCCAGCGCACTTCCACTCTGAGTCTTTCCATTTATTACAACATTTAGGTTCTTGTGCATCTTGAACAAGAATATCATAGTAATACTTGGCTCCTTTTGGAGCCGAGCAAATAACTTTTTTCAACATATTAACATAATTATCAGCTTTATGTGAAATAACAATTCCAAGCTTTCTTGCATACATTTTGACAGCACTTTTAAGTCCATGGTAAGAAACAAAATCACATAACACCATATTTCTCCATAAAGGAAGGAAACGATAAAAAAAAATTGCTATTTTCGTCTAATAAATTTCCAACAAAAACCACATCATTCTCAACCCAGCTTTGATGGAAAACACTTTTTCCACCTATCTTAATATGTTGGTTGCAAAACAAAGGTTCTGAGCAAAATTCATCAACAGTTTTAACATGAAGCGCTTCTCCCAAAACTTTATATGATTTAAATACATCTTTCCAAAAATCATTATGTCAAGTGTGCTCGCAGTTTTACACAGAGCTCCACAAGTAAGAAAGGTTCTGAGGAGGTAGACTGATCTGAGATTCGAGGAACTCTCCGGAAGGAACTCACACCAGACCACTCCAGTCAAGATTACAATACAAAAGGGACATTTATTTTGCAAACAGACAATACCAATCAAAACAATTTTAAACCCCCCCAGTTATATTCAAATTGGGCTTTAACTAACGCTCAAGGCAACTTGGATTAAGTTGTCTTACTTCTTCTCGTGACCCCATTGATCAAGACAAGCACTTGTATGCACCACTTTCACAATTGCAAGACAACTAAGAACAAATTCATGTTATGCACAAATTTCAAATAAACTAGAAGAATGAACACTAACTTAAGTAGTAAAAGAAACGAATGAAGGAAATTTAATTTTGTCTAAGTTTTCCTTGGTAGCATAAAAGGATGTTGCTGGCAGTGTCTCTCCTTGTTCTGGGATTATCAGAATCCTGATTTATCTACTTTTAGCAGTCCGGTAGAAAAGGTTCTTTACATGAGTTCTTTTTCAGAATATCCTTAATTTATTGCAGTACTTAACTTTGACACATCAGCGCACAACGAAGAAGCTGATCCCCTGAAGAAAGAAGTAGAGGACTGAACCAAGAAGTCCGCTCAGGGGTCGTCTTCCGACTGCAACCGGCAGCTCTCTTGGGCCGCCCAGGCCACTCCTCAATCCCTCAGCGATGAGGGGGTTAGCGTTGAGCCACAGGTCACACTCATCGTCCAGGTGATGCCGTCCTTGGAATGCCACCGAAAAGACGAAGAAAAAGAAGAGAAAAAGGCCTGGACCCAACCAGGATCAGTCAACTATTCACCACGGCGGCAAACAATTGTGTTTACATGTCCCTCAAGGCACCAAGGAAATTTGAATGCCAAAAAGGCATAGAAGAAAAAGTATGAATTTGAAAAGTTAAATTTCGAAAAATTAAAGTGTTCAAACTTTAACAATTTCACTACTGAAAAATTTATGAACATGAAGTCAATTTGTCTCGACTTTGTGAATAAATGTACAAATTAAAATGCTTATAGTAAATTTCGACTGGAATAATATTTTCTTAAAATTGGGAATAAAATTGGTCCTTCGCTCACAATTCATTATTCTGGACCAAAACTGAAAGTACGAGTGGTGCCCCTTTCTACATGCAACACAATCATTTTACTAAAGCCAATCCTAACAAATATATTCACACGCAAGCATACGCACTCACGACGCTTGCATCACTCACCCTTCAATGTGCACGCAACCATATCATTCAATGCGCGCGCAACCATATCATGCCACACAAAATATTCAGCTACAAGCAAAAGTAATTAAACACAAACGCGATATGCACAAGCACAAAATATTATTGCATTACGAAATACATTAAAACATCTTTTACACAAAACACAAATTGTGGCCCCAATGGTACGACCAGAACAGGGCGAGGCAAGATAGCGTATAGCTGCAGTATGGACAAGAAATTATTCCCCTTTGGAGTAAATAAAAGTGAAGTAGGAAAGTGGAAAACAAAAAGCGAGAACGATAACTCCAAAGGCTAAGCTAATAAACAGGTCAATAAATGAACACAGAAATGATTCTGTTAATCTATAAATTCAAACAAATAAATTAAACAAATTTACAATACGATACTAACCACTACCCCAGTGAAGACGTTATTTACAATAACGGCCCGGCGTAACTTCAACGAAGGACAAACTGGAACCGCGTTCTTTGAGCACCCAGAGCGACTCAGGGTCTCCTTGCTGTACGACAGCACTAGTGACTAAAGCAGGCGGGGCTGCTACTAACGTGGAGGCGATCCACCATACATGTAAGGGTGCGACCCTTACAGGAGAAAAATCAACAGCTTTCTGTCAAACAATTCCAGTCCAACAAGCGACACACAGAACAAATTGAAACAGTGTTCACAAATTTATTATAAAGAAAAAGGAAGAAAAATATTTAAAGAAAAAGAAAACGGGTAGCACGACATACACGTACAGAGCACACGCATGCACACGAGAATATTCTGTCGCACACTATCAATCTAAAGCAGGAAACTGACACGCATAGATCGCAACTTTTATGCTCAAGAGAAAGTGACAACAGGCGAAGAGTTGGTTTCTGCTGCCATAACGTTGCAGAGCGTAAGCTTTGCTCGCTATAGCGTCTGCCACGTGACACACCCTCCCCTCAAAGCGTGATAACACCTGAAGTTACACGCCAGAAACCAACTACTACGTGGTCATGCGGCTCAAATAGTCTGTAATTTCTCTTCTTCAGGCATGATGCGGCCAGGCTCCAACACGTGACCCAAAACTTTGACCTTCGCTTGGTGGGCCGTGCTGATTGATAACTGGACCTCCTGAGCCGCGTCAAAACCGCTCTCAACACCGCCGTGTGTTTTGCAAACGGGGTGGTTACTAATGGCACAGAGCCAAGAGGGACTCTTGTGTTGTATCCTCGTGGTACTGTTCCCTGACACACATCGCACGAACGGCAGTACTTTTTGACGTCAGCTCCAATACCCGGCCAATAGAAATCGCGGCGTTGCACTCTCTTCAGAGTGCGTTTCACTCCTAAATGTCCCGCCATGGAATTGTCATGTCCCGTGCGTAGAACACTCTCACGTAGACTTGGCGTTAGAAGTTGTGTACTCCCGATGTAGTATTCCTTTCCTGAAGAAATATCAGATCCTATTTTTTCAATATTATTAAGTTTTGGGCACTGAAGGCATAACAATTCTTTCCATTTATGTTTACTGGAGTACACTTTACGAATCCATGTTAATTTGAGTGCCGTCAATTGTTTTTTAATATCAGGTATGCCCATGCCTCCAAGTAAAATGTTTTTGATTGATGTTTTTCTATTGATTTTGTCTTTGTTCTTATTCCACACAAATGTGAACACCATATTTTGAATGTCCCTACATTATTATATAGTTAGGCAGTAAAATCCACAGGTGTGTAATTTTAGATAGGATGAGAGATTTAAGAATCGCCACTCTACCGAGCGGTGTAATTTGTCTTTTCATCCAAACTTTATACAATGATTTAATTTCTAGGAATTTTTCTCGAAAATTCAGATCCACACACTCTTTCAAATCATTTGTTAACCAAATTCCCAAAATCTTAAAACGCTCAGGATTCCATTCCATTTTTAAATGTGGTAAAAATTTAACACGTGAGTTTCGCATACTTCCCAACCATATAGCTTGAGTTTTTTCAGTGTTTAATTTAAGTCCAGATATTTTACTAAATTTGTCGATAGTGCTGAATGAGGCTTCGAAAGATGTTTTGTCCCCTTTCAACATTAATTCAGTGTCATCTGCATACTGAGCTATCTTGTTTTCAGTATCTTCAGTTTTAATACCTTGTATATTTTTGTTTTCTTTAATCATTAATGCTAATATTTCGACACACATTACGAACAAATACGGAGAGATGGGATCACCCTGTCTACAACCTCTTTCAATAGGGATCTGTTAACCGCCGTTTTGTCCAAATTCCGCCGTTTTGTCTATAGACAAAACGGAGGGGTTAGAACCGCCGTTTTGTGCACATTTTCTATTATGATTTGGACAAAACGGCGGTTCAACAATCGATTTTGAACCGCCGTTTTGTCCAAATGAAAGTTGCAGTTATAAAAACTCATTCTTGACAAGTTCTCATTTTAAAAAAATCTGTGTTAAATAAAATGAATAACAAGCTGACCACTGACACTGGTCACTTTGGCCTAATTTTACTGTTTGAATGCTAATTAGTGTATTAGGAACAATTGAACAATATGAACGTTGAATATGAACAATTGTTGATGTGGTTGACCAGTGGTCAGTGTCACTGACCAGTGGTCACTTTGGCCTATTTTCACTGTTTGACTGCAAATTAGTGTATTAGGAGTTCAAATGAACAAATTTTGATGTCGTTGACCAGTGGTCAGTGTCACTGACCAGTGGTCACATTGGCCTATTTTCACTGTTTGACTGCAAATTAGTGTATTTGGAGTTCAAATGAACAAGGTTTGGTGTGGTTGACCAGTGGTCAGTGTCACTGACCAGTGGTCACTTTGGCCTATTTTCACTGTTTGACTGCAAATTAGTGTATTAGGAGAGAGAGAGTCAGTGACACTGACCAATGGTCAACCACATAAAAAATAGGCCAAAGTGACCACTGGTCAGTGACACTGACCACTGGTCAACGACATCAAAATTTGTTCATTTGAACTAATACACTAATTTGCAGTCAAACAGTGAAAATAGGTTAAAGTGACCACTGGTCAGTGACACTGACCACTGGTCAACATCAACATTTGTTCATTTGAACTCCTAATACACTAATTTGCAGTCAAACAGTGAAAATAGGCCAAAGTGACCACTGGTCAGTGACACTGACCACTGGTCAACCACATCAACAATTGTTCATATGATCTCCTAATACACTAATTAGCATTCAAACGGTAAAATTAGGCCAAAGTGACCAGTGTCAGTGGTCAGCTTGTTATTCATTTTATTTAACAAAGATTTTTTTTAAGAAGAGAACTTGTCAAGAATGAGTTAACAGAACCAGTACTTAATTTTCCATTTACTGAAACTGTTGATTTTATATTTTTGTAAAATGTTTTTATCCATCGACAAAAGTCAGGTCCAGCACCGAACACATTAATAACATTAAATATGTAGTCTAAGTTTACACTATCAAAGGCCTCAAAATCTAGGCAAAGTAACAACCCAGGTTTGTTCATTTTAATAAGGTAATCCATAAGGTCATAAATTAAACGAACATTGTCCCCTAGGAATCGACCAGGTTTGGTCTTCACTAACAATAAATTTTAGAACCCACTTCAATCTATTAGCAATGCAGCTTGAACCAATTTTATATACTACATTTAAGAGAGATATAGGTCTCCAGTTAGTGATCAGGGCCTGTATTCACGTTGAGATAGCATGAGACTTAGCATGATGCTAACTTAGAAGCTCTTCCAAAAGTCCTATACTTTTGGAAGAGCTTCTAAGTTAGCATCATGCTAAGTCTCATGCTATCTCAACGTGAATACAGGCCCTGGTCTCTAGGTTTATCCCCTTTGGGTATGCAAATAATAATTGCCTCTTTCTGTGTTGTGGATAATTCTGTTTTTCTAAATCCCTCAAATTTTTTTAAAACTCCGCTGTGAAGCCATCGCTACCAGGGCTTTTGTTGTTACTCGTGCTTTTTAATGCGTCCCCAGCTTCCTCTAAAGTTATTTCCCCTTCAAGACTATCTTTTTCTTCTTGACTAAGTTTGGGTAATTCATTGACCAATTTCAATCTGGCATTGTTCTACATCTCTTCTGAAATATAATTGTTTGTAAAATGTATTTACTTCTTTGACAATGTCATCATTTCCAGTTATAATTAACCCATCTTTAGTTTTTAATTTCATTATCTGTTTGCTTATATAATTCCTCTTTTCCAATCCACAAAAGTATTTGGTTAGTTTTCCCCCATCAGCTACCCACCTGGCTTACCACTTTCAGTTCTTGTGTATTCCTCATAGATGATAGAAGTACAAGGCCCTGGGTCAGGGTCATGTCTACCCATTGGCATTGCAGCTTCATGCTGTATTTCGTCTGGTTCCTAAAACACACCCACACACAATTCACAAATAACTTAATAATAAACATGACAAACTAGACCTACACGTGTGTATGCAATGCAAAGCAGTTGGCCTACATGTAGACCTACAAACTGCAATGATTCAATGTTAGGCTAACTTTGTTGACGCCTTTCGTTCTTCTCAGACTTCTGCTGCTTTTCATTTCTTAATCTTAGCTTAATATTCGCCAACTTCAAATTCTCAGAAAATCATTAAAGCTTCACATTTTATCATTATCTACGTATGTTACAAACAAGGCATTTCAATCCAATACAAACAAAGTTGTTACCTCCAATATGAAGTTGATTCCTCCATAGCGGTAGACACGACCGGAAGAGTCGAACGTAGCATAAACAGCGCGCATGCATGCAAGCGTCTGCTTTACAGGCAAAAAGAAGAGCGGTAGGCCTACTCGGCTGGCCCGTATATTCACAGGCTATGTTTCGACTGTTTTTTTGCTTTGTTTTGATTTTGTTTTTAATATTTTTTGAAGCCACGAAAGTGCAAAAACAAAGTTGTCATCATCATCGATGATCATTAAAAAAACAATTTGAATACATTTATAAGCTCTACTTTTGATATCCACTGATGGCGCAAATATCGATCGATATCGGTGGATCGCTCGTCAGCGCAAGCAAATCGATCGATCATGCTAAGCCGCAAGCTAGTTATCTTTCGATAAAGTTCGTCGCTCAAACGCGCATGACACTAGTACCTTAATAATGCTTGGTCTTGAGTCTCGAGTTTTTGTCTCGAGTCTTGAATCTATGTCCTGAGTGTTGAGTCTTGCGTCTTTGTTTTGAATATTGAATCTTTGTCTTGAGTATTTGTTTTGAGTCTTGAGCCTGTCTTAAATCTTGCGTCTTTGTCTTGAATCTTGCGTCTTTGTCTTGAGCTGTTCTTGTTTTGAGTCTTGAATCTTTGTCTTGAGCCTGTCTTAAATCTTGTTTGTTTTGAGTCTCGAGCCTTGAGTTTTATTTGGGTTGAGTCTGGAGTCTTTGCCATCAGTCTTGAGTCTTTGTTTCCAGTCATAAGGCTTTGCCTTATGACTTGAGTCTTTGTCATGAGTTTTGAATCCTTGTCTTGATTCTTTGTCTTAAGTCTGGAGTCTTCTTGTCTGCAGTCTTTGTTTTGGGTCTCGAATCTTTGTCCTGAGCCTTTTTTTTAACCGAGCCTCAAGTCTCTGTGTTCACAAGGGTGCTTCTTCTTCTTCTTCTTCGATCGCTCAGACAGTTTCCTGTCAATTATGAGCGCCGATGCGTCATGCTGCCGTTATGTGCCTATGTTAAAAAAATAATTAGTCCCAGCATGTCCGACTTCGGCTGGAGGGGCCCTAAGCCAGCTGCTGTGGTAGCTGTTTTTGTCTTAGATCTTTGCCTTGAGTGTTAAATTTGTGTCTTTATTCTTTGTCTCAAGTCTTGATTTTTGTCTCCAGCCTCGAGTTTCTGTGTGCGCAGGGGATTCGACCCTAGGGGCCCTAAACCAGCTGCTGGGGTCGCTGTTCCTGGCTGCAGCTGTGGAGTCCCAGCAACAGAACATGGGAGGAAAGATGATGATCAAAGCTGTCATTGACAGTGATGTGACCAAAGTGACAGAACTCCTTCAACGGGATAAAGAGCTGGTGAGAGAGAGAGAGAGAGAGAGAGAGGGAGAGGGAGAAGGGAGATGGAGAGATGAGTAAGGAAGAGAGATAAAAGAAGGAAGGAATAGAAAGAGAAAAGGGCAGTGAATGAATGAACGAGTAACTTTCATTTAATGATGATAGTAGATAGAGAAGGGAACGAGAAAGAGAGAGAGAGAGAGAGGGAGGGAGGGAGGGAGAGAGAGAGAGAAAGAGAGAGAGAGAGGGAGAGAGAGAGAGAGAGAGAGAGAGAGAGAGAGAGAGAGACGAGTAGGAGAGTTCGGAGATTATGTTGGTATGTTTCACTTCACAAGGACTTGTACGTGTACAAAGACTTGTAAAGGAAGGCAATCAAGACAATCATGAAATAATCCCTTTGATTGTTTTAATTGAGGCACACGCCCAAGAACAAGGGGTGAGCGCCCTACACCTGGCGGCCAACCAGGGCAACCTTCAGATCGTTCAGATCCTTGTGGACCACGGGGCCAAGCTGAACGAGAAGGACAGCGACGGGGACACGCCCATCTTGGCGGGCATGTGAGGTTCTATGACAATGTTGTTGTTGTACCCTGGCTAAAAGACTCCAGGGATCATCCCAACAGCCACAGCACTTGAACACTATGGTACAAACGCACCGGCTAGGGATGAGATAATTACATGTGTGACCGTGTTTGATTACCCCGCCACGTTAGCAGCCACATTCCGACTTCAGAAGATTTTGGAGACTGATGATGTTATGCTAGGAGCATGGCTAAAGACAATCCCAGCATAACTTTGCAGAACATAACAACATTTTGATTTAGCTTGGTATGACACAGCCTTAAGATTGCCCAAAACTCGAGGTTCATTTTCAGTGGAAGTTTCTGAGTTTGATCTACGACCAAAAAGGAGTATAGTTTTTATATGGAGTTTATTTTTACCTCCACTATTTAAGCACATTCCAGGTTAGCCGAATGCAATTTCTCAACTGCTATCTGGAAGAACCGACTGTCAAACACACACACACACGCGCACGCACGCACACACACACACACACACACACACACACACACTTGAGGGCAGGATGAAAAAAAGCTTTGTTAGCTTATTCTTTAACCCTCAATAAAGATGATTTTGACTTGACTTGACTTGACACTCACACACACAAGCACGCACGCGCACACGCACACGCACACGCACACACACACACACGCCGCGCGCACACTTATTCCTTCGCGCACGTTATAGAACCCAGTGACAACGAAAACGTAACTGTTGTCCTTTGGTCAAACTTAACACCACTTCCCCATTAGTCACACGAAAACCGCATGCAACAAAAGGTGGCGCACACTAGCTGCGACGCTCTCTCCGGGTGCTGAGAAATCTCTCCCCAGGGACTTCCCTAATCAAATGACAGGGGAAACTATACATCGCGGACAGTAATATACAGGTTTTTCTAACAGATAAAAAGATGTTTTAAGTTATTTATTGGTTGTCTTGGGAGAAAAAAGAGGGGGACCCCCCGGTCGGAGAGTCTCAACATACAATGAGGGGAGCGATACGCAAGCCATCCTTGCGTCAGCAGCCCCCAGCGGGCCCACCCCAACAAGGGGGAGACCGGCTCGTGATTTGAGGGGGGGGGAGAAAGAGAGAGACAGAGAGGGAAGGTAATAACAATAAATGTTATTTGATCTATAGGAGATACAGTCTATCTACTATCATCATTTTAAAAAAATACAACAGCAAGAAACAAAAGAAAAATACCAACAGTAAATCAGAGAGAGCTTTAGACAAATCGACATTTTTTATTGTCATTACCAAACAAGGTCTGGTGACAAGCGGGGGAGGGGGGGGGGGGGGGGGGGGGGGGGGTAAAATGTATCAACTTCATAACAAATAACAAATAGAAAGCAACAACAAAAAAACAAGTGCAACGCTGAGCGTCTGGAGCGTCGCAGCATCGCCGAGCTACTCCGAAATTGGAATGTGTCGGCTGTACACACAGCGGGGAGACAATTGAGAACTGAAAACAGGACGCACGCCCGGACGGATGGACGGCCGGAAAGAAGTGGAACATAGCGGGCCTGTGACACAAAGGGCCTAGGGCACAGCGGGTAATGTAAAACTAAATACATCAGTGGATAGCTTGCATCTTGGCAAACTAGTATACCAAATTTGATGATGATAGACTGAATATTTTTTGAGAAAAACGGCGGGCCTGTGACACAAAGGGCCTAGGGCACAGCGGGTAATGTAAAACTAAATACATCAGTGGATAGCTTGCATCTTGGCAAACTAGTATACCAAATTTGATGATGATAGACTGAATAGTTTTTGAGAAAAACGGACGAATAACCGGACGGAGGCACGCCGGACGGACGGACGGACGCCGGACGGACCAGACAGACTCTTATTCCGTTTACTTGGCCTACAACTTCTCTTTTCTAACAACCTTCCATACACACACGCACGCACGCACACAACGCACGCACGCACGCAAGAACACCCCCCCCCCCCCCCACACACACACACACACACAAACACACACACACACACACGGTCGGATATGTTGTTACCTAAATATACAAACTACATAAGAGAAAGATAACTCGACCAACAACAATCAATTATACAAACATGATTTCACTCCCTGTCCCCCTCTATTTCACTGTCTCTCTTTTCATATAAATGTAGGTCATAGCAGTCATTTATATAAACGTAGGTCACATTAGTCATTGAATATAAAGAAACTACAATAGCAACAAACAAAAGAAAAATACCAACAGTAAATCAGAGAGAGAGAGAGAGAGAACTCGGAACTCGGAAAGTTTAATTGGCCTTGGGCCACAATACAATATTTGGGAGGGGAGACAAGGGGTAAAAAAAAAAAATCAAAATTATCATCAGCAATAGACATTACAACAGCATGCACATTCGTTCTTGCAGTTACTATAATAATTATATATAATAGCAATTATATTACAACAGTTAATCCAACAGTTATGCAGCTTAGCTGTCAATTACATTCAGTCGCTTAAACAACCCTTAATGACAATGACTCTAACTTAAAATTAGTCTTTTCCTTCTATTTATTGTATGAAATATAAATCTGGACAAGTTATGTCTATGGTCTGAATTTGTTGCTTTGAGCAATGTACAAATGGAAACATTAGCTGATTCATTGAGAAATTTAGTTCTTAAATCCTTATAAGTAGAACATTCAAATAAGAGATGATGTTCATTTTCTGTTTGTTTTTTACAAAATATTTAGACTGATCAGAAGTGGAATATTAAGCGGAAGGGTGTTTAACCTGTGCAACGGCTACTCGAAAGCAAAATGAATCCATGTTTAAAATATATGTTTCTCTTTCAAAGACTGTCTTAAATGTTCTATAATTATCATATCGGTCACGGTCTCTGATAGTTCCCGACCATTCTTGTATAAACAATAAGTCTCAATAAGTCTTTGTTTGAAAATGCTTAAAAACATTTTTGTATCCTTGCTGCAACCACACAATGCTAAAGCCAGTTAAACATAACATTTATCTTATTTTGGACACCCAACACTGCCCACCAGATAAATCTATATATTTTAGAAGCATCCGGTAAGCCTTGCTGGGCATCCTATTAGCATCCATTTCAAGAACCCTGAACCAGTATCTGATGCATGCACAATAAGAATTTACATAGAGCGGATATCTTGCTAACTCACCATACATTATTTTGTTTGGGGTTTCTTTCAGGCACACCTAAAAATCTTTTACATGCTAACATGCTACTCTATTCAACCCTCAAATTTCTGCTGAATATAAAAGGATTGGTTGAATCTTGCTGTCCAAATTTTTAAAGAAAGTATTAGCTGTCATTTCTTTACATTTACTGAAAACTCTATTAATCTGTCAGACTACCTTTCTCCCTTTAGTTGCTAAATGCAAAGTGCCCCTTTTAGCACTGTTCATAGTTGTGAAATGGTATCCTAAGTAACATTAACTATTAACCACTTCTAAGATGTTCCCTTTGTAAAACCATTTTTCTTGTGCAATCCCTAAGTACCCCCCTTTACGAAATACCATAACTTTAGTTTTGTCAATGTTTACACTAAGTTTCATATGATCTTACAGTTGCTTAAAATATGTAACTGATTTTGAAGACCAATAGGAGTGGTCGATAGCAAAGCTACGTCATCTGTAAAAATTAATATAAATAATTCCATTATATCAGGAAATAGTTGAACACCATGCTTACCATTTTCATTGATATTGTTTGCTAATTGATTAATAAAAACTGAAAATAAAGTTGGGCTTAAAACGCAGCCTTGACGAACTGCAATAGGTGTTTCAAACATTTCTGTCAATTCACAGTTTGCCCGTACACATGCAAGTAAAGAAGAGTACATGAAGAGTGGCAAGAAAGTTTCCTTCAACGCCTTGGTTTTTAAGACACTGTAATAGTTTGTCATGTCGAACACTGTCGAAAGCTTTTCTAAAATCTACAAAAGCTACATATAACTCTGCCTTTTCTATTTAAGCATTTCTGTATCACTCTTGTAAAGTAAATATCTGATCAATTGTAGAATGCTTTTTACGAAAACCCGCTTGACATACGGAAATTAATTCATTGCTGTCTAACCAATTATAGAGTCTTGTAATAAGAATAGTAGTATAACACTTGGATATAACGCTAAGAAGTGAAATCCCCCGATAATTATCCGCATTACTAGGATCGCCCTTTTTGAAGATTGGAATGATTACAGCTTTTGCCCACTCCTGAGGGTAAATTCCAGATGTAAAAATCTTATTAAATAGTTTAGTAAGGAAACTGTGTTTTGACCACCAGTTTTTATCATCTCTGCAGAAATATCTACACCACAGGCTTTACCAATATTCAGTTTACCAATAGACTGAGTTACTTCTGTTTCTGTCATTTAGAACATGCTCTTTTTCATCAAGTACATTAGCTTCAGTATTAATGTTAGTGTTTTCTTAGAGAGAGAGAGAGAGAGAGAGAGAGAGAGAGAGAGAGAGAGAGAGAGAGAGAGAGAGAGGGAGGGGGATAGGGAAACATCAGGCCTACTTTCACTTCGAATGCCTCCGTGTGTTGACTGGCCGAACACCGTGGCCGTACGAGTGATCGACACTTCAACAAGCGTCGTCTCTGCCCGAGTCAAATCTTTGACACTCAGCTCGGTTTTGTTGTTTGTAGCGAAGACATTTGTTATGTTCTGGGTGTTTTTCGGTGCAGCTAACGCCGATTGCGATGCGTGTTGTTTGATTCACTGCTCTCAAAGATCAAAGTTATGCTCCTCCTTTTGTTTTTCGTCTCTTGCAATTTTTGGAGAAGTGGATTCCAATTTGTACGAGATTCCGATTTCTACTGGCTGTCAGTACAAATCGGAATTCCGACTAGAAAAAAGCCAGTAGAAATTAGAATTCCGATTTGTACTAGTAGGATTCCGAATCGTACTGGATTCCGATTTCTACTGCGACATATACATAACGATGACGTCATGTTTCTTGGCAACAGTGTATTCTGTTTGTTTGTTATTCCTTTTGCTCACGTGCATTTACACTAATAATAATAATGACAACAATACCCTGTGCGCTTTACAAATTGAAATATAAATAGAACATCAGACATGAAGTAAAATAAGAAAATAACAAATAACATACACTTGATATTTATGTTTATACATAAGATAAACTACAAGATAACATGGTCCACATAATGCAAACGGCAACACATTCGTAATATAGTAACAGATTAAAACATACTTACTAAAACATAATGGGCATATAACATACACTTCGTAATAAAAGGGTTAAGGACAAGGGGAGAGAGGATGGGAAAGAAACAGAGAAAGATAGGGGAGAGGGTCAGGAAGAGAGGAGGGAAGAAAGTGGAGGGAGCGAGAGAGAGAGAGAGAGATGGCGGGGGAAGGAATCACGCACACGCGTACGCACACACTCATGTACACCCGCACACACACCTCTCGATCTCACTCCACCCACACTCACACCCACTACTTCTACTTTCTTCTTTTCATTTCCTTCATAAAATTATATCCTGCATCCTTTCTTTTCGTTACCTTCTTCTGTTCTCTGTGTCAGGGCTGGGTGGAAAAAACCGTTATTGCTTATCTCATGTTCCCTGGAATGTATGTTTCATGAAATTTCATGTTGGTGTGTGTGAAGGAAACACGAGCTAGTGGTGGAATACTTGATGTCCAAGGGCTGTGACGTCACAGTACCCAACGAGAGTGGACAGACCGTAGCCCACAAGGCGGCGCTGCACAACCACCATCAGATACTGAGAGAGCTGATCAAGAGAGGGGTGGACCTTAACGTCATGGTCAGTGATGATGATGATGATGATGATGGTAATGATGATGATGATGACGATAGTCCTAAAAAAATTACCATCAGACTCTGAGAGATCTTTTTGAAAAAGGTGTTGATCTTTATGTTATAATCAGTGACGACGATGATCATAATAATACCGATGCCTGCAGAGCATGATTGTGAAGGGTCCTTCACAGTCATCATTAGACACTGATGGATCTAGTAAAAAAAATAATTATGTGGCAATAAAATTATCACTTGTTCAACATTGACCACTTTCTCTCCCCGTCCAGTAACACGTAAAGACCAGCAGCCAAAAGGTGGTGCTGCATTAGCGGCGACCCTCTCTCCAGGTGACAGCAGCCAGAATTCAAATTCTGACACAAGTGTCTGTGATTAGAATACAATACAATATAATTATGCAGTTCAATACAATACAATGCAATGCGTGTGTGTGCGTGCATGCGCGCGCGTACGTACGTGTATAATTTGTTTTTATGTGGTGTGTGTTTGTGGGTGTGCGTAGGCGTCTGTATGTGCGTTGGTGTATGCGCGCATGTGTGTATGCGTGGGTGGGTGTCACTGTGTGCTTGCGTACGCGTGCAAAATTGTGTGTGGGTAGGACGGGGATGGGGACACGCCTCTTCACGACGCTATCAATCAGGGAAGTCACGCGGCAGCCGAGGTGCTGATTGGCTGGCCCAGGATCAACATTCGGCGAGCCAACAAGAAGGGGTTCACCCCTCTGCACTTCGCCGCTCTCAAAGACACACCGACGTCAGCATTTTAGTTTCATTGTATAAACCGCCTAGTTTCCGCATTTCAAACACCCCCTTACCCACCACCCTTAAAACATACAGTATCATCACTACAAATTCCTCGTAAACCTAATCATGAACAACCTTTTATGTACGTGTATGTATCTCATAAACGTTCACTGTTCTGTACATAAGTTTTCTCATTATATGATTGATAGGTTTTTAAACGTAGCCCCAGGCTGTTCAACTGTTTTCTAATGCTTTTAGTTCGTTGTAGTGATTGTATGAAGAAGCGTGTTTGTGTCAGTGATGATGTCAGACAGCCAACTTGATTTGACAAAGATTGCATACAATTTAAATCGAAGGAATAAGAAATCAAGAGGGAGGCAAAAATTTGCCTATGAAAGAAAAGAGTATAAAAACTTGATTAAAAAGAAAAAAAGTAGCTTTAGACGGGAGAAAGCAAAACGGTTAGCATCTTTTGGAAATGATTCAATGCATGTCAGGGAGGAAGAAATCCCATATTTGTTCAGAAATAACGGACCAACATTGGCTTGACCACTTTAAAAATCTGTTCAATATGGAAGCAGTCCAAATAAATAACCACAGCATTGGATATCCAAATTCTAATTGCGATGATTTAAATGCACCTATCACTGAGGGGGGGAGTTAAAAAATGGCAAATCGTGTGGAATCGATCAGATTATGCCAGAAATGGTAAAACTAAGTAGTGATCTTTCAATTGTTTTTTTTACTACACTTTTTGATAAGGGTTTATATCCGGAAGAATGGACGAAAGCTATCATTGTGCCAATTTTCAGCAGAAAACTATAGAGGGGTTTCATTATTAACCCTTTCACCGCCAGATGTTCTTCAGTATATAAAAAAATACCATTAAGCTTAACTGGGTGAGAACAATACTATCTGCAATATTGGGAATTCCTCTGTGAAATATATAACATTACCTCCCAAAATTAAGAAAACAGGGTCTTTGGATAACAGGCCCTGATTTGATGCCTTTTCAGTGACATGGGTGTTCAACCATTGTGGTGCATAAATGCGACATTGGCGGTGAAAGGGTTAAGTTTAATAAGCACATGTTATACAATGATACAAAAGGCTTGTAAAGTGGATAGAAATAAACAGAAAGCTAACAGAGACTCAGGCCGGGTTTAGAAAGGGATATTCCACTTTTGACCACATTTTTACCTTAAATACAATAATAGAAAAATGTTTCTCAAAAAAAGGTGGAAAACTTTATGCTTGTTTTGTAGGCCTGAGAAAAGCGTTTGATTCTGTTCGGCATAAACCATTGTTTGAAATTTTGAGTAAATCTGGTATACATGGTAAGTTAATGAAAGCTATCACATCTATTTATAACTCAGTAATCTCTTGTGTCAGAATTGAGGATCGTCTCACATAGTTTTTCAGTTGCCCAGTCGGTTTAAGGCAAGGCTGCATTCTCAGTCCAGAACTTTTTTCTATTTTTATTAATGAAATTGCAGCATCTGTGGACGAAATTGGTACACATGGCATCCAACTTTTACCTAGTCTTGTGGAGTTATTTCTTCTTTTGTTTGCTGATGATATAGTTCTTTTGTCTGATACCGCCAGAGGTCTTCAAAACCAAATTAACCTTTTAATTGAAGCATGTAAAAATCTGTATATATCAATACAAATAAAAATAAGATCATGGTTTTTCGAAAAGGAGGATTTTTGGGTAAAAATGAGAATTGTTTTTTGAATGATTCAGCTTTAGAGGTGGGAAATATATATAATTATTTAGGATTTGTATTCACAACAAAAAGGAGTTTGCATAAATGTGTGGATGCTCTGGCGGTTAAAGGCAAAAGAGCTTGTGTAGATTGTGTGAAACATATTTGTAAACTAACAGATATTTCAAAATCTTGCTTTTTTAAGATTTTGGATACGCAAGTACAGCCAGTATTGATGTACGCAGCTGAAATGTGGAGTTTAAACAGATTTGAGAACATTGAGAAAGTACACACCTTTGCGTGCAAGTGATTTTTAAAAGTACCGTTCAAAGTACCAAATAAGTTTGTTATGGGAGAAAGTGGTCGTTATCCATTGTATGTTAACAGTTCTGTTAGATATATCAAGTATTGGCTTAAGATTTTAAAGATGGATATGTCTAGACTTCCAAGATTGGCTTATATTATGTTAATGAACCTAGACGAGAAAGGGAAAGCATGTTGGGCTAGCTTAGTAAAAAAAATACTTTGTTCAGTTTGGGACTTGGATATGCATGAAGTAGCATTTTTGTCCTTGTTTAAGCAGCGACTAAAAGCTCACTATACTCAGGAATGGGATAGCTCTGTAAAGTACAAAGATATATACATACCGTCTTTTTAAACAGTCTTTGGAATGTGAACCGAAATTTTCAGTTTCTTGATTTAAAATGTTTTCGTGATGGAATTGTTAACTTAGAATAGGAGTATTACCTATCAATGGTTCTTCTTTTAGAACAACATTCAGTGAATGTCCTGTTTGTAAGGTAAAAGAGGATGAAAACCACTTTATATATGTCTGCTCGTTATATAATGATATGAGACTGAAATATTTGAGTGAACTTGGTCAATCGTATACTGATATTTTGTGTAGCGGATCTGTGTTTCAAATTTGTAAATTAGCTTTATATATTTTCTATTCCCTTCGTATACGGACACGTATGGATGAGTAGTTGGAAGGTTAACCATGTTTCTAGTCTAGTGTTATTTTGACTTTTTGTACCTTGACCCTGTTTCTATGGGCTAATGGCCTAAAGGAATTAAAACTTTGTTCATTGTTTGTTTCTCTCTCTCTCTCTCTCTCTCTCTCTCTCTCTCTCTCTCTCTCTGACCTTATTGTTCTGTCTAATGAAAATCACAATTTGAAGACCTTGTCAATATCAATATGCTTGATTAAGTTAATGCTAGGACAGACGCCAATGGATGGTAATGGTCTCAATACTATTGACGTATTTCACTCTTTCCCCATGGCAACACAGTGACATGCAAGTAATCTTTGCGAGTGGTTACCACTGTGTTGTCATGGTGAAAGAGTAAAAAATGTTCACGTGTACAGTACAGAGACCTTAACTTGCCAATGAACTAGGAACACATTCATATGGCAATGCCGTCTTGGTTTTTGTTTTAAATTCCGCAACAGAATCGCGGAACTGCTAGTGAAGAAAGACCGCATGGTTGTGGACGAGCAGAAAGAGGACGGGTTCACGGCCTTGCACGTGGCGGCTATAAACAACCACACTGACATCATGAAGGTGCTGCTGGACAAAGGGAAAGCGAAAGTAGACATGAGGACCCAGAAGAAGCAGACGGCGCTCCACCTGGCGGCAGAACAGGCCTACATGGATGCCATGCAGCTGCTTCTCAAACATGGTGAGTTGGCTCGCTGAGTATTGGTTTAAACATTACCAACCACAGTACAGACAGCAAAAATGTATCAGCAACAAGCTAGAAGCTTATATTGAGCATTGTATTACATTGAATTGTATAACCCCCTCCCCCTCCCTCTCCCCGTCTTTGTCTTTCATACAAATAGTTCCCCTACCTTCTGGAAGTTCTGTGCTTGTAACTTCCTCTAATCTGTCACGCTTTGTTTCTGGCTTTTCTCTTTGCCTGTTATTGTCATCTTCTACCTGTCTGAAATATATTGGTCCATTCTCCTGCTTTGTTCAAATAACTCTTACATCTATAATCCACATCTCTCTGTCTGCCTCTCATTCTGTCGTCTGTCTGTCACAGCTGTTTCATTGCAGACACAGTTGAGCTGTTTAGACTGAATCTAGAAATCTTAGATAAAAACTACAACCAAGCATTTCTTCTTTAAAATATTTTGGTTGTATGTTCTTCATAGCATTTTTGGCTTGAAAACAGTCCTGAAACTAAAAGTTCCTCTCGGAGTCTGTCTCTCTCTGTCTAGTGTCTCTATGTCTAGTGTCTCTCTTCTGTCTGTCTGTCTCTCTCTCTCTCTCGCTGTTGTTCAGGGGCTGACGTGAACGCCAAAGACATCGATGGAGATCGACCACTGCACATCGTCATGTGCTCCTTCACACAGGGAGGAGACGAACTCAGGGTAGGCATAATAAGAATTATTATGATGATGATTATAATAATAACTAGAGCGTTAAGACGCTAAATCACCAACCGCGCGGCAGCGTTTTCGGCTCCAGTGACCTTGACCTTTGACCCATGACCTTCATGATCGAACTTGGCCTAGATCTCTCCATTACCTACCCGCATGCAAAATTTGAGCATACTAAGTCCATCCGTTCAAACGCTAGAGAGGATACATATATAGTCCGCCTCAGACACGAGTGAAAACATTACGAATCCGCTCTGTACGATCGCGGTTGGTAATAATCATCATCATCGGCGCGTCGTTTTCGTTATCGTGGTCGTCATCATCGTCATTGGCATCAATATCATCATCATTATCATCGTCATCATCATCATTATTATCATCTTCATCATCATCATCACCGTTATCATTATTATCATCATCGCCACTATCACTGCTATCATCATCATCACCATTATCAGCTTCATCATCATCATCATCATCATCATCATCACCACCATCATTATCATTATTATCATCATTATCACCACTATCACTGCTATCATCATCATCATCATCATCATCACCATCATCATTATAAATATTATCATCATCATCACCACTATCACTGCTATCATCATCATCATTATTATCATCACCATCATCATCACCACCGTCGTCATCATCATCACCATCCTCTTTCTCGTCCTCATCATCTTGATCATTGTCATAATATTATCATTATCATTCTTCTGCTCCTCAGTTACAGAGCTTCAGATTGCAATAGGGACCCGGAACAAAGACCGGCATTGACCCCTCATTTTTGTGCAGCCAGGGCTCATACGACCTATGCGAAGCCTGAAAACAATCTGAAGCTCCACAGTAACCGTGACTCTCCTGTCCTCCTGTCCTCAGCTGCTGATGGCGTTGCTGGGTCAGACCAACAGGCTGAAGGAGGAGGAGAGGCTTCGCATCTCCTGCTACCTGCTGCAGTCCGGGGCAGACCCCGAGGCCCGCAACGTCCAGGGCAAGACCGCCCTCACCCTGTGCGGCAGCCAGGTGATTGTGGACGGCGTGCGGAGATTCCTGGAAGCTAAGTAAGAAGGAAGAAAACAAAATGACGAGTGACTTGGGTTGCACTCATATGATATCCCAGGAAGACTCACTCGTCTTCAGCAAACGTGTCCTTTCCGCCAATAAGCTGTTTAGGTGGAATTATGGTCCTTAGCCGTTGACGCCTGGTGGCGTTTCACTTGAAACAGTTTTTTAGCAACGCCAAACCTTACTCTCTCTCTCTTTCTCTTTGTCTCTCTCTCTTTCTCCCTCTCTCTATGTCTCTCTTTCTCTCATTGTTGTTATGTAAGGGTGTACATAATAGTACTTATTTTCTTACTTGTTCTTGTCTGAAACTCTCAGGGCGAGAATACAGTAAAATAATCATACCTAAATAGGCTACGTAAAGTGTTCTTGCTCTATATTTGTAATACGTTTATCGATGTTATTGATTTTCACTGATTCTCTTTATGTGTCATACTGTGTTCATGAAAGGTTTTCATGTACATGTGCTGTGTATGCTATTATATGATTTTGGTTTATTATTTTTCTTTCTTTTATCGCCCCCTTTATGACATGGGCAAAAAGGCCTACTCATTAAAATGAATCGTTCGTACGTTCGTTCTCTCGCTTTCTCTCTCTCCTGCCTTCTATTTGACAAAAAAGACAAAGATAATTAATATAAGCTAGTGTAGTAGAAGGATCTCCATTGGAGCGGCCAGAAGCGCTCATAGATGTGAATGCCACTGTTCTGTTCAGTTTGTACCTAGCCCCTGACAGCGCAGTAGAGTGTAGCTAGGACAAAATCCATTGCTCTGTTCAGTTTGTACCTAGCCCCTGACAGCGCAGTAGAGTGTAGCTAGGACAAAATCCATTGCTGTGTTCAGTTTGCACCTAGCCCCTGACAACGCAGTAGAGTGTAGCTAGGACAAAATCCATTGCTGTGTTCAGTTTGCACCTAGCCCCTGACAGCGCAGTAGAGTGTAGCTAGGACAAAATCCATTGCTGTGTTCAGTTTGCACCTAGCCCCTGACAACGCAGTAGAGTGTAGCTAGGACAAAATCCATTGCTGTGTTCAGTTTGCACCTAGCCCCTGACAACGCAGTAGAGTGTAGCTAGGACAAAATCCATTGCTGTGTTCAGTTTGCACCTAGCCCCTGACAACGCAGTAGAGTGTAGCTAGGACAAAATCCATTGCTGTGTTCAGTTTGCACCTAGCCCCTGACAACGCAGTAGAGTGTAGCTAGGACAAAATCCATTGCTGTGTTCAGTTTGCACCTAGCCCCTGACAACGCAGTAGAGTGTAGCTAGGACAAAATCCATTGCTGTGTTCAGTTTGCACCTAGCCCCTGACAACGCAGTAGAGTGTAGCTAGGACAAAATCCATTGCTGTGTTCAGTTTGCACCTAGCCCCTGACAACGCAGTAGAGTGTAGCTAGGACAAAATCCATTGCTGTGTTCAGTTTGCACCTAGCCCCTGACAGCGCAGTAGAGTGTAGCTAGGACAAAATCCATTGCTGTGTTCAGTTTGCACCTAGCCCCTGACAGCGCAGTAGAGAGTAGGTAGGACAAAATCCATGCGCAGGAGCCAGGGAATTAGCTGTAGGGGAAGACGGGGTAAAAAGCACATGGGCGGGTAAGAAGCCCACCCCAATTATCTCATGAAATGAAGCAAATTTCAGTCTCATTTTGCCCATGAGACGAGCGTTAATGTCTAGCATTCGTCTCATGGGCAAATTTGACTGAAATTTTCTTTATTTCATGAGATAATTGGGGTGGGCTTCTTACCCGCCCATGCGCTTTTTACCCCGTCTTCCCCTATGCTAGCATGTTCCATATGCAAACAATTACCTGGCAACAAAAATTACCCAACCAATCGTAACCTCTATCAATTCTGCTGCATACATGCCTAGCATGTAGCGTTAAGTTATCAGCTACACTTTAACAAACTTCTTTGTTACCAGCTTAAGATCTAATGTGTGTTTATTTATAATAGTCCCAAATAGTTCACCTTTGTATTACTACACTGTTTTTGTTGTACGTGTACCAAACATTTCAAGTGGTGCACACAGAAATAATCCGTAGTAAGGAAGCCCTTCCGCACGCACCCCTCGATTTCATATCCCGTGAACTCCTTTCTTTCCAAAACGTTTGATATCTTTAATGCAATAGAAAACAAAGGTAGATAAATATCCATTTAAAGACTCATAATTTCTATCAAGACCGCCTATGGCACCAGTTCACCTACCTTTGCGCAGGTAAAAGACAAAGAAATAAGTCCCAAATGTTCCTGATTTACGAGATAAAAAGTGGAGAGTTCTTCATATCACCTTTGTTTTTTGTATTGTTTAATAATTTACAAGCCTCATTTTCTAAACTTAAGATAACTTTGGTAATAAACGGAGAGTTCATTATCTTTCTTCAGTGTTCATGCATTATATATTATCTTCTACTCTCCAAGCCTCGTTGTTGTCCATGGGCTTGAGTTTAACGTCCTCCGACCTGGTATAGGTAGGCCTACATATTGACACATGTATGTTGTTCTCAAACTGTTTTGTGAAGTCTAGTCTCTCATATACACGCACGCACTCTCTCTCTGTGTCTTTCCCTTCCTCTGTCTCTCTCTTACTCAAGTTTCTAATCTAATTAAAGCGATGTTTACAAACACAAGCCAAGCAGTGCTCTACCTAGCTACCTTCCCCCCAATGTCATGTGGGCCGCACCATTATAAAAAGGCCCCGTGATACATGCATATAAAACATTGTTTTCAACATTTACATATACTAATATTATTTGCTTACACAGTCCAGAACTCACGAGTCGCCAGCGTCCCAAGACCCCCGCGCTGGTTCGCGAGATGTCCCAGAGTGCTCTGGGGCTGTGCCGGAAGTGCTGCAGCAAGCGGGCGGCCATCTTGTTCGTGCCGTGCGGGCATCGCTCCGCCTGCAGGGACTGCTGCCAGAAACACAAGCTGCGGGCCTGCCCCCAGTGCAACGCCCCGGCCAAGAGTCGATACGACGAGGGTGAGTGGGTTGTGTTGTTTTATATTTTGCCGTATTGTATTGTATTACACACTCGCGTCCTACCTCTAGGCAATAAATGAGGTAACTTCTATTCTGGGAAGCTGCACTATGGTTCAGTACGGGCACATCCCCACCTTCTCAGCCAACAGGAAGTTAGAACAGTTACTGTAGGGCAGGTCCCTAATGACCAAATAATTTCCAAGGCTGAAGCACTAAGAGCCATTGTAAAGGACTCCTAGTTTGAGAGTCAAGGTCATTCACAGATGAAACATGGTTTTTTCCATACCAGTTGAAAATCAATTAGAGTACTGAAGGGGGTTGCGTACTCCTTTAGGTCATTATCATAATATGACGTCAATTTGTGAATCTCCAGTTCGCTATTGGAAAAGATTTTGATCACCAGCGTCTGTTAAAATGTTTCTGCTTCCACTGTATCAACGCTCTGCTTTGTAACTGAAACCGTTTTCTAGAAGCAAACGGATTTCTGAAGACTGTGACAAATTGGTCATTGCGTACCGGTACGGGTCAGTGCGCACCATACATACGGGTGTTGCATTGTTATGTATATACACTTATATGTAACCATAGCTACTTTCACCCCACACTAAGTGCGTAAAGGAAACCATTAGTAAAATGAGTAGATTCAGATCTTACCTTCTAACTTCATGAAAGTTGGTCTCTTTAGGTTGACAAATGGTAGCCAGAAGAAATAAACGTCATTGGAAAAATGACGCAAGCATGACGTGATTTCTTTACAATCTCTACGATTTCAAGTGATCCAACCAACGCGCAGACTCGTCAGTACTCTATAGTACAGTTATGATGGACACTTTTTTTTTATTGTCCCAAACTTCATTTTTGTCTTCCTCATCAATGCTATACTGACCTCCCTTCATAAGTCATAAGTTTCCATTGGCATTGTACAACGCACATGGAAACTTGTCTTCTACCATGTAAAATAGGATGGTTTAAACAAATGTAATCACACAATAAAGCAACAACAACATTTAAATAAGAGTACAAGAAGCAAAAATGCTTATACATGGTACTCACTATATTTAAGTTACCGTATTTTACGGACCACAAGGCGCATCCCCCAAATTCCACACAAAGCCCAGACCCTGCTATTATGTTTGTTTTGTTAAGTAAGTACTACTATTGTCAGTCACATTATAAGGCGCAGGGGTCTCGGTGTAGGAAAAAAGTATCACCATACAGTCCGCAAAACACGGTACCCGGGATTGGCTGCAACACAAATTACACTAAGTATGGAAAAGAAACAACAATAATGATTGAACACGAATGTGGAAATCCTATAGAAAATATGCGGAAAAACAAACAACCAAACACACAATCAAACAATTTGAATTTGATTAAATTTGACATGATCAAAATGGCATAATCATTGGAGAACCAACAACAAGACAATCATTTCTAGTTGCAACAGACTGTGCCAGGGCCTAATAATGTAAGATGAGATATATCAAAATATTAAAACATAAATTTTGTGTGTGTGTGTTCATCATTAAACGTTATAATGACCGTTAATAAAACTGATGTGTGTGTGTGTGTGTGTGTGTGTGTGTGTGTGTGTGTGTGTGTGTGCGCGCGTGCGTGTGTGTGTGTGTGTGTGTGTGTGTGTGTGTGTGCGTGTGTGCGCGTGTGTGTGTGTGTGTGTGTGTGTGTGTGTGTGTGTGTGTGTGTGTGCGTGCGTGTGCGTACGTGCGTGCGTGTGCGTGCGTGTGTGTGTGTGCTTCGTGTGCAGACGGCAAAGAGCTGGGTTGTGTCGTAATGTGATGCCCTCCCTCATTGGACTTAAGGCGTTCTTCCATCGCTTCATCCACGTACCTGACCTAGCTTGCCATCAACAACAGAGGGAAGAAGATGGACACATACTTTTACCTAATCGTTATTGTTTTCTTTTTCCTACCTAATTAATAATGTTTCAAAAATCAAGGGTTTATAAAACACTTACGCACGCGCACACATACCCATAAATACACATGCACGCACACACACAAAATTGAAAACGCATGCATGCATACACACATACACACATCAGTGACATGCATGCACACACACATAAAAGCACTCTCACATGCGCATGGTTGCATAACACACAGTGGCGCGTGTGGTGGTAAACACGCACACATTAACGCACGAGCGCACTCACACACATGCACGCACGCACGCATGCACGCAAGCACAAAATAAAACTTAAAACTTTAGCTAATGTTTGCTATTCTGAGTATTTGCTTTACTGTGAACGAAGGCTTCGTTCTACATGTTCAAGTCTAATCACGTCTACAAAAGAAATGCATATTTGTATTAAATAATAATAATAATTTTATTTCATACAGTAGTATGCTCAATGCGCTTTATAAAAGCAACATTGAAAGATGAAAAACAGCAAGAAAGTCATAGTACCAACATTCCAATGCAAATAAATAAAGTAACAAAAATAACATGATTCTCACTCACAAAGACATCCACCCTCGTTCACCAGCACTGTCACCTTCACAGAAACTAATGAAAATGTAAACAAGCAACAGGAAGGAATGCACCAATACATGCGTGCACATGGCCCATACTCTCTCTCTCTCTCTCTCTCTCTCTCTCTCTCTCTCTCTCTCTCTCTCTCTCTCTCTCTCTCTCTCTCTCTCATTATACAGGATATATTTCTGATTTCGATATATTAACAACACACTTTTCGTAACATGAATATAAACATTCTGACCACAACAAAAGAAACAAAATCTAAATATATAAAAATACTAAATTTGTATACTAAATTATTATATTATAACATTAAGCACACACACTCACACAGCATCGGAGCTCGTGACCATGCTGCTTGTCAGGCGTGGAACACTCACTCAACAATAATATTTAATCCCAAAGAGGGAAAATCTAAAAGATTTATTAAAAATTGGCGACCCATCTCTCTGTTGAACACCTTATATAAACTTGCATCTGCTTGTATAGTGAATCGTCTTAAGAGTGTCCTTCCAAATATTATACATGAAAGACAAACAGGATTTCTAAAAGGTAGATTTATTGGGGAAACTATTAGGTTCATGTATGACATGTTATTGTACACTGAAAAGGAGAATATCTCAGAAATGTTCTTTTTAATTGACTTTGAGAAGGCGTTTGATAGCATCTCTTGGTCATTCCTGCACAAATGTCTTAATTTTTTCAGGTTTGGAGCAGATAAAGTGGATTAAAACTTTTTATTCTCAAATTTCTACCTGTATTTCAGTAAATGGTCAGTATTCCACATGGTTTTCGATAGAGAGAGGGGTCAGGCAGGGGGACCCAGCCTCTCCTTACTTATATTTAATTTGTGCTGAGGTCCTGTCACTAATGATTCGCTCTAATGAGCATATTAAAGGGATTAAAGTTAAAAACAAAGAGATTTTGTTGTCACAATTTGCCGACAACACTTATGTTTAGATGGTTCTGATGGTTCAATGAGGCGGTATCTGTGCTTACAAAATGTTATCACATTTCTGGATTAAAAATCAACGTTGATAAATCACAAGTTGTATGGTTGGGAAGTAGAAAGAACTGTGGATATATGAGGGATAAGAATTTTGTCTGGGACCCTGGTACGTTCAAAATTTTAGGCATCAAGTTTTCTATGTACAGAATAATTTTGAGGATAAACTCGATGCGATCAAAAGGGTCCTAGCTTTATGGAAGAAACGACATATCACCCCTTTTGGTAAAATTATAGTTATCAAACTCTGGTATTCTCTAAAATTATTCACCTATTGATTCACTTGCCGGAACCCCCTGAGGATTTTATTATTGCTTTAGAGAAAGAATTGTATACTTGTCTGTGCAATGGCAAGCGAAGTAAAATTAAGAAGTCTGTGGTTCAAAAACAGTACTGTGAAGGGGGGCTAAAAAAGTTAAATGTTAGAAATTTTATTTCTTCCATGAAGATAAGTTGGTTGAGGAGATTGATGTGCGACTCTGGTAGGAGAGAATTTACAATCAATATGTACCCTAAACTAGACAATATTAAAAACCTTGGAGCTGAATTTTCAAATGTTGTTATGAATGATGTCAATAATCCATTCTGGAAAGATGTTATGAAACAGTATAAGAAATTATGTTCAAAATGCTGTCCCACCTCTGTACATGAGTTTATGGCAGAATGTATGCATTATAATGTTAATATTGTAAAGGGTAAAAAAGTTATTTATTCTTGGATAAGAATGGTGTGATCATAGTATTTACTTCATAAAACAAAATGAAAATGGTAATTTAATGACATATTTTGAATTTTTGCTTAAATATCAAGTTATAAGAACCAACTTTCTCCTGTACGAAGGTATTTTAAATGCAAATCGAAAGTTTGGCCAAAAACTAAATGTAGTTTTAACTAGCAGATATAAACTCTTAGGCCTTGGTTCTATATTAACAAAGACAACAAATGTGCTCAAAGCATTTT
Source organism: Phymorhynchus buccinoides (assembly GCA_017654935.2). Lineage (NCBI taxonomy): Eukaryota > Metazoa > Mollusca > Gastropoda > Neogastropoda > Raphitomidae > Phymorhynchus > Phymorhynchus buccinoides. The sequence goes on along the minus strand of CM065698.1, from coordinate 17,160,660 downwards.
GAATGATAATAAGGCCGTTCCTTCAGCGATTTGTAAATGGAATAATCTTTTTGAAAACTTAAATTGGAAGCACATTTTTTTTCAGTGTTATAAAGCTTCTACAGATGTGCAACTTAGATGGTTTCAGTATAGACTTTTACATAGACTGCTTCCAACTCAGAGATATCTATTTCAATGTAAAATGTTGACTCCCCAACCTGTAATTTTTGTGAAGCGGAGGAGCAAACAATTCCACACATGGTATTTGATTGTATCATTGTACAGAGGTTTTGGAAACATCTGTAGTGTTTACTAACATTATTGTCAACATTGTGATAATTTGAATGTGGATAAAGAGTTGGTGTTGTTTGGCATGAAACCTAATGTGAAACTGATAAAACTATGGATTTCATTATGCTTTTTGCTAAATTCTACATTTACAAGTGTAAATTACAAAATGTCCGCCCTGACTTACAGATTTTTCTTACCATTTTTAAATACAGATTTAATCAGGAGAAATATTTGGTCTTTTTGAATAACACTTTAAGACAGTTTGATGAAAACTGGTTTTCCTATTCCCCGATTATTTCCTAGCTTCCTTTTCATTATATGACTGTGTACCAAATGAAAGTTGGAGTTATAAAAACTCATTCTTGACAAGTTCTCATTTTTTCCAAAAATCTTTGTTAAATAAAATGAATAACAAGCTGACCACTGACACTGGTCACTTTGGCCTAATTTTACCGTTTGAATGCTAATTAGTGTATTAGGAGATCATATGAACAATTGTTGATGTGGTTGACCAGTGGTCAGTGTCACTGACCAGTGGTCACTTTGGCCTATTTTCACTGACTGCAAATTAGTGTATTAGGAGTTCAAATGAACAAATTTTGATGTCGTTAACACTGACCAGTGGTCACTTTGGCCTATTGTTTTTATGTGGTTGACCATTGGTCAGTGTCACTGACCACTGGTCAACCACATCAACAATTGTTCATTTGAACTCCTAATACACTAATTTAGCAGTCAAACCGTGAAAATAGGCCAAAGTGACCACTGGTCAGTGACACTGACCACTGGTCAACCACATCATCTATTGTTCATTTGAACTGCTAATACACTAATTTGCAGTCAAACAGTGAAAATAGGCCAAAGTGACCACTGGTCAGTGACCACTGGTCAACCACATCAACAATTGTTCATATGATCTCCTAATACACTATTCAAACGGTAAAATTAGGCCAAAGTGACCAGTGTCAGATATTTTTGTTTGCTGTGTATAATGAACTTGTATGGATATTCTACATGTTGTATTATAGCTCAAGATATCATAAACAAATGTCAGGAGTTGTTGAATTAGCCATTGTAAAATAAATCACGTCTTTCTGAACTGATCACTCACGTGTTTTTTAATTATAAAAAAAACAACGCTCATATGTTGTGTTTGTGTATGGTGTGTGTGTGCGTGAAGAGGTTGGCAGTGTGTGTGTGTGCATGAAGGGGTTAGCAGTGTGTGTGTGTGCATGAAGGGGTTAGCAGTGTGTGTGTGTGTGTGTGTGTGTGTGTGTGTGTGTGTGTGTGAAGGGGTTGGCAGGGTGGGATGCATGCGTCCTGCGCTTCAAGGAATGTGAGTGTCTTTTTAGAGATAAAGATATTTTGATTTCAGTGTCTATAGAAGGGATGAGAGAGAGAACACGAACACGATTTTGTTTTTATTGAGGGAAAATAGGTAAGCTGCAAAGGGTTTTTTCTATGCCCTCACAAAAAAAAGGGAAAAAGAAAAGAGAGGGAGGGAGAGAGAATGCATTCATGTTTGCAAACGCCTCCAAATCCCCCTAGTAAAGAAAGAGGTACATATATAATAATAATAATAATAATAGTGAATCATTTATATAGCGCACTCCTCCACCAAATATGGAGCTCTATGCGCTTAGCAACAACAAAAATTAAAAGGAAGAAATTCAAAAACAAAAACAAGTAATCGCTCACACACATGCAAAATAGGCATGTATACACGCCACACCCACACATACCCGCAGGCACGCACGTACGCACATATCCACACACACACACACGCACTCACACCGTTACCATCACCACCACTCACACCACCCAAGAACACAATACAAAATACAATCAGTTGAAGAAAGCATCAACACACTCACTCTCTCTCTCTCTCTCTCTCTCTCTCTCTCTCTCTCTCTCTCTCTCTCTCTCTCTCTCTCTCTCTCTCTCTCTCTCTCTCTCTCTCTCTCTCTCTCTCTCTCTCTCTCTCTCTCTCTCTCTCTCTCTCTCTCTCTCTCTCTCTCTCTCTCGCAACAAAGCTGACGTAGACATTGCAGTCAAAACACAGTGAAACTAATATGGAGGGAAGGGGAGGGTGTGTGTAATAATAGAGTCGAGAAGTAATGTGGCCTAAAGGTTGTGATGTAGCTTGAATAGGTGGGTCTTGAGAGCTGATTTGAAACGTTGCAAGGACTGGATATGGCGAATTTCGCGTGGTAAGGAGTTCCAAACTGATGGGTCCGAAAAGGAAAAGGAGCGCTTACCAAACATTTTTGTTCGTGTACACAGAGAATTTTGGAATCTGAAGATGACCGCAATTGAATTGCCTTGATGGAGTTTAGACAGAAAGCATGTATATGTATTGTACGCTCATATTTTAACACCGCCACCACAACAACAACAGCATCAACTACACAAGTACACATTATTTTGACCCCATGTACACATCATTTTGGGCATCACTTAATTTCTTGAAGGCTGCAGTGTTATCTTTCGACAGTGGGCTGCACTGTATATTCGACTGTAGGCTGCATTGTAGATTCGAGTGTAGGCTGCATGGTATTTTCGACTGTAGGCTGCATTGTGCATTCGACTGTATGCTGCATGGTATATTCGACTGTAGGCTGCATGGTATATTCGACTGTAGGCTGCATTCGACTGTTGGCTGTACTGTACATTCGACTGTAGGCTGCCATTTGCATTCGACTGTAGGCTGCCATTTGCATTCGACTGTAGGCTGCACTGTACATTCGACTGTAGGCTGCATGGTATATTCGACTGTAGACTGCATTGTACATTCGACTGTAGGCTGCATTGTACAGTCGAATGTAGGCTGCGTGGTATATTCGACTGTAGGCTGCATTGTACATTCGACTGTAGGGTTAGGGTTAGGTATGGTATACTCGACTGTAAGCTGCGTGGTATATACGACTGTTGGCTGCGTGGTATATACGACTGAATTCCTATTCCCCATTGTGTCACTATTTTATTTTTTTATTTTTTTTATTTATAAACCATTTCGACAGAAAACCGCCCTTCTATTTGTTGTGGACATGTGGAATCATGCTTGTACTTTTAATGTGCCTCGTAAAGTAATACTCGCCCCTTAAACAACAGCAACCAAGAACAAAAAAACGCATACTTATTAAAGTCTTCACTTTTTATGTCAAAGTGCTGGAAAGGTGTAACCAAACCACGGAAAATGATCACTTGCTCAAATGTGATTGACAGCAATAACTGGGAACAAAGCTTGTCGGGAGAATTCATACGAACGAACATACAGAGAGAGAGAGAGAGGGACAGAGAGGAGTCAGGAAATTTTCCAGGAAATTTTTATTTGCTAGGCATACAATGGAGTGAGTGTGACACCAACAACAAATTGACATTACATTATTAACTTGACATTACAAAACACTACGTGAATCTTGCCTAACTTTCAAAGCTTTAAGGATAAAAACAGCCACTTTTCTTACAATACTTTTGTTTGTACAAGAAAGTAATAGAGAGAGAGAGAGAGAGAGAGAGAGAGAGAGAGAGAGAGAGAGAGAGAGAGAGAGAGAGAGAGAGAGAGAGAGAGAACGATTTTTTAATTTACAGATGGTAATATAATACATGCTTTTTTACATCCAGCCCTCTAGAAACAATACATATGAAAGTACGAATGGAAAAGGAGGGAAAATGCGCACAGACATTATAAAGCATGCAAAATACAACCCTGCATTACGCAACAATAAAATTCAAATCTAATGCTATTAACTATAAAACACTTTTAAATTCGGGGGGACCTGAAGCTGATGCATTTTAAGTAAGAAGTAAGCACATACGCACTGGAAACCCAATCCTACTTTGCATACTCATCTTTAATATCTAAAAATTGAGAAGTAAACACAAACACATGACAAGATCAATACTTACATACTCATCTTTGAAATGGCCATATCACCTGGGAACGCAGAAGAAAAAGGAAAAGAAGAAGAAAGGAAGTCAAACCCAGTTCTACTTTACCTACTCATCCTAACATACACAACTTTAAATGTAAATACATGTGCATATGTCAAAATCAAACCTATTATTCATATTTATCTTGCACAATTTAAGAGGTAGACAACGCACACACGTGACAAAAAGTAAACCTAATCATATTGTTAACATGCATTGTCTTGAACGTGCACTTATTGAAGAGTAAATGATAAAATCAAACCTAAACCTAGTTTGCATACTCATCTTTAACACGCATAAAGTAAAACTAAGCACATACTAATTATAAAATCAAACCTATTCCTACTCATCTTTAACATGCATTATTTAATTCAAACCAGTCTAAGCCCACTTTACACATTCATCTTTTACATCTAAAATTACATACAAATGACAAAATATAACCAAATTCTATTCTACATACATGAGTAGGAGTAAACACATACACATGCCAAAATCAAACCTAATTATTCTGACAAACTCATCTTTCACAAAATTAAAAGTAAACAACTTTACATAACATACAGGGCCGGACCTGGGACACATTAGAGGGGGGTGGGTGGGTTAGAAACAAGGGCCGGTGGGCAACCTGAAGCTGATGCATTTTTAACAACATAACTACGTGGTGATAGCCCAGCTGTTCGATGACACGGCCCTGAACAGGTCAGACCACCATCAACGAAGTCTCGCGGCTTCTTGATGTCTTTTTCTTTATTAGTTTTTGTAGTGTAAGGTCGGGTTCACATTAGACCCGTAAGTTCCGTACGGAAAACCCAAAGTAAGTGGAAGAAAGAAGGATAAACGTTTACGCATATAGGAAATTCGGACACGTGCGCAAATCTTTTCCCTTGAATATCGGCTTAATAAGAAGTTGGCGCAGCGGTTGACGTACAGCAGGTAGAAGGTGACGGAGAAGACGAGGCTCTGTTCGCTTGTAATATAAAAACCAGATCCAAAAGCCACTTATATGTGGCCTTGTGACCGGGAGGAGGTCAAACATAAACTTTCATTCATTCCATTTGTAATTTAAAAAACCAATAAGTGACAATAAAGGCACACACATATATTATATACCCAATCCGCCAAAAAATATGGAAGTAAGAAATATAAAGGAGTGTACATTACACGTGGAAATGCATGCGCAATCCCATCCGGTTATGTCATATAAAAAGATAATAATTAGGCGACGTACTGTTAAATATCAAATTAGATCTTTATCTCCGTCCCTCTTTCTTTCTCTGTGGCGTGCGCGTGCGTGTATGTGTGTGTCTTGATGATGTAATTAAGATTCATCGTCAATACATGGGTTACCTTGACATACATTTGCAAAACATGAATTGAATACGCCTGCTGAACACAGAGCTTTGGTCCTTTTAGCTTGTATTCACGTTTGATTCTATTAAAATAATAAACTAAGCACAAACAAAAATATTGAAATGGTGGCTTATGTTGTGGATTCTAGCAGAGCGAAAAAAGGTAACAACAACAACAAAGGCACAAAAACAACACTTAAAGTGCAAACAGTGCTGAAATAAAAATTCTTAAGTGCTAGAAAAGAAACCGCTTCACAAAGGCAACAAAATATTGATATGATTACAAGTACATGTAGACTTACTTCAGCTGTTGCCACTACTTATTAATAGACCTATTATGACTGCGACACTGACAATCAGAGAGAAGGGAAAGAAAGTGAGGATGAGAGTGTAAGAACCACGTAGCCTACAGGTATATTATTTATTTCTAATCCCTCAAATCCAGTTTCAATTGACTATGTGAGACAATCTGCAGCGTCGACGGACAAAATGAATACACGTCATATCATCATCAATTAAAAACAAGGAATTTTTCACTTCCCATATTCCCATTTTACCCATGATTGTCATGTATGTACTTTGCATATTGACTTAGCTACTATTGAATCCAGAAGAATGTTTAGATACTTTCTTTGCTAATGATAATGATGGGGGTAATGGTGGTGACGATTATAATGAGGATGATTAATGTTTGTTATTAGTGCTACCATTGCTATTGGTGTTGCGGTTATTATTGTAAGCAGCCCTCGCTGTTATAATGTCATTCCTACCAATATATTTATTATATGTCAGTGTGCATGCTTTTGTTTTTTGTTTGTGTCCATAAAATCTGTGAAATGTAAAAAAAATGCTAAAACAAATGAAAAAAGGAATGTTTTAAAAGAAACAATCCATAATGAAACTAAAAGAAGCAAATGCCAAATATCGTCGGCATAGTCGAGTAAAACAATCTTTTAAAAGGCATGATTTTGTACACAACACAAATCTGCAATTCCGGACAAGTGCCAAAACAGAAAAATACCTTCATTGTTTACAAAACAAAAGAAAAGTTATAATGCATTCTGGAACGAAAAGAATAAAAGTAAATAAACTAATAGGGAAACAAATATGTCCTATATCATTTTTAGGCAACAGCATCCTTTGTATGTCCTGGCCAAAGCAATTGCAGAATCATAAACGGTGAAAAATTACAAACCAAACAACTTCATATCATTGTTATTCATTCCGTTCTATAAAACATACGAAAATAAACCAAATGAAAATTATAGAAATAAAAAAAAAGGTTGAAACATCATCATCATCATCATCATAATCATCACTATGATCATCCGTCATCCTCATCCTCATCATCATTCATCCTCATCCTCATCATCATCATCATCATCATTATCATCCATCACCATCGTCATCAAACAATTTTTCTGTAAAAACCACTGAAAAGCCGGCCCCTAAAGATAACTAAATCAAATCAAAATGAACATTCTTTCAAACCACAATTCTGTTGTCATCAGGTCCTGCGTCCGTAGAGATAACTGTTTCTAATCAAATCTTGGCGGAGGAAAAGCCAAGCATTCCACCATCGTGAGTTACTCAGGACCCTTTGAATTTTAAGGGCAAGACCACTGCCCTAGCCCGCCTGCTGCCATTACAGTAGTCTTGCGCTCACAGTGTTCGGAACTTCTCGCATCACGAATTCGCTGATGTGGAATCTTGGCAGGGGAACTTCCGCAAACTGACCACTGGTCACTCTTGCTGACGTTATAAAAATAACAAAAGCACTTATAACATAAAATAAGAGTAAAAAAGTAAAAGCACGGATTTATCATTAAACTGACCACTGGTCATTATTGTCCTGACCACAGGTCATCTACGTTGCACACACATCAATACAGACTATTTTTTCTCCATGGTTGTTTACACCATTTTAAGTAAATGTAAACCTTTTCTGACAGTTTCTAAATGGTAGTTCCAGCTCAATTTAGAAGTTAAATTTACTCCTAAAAATTTTACAACTTTTTTATATTCAAGGGGCAATCCATCAATTTGAAAAAAAGGTAGAGGGTCATAATCAGTATTGTACAGAAACATATGCGAATTTTCAGGCGAAAGGGCTAATCCGTTTTCATTCATGTACTTACTAATTTTGTCCAGTTCATTTTGATATACCTTTTTAATATAGTTAATTGATCAGACACACTCACGATTATAACGATAGGGTTAGATTAGGGTTAGGTTAAGTTCATATTCCTTTATTACTACATGAAAATTAGTCTTTTAGACAAAGCATCATGGGATTCTGTGTTTAGCAGACAAACTGATTCATTACCCTCTATGAAAAAGAACAAAAAGGGAAAATTATAATGGATTAAAAACAGGACAAAATCTTCATCAAGGGCGGATTCTAAAAAGTTTAGTTTTTGAATTCAGGCTTGATGCACTGAAAACAAAATTCGGTAAATATGTAACCTGCATTTGTGGCCATCATATTACACCTTTCCATGTTATTTTTCTTTGTGAACATATGAAAAACTATTTACCTGCTTGGTTGTCGGACACAAAAACATCAATCACACAAGACATTCTTTGTGATGAATCAAAGATTCTAGAAGTTATTCCAATTGGACCTTTGCTTTGATGTTCTTGTTAAGTATTTTGTTTTCCTTTTTGGAGTTTAATATTGTTCATTTATTGTTTTGTCACCTTTAAATGTTTAGAAGTAATTCTAAGTTTATGTATTTCACTGACGTTTCATTAACATATGGTCTACTGGTACTCAGATACACATACCCTCACTCCATTTCTTCATGCATAGATTAACAATCCTCCCGTACACGCACACCCCCCACAAACCCCCTTAAACGAACATTTGCACATAATCATACACATACATGTTATTTTTATTTATTGTTGTCGTTGTTGTTGTCTAAGATCACTGTAAGGCGGAAAGACGTTAAATTAAAGAACGAACGAAACACACACACACACACACACACACACACACACACACACACACACACACACACACACACACACACACACACACACACTTACGCAAGCACGCTTGCATAAACAGAGGGACAGAGAAAGACACAGAGAGACAGTGACAAACAGAAAGTGACATACAAAATAAGAGAAAGAAACCTAGCACTGGAGACAATCCGTGCTGTAAGGGTCGATACAGGTGGACAATCCGTGCAGCGGAGACAATCCGTGCCATCTATGCGGCACGGATTGTCTCCCTGCACGGATTGTCTCGGAGAAAATTTGTGCAGCGGAGACAATCTGTGCTGCCATAGGGGGTACCGTTATAAAACATTTGGGGGGGGGGGGGAGTCAGAGAGATACGTTTGTCCCCTCCGGGGGTCAGCTGCCTCCCACCCTGACCCCCCCGTTCCTACGCCAGTGTATGTCTTTGAGATAAATGAAATGATGAAAATGAATTTGATTGACATTAGCAATCAATGCTCCAAGGAAGCACAAGCCATGAACAAAATAATATAAGCCTATAAGTGTGTGTGTGTGTGTGTGTGTGTGTGTGTGTGTGTGTGTGTGTGTGTGTGTGTGTGTGTGTGTGTGAGGAGAGAGAGAATGTGTGTGTGTTAGTGTGTTAATGTGTGTGCGAGAGAGAGAGCGAAAGAGAGAGAGAGAGGGAGGGAGAAAGAGAGACAGAGAGAGACGGAGACAGAGATTGTGTCTGTATTGATGTGTGTGCAACGTAGATAACCTGTGGTCAGGATAATAATGACCAGTGGTCAGTTTAATGATAAATCCGTGGTTTTACTTTTTTACTCGTATTTTATGTTATAAGTGCTTTTGTTCTTTTTATAACGTCAGCAAGAGTGACCAGTGGTTAGCTTGATACTTTTTTTAAAATATATGTCCCTCATACTGACTACGGGTGACCAGTGGTCACTTTGATATAATTTGCAGATTATATATATAACTCGTGGTCAGTTTGATGAAAAACCCGCAATTTCATTAATGTGTGAATCGCTTTTGGGTTCCCCTGCCAAGATTACACATCAGCGAATTCGTGATGCGAGAAGTTTCGAACACTGTGAGCGCAAGACTACTGTAGATGGCAGCAGGCGGGCTAGGGCAGTGGTCTTGCCCTTAATATTCGAAGGGTCCTGAGTAACTCACGATGGTGGAATGCTTGGCTTTTCCTCCGCCAAGATTTGATTAGAAACTGTTATCTGGCACTGGTACGGACGCAGGACCTGATGACAACAGAATGGTGGTCTGTAAGAATGTTCATTTTTGATTTGATTTAGTCATCTTTAGGGGCCGGCTTTTCAGTGGTTTTTACAGAAAAATTGTTTGATGACGATGATGATTATGATGATGATGGATGATGATGATGATGATGAGGAGGATGAATGATGATGATGATGATGATGGATGATGATAATGATGATTATGATGATGATGATGATGTTTCAACCTTTTTTTTTATTTCTATAATTTTCATTTGGTTTATTTTCGTATGTTTTATAGAACGGAATAACAATGATATGAAGTTGTTTGGTTTGTAATTTTTCACCGTTTATGATTCTGCATCTGCTTTGGCCAGGACATACAAAGGATGCTGTTGCCTAAAAATGATATAGGACATATTTGTTTCCCTATTAGTTTATTTACTTTTATTCTTTTCGTTCCAGAATGCATTATAACTTTTCTTTTGTTTTGTAAACAATGAAGGTTTTTGGCTCTTGTCCGGAATTGCAGATTTGTGTTGTGTACAAAATCATGCCTTTTAAAAGATTGTTTTACTCGACTATGCCGATGATATTTGGCATTTGCTTCTTTTAGTTTCATTATCTTTAAAACATTCCTTTTTTCATTTGTTTTAGCATTTTTTTACATTTCACAGATTTTATGGACACAAACAAAAATCTAAAGCATGCACACTGACATATAATAAATATATTGGTGGGAATGACATTTTAACAGCGAGGGCTGCTTACAATAATAACCGCAACACCAATAGGGTAGCACTAATAACAAACACAGTACTGGTATTAATCATCCTCATTATAATCGTCACCACCATTACCCCCATCATTATCATTAGCAAAGAAAGTATATAAACATTCTTCTGGATTCAATAGTAGCTAAGTCACTATGCAAAGTTATATACATGACAATCATGGGTAATGTAAAATGGGAATATGGGAAGTGAAAAATTCCTTGTTTTTAATTGATATGACGTGTATTCATTTTGTCCGTCGACGCTGCAGATTGTCTCACATAGTCAATTGAAACTGGATTTGAGGGATTAGAAATAAATAATATACCTGTAGGCTACGTGGTTCTTACACTCTCATCCTCACTTTCTTTCCCTTCTCTCTGATTGTCAGTGTTGGACTTGTCGCAGTCATCATAGGTCTATTAACAGCTGAAGTAAGTCTACACGTACTTGTAATCATATCAATATTTTGTTGCCTTTGTGAAGCGGTTTCTTTTCTAGCACTTAAGAATTTTTATTTCAGCACTGTTTGCACTTTAAGTGGTGTTTTTGTGCCTTTGTTGTTGTTGTTACCTTTTTTCGCTCTGCTAGAATCCACAACATAAGCCACCATTTCAATATTTTTGTTTGTGCTTATTTTATTTTTTTAATAGAATCAAACGTGAATAGAAGCTAAAAGGACAAAGCTCTGTGTTCAGCAGGCGTATTCAATTCATGTTTTGCAAATGTATGTCAAGGTACGATGAATCTTAATTACATCATCAAGACACACACATACACGCACGCGCACGCCACAGAGAAAGAAAGAAAGAGGGACGGAGATAAAGATCTAATTTGATATTTAACAGTACGTCGCCTAATTATTATCTTTTTATAATGCAAATGACAAATGGCCACTCTCAACAGTAAACATCCAAGCTAATAAGAATCAATGCTTATCTCTAATTCACTGACCATCAGCCAATTTAAGTAAATTGTCACATCAATTCGAGGTCAAATTGTGAAATGACCACTGGTCATTTGCGTTATAAAACGCACAGAAGCACTTATAATACAGAGTCAAAAACTGAAATTATGACATTTACTTCAAACTGACAACTGGTCACTCGTTATTAAAAAGTAAGAAATCACATCAGTAATGAAATTACGGGGTTTTCCATCAAACAGACCACGAGTCATTGACCACTGGTCATTTACGTTGTACAAAGCATAGAAGCATTTTTTTTTTTATAGCACATCAATACTGAGTTAAATAGGAAAATCTGCAAATTATATGAAAGTGACCACTGGTCACTCTCGCTGGCCAATTTAACAGTTATCTACGTATTTTTATTATTTTTAAAAGCACTTATAACATATAAATAATGTGTTGCGAAGTGAAAATACGTGGTGTTTTTTTAAATCAAACTGACCACTCTGGTGACCACAGGTGATTTACATTGTAAAAAGCACAGATGCGCTTATAACACATAATTGCAGAATCAAATACTGAAAGTACCGAATTACATCACACTGACCACTGGTCATTCCAGCTGACCACTGGTCATGTACGTTGCAAAAGTGACAGAAGCGCATAAAGCACACGAATGCAGTGTCAAATAGTGAATGTATATCCACTGGTCTAATTATATACAACCATCGCATCCCTTCGGGGATGCACATTTATAAATGTCCCATTTGGCCACTTGACCAGTCCACTGGTCTTTTGTACTATTCTTTGGTCATCTACGTTGTAAAGGATACAGAAGTAACCCTGAAACATCATTACGCAACCGAATAGTGAAAATATTGATTTTAGATTAAACTGACCATTGGTCATTGTCACAGGACACGGGTCATCGACGTACATAGATAGTCATTAGGAGAGAAAGGTGGCAGAGTGGTAAAAGCGCTCGTCTGCCAGTTGTTGTGGACTGCGTGCTGTCCAACGAGTCTTGCGAGTGTCCCCACGCTAGATCTGCCCCGGGCAGTTTCTGCGTACGCCAGATCTGCCCCGGGCAATTTCTGCGTACGCCAGATCTGCCCGGGGCAGTTTCTGCGTACGCGAAATGTGTCCGAGGCTGTACGCTTGATTCGCCCCTGCCACGCAAATGTTGTCCACGCAAAACCAGTCCCCAAACAGCTTTCCCTTTTGATTTAATGATTACATGACCAAAAATCGTACTTTGTCTTTTCCAGTCTGTGCGATTCTTTGTACAGTTACCTTCGCGAAAAAAGGTCAGTCTGTCTGTCTGTCTGTCTCTCTCTCTCTCTCTCTCTCTCTCTCTCTCTCTCTCTCTCTCTCTCTCTCTCTCTCTCTCTCTCTCTCTCTCTCTCTCTCTCTCTCTCTCTCTCTCTCTCTCTCTCTCTCTCTGGTTTAAATGTTTTATTTTTCCAAATCAACATGAACAACAACTATGACATAACTGAAGCAACAACAAGCAGAGCTTATGGCGTGCTCAGTTCAAAACGAATTACACAGTATAAACATTGGCGGAATTTTACCAGGAAATACCAGCAATACATTTTTGAAAAGAAAGTCACAACAAACCAAACGAACAATGGACATAGCAATAGACAAAAGAAGTAGAATCGACACAAAAATGATAAGAGAGAGAGAGCGAGAGAGAGAGAGAGAGAGAGAGAGAGAGAGAGAGAGAGAGAGAGAGAGAGAGAGAGAGAGAGAGAGAGAGAGAGAGAGAGAGAGAGAGAGAGAGAGAGAGAGAGAGAGAGAGAGAGAGAGAGAGAGAGAGAGAGAGAGAGAGAGAGAGAGTTCCACCTCACACCACTCTGCAGACCAGAACTCCAACCCCACGTCGCAATAAAACGAAATAGGACACGATGATGACATTAGGATTACATGAAATGACGCCAAGATGAAAACAGAGATACTCCAAAACTAACTGAGTTAGAATATTAGGTGAGAATATGAACTGGTAAGGATGCAAGAGCTGGAAAGGAAGCAGGGGTTTGAATTTTATAGCCTTTTACTTAGCTCTATAAACTGCTGCACGGTTTTGAATATTTGTTCGTTTTCTGACACTGATAAACTTTGATCGCCAAAGAGTAAGGTGTAGGTGTTAGTGATGCATGGGTTAAGTGTTGAGATCGTGTTTATTCTTTCAGCAGCATAATGTCTACACTGCATCAGATAATGTTCAGCATCTTCCGTATTGTGGCCACATGTACATTTGGGGTTATTTAATAAGTGTCTGTTGTACAAGTCACCGTTAATATTGCTCATTCCTAAACGTAGTCTACAATGGTTAACTTGATTCTGTCTGGATCCTACATAATAGTAAGGGGGGACTGTGACATCTGCAAGAGATAAATAACGTTTGAACTGACTAATAGAATCAATTGTTTTAATAGTATCTGGAAGATTATTCCATAAGTTTGTAGTGGTAGGGAGAAAGGAATTTTTATGTAGTTCGGTTTTGGATCGTGGTACTATTCTATCTAATGGTCGGCGTCTATGGTAGGGGTTTTCCTCGGATACTAAGGAAGGGAGAAGATCTTGTAAATATTGAGGGCATTTGCCATTGACTATTTTGTGAAACTGAATCAATTTGTGTCTTCTTCGTCTTTCTTTTAATGAGCAAAAGCCTGATTCTTTATACAGTTTCGCATGGCTAGTTCCCCTTACTCCTCCTGTAATGATACGGAGCGCTTCCAAATGTAAAGTTTCTAGTGAATTTGCTTGTGTGTCTGTACAGTTGTCCCATAAAATATCTGCATAGTCAAAATTTGGTAGAACAAAAGATTTATACATAGTTTCTAGAGCTTTACGGCTTAGTCTATATTTGTAGTTTCTGAGACAAGCAATCAACATGTTTACTTTATTAGCTAAAGTTCGAATATGCTCATCCCATCTACAGTTATCCTGAAAAACTACTCCCAAATGTTTGTGAGATGTTGATGGTTCTAAAGTCTGCTGTCCAAAAGTTAGAGGTGTGAGTTGATTGTGTTCACGAGTAGTGTTGAGCAGTTTTGTTTTCTCTTCATTGAATTTGATTTTCCATAGTTTGGCCCATTGTGCAATTTTACGAAGATCTGAATTGAGGAGTTCTACTCTGACAATTGGGTCATTAAGAGCAAGAGATAAACTGGTGTCATCAGCAAACAGTTTGATGATTGATTCAATGTCAGTGATGATGTCGTTAATATACAATAAAAATAACAGGGGGCCTAGGACAGAACCCTGGGGAACACCTGCCGGAATTCTTTTTGATTCAGACTTTTCACCTTTAATGACTACAGATTGTTGTCGGTTATGAAGATAATCGCGGAAAAAATTAAGTAACTTCCCTCTGATACCCGCAGCCTCCAGCTTGTACAGAAGTCCTTTGTGCCAGACGCGATCAAACGCTTTAGATATGTCAAAATAAATAGTTTGTGTTGCTAAACTGCAATCAAATGAAGAACAGAGGTGATTGTATGTAGCTAAGAGCTGGTTCACTGTAGAATCACCTGGTGTAAAACCTGATTGGGATGGGGTAATTATGTTGTATGTCTTAAAAAATGTGTACACATGCTTGTGCACACACCTTTCGAGTACTTTGCCTAGACAGCTAAGAAGTGAAATTGGACGATAATTGTTGCATAGTTCTTTAGGTCCTTTTTTGTAGATAGGGGAAATGTGTGCGATTTTCCATAAGGATGGGAATTTACTTTCATTTAGGCATCGATTGAATAACTGAGTAAGAGGATTGACTATAACATAAAGCGCATGCATCAGAAGCTTGTTGTGTATGAGATCTGGGCCAGTAGCTTTAGTTTTGTCTAAATTTTTAATAACAGATACAACGTCTTCCTCAGTAAGTACTAATTCATTGGTTTCATGAATAGCAAATGGTATTTGTGGCAATTCATCATCATCATTGTCTAAAGTGGCTTGTTCAATGAAAAAGTTATTCAATACATTTGCTTTATCTTTGTTAGAATAGTATAGGGTATCATTTGAGAGTAAGGGGGGTATCTCTTCACTGTTAATGCCTTTTTTGTTAAAAAAGGATTTTACTAGCTTCCACCAGTCCTTGTGACCAAAATTGTTGGGGATCTGATGCCTTTTCATCAATATCAGTATAGAACTCGGACTGCCGTTCTCTCTCTTTAGTTGTGACATAGTTACGAAATTTTCTAAAGTTTTGCCAATCTTCGGGATCGTTTGTTTGTTTTGCTATAGCATGGATGCACTTACGTTCCTCTATCAATAAGCGAATATTATCAGTTAACCAAGGTACATCATTTGGGTAAACAGTTATAATTTTAGTAGGCATGCACTGTTTAGCTAGGGTCATGAATGTCTCTGTGAAAAGTTCAGTAGTATCGTCAATAGTTTCTATACTTAAAATATGTTCCCAATTGACGAGATGTAATAATCGGCAAAATTCTTCTATATTCAGCTTGTTATAATTGAAGATAGTTCTCTTGAAGCTAGTATTGTTTTTAACTGCATGTTTCAAGTGTAGGCACGGAATACTGTGATCGCTGAAGGCTGCGGGCAAGACCTGAGTTGATTCAATAAGTTTGGGTGATTGGGTAATAATCAGATCTAAGCAAGTAGAACTTGTGTCAGTGATTCGGGTTGGCTCTTTTACTAACTGGTGAAGACTATACAACTGCAAAATGCCTGTTAGGTGAGGAGAAGGGTTGTTGAGGAAGTCTGAATTAAAATCACCCAAGACAATAAATGGCAATGATGTACTATTTACTTTTCTTAGATTATCACTTATGAGGTCCCAATAGCGAACCAGCGCATTGGGGGGACGGTAAAAAGAACCAATCAAGATGCTCTTTTGATTTAATTTAGTTTCTATCCATACGGTTTCTAATTCTGCAACTTGGAGGTCAGGGCGAGGTTTGCAGTACAAAGAATTACGGACGTAAATGGCGACTCCTCCATGATGGTCAAGGGGTCGATCGCGCCTGACAGGGGGATGGAAATTGTGTATGCATATCAGATCATTGGATATGGAGTCAGAAAGCCATGTTTCAGATAATGTAATAATGTCATATTCTTTTGATTCTGCCTCCAAAAGAGTCATTTTGTTTCTCAGGCTTTGGACATTGCTGTGGACAATGCATAGATTGGTTTTATTAGTGGGCCCCGGGTTACGTTCTACATCGTTAGCTAAAATAAGTAATAGTTCAGATACAGCAGCAAAGAACCGTTGGGAGTGTGAGATCAGGAGATTATCACTACCAGTTTTGTTGTGAACGGAATATTGATTTAAGTATGCAGTCAAATAATGTTGATCAGTGTTTGAAATGATAATATGGACGAGTAGTGCTAACACTATGCGATGTTTACTTGGGAAAAGGTGAAGAATGAAGAAAGTCATGATGTCAGTCTTACGAAGGTATGACAGTTTGCGACACAGGGCCAGAGCTCTATCATGGAAACCACCAATCCTGGCTCTGTGGGCCTGGATGTCAACAGACATCAGGTTATAGTGTGCAGGAGCACATGATATATAAATTCAGCCAGGACTGTTGGTTTCAAGCGGGGGATCTCTCTCTTGTTCAAAAGATAGTGAAAGATAAAGGGAAGAGATAAGTACACAAAAACATTACAAACATTCAACATAAATTGAGAACCAATACATGTGATTGGGACTCTAATGTAAATGAGCATAGTAAACGAATCGAGCAACTAACGGTAGTGTGGGCTTTCCATAAAACATGGATTATCAAGATAGTCTGGACAATAAACTTTCATAAAAAGCTCGAAAAGGTCATTAACTGAGGACAATAAAATCAACCATGTGTTGTGCATTTACAACAAGTGTTGGAAATAAAGTAGATAACTCCAATTGATAGGACAACTGGCAATGTGACTCAGATTACAATAGTCATAAGATTCGTCAGGATAAATATTATACACAGTATCCAAAGAACATGTGCAGCCAGACAGGACCAAATTACATTCTCTGAATATACATATATAGGCCTATAGGATATTGGACATGAACAAATTTAGTGTGTGTGTCACCGTGTGTGTGGATGTGTGTGTCGATGTGTGTCGCACACACAGACACACACGCGCGCGCGCACACACGTACACGCACACGCGCGTACATGCGTGCGTGCATGGGCATGTGTGTGTGTGTGTGTGTGTGTGTGTGTGTATGTGTGTGTGTGTGTGTGTGTGTGCGTGTGCGTGTGCGTGGGTCTCTGTGCGTGCTTGTGCGTGTGCATATTTAGATATTTTTGCTGCTTTGGAAAGAGAGAGAGAGAGAGAGAGAGAGAGAGAGAGAGAGAGAGAGAGAGAGAGAGAGAGAGAGAGAGAGAGAGAGAGAGAGAGAGAGAGAGAGAGAGAGAGAGAGAGAGAGAGAGAGAGAAAGAGAGAGAGAGAGAGGTAGCCACACCCCGTCTTCGGGGTAGTGTCAACAAAATAAAATGAAATGAAAAAATTCATGGTGGTACTAAAAATCACACACACACACACATATATATATATATATATATACACGCGCGCACACGCACACGCACACGCACGCACACACACAATTATCACATCATTTTTATTACAATTCACGTGAATCATTTTAATTGGGGGTATGCTCCCCACACGTCACTTGCCAAGCTCATATATGCGTAAAATGACGTCTGAATATAATATTAGAGTGTATTACAATTCGCAACTTTATTACAAAACGCGTTGTACGCGAATTGTAATAAACTGATGTTATCGCAACGCGTTTTGTAATACTTTAATTGCAATTCGTTACTCTATTACAAAAACACTTTATTACAAAACGCGTTGTACGCGAAATGTAATAAACTGATGTGATCGCATCGCGCTTTGTAATAATTTCATTACAATTCGCTACTTTATTACAAAACGCGTTGTGACAGGCCAGCAACATCCTAACATTTAAAACCTTGACTGACATTTAAAAAACTTAACATACATTTCAAAGCCTAATTTATCTCTCTCTCTCTCTCTCTCTCTCTCTCTCTCTCTCTCTCTCTCATTTTAAGCTATAAAGCGTTGTCAAGCCACATTTGTACAGTGCATGGAGGGTTGGTAGTGTTTTGTGGTATAATTTGTTCATAAGAATATAATTGCTGTTAGAATCGACGCACCTTCGGGTGTTTCTTGTTTTTGTTCTTCAAGAAAAGTACATTACAAGTCTCATGCAAGTCTCAAAAGACGTTCTTGATCAATTTCTAATAGAAAGCTAGTTTTATCGGCATATTGTAAAAAAAAAAAGCTTTTGCTCAACATTGTTATTCTTTATACATGTGCAGAGAGAGAGAGAGAGGAACAGAGAGAGAGAGAAGAGAAAGAGGTAACTTGAGAGCGGCAAAAAACAAAAACAGACGTTAAGCTAAGTTTGGCACAGTTGTGGCAGCGCAAAATGTTACAATTGTAACATTTTGCCGCGTTATAACATTTTGCGCGGAAAGCCTGCGGCGAAATGTTTCAATTTTGTAATAAATGTAACATTGTGCGCGAGGCGCCCACCTTTGATTGAAAGTTTTGATTGTAACATTTTGACGGGTTGTAACATTTTGCCCGGGGCGCCTCGCGCAAAATGTTACAATTCTAACAAAATTGTAACATTTTGCCGCAGGCATTCCGTGCAAAATGGTACAACGCGTCAAAATGCGCGAGGAGCCCCGGGCACCTCACGCAGTTTGTTGCAATTGTAACATTTTGACGCGTTGCAGCATTTTGCCCTGCCACAACAGCCAACAGAAGAGCCCGATTGCTGAAAATATCTCACACACCTCGCCAGATTGTCGCAAAGGAGTTCACAATTTGGCGAGGCGACAATTTGGCGAATGTACTTAATGTATTTTTCTTGAAGAAAAAACCCAAGAAACACCCGAAGGTGCGTCGATACTAACAGCAATTATATTCTTATGAACAAATTATACCACAAAACACTACCAACCCTCCATGCACTGTACAAATGTGGCTTGACAACGCTTTATAGCTTAAAATGCCACTGTTAATAGTGGTGGATCCATAAAATAAAGGATGCCAGTGGTTCTACCCATAATGGAGATAATATTTGATCAAATATTTTTACTTTTATTTTATTTTTTTCGCAGCAATTATAATCTTGTGTGTAAGTTCTTAAGTTTTGATGACACATTATTTTTTCCAAAAATGACACACACACACACACACACACACACACACACACACACACACACACACACACACACACACACACACACACACACACACACGCACGCACGCACGCACGCACGCACGCACGCACGCACGCACGCACGCACGTCAATATTAAGGCAACAACAACCACAACAAATATATGCTTTCATAACCCCTACAAACAGGAGTATCTGCAATTAGTAATATGTGTTTTGTCTGCTTAGGAGAATTCAGGCTGCTTGCAAGGAAATAGCAAGAGCAGTTTCTGTTCTGCGCACAGGCTACAAAGTTCCCAAAGCCAGATCTGCACGAGAGGCCAGTGTCACAACGCGTTTTGTAATAAAGTAGCGAATTGTAATGAAATTATTACAAAACGCGTTGCGATCACATCAGTTTATTACAATTCGCGTACAACGCGTTTTGTAATAAAGTGTTTTTGCAATAAAGTAGCGAATTGTCATCAGTTTATTACAATTCGCGTACAACACGTTCTGTAATAAAGTGTTTTTGTAATAAAGTAGCGAATTGTAAAAAAATTATTTCAAAACGCGTTGCAAGGGAGACTATGAACAAATTGTAATAAAAATGATGTGATCGCAACGCGTTTTGTAATAATT
>CM065698.1:17087899-17135399 GCA_017654935.2 Phymorhynchus buccinoides | reverse complement strand
AACAAGACCAGCGGCCCTATCCAGACCAGCTTTAAACTCACTGGATGACAGCTTGTTGTTAAATTCATCGACTTTTTCTTGGTCCCAACACATTTTCTCAAACGTGAACACATCAGAAGCACAATTGTTTTGATCAACATGATTTAAAGTAGAATCAAAGACAGATACAACCGGCATATGCTTTGACTCTATCCTAGGGATGACATCAAGAGAAATACAGTGTTTGTACAAACATCGTGAAACAATAAAGTAATCAATGATACTACACCCTCCTGTTGAAACATATGTAAAATTCCCAAAATTGATATCGCCTTTAATTGCACCATTCAAGATAAGCAAATCAAAAGTAGAACAGAGGTCTAAAAGATATTTACCAAAATCATTCTGCGTTTTGTCTTTTGATGCACGATGTGGTCCTACAACATAGTCATCATCTTCCTCGTGCAAATGAGATATTGCAATATCGTCATCTTCTTTGGCATTTTCCCCTCCAGTGCGTGCGTTTAAGTCACCAAGGAGCAACAATGGTAAATTAGGAAACGATTCTGTCAGGTCCATGAAACACTGTTCCACCATTGAAATGCCATTCGTTATTTCTGTGTCCTGGTAATAAGCAGACGAACTTGGCGGCACGTAAACGCCCAACAAAATAACTGGAGTATCTGTGCCAAAAAGATCTTTAGACAATTTCAGTACAATCATGTTGTCATACTCAACGTCTATTTTTTCGATAAATTTGGACATATGTTTTCTCACTAAAAGTGTTAATCCTCCTGAAAGTCTGGCAGTCACACCATCAGACAATCTAACCCCCGGTACAACATAAGCGTTGTGATCAGGAAACAAATGATCAGGGAATTTTGTTGCAAAAGTTTCAACTAAAAGACAAAAATCAAAATCAGCAATATAGGATCGCAATTCAGCATCGTATACGTGAGAAAGACCTTCGATGTTGTATGTCATGAATTGGACATTCTGTCTGACATGAGCCGGGCCGTGTCCCTATTTGTTATGCTTTGATTTCTGTCCTATCATTTCCTTCAGTGTTGTCTGTCGTCTGGCAGCAGAGGTGCATGAAGCACTCCTGGACCGTGTCGTAGGCTTACTACGTGCAGTGTTGTCATCGGATACGTGAGCAGTCTGACGTGTTGTAGTTGTCTCAATCGTTGTGTCAGTTGTTTTTGTTTCTGTGTTTCTTTCGTTTTGCTCTAAGACTGATTGATCATGCAGTTGTTCTGTCACAATATTAGTAACAACGTCTGTGCTATGGTCACGTGACACCGTTGTGGTATTTGTCAGTCCCTCGTCTGTACTTTGTGCGTCTTCTGCTTCATTGTCGACTGAAGAAGCCTTTGAGTATTCCTGTGTTTGTCCGTTCACTTGGACTGTCAAGTTACCCGTGTCTCTCTGTGAGTCACCATCGCTCGTTGTTATGCTGTCATCAGTATGCTCTATCAGTAGGGGATGCTCGGTGACAGTTGACTGGTCGTCAGTGTTTGTTCTGTCTGAACGTTCTTTGTCTGGAATAATCTCTGGGTCAGACTCTACATTCGTCGCATTCTCTCTGTCAGTCTCATGTGTCACACTGTGTGGTAGTGTCTGTACCTGCATCGTGCCGTCCTCTGTGCTGACTGTTGGGTTTGACTGTCCCTGTGTCAAGCTGTCACTGACTGTGTTCGTCTGTGTGGTGTGGTTTATGTCAGCAACATACGTGTTGCGTCTTTGTGGCAAAAGAGGAAAGTCATGCATAGAGTGACTGTTATAGTAAGGCACAGCAGAAACATTCCAATCCCGTGTTATACCCCCACCCCACTCACCTTCCCAATTTCCACCCACACCTTCACCTTCCCTGTAACAGTCAGCCATTCGGTAATCACTAGCACCATACCCTGAAGCATAATATGCATCTTGCCTCTGGCTGTCGCTCCACTGTCCGTCACCATAGGAGCGGTATTGTGCGGCATACATCGAGCCTCTTCCATTGAAACGGTCGTTGCTGTAGGCACGAGAGGCACCGTGTTGCCGTGCACCACCCCCGTAGTTTCGGTTCCGCTGAGAGTCGGATCGTCCAGAGAGAGAGAGAGAGAGAGAGAGAGAGAGACAGAGAGACAGAGAGAGAGACAGAGACAGACAGAGACGGAGAGACAGAAATATATATACAGATATTCAGGCAGAGAGGAGGGAGTGTAGTCACTGGTTATGTTCTGTACCGTACTGGATAGTTCTTACACAAAATACCATAATCCACAACGGAACTGTGAGTGTAGAGAGACAGATGTGGGGGGGGGGGGGGGGGGGGGGGGGGGGGGGGGGGGGGGGGGGGGGGGGGGGGGGGGGGGGGGGGGGGAGGGGGGGGGGGGGGGGGGGGGGGGGGGGGGGGGGGAGACAGAGTGTCACAGAGACACGCCGACCAGAGCTAATGAATCTTAACTTTCGTTGGCTCTGCACAGACAGATAAAGAGAGGCAGAGATTGAGAGAGAGGGAGTATGCCCTATTTTGTATGTGTGCTTCTGAGTTTGCCCACTGCTTACCGGTTTATTGTCAAAAAGAAGGCAAAATCTATTTTACCAGTGAGTGAGAAAGAGTGAGGCAGAGAAAAAATTAGAGTGAGCTTTGCATTACTAAGAAAAGGCCTTCAAATGAAACGACAGCTGGTGTCCAGGGCAAAAGAGCCCCCTTTTTAACCCACGCGATAACACTTGTCAAGATGGCTGCCCAGCAGTCTTGTACTTTAGTAACCCCCCTCATGTTTACGACCCTCAATCTCAAAGTGTGCTTCTTTCAGTTTTATGACAATGATATTCGTCCATCCCGTGGGATGATGACCACGTTCAACAGTTCACATTTCAAAGAGGCTCAGGTTGGGTGAATTCGCAAGTGGCTTATCAGGCCAGTGCGAGCCTGGAAGGTCCTTTGACAGTGGGGACAGGCAAGGGAGTTGAGGGGATTTGCAGGGGCTGAAGTACTGCTGCTGCTCATGCGGGCTTTGCGCACTTCCTGCCGTGCCTGGGCTGCTTCAATGCGGTGAGTTTCGAGGTTGGCGGCTCCCTTAACTATTGCTCCCCACCATGCTGATCTGTCCTGGGCCATGAGGGCACATCAATATTGAAGTCCTTCAGGGACACTTTGAGGATGTCTTTGAATAATTTATTTTGCCCACCATGGCTTCTCGTACCAGTTCGAAGCTGTCCATACAGGATGCGTTTGGAAAGATGCTCAACTAACATCCTTACGACATGCCCAGCCCAGCGGAGTTGAGATCTGCGAAGCAGTGTAAAAATCCTGGGCATTACTGTCTCGGTGTCGGGGATCCTGTCCTGCCATTTCACTTTCAGCAGTTTGCGAAGAATGTTTAGGTGGAATCGGTTCAGCTTCTTTGCATGCCTTTAGTATACCGTTCACTTTTCGCATACATACAGCAGAGTGGTGAGGAGGATGGCTCTGTAGATCTTCAGTTTGGTGGAAAGGTGCACTCCCGGTCAGTCCCACACTGACGAGCGCAGTCTGCCAAAGGCAGAACTTGCCTTCGCGATTCTAGCATCTAGACTATTTCAATGTTTTCATTTCGAGAAAGAGAATGCTGCCTAGTAAGTGAACTTGTCCACTGCCGCCAGTGTCTGACCGTTCACTGTCACTGTGGGCTTCTCATAGCTTTCCCTGGAGCAGGCTGGTACATCTCTTCTGTCTTTTTTGGCGAGCCGCAACAGCGGCGAGCCACTTATTAGTTTTGGGTAGTTCTTTGCACGTGGGCGATGGTCCATGGAGGGTCACGTGACTTTTGCTCGTGGCATCAGAGTTGTCTTCTCTTTGCATTAGAGTTGTCTTCTCTTTGCATTGAGCGTGCGATGACACCAAAAAGGTTCTAGTGGATGACACCCGCGTTCTTGCTTCCCCCCGCCCCCTCCCTCCACCGCACTAGAGTTCGTGTCGTCTGCTTAAACGTGCATGTCGACATTCGTAAATTATTATGTAGCATACGAATAGCATGCAAAAGATTTGCAGAATGTTGAAAGCCAAACGATTGTACATTAAAGTTGTTTAATACACTTCTGCAAAGAGGATTATGAAGAAAATACGTTTGTGTTGTTCTTATTCAGAAACCTGCGTTGACGAGGCGTGAATTGTATGATGATAAAACTCTCGACAGGGCCTCATCTTCATTTTAGCTTTAGCTAAATCACAACAAGTGCATTGTCAAATCAGATAAATACAAACTGCATTCATCAAGATAATAACAAAAACAATAATAAAAGGACTGCACACTTAATTAATATTTTTATTCCTTGCCTTTTTTAAGGGAAAAACCTTTACAGGGCCTCAAAACAAGGGCGAAATGTGCTATCATGTCAAATGGATTTCATTTAGCAGACGATTTTCTCTTTGGAGGAAATATACTGTGAAGCAAAGCTGTTCCTTTTGCTATTACTCGGATATTAGAAACAAAACTTTGTCTTTCTATATTGCTTAGCATTGTAAATTCATCAAACACTTTCTTTTGAAGAAATGCATGTACAGGATTTTACATTCTTCCATCCTCACGTTCATTTATCAATTGACTATTCCTTGCCCCCTCCCCCTTATTCGTTGAGCATGCCACGCATACCCTTGAGAGCCTCATGAATTAGCCTATAGTAGGCCTACCTCGATGCTAGCAACTGACCAAAACCGTGAGTGCTGTGACTCTCTGTGCTGTGATGTTAGCAGACAGACGGACACAGTCACTTGGCGGTCAAAGATGAGCATGAACCATAACATGTACAATAACAGTGTTGTTGTGACTCAGCTATTGGATCCTTAGTTTGCATTGCTTGAAATATATTTATGTATTTTTCATCTGGATCTTTTTTTTCTATTAAAAAATATCAAAACCGGTCGTTGTCCAGTTAGCTACTCTCTCTCTCTCTCTCTCTCTCTCTCTCTCTCTCTCTCTCTCTCTCTCTCTCTCTCTCTCTCTCTCTCTCTCTCTCTCTCTCTCTCTCTCTCTCTCTCTCTCTCTCTCTCTCTCTCTCTCTCTCTCTCTCTCTCTCTCTCTCTCTCTCTCTCTCTCTATGTCTGTTGTTCTGTTTGTCTTTGTTTAATTTTTTTCTCTCTCTGTCACTGCCTTACTCTTTTATTGTCTTCCTCACACACTATCTCTTTTAGTCTCTGCATTTGTCTCTGTCACTCTCTGCCTCTCTCTCTCTGCGCTCTAGGCCTTACAAGGCCTCTATGGGGTTTTCTAGTCTCCTGCAATGCGTGTGTGCGTGCGTAGCAGTCTTGCTTCCACGATGCTTTCTGCTTCCACTTCCCCAACGCACTGCAGTTCGTGTCGTCTGCTAAAGCTTATATTTTTGTGTCGACATTGCTAGATTATTATGTACCATACGGATAGCATGCAATTGATTTGCAAAATTTTGAAAGCCAAACGATTTGACATTAAAGTTGTCTATTACACTTCTCAAAGAGAATGATGTTTAATGACAACAATGCTCGGCTGATCTTAACCCTACCCTGTTCGTCTTTACGACTTTCGATCTTAAAGTCTGGTTTTTTTCCAGTTTCATGACAATAACTCTAGGCTGATCCTAACCCTAAACTCTGAGTGGTTTTTATTCTCGATCTCAAAATCTCTTTCAGTTTCATGACAATAACTCTGCTTTCTAGGCTGATCTCGCCCTATCATATTCATTTTTACAGCACTCGATCTCAAAGTCTGGTTCTTTTCAATTTCATGACAACCCTAGGCTGGTCCTATCCCTATCCTCTTCGTGTTTACGACTATTGATTTCGAAGTCTGGTTTCTTTCAGTTTCATGACAACAGCCCCTGGCTGATCCTAGCCATATCCTAATAATTTTTATGACTCTCCATCACAAAGTCTGGTTCTTTTCAGTTTCACAACAACCCTAGGCTGATTCTAACCCTATCCTCTTCATGTTAATGCTCTCAATCTCAAAGTCTGGTTTCTGTCAACCCTAGGCTGATTATAACCCTATCCTCTTCATGTTAATGCACTCGATCTCAAAGTCTGGTTTCTGTCAGTTTCATGACAACATCCCTAGGCTGATCCTAACCATCTCATCTTCATGATTGCGACTCTCGATCTTAAAGTCTGGTTCTTTTCAGTTTCATGACAACCCTAAGCTGATCCTAACCCTATCCCATACATGTTTATGATTCTCGATATCAAAGTCTGGTTCGTTTCAGTTCAATGACAACAACCCTAGGCTGATCCTAACCCTATCCGCTTCGTGTTTACGACTCTCAACGTCAAAGTCTGGTTTCTTTCAGTTTTATGACAATAACCGGCCCTAGGCTGACCGATTATCCTCTTTGTATTTACGACTCAATCTCGGCAAAGTCTGGTTCTTTTCAGTTTCACGACAACAACCCTAGGCTGGCCTCTTCCTGTTTTCGACTCTCTATCTAAAAAATCAAAGTCTTCTTTCTTTCAGCTTCACAACAACAACCATAGGCTGATCCTAACCCTGTTCTCTTCATGTTTACGACTATCAATGTCAAAGTCTGATTCTTTTTAGTTTCACAACTCTAAGTTGATCCTAACCCTATCCTCTTAGCCTATCCTTATCCTCTTCGTGTTTACTACTCTCGATCTCAAAGTCTGGTTTATTTCAGTTTCATGACAATAACTTTAGGCTGATTCTAACCCTATCATTTTTTTGTGTTTTCGACTCGATCTCAAAGTCTGGTTCTTCCTTGATTGGTTGCCTCCTGATGGCCTAACAAAGATTCCCTCCCCTGGGACTGCTGGTCTTAAATTCTGCGCCTCAAAACATAGCGACAGTTATATGGGGCTAAAAAATCATAAAATACTAGTTCATTACTTAACTGGCTTTAAGATACCAGTTAAGAAGTTAACTGTCTTTTCTTATTCCAGTTAAGTAGTTAACTGATATAATCAACTTCTGCTTCCAGCTAAAGAAAAGTCAGTTAACTGTTAAGTGGCATTTTGTCAGAAAAAACAACTCCTTAAGTGTTTTGTTTTTTTAACACGAAAGTTATGACCCTTTTCAGTAGCACCCTTTAGTCACAATGTTAGGATTGTTTAACAAAAATGTTATTGCTATTTCAATAGCACTCTTTGCTGAATGAACAATTTTATGGCCCGTTCTAGTGATCTCTTTTGATACAACGGTTTAAGGGGAAGCAACCTCAGATTGAAGACGCACACAAGCTTGTTACTGGTGTATTTTATGCACATATTTTGCAAAACAATTACAAGGTGTTTTAAACTTTCTATTGCTGCTAGTTCAATTTGATGCAGTTCTTATTGTTTGTTCATGAAAACACAATCTTTCTATTTATAACAGTCACTCGCATTGTTTTATTTGTTAATTTATGAATGTGTGACGTGAGTGCTGTCATATTAAAAAATAAAGGCTGAGGGTTTTTTATTTGTAAATTGAAATGCCAACGTATCGTAAATTTGAGTTTTACGTCCTCTCGACCTGGGAAGGCACATATGGGACATTTGTTTTGGTTAGTTGGAAAGAATAAATATAAGACAAACACGAAACAGAAAAATACAATACAAGGACATAGACAGCACATGAAAAAAGCTGAAAGGATTTGAAATGCCAACATTGTCTTGGCTCGCCTTTATAGTTGACCTTGGGTCAACTGAATTTCTTGTGGTGCTTATAGTGAGACCAAAGTTGTCACAAGCAGCAGAGAACAAGTCCATATATTGTTGCATATCTTCTGAGTTGCCTGCATTGAGGGAATCGTCATCAGCAAACAGTTACTCTCTTAACCTGCTGATAAGCACTTTAGTCTTTGCCTGAAGGCGTCTCAAGTTGAATGGCTTGCCATCTGTTCTGTACTTTATATCCATACTAGGATCGTCTGCTTGAAACGCATCTGTCAGCATCGCGGCGAACATCATGCTAAACAGTGTTGGGGCAAACACACAGCCCTGCTTGACTTCATTGGTAACCAGAAAGGGAGCGGATCATCATCAAGGACTTTGACTTGCATACCGTCATGGAACTGACGAACCATTTGGATGAATTTGGATGGGTAGCCAAACTTGCTCATAATTTTCCAAAGGCCTTCACGTCTGACCGTGTCAAACGCTTTTGTAAGGTCGATAAATGTGGTGTAGATGTCGACGTTTTGTTCTTGACATTTCTCATGTAGCTGACGTGCGGCAAACACCATGTCGATTGTTCCACATTCCTTTCCAAAGCTGGCAGTAGGTCCTCTTCGACATGTTTGATGAGACGATTGAGCAGGACTCTGGCAAGGATCTTTCCCGCAATGTTCAGCAGTGAGATGCCCCTGTGGTTATGACACGCCTGTTGGTTGCCCTTCCTCTTGTACAGGTGTACAATGGTGGCATCTTTGAAGTCCTGAGGGATTGTGCCTTGCTGCCACATGGTCTGGAACATCTCAGTCAGTTTCTTACAAAGTTGAAGCCCAGCAAGCTTTCAACTTTCAGATGGACTTCTGTCTTGGTTTATAACAACTTGTGAACTCGTTGATATGTGATGGTCTCTTAAGTACTGCCTCAAAGTGTGCCCATCTGTCCAGGATTTGAGATTTCTCAGTGAGCAGTGTTGTTCCATCAGCACTGAGCAGTGGAGAAAAACTGGATGGTTGGGGGCCGTAGACTGCTTTGATGGAGTCATAAAAGTTCTTCATGTCATTCCTGTCGATCTCGTGTGTCTTCTGGTTGAGTCGTGTGTCGTAACTTTCTTTAAACATTAGTTCTGGTGTTGTTGAAGGCATCTTTCTTTGGAGTAGATTCATTATTGGAGTAGGCTCTAAAGACCTGATATTTCTCTTCCAGTAGTTTTGTAATTTGCTCGTCGTTTTCATCAAGCCAGTTAGCATTGAGCGCAATGTGACAATAGTCATAGGCTGGTCCTAACACTATCCCTTTCCTGAGAATGGGCAATGTTGCTTCTCAGTGACATTTTTTAAATGTGAAAAATTGAGGGGGATGCGCAAAGTACAAAATAGCTGATGACTCTACTAAGTGCACAGCCCATCCTTGAACTCTCGCGATGACAATATTTTTTATAGTCAATATGGCAGCCTAATAATAATTAGCATTGATAGCGCCTAATCTTAAAAAAGCCCTAAGCGCTTACACTAATAAATGAATAAACCAGCAAGCAATATAAATAATTAAACGACAAAAATACATTATGCACACACGCGCGCGCGCGCGCGCACGCACGCACACACGCACGCACTAAACACAGACGCACGCACGTACTAAACAGACACACACACACACACACACACACACACACACACACACATGAACACACTACACGCACGCACACACGCACACGCACACGCACGCACGCACACGCACGCACACACGCACACACACACACACACACACACACATGCACACACACACAACACACGCACGAACGACACGCATGCACACAAACACACGCGGATAGAAGGGGCGCAGTACTTTGAAAAGAAATATAGCAGGCTATGATTGGTTAATTAAGCTTAATTGGTTTGGTTAAATTATAATATTATTGTTGTAAGCGATCAGATTTGAGCTTCTATGCAATCTGTAGTCGGGATAAATGCCAAGCACAAAGAATGCGAACAGGGTTTCAACTTGACATTTACGTATTACATGTGTTCCAGTCGATCAACTTCCAGTTCACGCTAACCGCCTACGGTACGTACCGCCGTTTGATGACGTCCTCGTACCGGGAGGTATCGTTCTCGGTGTTCCCGCTAGCGCAGGGGTTCCACGTGCTGGGTAAGTGGGGCATCGCCATCGCCAATACTGACGCCTTCTCCGTCTTCACTGATGACATGCTGGGCACGGACTACGTCGTTAGCACATGGGCCGATTGCTG
Source organism: Phymorhynchus buccinoides (assembly GCA_017654935.2). Classification (NCBI taxonomy): domain Eukaryota; kingdom Metazoa; phylum Mollusca; class Gastropoda; order Neogastropoda; family Raphitomidae; genus Phymorhynchus; species Phymorhynchus buccinoides. The sequence goes on along the minus strand of CM065698.1, from coordinate 17,125,563 downwards.
CAACGCCACTACTTTTATTTGTACGTGTTTGTGGTGGAGGGGTGGTGATGGTGTGTGGGGGTGGAGGTGCGGAGTGGGGTGGGTATGGAGGGCATGTGTGTGCGTGTGTGTGTGTGTGTGTGTAGGTGTGGGTGGGTGGGTGTGGGGGGTGAGGGCATATAATATTGGACAGAATGACTGTCTTTTTGTCGGTTTGCCTGTCTGTCTGTCTGTCCATCTCTGTCCCTGTGTGTCTCTCTCTCTCTCTCTCTCTCTCTCTCTCTCTCTCTCTCTCTCTCTCTCTCTCTCTCTCTCTCTCTCTCTCTCTCTCTCTAAGATTACTTGAAAAAGAAAGAAATATAAGTTTCTGAACCAGTTCATGACTTAGATGATGAGAATGATGATGATGATGATGATGATTATGATGATTATGTTTTTAATCGCCCAAGATCTAAAGAGGAAGTAATGCATGCATTTAAGAAACTTAAACTTGGAAAGGCTGCAGGCCCAGATGGCATTATAGGAGAGTTATATAAGATTTCATTTGATGATACTGTGCAATTGTTCTTGAATTTTTTGAATGCTTTGTTTAGTAAAGGTATTTTTCCTGATAACCTGACTGAATCTATTTTCTTGCCATTGTATAAATAAGGTAATGTCAACGAACCTGGGTAACTATAGGGGAATTGCTTTAAGTGACGCCAGCAGCACACGTTTTGGTACAATTATCAATAGCAGATTTCATAAATAGGTTTCAGAAAACGATATAACTGGGGATATTCAGGCAGGTTTTAAAAGTGGTTATTCTAGCATAGACCATATGTTTATCTTGATGGCTTTAGTCCAGAAACAATTTGCTTCTAATCGGAAATTGTACGTTGCTTTTATAGATTTCGAGAAGGCCTTTGATTCAGTTAATCGGAATTTACTTTGGTCTATTTTAAAAAAGAATGGTATAAAAGGTAATCTTATTAAATGTATTAAAAGTATGAATAATTGTGTCAAAGGTAGCAAATTGTAAAAAAAATTCTGATGTATTAAATTGTACTGCTGGTGTCAAACAGGGTGGTGTTTGTAGCCCTGTTTTGTTCTCTATATTTATTAACGAATTAGCTCTAGAAATCATAAGAAATGGGAGACAAAGCTTAACTTTTTCACTTGATGCCTATGAATTATTTATATTATGTGATGTGACGATGTGATTCTGTTATCCGAGACTGTAATTGGCCTACAGACCCAATTAAATAATTTGCATAGAGCTTCGGATATCTTTAGATTTGAATGTTAATATGGATCAAAGTAACATAATTGTATTTAGGAAAGGTGGATACTTAGCTGCAAGAGAACATTGGACATATAATGGAGCTGTCATGCCTGTTGTTAATGCTTATATATACCTTGGTATTTACTTTTCAACTAAATTGAGTTTTACAGGTTCATGTAAGGACTTAGCAAGTCAAGGAAAGAAAGCTCTTTTATGTATAATGCAGAAATTGTATTTACTTAATAATAATTCAATAGAAGTCTTGATGAAATCTCTTTGATGCAAACATACAGCATATTCTCTTGTATGGTGCTGAAATTGGGTTTTTAGAAAAAGCAGCAAAGGAATGTGAAAAAAATCATTTATATGCTTTGAAGCGTTTCTTCGGTGTAATCAGACGTACCCCAAATGATCTTATCTATGGTGAAACAAACAGACGCCCAATTATAATTAGTTACATTCTTAGTTCCATCAAATACTGGTTGAAGCTTTTAAGTATGAAAGAAACTAGGTTACCTCGTAATGCATATCTGTCCTTTTTCCGTCCTGATGTAAGAGGCAAAAAGAACTGGGCCTCCAATGTTAAGTTATATTTGTTTGAACATGGCTTTGGTCATGCTTGGTTAAATCAGGGTTTGGGAAATACTAAAGCATGTTTACAGGAATTTCGGCAAAGGCTCATAGGCTGTAACTGCCAGAACTGGCATCATCATGTACAAAATAGTGGCAGATACTCCTTATAAAATAATGTGTCTCATTCTGTTAAACTATATCTAACTGTCAACTTAAGTCGTGCATTAAAACAGATTACTTGTAAGATTAAACTCCGTATTTCTGATATTAAAGTTCATTATTTAAGATACAGGCCACACACAGAAAATGACTTGTTATGTCCAATGTATAGAACAGAAAAGGAAGATGAAGTGATTTTGTTTTGGTATGCCCAGTTATTCACAGTTTAAGACAGAGGTTAATTCCAGAGAAATTCTATAGAGAGCCATGTTAATTTCGTTTGTGCATTTTAATGTCATCGAGCAACGAAAACTTAGTAGAAAGATTTAGCTTGTTTCTATATCAAGCTTTTAAGATTAAATAGAGGCGTTCTATTCAAAGGTATGCCGCTTTTGTGACATAACAAGTGAAAAATGAAATTGCGTTTGTTATGTAAAAAAATATAGTGCATGAAAGATAAACATCTCCAGCACACATAATCATGAAAATTTGAACAAGCCAAACCCCAGGAGTTGAGGAATTCATTTAGGGGTAGACCTACCGAAAATACAGCAAAAATATCGTATTTTCCTTTTTGATGTTATATTGATTAGTTTTGGTACTAAAATGCTTATAATTTCAAATATTCTTTTGATATTCCATACGTTATTCTTTCTATCGTGGATTGTATGCCATTTTGCATTGAGGAAGGGGAAATTTACACCAAAACCGTTCACGTAAAAAAAGTTAGCAAAAATTGAGTATTTTTTCGCCATTTTGACCAGATAATTGAAAAGCTATAAAAGATATTTTCTTAAGATTGTGTACACAGTTGTAAATCCTAATTATCTGGAAGTGTTTGCGGCCGTTTTGAAAATAATTGATTGCTTTTTTTATTTTATGACATAATTATTGTATTTAAAAAAAAAAATTTTTTGCGTATATATGCATTAAGTCATAAAACGTGAAATTTGCAACATATGCCTTATTTTCCATGACAATGTTATCCAGACATGAGAACCATTTACGTGCGTACCAACATTCAAAACAATCAGAAAACTTTTTTTTATTCACGATAGGGGGAAAAGTGATATATGCTATTTTTAGTAACACTAGCAGGTACTTTTTCATTTAATTTTTATGTTGTGGTGACTAATATAATTTTCAGCCTTATCAAATATGTTGTATGTTTTTTGTTTGTATTTGACTTTCAGGCTTAATTTGGGATAATTTAAAGGGATAGATATATCTTTATCATAAAGTTTATGACCCCCTATAAAGTAGGTCTTACCCCACGTCATACACCAAAAGCTAACAAATGAGTTGATTTGCTGCAAACCTGACCTTATACTTGAAAACGGATTTTAGTTGTAACTAATTACAGTATAATTAATAATAATAATAATAATAATAATAATAATAATAATAATAATGGGTATTTTTATAGTGAGTTGATTTGCTGCAAACCTGACCTTATACTTGAAAACGGATATTAGTTGTAACTAATTACAGTATAATTAATAATAATAATAATAATAATAATAATAATAATAATAATAATAATAATAATGGGTATTTTTATAGTGAGTTGATTTGCTGCAAACCTGACCTTATGCTTGAAAACGGATATTAGTTGTAACTAATTACAGGATAATTAATAATAATAATAATAATAATAATAATAATAATAATAATAATAACAATAATAATAATAATAATAATTTTAATAATAATAACAATAACAATAACAATAATAATAATGGGTATTTTATAGCGCGATACCCCGTACTGGGCTCATCGCGCTTTACAAAGGCATTAAAATTATAAAAGCATAAGCATATAAAAATGGTACAAAGAACATGTTAACAGTATCACATCAAAGCATTTAAATACTGAAAAGACTTCAATATACATACAAAGCAGTTAACGGTACAAAGCAGTTAACGGTATCACATATAAAAAACACAAATTAATTACAAACATTCATCACCGAAGACAATATAAGATAACATTTCACGCAAACTATAAAGGCTACAAAAGCTGTGACACACAGAGACGTCCCCATACACCCTTCATTTCCCTACATAATTATACACGCTCTAGCAATTAAGCAAGATCTGTCATTTACAAATAGAAGCACTGAAACAACAGGCTCTCTATATATAATGAGATGCCAGAGATAAAGCGCTTTGCCTTCACCTCTGCCAAGGACGTTATGTTTTGTTTTTTGTGCCTTTGTCAGTATCTCATTTACGACATAATATAAACAATTATGAACGCATTGAAATTAAATTTGCCAGAGTTTTAGAGTGTCAACTTAAACCTTCCTTTAAAATACAAATACAAAAAAACAAAAACAAAAAACAAAGCAAAACACAGAGGCGTAACACGCCCTGTACAGGTGGTGAGACTGCCGCTCTGTTTCCCACTAAACCTACCCCCCCCCCCCCCCCCCCCCCCCCCCCCTGCTTTTTCTGATTAAAAAAAAAAAATCTGAATTTTTTTTTTGGGGGGGAATTCTTCGTCCTCTCTGCCTGGGAGGGCACATATGGGACATTTGTATTCATGCAGGTGTGGGACCATGGTGACCACACACACCCTGCCTCCCCTCCCCCTCTGACTAAACACGCACTCACATATTATCTTCGATATTGAACAAGATGATTATGAATATCAGTGTGTGTGTGTGTGTGTGTGTGTGCGTGTGCGTGCATGCGTGCGTGCGTGCGTGCGTGCGTGTGTGTGTGTGTGTGTGTGTGTGTGTGTGTGTGTGTGTGTGTGTGTGTGTGTGCGTGCGTGTGCGTGTGCGTGCGCGCGCTGACAAAGTAATGATTGAGGCTTGAGGCTGGAAGACAGGGTCGATGAACGACTTTGTGAAGGTTGAAGGGTCTGTGGAAACTAACGATATTTGGAATGTAAATGAAGCATTGGAGGCCTCTCCTGGCAGAATAATGTGTGAATTTTACGATCCGTATTGTCCTTAGAATAGGCATGGGAAGATATTATGAAGCATAGTAAATATATGAAATGAGAGGTTTTGGAGTGGATGTCACCAATTTTATTTTATTTCAGACAGGTGTGTGCGTGTGTGGACGTGTGTGTGTTTGTAGCCTTGATCACCCCCTCCCCTTCCCCTTATCCACCTCTGTTCAAAGAAGAAACAGAAGAAGATGAAGAAATAATTATCATTCACAACCTACACATTCATTTAATGAATGTCAAGAAGAACTCGAGTTTCAAACACTTAACAGATTCAATGGATTTAGTTTGTATTACTCTTACTCTTACCTTTCTATCTTATTAAAACAGCAATGTTTGATGGTGAAGTGACGTTTGGAAGAATCCCTATCCAAAAACCGTGCTTTTTTAATGAAAAAGGTGGTCAGGCCCTAGCCTGAATGCTCTCTCTCTCTCTCTCTCTCTCTCTGTCTGTAATATTGGTATTGATTGTCCATTTTGCAAAGGTGTCGCCTGAAACGGAAATACATTTTGTAATAATTTGCCCTAAATATTTAGTACTTAGACAAAAATTGATCCCTAAAGAATATTACAACAAGGGCGTCGCCGAGCGGCAGACATGTCCGTCACCAGCAATGCCACGCACATGCGACACCTCGTCGAGTGTCACATCCTGACACAAAATTGCAAGGGATTCTGTCTTCTAGTTCACGAGATACAGCTTGAAGAAGAAATACATAGCGCAAAGAAGGAAATTTCGGTTTTCAAGGTCAAATTTCAAGGCCAAGGTCAGCATGGCGATAATTTATGCTGGGATGTTTTCTACTCTAGGGTATACAGTATACAATCTGAAGCGCTTCTGTCAAGCACAAATGTGGAAAATAAAGCTTAAAACCCAGTTTGTAGACCCCTACCACATTCAAGGCCTACCGATCTCCCGGACCATGACGTTGACCTTGATCGGTATGCCACCATCAGAACGGGCATAAGCAAAGTACCTACATGCCAAATTTGAAGACTCTAACACCAACGGTGTGGGAGTTATGGCCCCTTAAAGATTTTCGATTTTCAAGGTCGTAAGCCAAGGTCAAGGTCACGACGGTGAAACATTTTGCGCGGATGCCTTCCTCTCATGGTGACACACCAGCACACAAAATTTGACGCGATTCGGTCAAGCAGTTCGGGAGATATCCTTGGGACAGACAGAAAAACAAACAAACAAAAAAACGGACCAGCCCATGCAAAGTCCGATCACCTATTTTGACATACAAACCAGACGACCACAAAGTCCGATCACCTATGGTGACGGACAAAAACAAAAATACAAACCAGACCACTGCAAAGTCCCATCACCTACCGTGACGGACAATTATGCTACGGCGTGTCGCAAGTGCGTGGCATTGCTGGTGACGGACATGTCTGCGGTGAGCGTTCCCCCGTTCCCCGGCATAATGCCCGAGTGTCTTACGGTTGCCTTTGATCTTCTATCGCCTCCCTGTGGGTGGGCTCTCTGTGTATGTTTGTCTGTCTGTGTCTCTCTCTCTCGCTTTCTGTCTCTGTTCCCCCCCCCCCCCCCCTCTCTCTCTCTCTGCCTTTGTCTGTAGGGCCTATGTCTCGCTGTCTGTCTGTCTCTGTCTGTCTCTCTCTCTCTCTCTCTCTGTCTCTCTCTCTGTCTGTCTTTCTCTCTCTCTGTCTTTGTCTATCTCTCTCTATGTGTCTCATGTATCTGTATGCCTATGTGTCTCTCTCTGTCTGTCTCTCTCTGTCTCTGTCTGTCTATCTGTCTCTGTCTCTGTCTCTGTCTCTCTCTCTCTCTCTCTCTCTCTCTCTCTCTCTCTCTCTCTCTCTCTCTCTGTCTGTCTGCCTCTGTGCCTGCTCCGGGGCGGAGGACGTTAAACAAATTTTTATTCATCCAACTGGAACAGCAGTTGTCCTCTTTGCTCTCTGTCTATGTCTCTCTGTCTGTCTGTCTTTCTTTGTGTGTGTCTTTGTCTGTCTGTTTGTCTGTCTGTCTGTCTCTCTCTCTCTCCCCCCCCCCCTCTTTCTCTCTCTCTGGAGGACGTTAAACACATTTTCATTCATCCACATCCTGACACAAGATTTGAAGAGCTTATGTCTTGTAGTTCACGAGATACAGCTTGGACAATAATATATAGCGCAAAGAAGGAAATTTCGGTTTTCAAGGTCACACGTCAAGGTCAAGGTCAGTATGGCGATAATGTATGCTCGGATGTTTTCTACTCTAGGGTATACAGTGCCAGACACAATATGAAGCGCTTCTGTTAAGTACAAATGTGGAAAATATGGCTGAAAACCCAATTTGTAGACCCCTACCACTTTCAAGGCCTACGATCTCCCGGACCTTGACCTTGATCAGTATGCCACCATCAGAACGGGCATACGCCAAAGTACCTGCATGCCAAATTTGAAGACTCTAACACTAACGGTGTGGGAGTTATGGCCCCTGAAAGCTTTTCGGTTTTCAAGGTCGTACGTCAAGGTCAAGGTCACGACGGCAAAATGGTTTGCGCGGATGCCTTCCTCTGATAGTAGGTATATCTACAAAAACGGTCAAAATTCAAGGTAGCCAAAAACCAAATGCATATTTATAAACAAACCCGTAATAGAAACTCACATGCAAAATTTCAGTTAAATCTCTTCAATAGTTTATAAAATAATTGCTTATAAATATCCAATATTTTGCGCTATTTTGGAAAAGTGCAAAAACGGCTGTTTTTGAAGTCGCATATCTCAAAGATTAATTACTTTTAAAAGTTGAAACTTGTCTTTTGTAATAGTAGGCAACATATACGACATGCCTATTTTTTTCTGTGTAATGAAAATGTGCAGTTTAGAAATTACAGTGGTGCAAAAATGGCTTAACACCGCTATTTTCGCTTTTGTCCAATAGGCAAATTTCAGAACAACTGACACTAACATGACAATATTTCTAAAACTACTGGACCGACAGCAAAAAACCTGGTATGCAGGGATTTAGCATGAACTAAAGAATAAGAAAACGTTAACAGTTGTGGAAAATAAACAAACTGTAACTCACACACACAACTAATATTAGCCCTGGTGCTAAAAAGTACCTTAGATTAGTACCACTGCAACCATCAGTTTCTTGTTCCATACAATATTCCAACATCAAGCGGTTTTCCTGTCTCCAGAACAACACATCTTTTGAATGTTTGTACTCCAGAACTGCTGACCGTCTCCACAGTGTCTTGCAAGATGATGTATTGTCCTTTGCCCCACTATTGTGGGATAGGAGTATGTTTGTTGCGGTCTATTTGATTTTGTTCTTTTCTTGTCTGTGTTTGTCTGTCTGTCCCAAGCATGCTGCTGAACAAAGTCGCTTCATATGTTGTGAGATGATGTATTACCAAGACAATAAGACATTCATTGGCTAATTTACAATCACGCTGACCTTGACCTTGAAATTAGACCTTGAAAACTTGATTCTTTTGGTCTGATGGCCATAATGTTTAAGTCGTTGGAGATACAGTTTTGAAACTTGGTATGTGGATATATTGGCTTAAGGGCCTTCATAATATTGGGTAGTGGTTATCTTGTTGACCTTTGACCTTGACCTCAGATTTATTCTTTTTTTAAACTCCATATCTTTAACATTTTTTGCAGTCAAAAATGTTACGCTTGGTAGATTAGTAGACTGACTCAATGTAATGCGTGATGGTCTCTGAACTTGACTTTTGACCTCGTCATTTAAAGCATTCTATAGCCCCCAAACCATTGGGCGTACACCCACATATCCACATATATTCTTGGTCAGTATGACCCCGACCTTCGACCTTGTGGCTGTAGTCAGCGACTCATAGGTCATGTATCTATATAATCACATAAATTCTTAATAGGTACCACCCAAGGATTGTACCTGGAGTCACTTTGTATCTTGTTGATCTTGACCTTGAACTTTGACCTATGGCTGTAGTCTTTGTAGTATTCGTAGTACACACATACAACCTTATATATTCCAAATCAATAACACCCAAGGCATCCAGTGGGAACATTTTGAAGCTTAGTGACCTTGGGCAAGTTTAAGGTCAAAGTCAGAACAGAGCAGTGACCATTTAGCCAAGGTTCCTATAACCATGAATCCTTAATCGGCATCTCTTGAAAGGATGCAAAAAGGCCAAGAAGTAAGATATGGTGGCATGGGCAATGGGATAAAGGTCATTTTCCTTTTCGGCCCCATCAGTTTGGAATTCCTTACCACGCGAAATTCGCCATATCCAATCCTAACCATCTTTCAAATCAGCTCTCAAAACCCACCTAGTCAAACTACATCACAACCTTTAGGCCACATTACTTATCGATTATATCCCACCCACCCCGTCCCACACACCCCTTATGTTAGTTGACTGTCTGCGTCAGCTTTGTTGGGAGAGAGAGAGAGAGAGAGAGAGAGAGAGAGAGAGAGAGAGAGAGAGAGAGAGAGAGAGAGAGAGAGAGAGAGAGAGAGAGAGAGAGAGAGAGAGAGAGAGAGAGAGAGAGAGAGAGAATGTTGAGGCTTCATTCAACAGTTTGTTTCATTATGTATTGTTGTTTTGGGTGGGGTGAGTGGTAGTGATGGTAATGATGTGTGTGTGTGTGTGTGTGTGTGTGTGTGTGTGTGTGTGTGAGTGAGTGTATGTGTGGTGTGTGTGTGTGTGTGTGTGTGTGTGTGTGTGTGTGTGAGCGTGTGTGTAGCTTTGATTCATAACGTCAGTTCCTCTCATTATTTTAACAACTGTCTCTCTCTCTCTCTCTCTCTCTCTCTCTCTCTCTCTCTCTCTCTCTCTCTCTCTCTCTGCGCGCGTGCATGTGTGTGTGTGTGTGTGTGCTGTGTGTGTGTCTGTATCTGTGAAAGGGATATTATATGAATACATTTTCTTTTAATCTATTTTACATTAAATCTATTTTTTCTTGTTGGTTTTAAACCCGTGAGTGCGGTGAATACGAGTATGTCTTAATTTGCTTTTATGAGCGTGTTTGTCTATTTTTGAATGTTTGTGAACCTTGTGTGTACCTATATGTATACTTTACTTTTGCGGTTATTGTGAATGTGTAAATTGAAAATTGATTTTTTCAATGTAATCTGATTGTAAATTGTTATTTTATGATGTATGTATTTGATCTATATTTAGTTAAATATGTACATATTTGTGTGAGTGTGCGCGCGTGCGTGTGTGTATGTATATGTGAATATGAAGGATAGTGGGGAGGTATGTAAGCGGTTGTTTTTAATGTGAATAATTTTAGGGCAATTGTAAAGCGCATAGAGCTTAAAGGTGAAACGCTATATAAATTTTCTTAAATAATAGCAACACAAAAATTAAAAACAAGAAATTCAACAAAGACAATGTCTTGTAATCGCTTACACACATACAAATAGGCATACACATACACCCCCCCCCCCCCCCCCACCCCTGTTAAGCGCATATAGCTCCACACATTTAAATGCTTCACTGCTAATATTATTATTATTATTATTATTTCTGCCGTTCAGCGACAGTTTGGCACTTTTCCCCCAATGATCCTGCTAGGAGTGTGTGCATTCTGTGTGCGTGTGTGTTTCTGTGTGTGTGTTTCTGTGCAGGGCCGGACCTAAGTGTTTAAGGGGTGGGGGCTAGTTTATCGAAGGTGCAAAGCACCAAGACCCCTAGAGGGTTCCGGGGGCATGCTCCCCAGGAAACAATTTAAATCCGATTCTCAGCACTGGCATTTTTTAAATTATTTTATTTTTTTAGTTGTATCCATTAGCGATAGTTTCATTTGTACTTTAAAATTTTATTGGCAACACTTGCACTTCAGACACCTTTGTTTTAGTTTGCATTGCACGTGTAGTTATAATACTGGATAAAATCATGTGTGTGAGTGCATGCATGCATATGTGTGTGAGTGTGTGCGTGCATATGCGCTTATTCTTCCCTCTGTTTTATTATTTTTAAGAAAGAGGGGGTCCAGAACCCCCCCCCCCCCCCTCCCCCCCCCCCCCCCCCCCCCCCCCTCCTTCTGTTTTTTTGTTTCTATTTAAAAACATTTTTGTGTGTGTGTTCACACAAATACACCATCGTGTAGGCACTCTCATAATCCAGGAATACATGCATACTAAATCCCACACATCGTGTAAAACTGCAATATGCCTAAGTGTGCAAGCTGAATAAGGCTGAATAAAGCATAACAATACTACTACACAACAGAACTAATGTGCTGTGCGCACGACTATAATCAAACTGACTGAACATAAATTTATCAACCAACACACATGCGCGCGCGCGCACGCGCACACACACACACACATAGTCTCTCTCTCTCTTTCTCTTGTACACACACGCTGTTCTGTTTCTCTTTCATACACACACGCGTGCGCACCCACATACACACACAAAGCGAGAGAGAGACTTTTTGCTCGCTCGCACGCACACACATATCCACGTGTCCCCCCCCCCCCCCGGCCCGTCCGTGCGCACACACAGTGACACACACAGACACACGCGCGCACGCACGCACACGCACACACACACACACAGTCACAGGCCTACTTCGTCTACCTGATTCATAAACAAATCATACCAACACATAAGTGGTTTCAGACCCTATGCATATTTACTACCACAACATTATCTGATCTCTACTTATTTATTTGTCTGTCTGTTTGTTTGTTTGTCTATTTAATTGATTTTTATTTCGTTTTATTTTCTTCTTTACCCGAGACCAGGGATGTATAGGAGACAAAATATTATTGAGCTGAGCCAGAACTATATATAGGCCCTACAGACGTAAGTCCCTAGTTCCGTTTCTTGACTAGTCAGTAGATCTAGACCAAGTAAAAAACTGTTTCAAAGTATATAAAATCAACTCTGACACACTACAAAAAAAAAATAGGCGAAAAACGTGAGTATTCTGTTAATTGTTTCAGTGACAAGAGCGGGTCCATACCTCAAAAACACCTACAAATCTTGATGATTATCAGACCAAGCATAGGCCTGCAGGGAATCTCCGAATGTTTTATAGATCTAGATCTACTTGTTTTGCTTCCGATACATCTATTGTATTTAAAAAAAAAGAAACTTCGATATTCTTGTTGTTATTAACTCCGCGAAACTCCACAGAACAAATCTAGATCAAAATAATGATATTTGTTTCAGTAAATAACGAATGAAAAAACATTTACTGGCCGAGTCTGAGACTCTAATCACTGAAAAAGGCCTCCATCGAACGCCAGCCAAACGTACCACCTTTTGCTTCAAACAGCGATTTCGCTTACAATAGTGGTTAGTCATGCAGTACATCGTTTAAAAGAGGAAAAAATGAACTTTTTAAGCATGTGCTCATCAATGTATTCTTTCGAAATGAATCTTCGATTGGCTTTGAAACACATTGCTATGTTTTGAATCCTTGATCTTGCGGTCTTAATCGACCCCTATCTCTTTGATATGAACATCGACTAATAGCGGAAAGCGTTAAGTTTCTGTTGGTGTAACGGATATTTCCATTGGTCCACAAGCGAAAACGCTAAACCCGTTTGTCAAGAGAAGCCGTTTCTAGTACGGGCATAGTGAGCGTCAAAACTTTGGTCATGCCGTGATTTTTATCGTCACCTCCGTCTCCTGTCATCGCTAGTTGTTCAAAGTAACCAACATTCTTCCACACAGAATCCCCATCGACGTAAGCAGCAAAGACTGTTTTATTTATCGACATGTGTTTCTTTGGCATGTATGGAGGAGTACTCAGTAAGAAATCAGAAGTTGAAAAGTAGTGACATTTGTAGCAGTCGGACAGTGTTTCACAGCGTCATTAGAGACGTGGCCCTACCTACTCATAGTGACACACCAGCACACAAAAATTGACGTGATTCGGTCAACCCGTTCGAAAGATATTCTTGGGACAGACAGGAGAAAAAAATGACCCTCCGATTTTCAGGCTCCAGCGATCTTTTTTACCTTGACCTTGACCTTGATCCGTATGCCATGATCAGAACGGGCATAAGCCAAACCACCTTCATACCAAGTTTCAACATCCTATGTCGATCGGTGCCCGAGATATGGCTAAAAATAGATTTTCGGTTTTCAAGGTCGTACGTCAAGGTCAAGGTCACGACGGCAAAATGGTTTGCGCCGATCTCTTCCTATTAAGGAGGCACACCTTCACACAAAATTTGACACGATTCGGTCAAGCGGTTCGGGAGATATCCTTGGGACAGACAGAAAAAAAAAGAAAAAAAAATACAAACCAGTCCATCGCAATAGTCCGTCTTGGTGTAGGCTAGTTTTGCTGATGTGTGACTCTAGATGTATATTTAACCTTGCAATGTACCTGTCTGATGCACTTAGAATTCGTAATGAAACATTGTGATATTTTCTGCTATTATTTATACTGCTTGTTATGTTTATCTCTTTGAATTGTGAAGGTTTCTCATTGTTACCCTTTCCCACATGACTTCCCACATGATATGGACAGATGGCCCATTAAACATTTCATTAAGCAATTGTTCTGTCTCTCTCTGTCCCTCTGTCTCTGTCTGTCTCTCTCTGTCTCTCTGTCTCTCTCTCTCTCTCTCTCTCTCTCTCTCTCTCTCTCTCTCTCTCTCTCTCTCTCTCTCTCTCTCTCTCTCTCTCCATTATATGGATTAATGAGTAGGCCTACCCGCCATCCGATTTGTGATGATCTTATTATATTAATGTTTACAACAAATATCGTGTGCATGCGTTAAGCCCACCATATACCCTCACCATTTTCCCCAGTTTGGAATGGATTGTGAGGCCCTTGGTCTAAACATTCAGACTTCAGCCCTCTCTCTCTTTCTGTCTTATCTCTCACTCACTCATACACACGCGCGCGCGCGCATGTACACGCACACACACACACACGCGCGCGCGCGCGCTGCGCGCACGTACACACACGCACACACGCGCGTGTTCGCACAAGTTCATCCTCATGCGAGCGGCACACGCACACAAACACATAGCCTACATAGAGTGACACACACACACACATTCACACACTGTCACACACACACACACACACACACACACCGTGCGCGTTTAAACGCGCACCTAAGTTGGTAGATCTAGAATTTAGATAAGAGGCCTAGGTTTTGAAGCGACAATCATGACGTCGTTTCGATGGTATCTCTGTCACCAAAGGCAGTACTACGTACATTTTTCCATCTTTCTGGCTTTTTCGTCATCGACACAGTTTAACAGGCATGTTACGTCATTTTTTCTGATCTTCTCCACGATTTACCTAAATGCAAACTGGCTTAGCTTGCACTGCGGTCACAAAAAACTGGGTTTTTTGCTTCTCTTAGGCATTACAAAAACTAACGCCATGTCAGCTCTCTGCATAAGATCTCTCCTTGCAAAGCAAAATAGTTGATTTTATCCATTAAAACAAGGTAAGATTATTAAATCAGACATCGTATTTTCATTTCAGTTCAGTTTGGTGTTTGTATTAACTCATAGAAAGGCATAACCCAGTAACGCGTTTGAAGAACAGATCTAACGCCGTGCGATACCATCGAGTAACGTTTGTAATTCGTCCGTTACCTACCAAACCAAACGACTTTATAGTAGAATGCAAGCCTGTAGACACAGACACACAAACTATACACGGATTTTGACAGCTTCCATTGTTTTATTTCAGCACATGATTTCCCTGTTCTATTAATTGCATGTCACAAAATGACAGCCAGAAATCACCTTGATTTTTCACAATTCAATCTCTAAAATAATAAATATTACGCGTATGAACTTGCTTTTACGCATACAGGTTGCCCACAGTCTTGTGAATGTAGGAAATGTTATTTGAAATTATTATTAGCTATAGTTTCATTTCTACACATGTTTCCATTTACTACCCTTATGTGGCATACCTTTGAATAGAACGACTCTAATTAGAGACAGTGCTAATCTTAGGCCTATTAGTTTGATTATATAATTTGTGCCATTTGTTTGATACTTTGTATAACACTCCCCTGCATTAGGGGCCATAGCCTAGATGAATAAAATATTTTTGATTTTCATTTAATCTCTCTCTCTCTCTCTCTCTCTCTCTCTCTCTCTCTCTCTCTCTCTCTCTCTCTCTCTCTCTCTCTCTCTCTCTCTCTCTCTCTCTCTCTCTCTCTCTGCCAATGAAACATTTAGGCTTTCTACTTGAGGAAAAGCATGGTTCTTCATCTTAAATATATGCGTGTATGTGCTCGTGCACGAGTGTACCTATGTGAATGCGTGTGCTTGCAACTCACCCGTGCGTGCGTAAGTGCGTCCGTGTATATATATATATATATACGTACTGAAATTTTTGTCATGCCTATATATATATAGTTAAAAAATAAATCCAATAGACCAGTGATCACCATCAGATGGTGAGCTGTGCAGGACAGATGAATCAAATAATACAGAAAAAGATAACAGATAACAGCCGCACAAGCCAAACTTCCCACTCCACACAACTCTGTAGGACTAAAAAGTTGGTGCATTTGAAATGCCGAATTAATGAAACTTTTCTGTCTAGATAATGTTTGAATTTGTGAACCTCAGAAACAAAACCAGTTAACGTTAACTTTATGATATAAAAAGTAAATCAGCACATGTTATTAATAATTTTATAAAAACAATTTTTTTATTATAAAAAGAACACAGAACATAATTTATAAGGTTCACAAATTCAGACATTAGACAGAAAAGTTTCATTAATTCGGCATTTCAAATGCACCAACTTTTTAGTCCTACAGAATTGTGTGGAGTGGGAAGTTTGGCTTTTGCGGCTGTTATCTGTTATCTTTTTCTGTATATATATTATATAGAAACAAGTTAACAAGTTAACGCTATGAAATATTCTGTTTAAAAATAACAATAAAAATTATTAATAATAAAATGTGCTGATTTACTTTTTGGCTCACATCGTTTTTAAAAACAAAGTGAGTCTATTGTATCGTACATGTTCGGTTGTGTGTCTGTGTGTATGTGTCTTCAAGTCACGACGATCAAAGCAGTCAGATACATTGATAAAGAACAAAATAAAGATCATCATTTGTTGCAGAGATTACTGTTGTGCAACCTTTAACCTTGACTCAGTCACACTCTTCAAACTAAAGAAGACTCTCACTCTCCACTGAAACTTTAACGTTGTCGTTTTCTCAAAAAAACATAAGATGTTAGAGGGTTAAAGTTAGCAGGATACTTGATTTTGACGTGAGCCTTCAAGTCATGACGATCAAAGCAGTCAGATACATCGAAAAGGAACAAAAGAAAGAAAATCATTTGTTGCAGAGATTACTGTTGTGTTGTAACTTGTATTCTACCGAGTAGATACTGGAAAGAAGACTCTCCATTAGATATACAAAAACGCTCTTTAAAAAGAAACACAAGACTTCAGGTGTGTACAAATAGGTACATTTTAACGTCGCTAACTTATATTTTCTGTAACAAATGGATGTACCGAGTGTGTGCGTTGACGGCCCGGTTGTTTTGTTTTATTTGCGCCTTTGAGTTTGACAACGGTTGTTCGTGTTCATTCGCATATCATCTCTGCGCATGCAATACTTAGCCTATCGCACTTCCGGCAACAAGGCCTAGGCCTAGAGAATAAGAGATCACGCCTTACCTCATAATCAAGACGACGTACCTAACATTTAGCCCACATTCATTTCAGTCTTGAAAAACAATATACGGAAAATCCAGTGTTCGGCGATTTCACTGCCTTCGACGTACGAATCCTTTGTTAGGCCTGTGCAAAGACTGTACAGGGGAAGATAAACATGGATGAGCTTGCTGGCTGTGACCTTGACCTTTGCTTTGTGGCAGAGGGGGGGGGGATTAACGAAACGAAAATAAAATATTAGGACTAATATAAAATATCTTACAGAAATGTAGATGATGTGGAACAAGTTTTCATCGCATGAACAATCAGTTTAAAACAGTAACAGATCAGGAGTATGGCCTTACGAATTACGCAACTTCAATTATTAATTTTCTAAGAGTAAGAGGCTTAGACCTACAGGCAAAGACTGTAGGCCTACTACAGGTGTCCGTAGACCCCCCTTACCCCGGTGGGGTGGGAGTGGGGGTGGGAGGGGGGTATTGGTCACTATGTTTTTATGAAAGCTTGGTCAATATGCTTTTCAATTTTACTTGTTTGCCAAAAATAAAAATAGGGTTCCACTATGTTACATGCGCATATATAAACATACATATAATTAAATTTTAAAGAAAGGGGTAGGGGTAATTTAATGCACAGAAATAATTTAATTTACACAGCAAAATAAAAATTAATTCTGTTTTCAGATGCACAAGTGTCTACATAACAGTATTCTCTCTATACAGGCATGGGAATTGTCATGGAAATTCCCATGCCTGCTATAGTAATAAAAATCAGACATGAGCCTTGAAGGCTTTGCCTCTTGTTTATGATTAATAACATTTTATTATTAAAAAGATTTATTTTTTTAAACAAAGAATATTTCATAGCGTTAGCTTGTTTCTGAAGTTCACAAATTCATACATTAGATACAGAAAAGTTTCATCAATTCGGCATTTCAAATGCAACAACTTTTTAGTCCTACAGAGTTGTGTGGAGTGGGAAGTTTGGCTTGTGTGGCTGTTATCTTTTTCTGTATTATTTGATTCATCTGTCCTGCACAGCTCACCATCTGATGGTGATCGTTGGTCTATAGGATTTATTTCTTAACTATGCACATTATATATATAGTTTGCTTTGATAAACTTTTCTGTGTCCAATGTCTTTATTTGTGAACCTCATAAACAAAACCAGTTAACGTTAACTTTGAGTAATGTTCTGTGTTAAAACAATTTAAAAAAAATAAATATATATATATAAATTGTGCTGATTTACTTTTTCTCCCAATGGGGGAGGGACAGTGCCTTATGCAAAGACAGCTGTTTCGATCTTGAGAACATCTCATCAGTTTGCATGATTGGCCTGTATAACTCTTCTACTCTCTTCGAGGGATTGTAAATCTAGAACATTATTATTTTTATTCTTTTACACAAGATTTTTACCATTTCTTTTGAATTAAGTGCTGGTTTGCTTTTATTGTGGACTTTCAATCTGGTGCAAAGAGGACAACCTTTCTCTTGTAGAAAGTCTTCTAGCTCAGTTTGAATGTTCACTGTGGACATTCTTTGCAGGCCGATATGCAGACTGAAGAGTCTTTCTCAAAGACGAAACAGCTGTCTTTGCATAGGCATTGTCTATCTCCCGCATTGGGAGAAAAAGTAAATCAGCACATTATTTTCTTTTATTCTTTTCAGAACACAGAATAAATTGTAAAGCTAAAATTAAAGTTATTCAGTTTCTTTCTTAGGTTCACAAACTTAAATATTGGACACAAAAAAAGTTTTATTAAAGCAAACTATATATATAAGAGGAAAGTTTAATGGTGTGGTTGTTTTTTCTTCTTCAATTCTTGTACGTTTATATATATATATATATATATATATATATATATATATATATATATATATATATATATATATATATATATAGTTTGCTTTGATAAAGCTTTTCTGTGTCCAATGTCTTTATTTGTGAACCTCAGAAACAAAACCAGTTAATGTTAACTTTGAGTAATGTTCGTGTTCAAAAAAAAAAAAAATTAAAAATTAAAAAGTTATATAAATTGTGCTGATTTACTTTTTCTCCCAATGGGGGAGGGACAGTGCCTTATGCAAAGACAGCTGTTTCGATCTTGAGAAGATCTCATCAGTTTGCATGATTGGCCTGCAAATTGACTGTCCAGTGGATGGCCAACCTGAGCAAAAAAGACATTCTACAAGAGAATGGTGTCCTCTCTGCATCAAATCGAAAATCCACAATAAAAGCAAACCAGCACAAAGTTAAACCAGAACTAGTAAAAATCTAGTTCTTTGCAGGCCAATCATGCAAACTGATGAGATCTTCTCAAGATCGAAACAGCTGTATTTTACTAGTTCTGGTTTAACTTTGTGCTGGTTTGCTTTTATTGTGGATTTTCGATTTGATGCAGAGAGGACACCATTCTCTTGTAGAATGTCTTTTTTGCTCAGGTTGGCCATCCACTGGACAGTCAATTTGCAGGCCAATCATGCAAACTGATGAGATCTTCTCAAGATCGAAACAGCTGTCTTTGCATAAGGCACTGTCCCTCCCCCATTGGGAGAAAAAGTAAATCAGCACAATTTATATAACTTTAATTTTTATTTTTTTATTTTTTTGAACACGAACATTACTCAAAGTTAACATTAACTGGTTTTGTTTTCTGAGGTTCACAAATAAAGACATTGGACACAGAAAAGCTTTATCAAAGCAAACTATTCTGCATTTCAAATGCACTAACTTTTCAGTCCTTCAGAGTAGGGGTACGGAGCTGGCTATTCACTGAGATTTTTCTTTCATGCTATATATATATATATATATATAAATTGTGCTGATTTACTTTTTCTCCAAATGGGGGAGGGACAGTGTAGTTTGCTTTGATAAACTTTTCTGTGTCCAATGTCTTTATTTGTGAACCTCATAAACAAAACCAGTTAACTTTAACTTTGAGTAATGTTCTGTGTTAAAACAATTTATAAAAAAAAAATATATATAAATTGTGCTGATTTACTTTTCCTCCCAATGGGGAAGGGACAGTGCCTTATGCAAAGACAGCTGTTTCGATCTTGAGAACATCTCATCAGTTTGCATGATTGGCCTGTATATATATATAACATTTTTTCCCCAAAAAAACAAAACCAAAATCTCTAGTGTCCAGGTATTTATTCGAATATATATATATATATATATATAAAAATATTGCGTGAAAAAATCAAAACAACAACAAAACTTGGACGAGACGTTTCGCTTATAACTTTATCGATCTACATTCTTCTTCCTCTCTGATATACTTACCGATAATTTACGATCTGACCATCCATTGCCAAATTACTGTGGAAAACGTAAAACTCTTTATTCAAATGTGTGATTACAGACATATATATAAAGACAGCACTATATTTGATGGTAAAGGGAATTGTCAAAAGAGAAGTAATTGTTTTTGAGAACATGTCTAGCGATGTCCAAGACCACATTCTTTGAGGGAGCCTTTCCATTGTTGAAACCAGTCAAAAATAATCAATTGACTTTTCCATATCGTCATGGGGGATAGAAGTGTAAAGACTTACGACGTCAATTGTTACATATATATATATATATGATTGGCCTGGCCAATCATATATATATATATATGTAACTGTAACTGTCTGTCCCGCGTCCAAGGCCAAAAGCCGAAAAATTGGGAATAGTCTACATTCTTTCTTGTTAGTTTTCATTCTCTTTTTTTGTGTTCTGATATATATATATATATATATATATATATATATATATATATATATATACTGATGAGATGTTCTCAAGATCGAAACAGCTGTATATAGAATATATAGACGCACAAAAAGCGAAGAAAGATAAACAAAACACCTTCAATATTCCCAATATTTCAGTTTATTCAACTTTCCTCAGGGGACTCCAATGATCGAGTGAAGCCAGGTTAGTTTATCTTCAGTTAAAATGAGAAGATCTCACATTCACATCACGACCTAATTTCGCATTCAGTGCTCACCCCTAAATTTCTATGCTATCCTAGTGAACAGAACTAACCCATCCCACCCTTGCATTATTCCCTCTATCAACTCACTATAATCATTCTGATCTACTACCCCTATCACCCCACTCCCCAACATCCCCCCCAACATACACACACACACGCATTAAGATTTATGTAAACATCGCCTTTAGCTTACAAATTGAAATCACATATAACCAATTCAACTTGTACTCCTATAATACATATTAAATTCATTCTCTAAATCTGCATAATTATTATAAATCAGTGGATGTTCGCCTAAAACATATTGTAGTGAAACCATTATTGACAACAAATACAAGACGTTTTGATGCAGCTAACCCCATGAGAATAACATGCACTAATATAATGAAACACATTTGAATAAAGAGTTTTACGTTTTCCACAGTAATTTGGCAATGGATGGTCAGATCGTAAATTATCGGTAAGTATATCAGAGAGGAAGAAGTTTTAATATAGGCAGGAACAAAAGTATCACACACGCACGCACATACACACACACACACGTACGCACGTACTCACACACGCACGTACGCACACATGCACAAACACAATAACATCTATATACGCACATTTTTGAGTGCACCTATATGTAACATAGTAATTATAGTTGTTTTCCGTGCTTTCATAAACGCACTAGTAAAATATACATCTTAAAAAAGGTTTTTTGGCAAGTATTAAAATAATTCTTCTCATTTACAGGAGAACTAAAGGCACCCCCAACTCTTCTGAAAAGTCTCATAATAAAAGTTACATTAAATGGTAAGAACACGTAAAAAAACCCCACTGGCATGATTTGAAACATTTGGCAGATTTCCGAGCAAAACCAATGAAAACCTTAACCTGTCTGATGGTACCATTCAAAATTCATTCTCAATGCAGTTCAAACCCAAGGGAGTCAAAGGTTTAAGTTTATCAATCCAGAACTGCTCTCGTTTTAACCTCGATTGAAGATTGACGTTATGTACTCTTTCAATGACAACACACTTTAAATCACGTAGTGAATGGCCTGCTGAGCAACCAGCGTCCCTGTGTTTTTCTTAATGTTAGAACGATGTAAATAGAATCTCATTTTTTTAATGAGTTCTTAGTTTCCCCGACATATTGTGAATTTTGGCACTGACCACAAAACAGAAGATAGATAATGTTGGAGCTTTCACAGTCAAATCTCTCTCTAATTGTGAACTTTTCGTTTGTTCTTGCTTAGTTTCGAGAAAATGCTTAGTTTTGAGAAAATGTTCTGAACGCACTACACACTTTTTTGTGCATCTGTGGCAGCCTGCATCTAGGCTGTCTGCAGTCAAAGGGGGAAGGGAAGAAGGCATCAAGATAGTTTTCAGAGACTTGCAATTTCTTTCACCAAGAAGTGGTTCTCAAGGCATCGCTTTTAGCATTTTTGCACTGCAGTGGAGAACAGGCAGTTTTTCCTTAAACCATTTCTTCAGAGGGGGATTTCGCGGGTTGTGTGCAACAACTACTGGCACACGATCAGCATTGGCCTTTGGTTTGTAACTGAGAGTTGCTGCTCTGGGGACTTTCTCTGCTTTGGATTTGGCGGCCAAGAGCAGTGGGAGGGGATAGCCTCGCTTTAGAAAATGGTCAGTCATGTGCCTACTGTTCGCGTTGAACTCCTCCAGAATGGAGCAGAGACGGCGTAAACGTAAAAATTGACATTACGGTATATTTTCTATACAGTGACGAGTGTGGCAAGACCTGAAATGTAAGTAGGCGAAACTGTGTTTCCTTAGTGAAAAGGTTTGTCAGAATAAACCCGTTTTCAAGCCTTAAGTTTTCAAGTACGAAATACATTCTGGCGAACTTTTGACAGTACATTTTATGGATGGGTGGAAAGCATTGATAAAACTCGTGAAGCGGTCAAGATCCGATGGTGTGCCAGTCCATAAAACCAAAATATCATCGATAAAGCGTTTCCAGAAATCAGGGTCTATTTTGATGGGACTATGTTCAAAAAGCCTTTCTTCGAGCAGGCCCATAAAGAGATTGGCCACTGTGGGGGCCATAGGGATCCCCATGGCTGTTCCTGATATTTGATGGTAAAGGGAATTGTCAAAAGAGAAGTAATTGTTTTTGAGAACATGTCTAGCGATGTCCAAGACCACATTTTTTGAGGGAGCCTTTCCATTGTTGAAACCAGTCAAAAATAATCAATTGACTTTTCCATATCGTCATGGGGGATAGAAGTGTAAAGACTTACGACGTCAATTGTTACAAGCATGGTGTGAGGGGGGAGGGGGCCCATCTTGTTGTTCCAGTCATTTATAATGTTCAACATATGCGTACTGTCTTGGACATAGCTAGGCAGTCTTATGACATAATCCTTCAGCCAGTAATCTACAAGCCTAGACAATGTTTCGGTGGGTCCTCCTACACTAGATACTATAGGACGGCCTGGGGGATTGGTGGGACTTTTGTGGATTTTTGGTAGGTGGTAAAACAAATGTGTTCTAACGTTGCTAGGATCTAGTCTGGCCCACCTGTGTGTGTTGTCATCAATGTGCGACTCCCTGTGGGGTTTGTCAATGAGCTTATTGGACTGGGTGGTGATTTGGGGGGTGGGGTCCTTAGCTACCTGCTCATACTGGTCACTATTACTAAGCAGTCTCTGGCCTTCCTGGATGTATTGGTCCACATCTTGAACCACGACAGCGCCTCCCTTGTCAGCGGTGCTGATTCTGACGGTTCTGTCGGAAACTTTCGTTTTGAGTTCTTGCAGCGCAGTGCGTTCAGGGCGTTCAGGATTCGAAGGTGGAGGTCACAGCAGTTGAAGTAAAGTTAACGTTAACTGGTTTTGTTTCTGAGGTTCACAAATTCAGACATTAAACAGAAAAGTTATATCAATTCGGCATTTCAAATGCATTAACTTTTCAGTCCTACAGAGTTATGTGGAGTGGGAAGTCTGGCTGTGCGGCTGTTATCTTTTCCTGTATTACTTGACTCAACTGTCCTGCATAGCTCACCATCTGATGGTGATCGCCGGTCTATTGGATTTATTCTTTTAACTATAT
The DNA here is from genome assembly GCA_017654935.2 of Phymorhynchus buccinoides. Classification (NCBI taxonomy): domain Eukaryota; kingdom Metazoa; phylum Mollusca; class Gastropoda; order Neogastropoda; family Raphitomidae; genus Phymorhynchus; species Phymorhynchus buccinoides. Next base: position 17,101,994 of record CM065698.1, on the reverse strand, counting down.
CCTCTAGAGGACACCCTGACTGGCAGATCCCTAGGATGGCTTCCAACGTTTAGGCCTCCACCTTGACATACTACTATTTTTATCCTTAATTTGGATATCATCTCAGTAGTTTGCCCTCTCTAGTCATGTCTATATATATTGGAATCCGGGAAAATTCCGAATCTTTCCAAGATTCCGAATCTTCCCAGCCTTGGGGAAATTCGGAATTGTCCCAGGAAGATTCCAAATTTTCCCAAGCAAGTAGCTGCGTGCCATAGAAAACGATTCAGTTACAATTAAAAAACATTTAGAGTCCAAATTATTTTGTAGTGATGTGTTGCACTTAACACAAATACGTTAGGAACTCGTGCACAAACATGCCTAATGATCAATTATGGATTTGTACCTTATTATGTTGAATATTCCACATCAAATACAGCTAAGAAAGAGATGTTTTATTGGTAAATTACTGCATGGAATATAAATAGTGTATCAATTATATCAGATTTTTGCGATGACCTTTCCATGACAAGTTCTTTGCAGGTGTTCCATAAACTTTTCTGAAGGCGTGTGAGTGAAGGCGTGTTGATGACAAAAAAGAAAGGACATGAAAATCGTGCGAGGGCACATCTCTTCACATACCTCGCTGCCTGTCAGTTTGTCTGTCTGTCTCGCAGGTTCATCTGTATTAGTCTAGGCGAAATTAAGCTTGACCTTGTTTTGTGATATATATTAGGTTTTTATGTCGATCTGACATGATTTGAGGGTGCTGAATCCAAATCCGTTGGAGGAAGTTGTAAATGTTGGGCATTTTGAGTTATGACGTCATATTCAAAATGGCCGCCATGGGACTCTAGAGAACTGCACTTAACATAATTATTTTGTATCTAATGCTTTTTTGGGTAGGAAAAACAATATAATTTGCTGAAATGATTCAAACTATGTGAATTATATCCTATTTTAGTACTTATTAGCCCCCAGCCACTCTGCGGAGAGGGCTATCACAATCTTTCGTGTCATTTCATTTGCCTGGCAATTATCTTAAGAACCATGTCACAGGATCACTTCGAATTTGTGTGCTACTATTTTAATGAAACTGATGTGCCCCTCAGTATGCCTTGTTGACCTTGACCTTTGACCTTGAGAATGTGATTTTATTGTATCAACTATATTTTTTCAACTTTTGCACTGCTGTCGTAAAATAAGCTATGTGGGTGTTTGTTATAAGCTAAGGTGTATAGAGGATATTGAATTATTGATACCTATTTTATGTCTAATCCTTTCATCTTAAATGCTTGACCTTGAATTTGCACTGAATATTTCAACTTTTTTAATATATTTTAAATCTCTGCAGTAACGGTCTCATAATTGGTACATTAGCCCATGGTTATATAGATGCTAACCTAAGTACCTTCATCTTAACGCTTGGCCTTTGTTACTATGCGCCAAGCAGTACAATACGCGATCAGTGTCGATTAATTATGTTATAGGTGGTTAAAATGGCCGACGTGCCATTGCATGGAGGGGTGAGTGAAGAAGGGAAAGAGTGGGTGAAGCATTGGTGCGCGCTTCTTGCTTTTCCACTCTTCAGTTGTTAGAGAAAGGTGTACTTTTAGTGGTCTCATTTGGATTGCAGATTGCAGCATGCAACTTCAATAAGACAATTATTAGTGAATCAGAGGGTCTTCCTCCTGTCAGGGATTGTAGCACAAAATACAATGGCCAAGTTCTTAGAAACTGATCAGATACATATTATACAAACATGTTGTTTGAATGTGTCCTCAACGGGTTAATTTAAATGTCCACAATGCTCTCTTCATCATTTGATCATTTTCAGAATCTCTGATGGCAACTGTCATGAGATTTTTGCACACAAAGTCTCCTTTTATTTGCAGATGAGTGCTGCTCTGCTATGCACCCATTGCTGCATTACAGATTTCTGATTGTCAGGGCCTCGTCTGGTACCAACAATTATCCCAGTAGTCAATGTTGTGTAATGTAGCATTTCCAGCTACAGTTGAAAGGAATGACATGTTGTTCAAAGTGAGTCTGCTTCCACAAAAAAGTCTCATTGCCAATGAGCTTAGAAGCATCGTGCTTCAAAGTTAGTCATACTGGGTGGAAAACCACTCTAACAAGTGTCTTATCCAAGTTCTGGCCATCGTGAATACTTATATGATGAGGCGATGAAATATTGTATCCGTAGGCTTGATACCAGTGCTTAGCTGGCATGGAGTTTTGTTATGCGGATGTATTAACGTGATACAGCCTCAGCAGCTTCTCAACGATGAAACTAATAAATGTCTTGATGATCCAGTCTTATTATGAAAGGAGCTTTTGTACTTCAGTACTATTGTAGTGTCCAGACTCTGCTCTAAGCGATTACCCCCCCCCCCCCCACACACACACACACACACACACCTCCCATCACAATTTCACTAGCCTGCCAATACAACCAAGTAGCTCACAAGTATGATCACCCTCATAGCCATGAATAAAGTCATTGTACTCCCTCCCCCTCCTTGTAAATTGCACAACTATCCAGTACAGCTGTTGTCACTGGTGAACTCATTGCACGTCTGTTCAGCCATGGATAACAGAGGCTGGAGACACGTCCAGGAAGATACTGTACATAGGCACCATTCTTTGCTCCTGGCTGCTGACGGGTTTTCTTTGTCTGTTGGCTGTTGTGTCCTCCATGCTCAGGACAAGGGTCACCACTGATAATTGTGCTCATAAAGGCAATAATCTTCTTTGGCCACTTGATGCAAATAACCTGAAGTCTGGCTACAGATGGAACAGAGATGACACTCGATGTGCTTGTTTTGAAGTGGGAATTAAATTTTATCCATCCTATTACAACAGTCTTTCAAGTACGCCCAAACGAAAGAAAAGTGAAGAAAAAAGCGACTCAGTGCCATTTTAGTGTATTCTCTCATTTATTCCTATAAGAGGTCTTGGTTGCATCTTTAAATGTAGCATTCGAGAATCACCCGCGGAGTTACGCAGCCACACCCCGACTTTGGAGGATGACTGTGATTATCTTGCTGCTGCTGCATACTGTCACTATCTTACTGTTTCTGCTGCTGACTGTCCCTATCTTGCTGAGTAGATTTCCCCTAAAAGCATCCGATAATCACCCGCGTTGCTAGTTTTCAAGGTCACACGTCAAGGTCATGACCTTGACCTTGACCGTGACCCCAAAAAGCACATTTACAATACCCAGCCAACATTCCCACCTGATTTCATCTTGGGAACTCCATTTTTCGAATGTAGGACGTTTTGGCCACGGACGTTTCGGTCTAGGACATTTCGGCCTAGGACGTTTTGGCCAGGCCTTTTTCCAGGGGCGGACGTTTCGGCCAAATCACGTTTTGCCTAAAAAAATCAGGAATTACATGAATTTCCTGTGATCATCTCTCTCTCTCTCACTGTTTCTCTCTCTCTCTCTCTCTCTCTCTCTCTCTCTCTCTCTCTCTCTCTCTCTCTCTCTCTCTCTCTCTCTCTCTCTCTCTCTCTCTCTCTCTCTCTCTCTCTCTCTCTTTCTTGGAAAATATCCTTGGAAAATAAAGTTTAAGTTTTCAAGTTTTCTCTCTCTCTCTCTCTCTCTCTCTCTCTCTCTCTCTCTCTCTCTCTCTCTGAAAAGTCAGAGTCAAACATTTTGTTTGTTTCTAGTTAATACAGCATAAAACATCATCTCCCTCTCTCTGTCACTCCCTCTCTCTCCCTCAACAAATAGACAACACATTATTACAACACAATGTAAAACCAACACAATGTATATGTGTATGACACTAAAATCATTTCCCTACAAGAACACTGTCAGTATACTGTCTTAAATGTTTGGTTGACCACCGTGCAAGTTGTGGCTGACACCACGAAGTAACTCGGCCAGAGGATCTGTCCTCACACAAATGACGTAGTCTGGCTTAAAGTTCCACATGTACTTTCTTGGTCCTTTTTGGGGGCCACGCTCATCTTGGACCAGGATACTAGAAACACGGGCACATTCAGCCTGAAGGCATTCAATCAGCTTCCATACTGTAGGGTGGTTTTGTCCAACAAGGTTGTTGAACTTGTTGTTCCACCCCTCTGATACGTTGTTGGTGCGTGGCTGGTCTGACAGGGTGGTATGGTGCATGTTCCATTGAGCAGGAGGGAATATGGGTGGGATACAACGGAACCTGAGGTGAAGACCCTCTGCTTGTGCACGAGGACGAAGACGGCCAGTCACATAGGTTGCATCAAAGTAATCAAGGAGTGATGCAGCTTCATCTGGAGCGTTGTCTCGGAGATAAGTCATGCCCTCAGTGACTTCATCTGTAGGGAGAAAAGCAAGAGCATCTATTTGACCACAAAACATGCGAAAGTCATCATTTGTTTCATACAAATTGCTAAGACCCAAAGACTGAATCTTTCGCCATATAGACTGAGTCAAATGGTAAAAACAGTACTGAATGGTCACATGGTCACCAAACACTGCATGGAGAGCCAGTTCTACACTTCGCTCAAAGTCAACTATCACCACAGAAGGATCACACCCCGCTTCCTCTAACACACGAAGCATGGTTTCGTAGGTGGTCTGAGTTTTACGCTGGAGCAGAGCATAGGCAAAAGGTTGAAAAACACCTTTATAGCGTCCTTGGATCACATACAACTAATGAAACAGGTGAGGCGCGACAGCAAATGTACCGTCCATACACCACGTGTCACAAGAGGCGAGTTTGTGTAGGTGGTCTTGGGTTGCAAACACGTTCATCAGCATCTGGCCCGTTGTCATATTGGACGAAGTTAGTAGGGTGTTCACCAGTGGTCTGGCCGCCGATGATCAGCTCGCGTAGAGTTTGAGGGTCTTTGGGTCGGTGCGCTGCACGAACCCGACGAAGGACTCTCTTGACTGTGTCAGCAGCTAGGACTCTGGCCTGGACTTCATCAGAAGCAGCAGCAGCAGTGAAAGTGAGAATTTGGTTGGGCGTGTCGTTGGTCGTACTGGCTTTCTGCTTCATAGAGTGACGGCTCTGTGCTACATAAACAGCTGTCTGATCAGCAGGGTGACTATGTTGTTTCACCAGAACAGCATTCTCATGCACTTTGTTGGTTTTCAACACAGCAGTACACCTATCTGTATCTTGACGTTTTACACAACGCCACGAGATTTCATCTTTGGACAAAGCTACAGCTTTGACAGTGTACATGAACCCGTCTAAACACAACTTTTTGCCACCTCTTTTTGTACTAATGATCTCCATGCTGTAGCAGGAACGCCAAAAGTTAACTGAAAATTTGACATTTTGGCACTCTTTATATAGTGGATCCGAAATCACAAAAAGCATGAAAAATGAATTCAATGTTAACGGGATTAGAAACAGTCTGAAAAGAAGAGTACTGTTCACAGCGCTTAGAACAATGACCTAGATCAACAATATTATATGAGACTTCAATTGTGTGCAACGAATCAAACTAAAAACAAATCAAACAGCATAGGAGCACACACACGCAATCACTCATTCACACACACACACACACACACACACACACACACACACACACACACACACACCGACCCCCCCCACCCCCCCCACCCCCCACCCACACCCCCCACCACCACACACACACACACATACACCCCCCCCCCCCCCCCCCCCCCCCCCACACACACACACAGAGTTCTGGACCTTTTGGAGTTTTTCTCACTGGATTTGCCGAAACGTCCGCCCCTGGAAAAAGGCCTGGCCAAAACGTCCTAGGCCGAAATGTCCTAGACCGAAACGTCCTAGGCCGAAACGTACATGGACAAAACGTCCGTCTACCCCATTTTTCTGACCCCCCGATTTTCAGGTTCCAGCGATCTCCTTGACCTTGACCTTGATTGGTCAACAATATTCGGAAGGAGCATAAGCCAAACCACCTTCATGCCAAGTTTCAACACTGGTGCCCGATATATGGCTAAAAATAGATTTTCAGTTTTCAAGGTCATACGTCAAGGTCATAACCTTGACCTTGACACCAAAAGGCACATCTACAGTACCTAGCCTACATGCACATCAAGTTTCATCTTCCTATCTTTATTCCTTTATGGTGATATGCTGTTAACAAACCCACATAAATACACACACACACACACACACACACACACACACACACACACACACACACACACACACACACACACACACACACACACACACACACACACACACACACACACACAGCCACTTACACAACAAAAACAATATCACCTTCGCTCCGTAAACTCCGCGGGTGATAAACATTGGGACAATGGGTATGGTTGGGTAGATTGAAGTGAAGGGTGACTGGAGTGCCTACATTCTTCTTGATGTGGGAACGGTGGAGGTAGAAGCGTGTTTGGAGTGAATTGTTTGTTTCCCCCACGTATTGGGTCTTGTCACAGAGGTTGCAGTACATGAGATAGATGATGTTACTGGTTTGACATGTGGTGTGATGGTGGAGGGAGAATGCTTCCCCAGTCTGGTGGCTGTGGAAGGTGTTTGTTTCTGCGGCATGTTCTCTGCATGTTACACACTTTTGGGTGCATTTGAAGAATGTGTGTGTGTGTGTGTGTGTGTGTGTGTGTGTGTGTGTGTGTGTGTGTGTGTGTGTGTGTGTGTGTGAACAGAACAGAACAGAACAGCTGTTTATTGCCTTAGAAGTAAAAAAACAACAGACTTATTTGGCACAAAACAATATCAATTTAAACTAACAGGATTGCTTCTTATATTTTCAGATGTAAAAGAGGAAAACATGTCTATAGCCATGATCTTTGTTTAGTAGGTCTATTGTTTTGCTCTTTCTTTAAAACAATCGTAAATGAATTTTGATATTTCTTTTTGAATTAAATCACATATTTTTATCAATTGAATAATCCAAAATGTTTTTTAATTGTATAACAAGATTATTTCTTAATTCATCATATTTAGTGCAGTTATTTAAAAAATATGTGTGTGTGTGTGTGTGTGTGTGTGTGTGTGTGTGTGTGTGTGTGTGTGTGTGTGTGTGTGTCTGTCTGTCTGTCTGTCTGTCTGTCTGTCTGTCTGTCTGTGTCTGTGTCTCTCTGTCTGTGTGTTTGAAAATGCGTGTGCTTGTGTGTTGACCATTTCAGTGGTGTCCGCCCTGGACGTGAGCAGTACCACAGTGAGCGTCACTCTGCCAGACTCCTTCAGCTCCTCCCTGAGTGCTGGGGGACAGGTGTACACCTCCCACTTCTTACTACAGGTAGTCCCACTACAGGCTAGTTAACAATGACCAAGTCATGTTGAGAGTAGTGATTGATGTTTCTTCTATAGACAGTGTGATTATATTCATTGTATTACTACATAATATTTACATATCAATTAAAATGCATAAACAGCTGAAGTATATTTTGACTAAAATCAGATTTGGAATTTCGGATGTCTTTACTCATTAGTATTGATTCAGGAAACATAATGGTCGTGACCTTCTTTGTCCACAGTGCAAGGCTAGTGTTGATAACGAAGTTCATTATGTGCTATGTTGACCTATATTAAATTATCTTATAGGGGAACGATTCATTCTTTCTAAAATTTATCGACGTTCTTCAATGTTTAGGCTAACTCATATGATCAACTAATGAAACTATTGTTAAGCAATTTGCTTCATTCTTATACAAGACTTTTAAGATTCGTAGCATAATGAGCAGCTGAATGTGTTGATTATGTACTATGTATATGTATGTGTATTATATGTGTATAATGAACGATTGATTAGTTATTTCATAAGTAATTTTTTTTATGTTGATACTATAGCACTGTTGCAAAACTTGGTCAATAGGCATTATCTGTCCCTGCTCTCGTATGTTGCAGTCGGCAACGGTAGTTTCCGGTTGATCAGCATGTCTGATTAGCTCGTTTTTGTCCCACTTATTAAATGTCCATGCTTTTTCAATTAAGTTTTAAGCTAATCACATTTCATCGTATCGAACACCGCCTCTGTTGTCGCCTTCATCTTTACTTTCGAGAAAACCCCCCACAAAAAGGCAGTGGCTATACCTCATGTGGCAAAATAGAATTTAGGCTTATTCTGCCTGAGGGAAAATAGAACTCAAGTTATTTTCCCTCACACTCTTTCTGTCTCTCTCTTTGTCTTTTCTGTTTGTCTGTAGGTTTTTCTCTCTCTGTCTGTCTCCCCCCCCCCCCCCATCTATCTCTCTCTGTTTCAGCTTCAGCTTCACTCGGTTTCTCTTTCTCTCTCTGTGGGTCTATGTCTCTCTCTTTGTCTCTCTCTCTCTTTGTCTCTCTCTCCCCTCTCTCTCTCTCACTCTCTCTCTCTCTCTCTCTCTCTCTCTCTCTCTCTCTCTCTCTCTCTCTCTCTCTCTCACTCCTGTGTCTCTCTGTGTTTCTGACTCTGTCTCTCTCTGTATCCCTCTCTCTGTGTCTCTCCCTATCTTTCTCTCTCTGGCTCTCTTTCTGTCTCTCTCTCTCTCTCTCTGTCTCTATTTATCTGGCTTACTCACTGTCTCTCTTTCTATGTCTCACTCTCTCTGTATCTCCCACTGCCCCTCTCTCTTTTTTCCCCTTTGTCTTTCTATCACTGTGTGACTGTGCCCCCCCCCCCCCCCCCTCTCTCTCTCTCTCTCTCTCTCTCTCTCTCTCTCTCTCTCTCTCTCTCTCTCTCTCTCTCTCTTTCTCTGCGTGTGTGTGTCTGTATATCTCCTTCTCTCTTTGAGTGTCTGTCTCTCTCTTTTTCTCAGTCTCTCTCTCTCTCTCTCTCTCTCTCTCTCTCTCTCTCTCTCTCTCTCTCTCTCTCTCTCTCTCTCTCTCTCTCTCTCTCTCTCTCTTTGTGTCTGTGTCTCTCTCTCTTCCTTTCTTTCTCTGTATCTCTGTCTCTATGTTACTGTCTCTCTGTCTCTATCACTCTCTCTCTTTCCGTTTCGGACTCTCTCTCTCTCTCTCTCTCTCTCTCTCTCTCTCTCTCTCTCTCTCTCTCTCTCTCTCTCTCCCTCTCTCTCAGAGAGACATAGAGAGAGAGAGAGAGACACACACACACACACACACACACACACACACACACACACACACACACACACACACACACACACACACACACACACACACACAGATAGAAAGACAGAGAGACAAAGAGAGGGAGAAATATAGAGAGACAGAGACACATATGAGAGAGAGAGAGAAAAGGAAACATAGACATAGAGTGAGACATACACAGACAGAGAAAGAGTCCGAAATGGAGGCAGAGACACACAGAGAGAGAATGACCGTGAGAAACAGAGAGACATTAGAGAGACAGAGACACAGAGAAAGAAACGCCGAGAGATAGACAGAGACAAAGGAAGACAGAAACATAAGAAAGAAAGAGAGAGGCAGACAGTTAGAGAGAGAGACAGAGACACAAAGAGACATAAAGATAAAGAGACATAGATAGAGAAACATAGATAACATAGATAAGCGAACAGATACACAAAAAGCAACATTGACAACAAATCAGCATCGCCAAAAGCTGGATTATAAAGTGAACATACAAAAAGCATCAAAGATAACAAATTGGCCGTGCCACGAGTTAAATTATGAAGCGAACAGACGCAAAAAGCATCGATGACACAAATCAACAGCGAGAGAGAGAGAGAGATAGAGACTTCAAACTTCAAATACTTTATTTTACAACGATAAGAATTTAGGCTGGGCCTAGTCTTCCATTCTGTCCTTGGTTCTAAGCATGCAATACATAACTAATGCTATAAATGAACATTGAGACACAGGAACATCGCCAACAGAAACAACAACATTAATAAGACATGGTAGGCAGAGCATCAACATCAGCAATAAAAACAAGCAAAACAGAAAACCAGCCGACAAAAAAAACTAGCAAACACTAGGAAACAAAAAAAATAAAAAAACATTTTTTCCACCACAATTTACTTCTTTTACTACCATTGCTACTCCTACTACAGTACACCCCGCTTATAGGGGAGCAAGGCTTTTCCTTTACTATAACAGGTTTTTCTTATACACGATGTTCGGATATAGTAAAGTTTTGAAGGTATTTTTTATCTTATCCGATGACGTTTTTCAAAGTCAAAGCTAACGTAAAATACTAAATATAAACCCGTCATCAAATCAAAATACAGCAAAACTCGGTTATAAGAAAATCGAAGGGAGATGATGTTTTGTTTATCCAAAAATTCTTATATCCGAAACTCAGATATAAGAAAACATTTTGAAGTTTTTTCCCTTGTCTCTCTATCACCAACACAAAAGTACTCATATTTTTTTCTTCTGCTCAACATTTATTTTGCACAGAATACTGAAGGAAAGTATGGAATAAAGGAACAAAAACAACTCAATTAGTCTTGTAATCTAGTGCCTGTACTGTTTAGAATGTCTGCGACACAATTAGTTTGATGTAAACTTTCCCTTTTTGGAACGACTTCAATTTTCTCGGAACATCCTTTCAGTTCAGGTCCAACTCACATTTAAAGACACACTGACCAAACACGATTAAATCCCTTGTTTTTTCTGGGTAGCTGTGACCCACATACAAATTCCCCCAACTTCAAATTGAGGCTGCTCTTTAAAATGTTTCGTTTTCAATTTGGGGGCATTTGTATGGGAGTCAAACCTGGTCAAAAGAAGATTTTGTACCAGCTATAAGAAGGAAAACAGGTGGAACCCGTGATTTTGACTCGTGATTTGGGGGGTCTTTAAGAAAATGTTGTCAATGGCAATTCGCTTATAAGTAAATAGAACTCGCTTATAAGAAAATGAACTGCAAACCAACTCTCTTGTATGACATAATTTTCTTATATCCAAGTTTCCATTGCGGATGGGAGAAAACAAATTGCTTGCTTATAACCGAGTTTTCTTATAAGCGAGTTTCTTATATCCCAGTTTTGATCATAGATAAGAAAGAAGAAGTTCGGCAGGGACATTGTTTTTGCTTCATTGTAAGCGAGTTTCTTATAAGCGGATTCGGCTGTATATATTTTTTTTTTCGGATTCATTTTTTTTCACTAAGTAATGAGGGGAAAGAAACATGTTTTTGAGTGCCTTTCAATTTCGTTGAAGGTGGGTAGAGGGAGTAGTGAGACTGTGACGTATACATTGATGACGTATTTACAAAGGTCAGGAAGAGGACAATGTTTTTTATTATAACGAAGAGGAACCACAAATGACTTTACTATAGTTTTTTTTTAATTTTTTGATTATAACCCAGTTGTTATTATGGGTGGGTGGGGGGAGTGGTGAGACTGTGACGCATACATTGGTGACGTGTTTACAAAGGTCATGAAGAGGACTTTTTTTTTTATATTGTAACCGAGGAGCCAGTCCTGTGGGGAACCAAAAGTAACTTTACTATAGCAGGTTTTTTATTATAACCGAGTTGCTACTATCTGAGGTCTATTTAGTAATAAAACAGTAGACCTTTGGCCGGGAACCAGTGCTTTCCTTTACTGTAACCGAAATTTCTTATAACCGAGTTTACTATAAACGGGGAGTACTGTACCACCATCGCCACATTCGCCACCACACCACCATTTAATTACTACTACTACTACTACTACTACTACTACTACTACTACTACTACTTCTACTATTACTACTACTACTACAGTACCACAGTAATATAACAATGGTGGTAGGCAGAGCATCATCATCTGTAATAAGAACAAGCAAAACAGAAAACCAACCGGCCAAACAAAGAAATAAATGAAAAAAAACATTACTTCCACCTCAATTTACTTATTTTACTACCATTACCATTTCTACTGCTATTACTGCTACTACCACTACCACCACCACCACCACCACCACCACCATAGAGAGAGAGTGAGAGAACTCGAACTCGAACTCGAAATTTTTAATGAGGATAAACTGAGTAAGCAGAAATAGCTTATTTTCATCAGGTCCTCTAAAATAATGACATATGAAGTGAATAAATAAATAAATAAATTACAAAACAAACTCAAATGGTTCAAAAGTAAACAATGTAACAATCAAATGTAACAAATCCAAAGAACAAGGACAACATGACATATAAATCAACATTATCACAATTCCTTTCACACACATAAATCATAGTTAGACAAGTAATCAATTGACAATTTTACAATATCAGGTAGTAGGAGCATAGCTACAGACATGCGCATTTACTAAAATTATAACATGCACAATAGATAAGTTTAGAAAAGGGGAATGAACTGTTATAACATTTCGAATAACTATTTATTAAAGCATCTTTTAAATGACAGCAATATGCTTTTAGTTTTTATGTACTCGGGGATTTCATTCCACAACCTTCCACCTGAGTATGTTAACGATGACATAAATAAGTCTGTTCTAGGTCGGGGGAGGAGTATGGTTTCTTTATTCCGCACCTGAGTTACAGGAAACCTTTTACATAAATAAGGAGGTGCGAGTCCATTTAAGATTTTATACATAAATACACCCTTATTAAATTGGCATTTGGAGTGGAAGGGAAGTATGTTAACAATTTTATAATCAGAAATTTGTAGTGTTGATGATTTAAGAAGAATTAGTTTAATTGCACGTTTATAAATACTTTCTAAATGTCTTAGACAGTTTTTGCTTGCTTGATCCCAAGAAGTTGAAACATAATCAATGTCTGGCTGAATATATGCATGAAAGAAGAGTTTTCTGGTGTGAATATCAAGAAAGTGCTTGATTCTGTTTAGTTGAAATATTTTTTGGGATAACTTACGAGTGAGAATAGAGGCATGGTACGACCAAGAAAGATTGTTGTCAACCCCCAGACCAAGTATAGTATGCGAGTCCACTTCTTCTATAAACTTGTCATGTACTTTAATTTTTGGTAAATCAGACTTTATGTTCTGTCGCTTTTGTCTTGTGGTAATTAGCATAAGCTTTGATTTTTTAGGATGAAGGGCCATGTGGTTATATTCAGTCCATGTCACTAAGTTGTTCACGTCATTTTGTAAGTTGGTAAGTACTAAGTCAGCAGTCTTGTTCTTGTCGTGTAAAGTAGTATCATCGGCAAAAAGTTCACAGGGACAGGAGATGTGTAAAGGTAAATCATTTATATAAATAGTAAAAAGAATGGGACCCAAGACTGAGCCCTGAGGCACACCATACTTTACTGATATTAATGAGGATGATTTACAGTCCCGATGGACCAATTGCCGCCTGTTGGATAGAAAATATGATATGAGACTAACCGATTCTGTTGACAGACCATATAGAGTTAGCTTTCTTTGGAGAAGGTTATGATCAATGGTGTCAAATGCTTTTGCAAAATCTACAAATATAGCCCCTGTGATAAGATCGTTATTTATGTTCATATGACATTGTTCAATGAGGTTAGTAAGTGCTGTGTGGCAGGAATGATTCTTTCTGAAGCCACTTTGATTAGGGTGAAACAGATTGTGTGTGTCAAAATGAGACTGGAACAGTTTTTTAAGGTGTTTTTCGAGAGGTTTGGACAAAATAGATAAAATTGATATAGGTCTGTAGTTTGAACAATCGTTTGGATCACCTGATTTAAATTGTGGCAGTACTTTTGCATCTTTAAAAGCTTGTGGGAAATGACTTTTTTCAATACAAAGATTGTAAATGTATGTTAAGTGTTCAGTAATAATTGGTGCAGACGCTTTCAAAATGTTATTATCTATATTATCCAAACCTCGAGATTTATACGTATTCAATAAACACAGCTCCATATATACATCATGTACAGCAATATATTCAAACTTAGGTTCAGATTTAATGTTTTTTGAATCACAAAATTCTTTAATCATTGACAAATCATTATTACTGGTACGGTCAATATTCACAAGCTTCTCTGCTACTGTAGCAAAATGATTATTTAGGTCCTCAACTGACAATTCAGACGAAGAAGCAGTGGAACTTGCATTCCTGCCAGACAGCTGATTTATCGCTTTCCATAAAGATTTTGTATCTGATTTTGAAGAGATTAGCTTACTAAAATATTTCTTCTGTGCGTCTCTTTTCATAGAGGTTACCAAGTTTCGTTGTTTTTTATAATCATCGTCTTTTCCTGACTGTTTGAATAAATTTTCACGAACATTAGATTCAGCTTAATTTCATCTGTTAGCCATGGCTGATTATATCTGAATTTGACACGTTTG
>CM065698.1:17077899-17082899 GCA_017654935.2 Phymorhynchus buccinoides | reverse complement strand
ACAGAGTGTGAGGAAAAATAGCCATATGAGGTTAAATAGCCACTGTCAACCAGAAACTACCCACTCATCCTAACCTTCTTACTTGGTTTTGCAACAGTGCCTTATTTGTTATGTCCAGCATAACAATGTGTTATAACCCTGTCATATGGGGTCTTGGCCTTTTGATTAAATATATGTATCCGTATCCGTACTACAGGCTAGTTCCTGGGCCCCTTACTCCTGTACTGGGTTTGTCACCGGTTGACATTAGCCTGCACTAGTGAAGTGAGAGCTGCGCAATAAATGATGGTCTACAGTAGTGGGAAACCACGGTACATAGTCTTTTGTGGAACACTTTCACTCTCTAACTGGCGGGTATGTCGAGGCCTTAGAGTCAAAACGGACTACCTCCAGATGGTTCATTGACATATGGATATTATTCCTCTACTTTATGTAACTTGGCACGAGTTTTATCATGAATTAAAAGATCAGGATTCGAATAACTTAAATAGTTTTGGATGCCATATTTTTTCTTTCTTTTTTTCTCTCTGGACCGTTCTCATTTCAAATTCGAAATAATCTTTTTTTTTCATAGAAAAAGGCCAGGTTAAATTGTGTTTGTATTTGATGGTCCATTGCATTGTTTACTGCTAGTGTCATCCAAATACCTTGAAACCATCACTAATGTTATTTTATTGAACTATTGCTAACGTTAATGTAAATAGCTTGCTCTTGTGACGCCTTTTTGTGAATAATTATACAAAGGGATGGGCGGGGTTATGGGTAAGGTTATGTCAGTGTGTTTCTTGTCGATGATATGGTGTTAGACATGAACCTGGTTTATATCCAGGGCCTGTGTTGGCGTTGGGATAGTGTGGTGTTCGTCATCAGGGTATCTTCGAGACTCTTCTGGATTAGTGGGATGTGATAGGACTTTGGAGAGACTTCTGGGGTGTCAGGGTGATGAGCCCCGTGCTGTCTCAATAAGAATACGGGCCCAAAGATTGATTTTGTTTTGATTTTTTTTTTTTTTTGCTGGTTTGATTTGTTTTGTACCCCTGTCAAATAATGTAGAATATGAGAAGTTATGTCTGTCTCGCCTACGAAAACGGCGATTGTCAAATAAAGAAATTTGTTTATTGTATTTTTATTTTTTTTAATTTTTTTAAATTTTGTTACATTTGTGTGTGTCTGTTGTTTGGGTGTGTTTTTTGGGGGGTTGTTTTGGTCTTGTTTTCTTCTTCTTTTTCTTTTTGTGTACAATATGATTGTATGTGTGTGTATCTCTTATCTTTTTTGCATATCTATATTGGCTGTTTACGTAGCATTAATTTTACGAGACAGATTTGAAAATGGATAGTAACATCAATTCTTTCTGTTAATTGCCAGGGCCTCAATGACTCTCCAAAGAGACGTGACATCTTTCATTTTCTAAGGAGTAAACAATACTCAATTTATTTTTTACAAGACATACATTTTCAACAAAAAATGGAAAATAATAAGCCTATTTTTCAAGTTATACTTCAAATGCTAGAGGGGTTGGGATATTATTTAATAATGATTTTGAATTTAAAGTAAAACGAGTTACTAAAGATGTCTCTGGGAATTATATTATAATATTGATTGAAACTTATAAGAAAGAGTTCCTTTTAGTCAACGTCTATGGACCAAATCGAGATAACCCTGAATTTTATGTGGACCTGAAACAAAAGATTCATAACTTTGGAATAGAAAATGCTATAATCGGTGGTGATTTTAATTTAGTCCTTGATCCTACAAAAGACTACCATAATTATAAAAATGTTAATAACCCAAAGGCAAAAGAAGAGGTTGAAAATATGATTGAAGATCTAGACATAGACGATATTTGGCGAGAACTAAATCCTGTACGTAGATTTTGTAGATATTGAATGTAGTTACTGGTCGGACCATTCCAGTATTTTATTGAAACTAAAATTTAAGGAAAATATCAAACATAAAACGTTTTTGAAATTTAATGCCTCGTTGTTAAAAGATAAAACATATGCTGACGAAATCAATAGTGAAATAAAGAATGTCATTGAAGAATACGCTGTAAATGAAAATGTCAGTGATACATCAGACGAAGAGTTACTATTTTCTGTGGACGATGACATTTTTCTCGATTTTCTACTCATGAAACTAAGATCAAAGATGATTTCATATGCAACAATGAAAAAGAGGAAAATGGAAGAAGAAGAAAAACTGCTAGAAATAGATATTCGTAGATTTGAAACAAAAGGAAATATAGGTGAAGACGATGCAAAAGCTAATGAAACTAAAAAAGAACAGTTAAAACAAATCAGAGATAAACGAATGGAAGGTGTTTTGTTAAGGTCTCGGGCTAGGTGGATAGCTGAGGGAGAAAAAATTAGTAATTATTTTTGTAATCTCGAAAAGCGGCATTTTGTTAGTAAGAATATGGCTAGATTAATAGATCAACAAGATAAGGTATTGACAACTCAGAAAGATATAATTCATGAAGTTCAGAACTTTTATAAATTGCTTTACACAGAATCTGAAGAACCTGAAGAATGTGAAATTAAAGACCTAGTTAATGACATTCCATCCCTAACGGATTCAGAAGCCAATGAGTTAGAAGGGGAAATCACCCTTGTAGAAGCCACGGATGTTTTAAAAAACCCGAAAAATAACAAAAGCCCTGGTACTAATGGCTTCTCGACTGAATTCTTTAAAACATTTTAGAAAAAATTTGGAATATTGGTTGTGAGAGCATTAAACGCTGGGTTTAGAAAGGGAGAACTGTCATGTCCACAGAGAGAAGGTATAATTGTATGTATTTCTAAAGGAAATAAACCACGACAATATATTAAAAATTGGAGACCCATTTCACTTTTGAATGCTGTGTATAAGATTGGATCGTCCTGTATTGCAAACGTATTAAGTATGTTCTGCCAAACATAATTAATGAGGACCAAACTGGTTTTATGAGTAACAGATATATTGGTGACAATATTCGATTGATTTACGACACAATAGCGCACCTAGACGAGCATAATCTACCTGGAATGTTACTAAACATCGATTTTGAGAAAGCTTTCGATACAATAGATTGGGGATTTATGTATAAAGTGTTGAAAGCGTTTGGTTTTAAAAAAGACGTCTGTAAGTGGATTAGTACCTTTTATAAAAACATCAAATCATGTGTTGTAGTTAATGGTCAGGTGTCCAATTGGTTTGAGATTAAGAGAGGCTGTCGACAAGGGGATCTCATCTCGCCTTATTTGTTTATATTATGCGTGGAAATTTTAGCAATAATGGTAAGAGAAAATTCAGATATCAAAGGAATAACAATGAATTATAATGAATATAAACTTACACAATATGCAGACGACACAGAATTTCTACTTGCAGGCGATAGGAAATCTTTTGAAACGTGTATAGATGTTCTTTTCAGGTTTGGGTCTGTTTGAGGTCTTCATGTAAACTCTAACAAGACTAGTGCAATTTGGTTAGGTAGCAGAAAAAAATATCAGATTAAATATATGGAACACTTAGGTTTCAAGTGGAACCCCCCAACATTCAAACTATTAGGAATATGGTTCAGTAACGATTTAAAAGAATGTGTACACATTAATTTTTCAGATAAACTAGCAGAGATCAAAAACTTATTTAAGCTATGGGTGAAACGTCAGATTACTCCACTAGGTAGGATAGCAATTTTAAAATCTTATACTTTCGAAATTAACACATATTTGGTTGCTTCTGCCCAACCCACCAGACATGTTTATTCAAACATTGCAACAAATTTGTTATAAATTCATCTGGAATAAGAAACCTGATCAAATAAACCGGAAAACAGCACACAAAAGTATTAAAAATTGAGGTATTGGACTACCTGAGAAAAAAGCATTTGTAATTTCTTTAAAATTGTCATGGATTCGTAAAACTGAATCTACAACTCATAAATGGAAACATGTATTAACAACTAACTGTCCTGAATGGCATCTTATCACTAAATATGGCCCAGATATTGTACATACATTTCCAAGATATAACCTATTTTGGTCTGATGCATACAAAGATTTTTATTACAAATGTACACCTGAAAAATCTGCTGAAATATTAGCTGAACCTGTCTGCTATAATAAAAGAATTTTGATTGGAAATACATACGTCGTTTCTAGAAATCTAATGAATAAAAATGTTAATTTTGTTGCTGATTTCTTTGATGATAAGGAACAGATTCTCTCTTATGCACAATATAAAAAATATATATAACATTAACATTGATTTCATCACACATGCTGGGTATAAATCTGCCATATTATAATATATTAAAAAGTGTAAGGTTACCCTTAAAGATAATAAATATATTAACTCTACTTTTTGTCTCCGGAAACTTTTTTCGATTCATAAAGGTTCCAAGCTGTATTACGATATATTAATTGAGAACAAAATCCCTCCTAAATGCTGTGAAAAATGGGACATGAAACTCTCAATATATCACGATTGGAAATCCTGTTTTTGGCATGTCCATAAGATACAAGATGTCAAATTAAAATGGTTTTAGCTGAAAATATTACACAGATGTTTAGGCACAAATATTATTTTAAAAGAAATTGGAATAAAAAACGACGATAAATGTAATTTCTGTTGCTTAGAAAAAGATAGTATTGACCACATATTCTGGAAATGCACACATGTGCGATTTTTCTGGAATGCAATCACTGATGTTTTTAAAGAAAAATGTACTAATGCAAACAATCTTGCCTTGAATGAATCTATTATACTAATGGGCTATGATACAAATATCAGAATCGATACGTTTTTTCATTTCATTCTACTGTTGGCTAAACAGTATATATATATATGTTACAGTCAAAATGAGAAATTAGTCATTACGGGTAATGCCTGAAAATTTCAGTCATTTTCGGAACTACCTGTTTCAAACAGCCATTACTGGAAATGGCTAAAATTTTCAGTCACTACCGGTAATACCTGAAAATTTTCTCCAGTCAATACCGGAAATGACTAAACAC
>CM065698.1:17065399-17075399 GCA_017654935.2 Phymorhynchus buccinoides | reverse complement strand
GTGAAGGTAATGTTGGTGTTAGTTTGCTACAGTAAAGTATGATGTGTGAAGGTAATGTTGGTGTTAGTTTGCTAGAGTAAAGTATGATGTGTGAAGGTAATGTTGGTGTTAGTTTGTTATAGTAAAGTATGATGTGTGAAGGTAATGTCGGTGTTAGTTTGCTAGAGTAAAGAATGATGTGTGAAGGTAATGTCGGTGTTAGTTTGTTATGGTAAAGTATGATGTGTGAAGGTAATGTCGGTGTTAGTTTGTTAGAGTAAAGTATGATGTGTGAAGGTAATGTTGGTGTTAGTTTGTTATGGTAAAGTATGATGTGTGAAGGTAATGTCGGTGTTAGTTTGTTAGAGTAAAGTATGATGTGTGAAGGTAATGTCGGTGTTAGTTTGCTACAGTAAAGTATGATGTGTGTGAAGGTAATGTCGGTGTTAGTTTGCTATAATAAAGTATGATGTGTGAAGGTAAAAAAAAAATAAAAAAAATAAACATTATTGCGAAAACTAATGACTTGTATTAAGAAAAGACTGAAGAAATATAAATACCGTAATCCCATTTTATATTATTTTCAGTCTTTAATTTTTTTTTAATACAAGTTGTTGATTTTCGCAAAAAGTTGAATAATAAGTCAATGGGCTGTCTGGAGGTAGTCCGTTTTGACTCTAAGGCATCGATTTGCCCTGGATTTTACAGCTGCAGCCAACGAGATGGGTTGGAACTCCCCAACGCCAGCTGTCCTCAAATCCTTTTGGCTTTTCACGTGCGTGCGTGCGTCCTGCCGCGTTTTCTTGAAAACCATCAATCAATCAATCAATCAATCATGTTTATTGTCCATTTTACAGGAAATTCTTTTTGCAATAAAATAATCAACAAAACAACACAATAAAGACAGAGACAGAGTATATACATTTCTATTTAACCAAATCTATTTCAATCACTTTTAGTGTACAAGGACATCAGCTATCGACTGATTGCTTTAGTTTTATCTTAAGGTTAAGGTCATGGTGATTAAGGAGTTCAAACTCCAAAACATTTAATCGCTAATGTCTCGCGACCTTTGGTACATATTTCAATACGGTTTCTTGCACAACGTTTTATGATAAAGGGGCTTTAACACTATAATCATATATTTGTCTGTCCCCCCCCCCCCCCCCCCCCCCCCCCCCCCTTAGTAGTGGTAATTAGCTTATGGTAATTCCAAATATTGAGTACCAATCAAGGTCAAGATCAAGTCAAGGTCACCAGGGTTATAGTTTGCCTATGGGACATCTGTATGCTGTGAGCCCTACTCACACAGCTTTTACACATTTTGAAGTTTCTTATGTTTTGTTGTTGTTAAACAAACAATATTGGGAATCATAATTTAATGACATCAGGGCAACGTGTTAGAGAGTCGGTCAGAATAGACTCACTTCGAGTGGCATTGACTTATTATGGATATTATTGCGAAAACTAATAACTTGTATTAGTGTGGCAGATAAGTTCCCGAGCGGCTGATTTGGTTTTTTGATTGTCCCAAGGATATCTCCCGAAGCGCTTGACAGAATCGCTTCAAATTTTGTGTGATGGTGTGTCACCATGAGAGGAAGGCATCCGCTCTTAAATTATTGTGACCTTGACCTTGGCGAATAAACTTGGCCTTTTTTTGTTTTTTCTGTCTGTCCCAGGGATATCTCTCGCTTCAAATTTTGTGTGGTGGTGTTTCACCATGAGAATAAGGCATCCGCACATAAATTATTGCGTCGTGACATTGACCTTAGCGTACGACCTTGAAAACCTATAATCTTTAAGGGGTCATAACTTCTACACCGTTGGCCTTAGAGTCTTTAAACTTGGCATGTAGTTGCATTGGTTTATGGCGTATGATGATGGGGAACCGATCAAGGTCAAGGTCAAAGAGATTGGTAGGTCTTAAAATTGGTTGGGTCGAATAATTGGGTTTCAAGACATATTTTTCACATTTTTATTTGGCAGAAACGCTTCAGATTGCGTGTGGTTGTGTATCCCCTAGAGTAGAAGACATCCGAGCATACATTATTGGCATGCTGACCTTGACATTGTTTCACTTAACATGTTTGGCTCTTCTTATTCATTTGTTAATGTTAAAAATGTCAAAAACAACTACCCTACACGAGCTTCACAAAATGGTCCAATACGTTTTTGGGTACAGTGAAAGAGACTAGTAATTCCGGTTTTAATGCAAGTAATCACGATTTTAAAGTGAAAATAGATGTATCACCCAAAGAACGCAAGCAGGACAGAGGTTAAGATGTGAAGGGGAGGGGAGGTAAGAGGCGTAGCGGGCAAAGAACATGTCTGCCGCTCGGTTCAGCCGTTCAGGAACTTAGCTGCTGCTCGGCGATCCACTTGTTGTTGTTGTTGTTTACTGGCAGGGTTTCTCAAAACACAATGTTCGGATTTTGCTGATTTTGTTTACTCGCAGTTCTACAAGAGAGGGCGTGCTTTGCAAAGCAAACGAGGGCCTGTGCATTTCCCTGTCTCTTTGGTTGTCTTGCTCTCTCTCTGTGCGTGACAGAATAACGCCTCGTATAAAGCAAACTACTGCGTCAATCTTAATGAACTTGATAGAATTTTCCCCACTACCCTAACAATCATGTACTTTTGCACAAAAAATAGGAAAAGTTGTTAGAAAAACACACAACAACAAAACAATAACAACCAGTTTCAGTCAAACAAAATAGTAAAATAGACCTAATCTTAAACTCATGGGATTGTTACTTTACATTAATTCCAAGCCCACGTAGATTCACCTTCTCCTTTTCTTCCATCTTAGTTCTCGCTTCTATTCATCTTCTTCT
The DNA here is from genome assembly GCA_017654935.2 of Phymorhynchus buccinoides. Classification (NCBI taxonomy): domain Eukaryota; kingdom Metazoa; phylum Mollusca; class Gastropoda; order Neogastropoda; family Raphitomidae; genus Phymorhynchus; species Phymorhynchus buccinoides. The sequence continues at coordinate 17,072,586 of CM065698.1, read as the reverse complement.
TCTTCTTTTCCTTCTCCTCCTCCACCCTATTCCTCCTCCTTCTTCAAGTAGGCCTACATAAATTTATCTCGTTGCTTATTCGCTAACCTTTCTGTAATTGTTTAATGTTAACGTTGAAACAATTTAATCAACGCTTCTTGACCTTTTCGTCCAGATTGGCCTACGAGAGGTCGTGACCATGACCTCGACCTCTGACCTGACCGGAACTAGAATCGCAGGCAGCGACGCCATTTTGGTGCAGAGTGGCGCCACATCGGCCGCCGTTCAAGGAACGACAACTGGACAGCTGATGGAAACGTTACCTCCCTTGGCCAATCAGGGAACACGTCATTTCGGGGTGCCCTCTACTGGAACATCTTCCGATGTGTATCGTTTAGTTGGTGAGTTCGCATCTTCGTCGTCATCGTCGTCGTCGCCGTCATCGTTATCAACATTGGCGTCGTCGTCATTGTCATAATCATCTTCATCGTATCGATGTTATTGCCATCGTTATGGTAGGAGTAGTAGGAGGAGGTGGAGGAAGAGGAGGAGGAGTAAGAGGAGGAGAAGGAGGTGGAGGAGGAGGAAGAGGAGGAAAAGGAGGTGGAAGAGGAGGAGGCCTAGTAGTAGTAGTAGGAGGAGGAGGAGGAGGAGGAGGAGGAGGAGGAGGAGAAGGAGGTGGAGGAGGAAGAAGAAGAGGAGGAGGAGGTGGAAGAGGAGGAGGCCTAGTTGTAGTAGTAGGAGGAGTAGGAGGTGGAGGAGGAGGAGGAGGAAGAGAAGAAGGAGGAGGAGGAAAAGGAGGTGGAGGACGAGGAGGCCTAGTAGTAGTAGTATGAGGAGGAGGAGGAAGAGGAGGAGGAGGAAGAGGAGGAGGAAGAGGAGGAGAAGGGGGTGGAGGAGGAGGAGGCCTAGTAGTAGTAGTAAGAGGAGGAGGTGGAGGAGGAGGAGGCCTAGTAGTAGTAGGAGGAGGAGGAAGAGGAGAAGAAGGAGGTGGAAGAAGAGGAGGAGGAGGAGCAGAAGGAGGTGGAAGAGGAGGAGTCCTAGTAGTAGTAGGAGGTGGAGGAGGAGGAGTAGTAGTAGTAGCAGTAGGAGGAGGAAGAGGAGGAGGAACAGGAAGATGAGGAGAAGGAGGTGGAGGAGAAGGTGGAGGAGGAGGAGTCATAGTAGTAGTAATAGTAGTAGTAGTAGTAATAGTAGTAGTAGTAACAGTAATAGTAGTAGTAATAGTATTAGTAGTAGTAATAGTAGTAGTAGTAGTAGGAGGAGGAGGAGGAGGATGAAGAAGAAGCCTAGTAGTAGTAGTAGCAATAATAGTAGTAGGGGTAGTAGTAGTAGTTGTTGTAGTAGTAGTATTAGGAGGAGGAGGGGAAGACGGGGTAAAAAGCCCATGGGCGGGTAAGAGGCCCATGCCAATTATCTCATGAAATGAAGGAAATTTTAGTCACATTTGCCCATCAGACGAATGCTAAACATTAAGTTATTAACACTCGTCTCATGGGCAAATATGACTTAAATTTACTTTATTTCATAAGATAATTGGCATGGACGTCTTACCCGCCCGTGGGCTTTTTACACCGTCTTACCCTAGTAGTAGTAAGAAGAGGAGGAGGAGGCCTAGTGGTAGTGGTAGTAGTAGTAGTAGTAGTAGTAGTAGTAGTAGTAGTAGTAGTAGTAGTAGTAGTAGTAGTAGTAGTAGTAGTAGTAGTAGTAGTAGCAGTAGTAGTAGTAGTAGTAGTAGTAGCAGCAGCAGCAGCAGCAACAGTAGTAGTAGTAGCAGCAACAGTAGTAGTAGTAGTAGTAGTAGTAGTAGTAGTCGTTACGACATTTTGCGTGGCGAGTGCCCACAGGAGTCACGGCTTTGGGAGTCATCGCCTCCACTCTTGAACAGAGAAATAAAGCTGACCATCCCGAGGGATGGTGTGAACGACTTCGGAGGACAATCTAGAGGAACGTCTGTGTAAGATGTCTACGCAGCGGAGTCATTACCCAGCAGATAAGTTTCTATAGAGTGACAGTTTTGGACGGAGGAACAAGTAGGGAAGCAAACAAACACTCAAGACTATTGTGCAAGAACTACACAGAAACCGAAACCAAGGGCCCATCAATTCTTATCATTAAAGATCATCATCATCTGTGAAAAATTCGTGTCCGAGTCCATCTTATTACGAGTGTTTTGATTTGGCTGCAAATCTTTTTGAGACTTCCCGTCTTGGGACACGCTTACACTATTTATTTATTTATTAAGACAACTTTTATAGCGCCTAATCTTTAAGCTCTAAGCGCTTTACAGAAATCACTAAAAATGAATAGTAAACACAATGAACAAAAAGTATATATCAAACATTGACCAACACCCCCTTCCCTGATCCCTCAGTCAATTTCTCAATCACGCCCAAATAATGAATGACATAATCTACAGTACACTTTCGCAACCAACTTGAAACACTCACACTGATGGACACTTAAAGACGCCCAGGCCACACTATTAACAAATCACACTCACACTTATAACGATAGAGAGAGAAAGAGAACGAGAGAGAAAGAGAAAGAGACAGACACACAGACAGACAGAGAAAGACAGAGACGGAGACACAGAGAGTCAGACAGAGGGACAGACAGAGAAAGAGAGAAGAGAGAGACACACAAACAGAGACAGAGATATATTATAGGACTGAAATACAGTTGCATGCATCATAAAATAACAACTTACTATCATTTGTACATACAATAGTCACAAAAAGGCACATTATATTCAATATTAATAAACATTCACACACACACACACACACACACACACACACACACACACACACACACACACACACACACACCTACACACACACACACACACACACACACACACACCGACACGCACACACGCACACACACGCACACACACACAAACACACACAGACACACACGATTAGTGGAAAAACATTAAATGAATGACACTCACACACATACTAATAAAATAGCATTTTAAAACACTTATAACGTAAAATCATTTTAAAACAGTGAGACAAAATGGATAAATAAATAAAAATACACAAGTACATAAAATGTTCACAACATTAAAATACACCCATCCAGCCCATCCTTTCACACACACACACACACACACACACACACACACACACACACACACACACACACACGCACGCACGCACGCACACACACGCACGCACACACGCACGCACGCACACACACACACACACACACACACACACACACACACGCACGCACACACACACACGCACACATGCGCGCATGTACACACACGCACGCGCTCACATGCACTCATCCATTGTGCATCATTGACCGTACCGGCAGAGAGCAGAAGCAGAAAGAAGAAAATGGACAAAATGGAAGATAATGCAGAAAAGCAGAAGAGGGAGCGTAAAAGAAGGAAGGAGTTGGGGATAGAGACGGGGATAGAGAGGAGCAGAGAGTAAGACATATAGAAAACGGAGAGACAAAGAGTGAGAGACGAGTAGACAAGTGGGGAGGGGGGGGGAGAAGTTAAGAAAAAGAGCAAGGGGGTGGAGAGGGGGGACAGATGGACAGGCATACAGAGTGACAGACACGTTGACACAGAGAGAGAGGGAGAGAGAGAGAGAGAGAGAGAGAGAGAGAGAGAGAGAGAGAGAGAGAGGGGGGGGGGGGGGCAGACAAACAGACCAACAGACGGAAAGACATAAGGGAGACAGCAGACATATTTTAATCGAGGTTGTGGGACTGGCGGAAATAGTGGGTTTTTAGAGCGGTTTTGAAGCGTGGAAGTGTTTCTGAGTTGCGAGTGGTGAATGGGAGCTGATTCCATGTTTTCGGTGCGGTGAAAGAGAAAGTGCGGTTGCCATAGGTCTTTGTTTTGGGTCGAGGAAGAGTGAAAGTTCGATTGTCTGAAGAGGAGCGGAGTAGTCTGGTAGGAGAGTAGATGTGCAGAAGATCAGAGAGATAGGCAGGAAAATAAGGATCGGTGACAGATTTGAAACAGAGTGTAGATATTTTGTGATCGACTCGAGCAGAAATGGGAAGCCAGTGAAGGTTCTGTAGGAGAGGCTGGGCGTGTTCATGTTTTTTAACCTTGAATACTAGTCGGGCTGCAGAGTTTTGGACCTTTTGGAGTTTGTCAAGAAGATAGTGTGGGATGCCAGAGAGGAGGGAGTTGCAATAATCGAACTTGGACAGAACCAGAGAACAGACAAGCGTTTTGGCTGCATCGAAGGTAAGAAGGTGGCGAATGCTGCTGATTTTCCTGAGTTCGTGGTATGCAGAGCGACAGATGTTTGAGACGTGTGTGTCCATGGAAAGAGTGTTGGAGAATGTGACCCCTAGGTTTCTTGCTGTGGAGGAGAACTGTATGTTGGTGTTGCCGACTAAAATAGAAGAAGGAGCGGAGTCTGACAATGGTTTATGCTGGGAACGGACAAGGAGGGCCTCAGTTTTATCATCATTGAGTTTGAGTTTGTTTGTGGTCATCCAGTGTTTGATGTCTGTGATGCAGTCCTGAGTCTGATTGATTGTATCTTGAATCTGATCTGGTGGTGAAGAGGCATGTAGTTGTTGGTCGTCAGCAAAGGACTGACTGGGGATGTCATGCTGGGCAGTGATAGAAGTGAGAGGCTTTGAGTACAGAGTGAAAAGAGCGGGGCCCAAGACTGACCCTTGTGGGACACCAAACTCCAAGAGAGAAGGCGGGGACTGGTGATTATGGGTTGACACAGTTTGTGTTCTGTTGGAGAGATAGGATGAGATCCACGTCAGTGCAGTACCAGAGATGCCATAGGAATAGGAGAGACGATCAGTGAGAATGGAGTGGTCTATAGTGTCAAATGCTGCAGAGAGATCTAATAGGGTAAGAACAGAGAGTTTTCCAGAGTCAGCAGAGTGAAGGAGGTCGTTCATGACTTTGAGCAGAGCTGTTTCAGTGCTGTGGGAAGGGCGATAGGCAGACTGAGAGACAGGGAAGAGGTTGTTGCTGTGCAGGTATTCAGAGAGCTGCAGGAGAACGATCTTTTCTGTGATTTTTGACATGAAAGAGAGGTTGCTGACAGGGCGGTAGTTTTTTAGGTTGTTTGCTTCTAGAGTTGGTTTTTTGAGGAGTGGTGTTACTATTGCTTGTTTGTAGAGATCTGGGAAAGTGCCAGACTGCAAGGATCTGTTGATGATGGAGGTCAGAGCAGGAAGGAGCACATCGACACATTCAACCAAAAGGGGTGTGGGGATGGGGTCCAGAGCACACGTTTTGGGCTTGGCCTTTTTGATGATCACTCTCACCTCGTCCTCCGAGATAGTCCGAAAGTCACAAAAAGAGGACGAGATGAAAGGTTCATCAGCATAGAGAGGACTGGTGGTGGACAGGCTTGACTTATCGAGTTCTTCTCTAATTAACTTAATTTTGTTGGTGAAATACTCGGCGAAGGCATCAGGAAGGTCACTGGAAGAAATGTCCGTTGGAAGGGTGAAGTCTCTGCTCCTGCCAAGCAAACGATCACTGTTCAGGAACAGAGACCTCGAGGTCGTGCTGCCCTCGATCAAAGAGCTCCAGTACTCCTCCTTGGCATGCTGGACAATCTCGGTCACTGCGTCCTTTGCCATCAGGAAGATCTGATGGTGCACCGTCAGGCCAGTTTTTAACCACATCCTCTCAGCACGGCGACGCACTCGTTTTGCCTCACGCAAAGTGTCACTGACGGCCGAATACCAGGGCGATGTGCGGCCAGAGGGCACACGTCGCTCCGTGGCAGGGGCGTGCTTGTCCAGCAGTCCCCTCAGGCCGTCGTCCAGCTGCTGGGCGCTGATGTCGGGTCCGCCGTCTTCCAGGATGGACTGGATGTCGGCCATGAAGGCGACCCTGTCGATGGCCTTGATGTCCCGGACGGTGCGGAGCACAGGCTGCCTCTTGGGGCGGGACACCCGCAGACTGCAGAGGACAGCAGCGTGGTCCGAGGACACCATGTGGCTGACGGAGCAAGACCGGACGATGTGGTCAGCCTCACGGTACAGCACCCAGTCGATGGTGTGGCCGCTCCTGTAGTAGGTGGGCTCCTGCACACCCTGCACCAGGTCAAACCTGGACAGAGTGTCCAGCACCTTGGAGGTCAGCGGGTCGGTGGGCACGTCATAGTGCACGTTGAAATCGCCGACCACCATCGACTTGCCCCGGAGCACGTTGCAGTGGTCCAGCAGGCCCGGCAGCTCCGCCGCAAAGGTGGAGTCCTGCAGCTTGTTCCTCTTGCTGGGCGGGGGTCTGTACAGGCAGAAGAAGTGGATGACCTAAAGACCTAACATTTCATTTTTCCAGGGACTATTTTTGAGACATATAAGACCGTAAGGCGACAGTCTGGGGCTTTGTCTGGGGGTGCATTGGTCTTGCCTGTCCTATGTGGCCAATGTTTCAATGCACAATAGGCTTCTTGGTATTTGTGGTTTTGCTGGTGGGCTCTGCAGTGATTAAATACGGAGTGGTAAACCCACAGACACTTTCACTGGGTGTCCTAGTATTGTGTCTTTTTTCCTTCTTTATTCTATATTGATGCCACTTCCCTGCCCAAAATGTAACAATTGTTACATTTTGGGCAGCAGTTGCTGCCCAAAATATAACAATTTGCCCAAATTGTAACAATTGTTACATTTTGGGTCAGCCTTGATTGTTACATTTTGGGCAATTGTTGCAAATTGGGGTTTAACAGGGCGTGCGTATCGAGCAGATTTTGCAAAGAAAAGTTTAAATCGGGAAATATGCCCGCACTCACACAATATGTACACCCCCCCCCCCTCTCTCTCTCTCTCTCTCTCTCTCCCTCTCTTTCATGCACACACGCACACATACATCCTAATTCATATACATATATACAATAGCATAACAAGTACAACAGGGCAATGTTTATGAAACATTATGAAAAATCCAATCAGTAGAAGACATGAAATTCCACTGTTGGTCTCTTAGCATTATGAAGGAAATATAAGCAGCAACAGATTAACAAAATTCCACTGTTGGTCTCTTTGGTCTCTTAGCATTATGAAGGAAATATAAGCCGGCAACAGATTAACAAAGTGGATAGCTGCAACGACTTACATCATTTTTATTTTAAAATCATTGGTAGAGAAAAAACAACCACATATGGAATCAATAAAATATACAGTACACTTTTGTCATTGGATTCTTCTTACAAAACGTTGCTATTCATGAGGTGAGTTTTGAGTTT
>CM065698.1:17000399-17062899 GCA_017654935.2 Phymorhynchus buccinoides | reverse complement strand
GGATCAGCCTATGATCGTTTTATGAACCAGACTTTGCTATTGATGTTCGTAACCAGGGTTAGGATCAGCCTATGATCGTTTTATGAACCAGACTTTGCTATTGATGTTCGTAACCAGGGTTAGGATCAGCCTATGATCGTTTTATGAACCAGACTTTGCTATTGATGTTCGTAACCAGGGTTAGGATCAGCCTATGATCGTTTTATGAACCAGACTTTGCTATTGATGTTCGTAACCAGGGTTAGGATCAGCCTATGATCGTTTTATGAACCAGACTTTGCTATTGATGTTCGTAACCAGGGTTAGGATCAGCCTATGATCGTTTTATGAACCAGACTTTGCTATTGATGTTCGTAACCAGGGTTAGGATCAGCCTTTGATCGTTTTATGAACCAGACTTTGCTATTGATGTTCGTAACCAGGGTTAGGATCAGCCTATGATCGTTTTATGAACCAGACTTTGCTATTGATGTTCGTAACCAGGGTTAGGATCAGCCTATGATCGTTTTATGAACCAGACTTTGCTATTGATGTTCGTAAACAGGGTTAGGATCAGCCTATGATCGTTTTATGAACCAGACTTTGCTATTGATGTTCGTAACCAGGGTTAGGATCAGCCTATGATCGTTTTATGAACCAGACTTTGCTATTGATGTTCGTAAACAGGGTTAGGATCAGCCTATGATCGTTTTATGAACCAGACTTTGCTATTGATGTTCGTAAACAGGATTAGGATCAGCCTATGATCGTTTTATGAACCAGACTTTGCTATTGATGTTCGTAACCAGGGTTAGGATCAGCCTATGATCGTTTTATGAACCAGACTTTGCTATTGATGTTCGTAAACAGGATTAGGATCAGCCTATGATCGTTTTATGAACCAGACTTTGCTATTGATGTTCGTAACCAGGGTTAGGATCAGCCTTTGATCGTTTTATGAACCAGACTTTGCTATTGATGTTCGTAACCAGGGTTAGGATCAGCCTATGATCGTTTTATGAACCAGACTTTGCTATTGATGTTCGTAAACAGGATTAGGATCAGCCTATGATCGTTTTATGAACCAGACTTTGCCATTGATGTTCGTAACCAGGGTTAGGATCAGCCTATGATCGTTTTATGAACCAGACTTTGCTATTGATGTTCGTAACCAGGGTTAGGATCAGCCTATGATCGTTTTATGAACCAGACTTTGCTATTGATGTTCGTAAACAGGATTAGGATCAGCCTATGATCGTTTTATGAACCAGACTTTGCTATTGATGTTCGTAACCAGGGTTAGGATCAGCCTATGATCGTTTTATGAACCAGACTTTGCTATTGATGTTCGTAACCAGGGTTAGGATCAGCCTATGATCGTTTTATGAACCAGACTTTGCTATTGATGTTCGTAACCAGGGTTAGGATCAGCCTATGATCGCTTTATGAACCAGACTTTGCTATTGATGTTCGTAAACAGGATTAGGATCAGCCTATGATCGTTTTATGAACCAGACTTTGCCATTGATGTTCGTAACCAGGGTTAGGATCAGCCTATGATCGTTTTATGAACCAGACTTTGCTATTGATGTTCGTAACCAGGGTTAGGATCAGCCTATGATCGTTTTATGAACCAGACTTTGCTATTGATGTTCGTAAACAGGATTAGGATCAGCCTATGATCGTTTTATGAACCAGACTTTGCTATTGATGTTCGTAACCAGGGTTAGGATCAGCCTATGATCGCTTTATGAACCAGACTTTGCTATTGATGTTCGTAACCAGGGTTAGGATCAGCCTATGATCGTTTTATGAACCAGACTTTGCTATTGATGTTCGTAACCAGGGTTAGGATCAGCCTATGATCGTTTTATGAACCAGACTTTGCTATTGATGTTCGTAAACAGGATTAGGATCAGCCTATGATCGTTTTATGAACCAGACTTTGCTATTGATGTTCGTAACCAGGGTTAGGATCAGCCTATGATCGTTTTATGAACCAGACTTTGCTATTGATGTTCGTAAACAGGGTTAGGATCAGCCTATGATCGTTTTATGAACCAGACTTTGCTATTGATGTTCGTAACCAGGGTTAGGATCAGCCTATGATCGTTTTATGAACCAGACTTTGCTATTGATGTTCGTAACCAGGGTTAGGATCAGCCTATGATCGTTTTATGAACCAGACTTTGCTATTGATGTTCGTAACCAGGGTTAGGATCAGCCTATGATCGTTTTATGAACCAGACTTTGCTATTGATGTTCGTAACCAGGGTTAGGATCAGCCTATGATCGTTTTATGAACCAGACTTTGCTATTGATGTTCGTAACCAGGGTTAGGATCAGCCTATGATCGTTTTATGAACCAGATTTTGCTATTGATGTTCGTAACCAGGGTTAGGATCAGCCTATGATCGTTTTATGAACCAGACTTTGCTATTGATGTTCGTAACCAGGGTTAGGATCAGCCTATGATCGTTTTATGAACCAGACTTTGCTATTGATGTTCGTAACCAGGGTTAGGATCAGCCTATGATCGTTTTATGAACCAGACTTTGCTATTGATGTTCGTAACCAGGGTTAGGATCAGCCTATGATCGTTTTATGAACCAGACTTTGCTATTGATGTTCGTAACCAGGGTTAGGATCAGCCTATGATCGTTTTATGAACCAGACTTTGCTATTGATGTTCGTAACCAGGGTTAGGATCAGCCTATGATCGTTTTATGAACCAGACTTTGCTATTGATGTTCGTAACCAGGGTTAGGATCAGCTTATGATCGTTTTATGAACCAGACTTTGCTATTGATGTTCGTAACCAGGGTTAGGATCAGCCTATGATCGCTTTATGAACCAGACTTTGCTATTGATGTTCGTAACCAGGGTTAGGATCAGCCTATGATCGTTTTATGAACCAGACTTTGCCATTGATGTTCGTAACCAGGGTTAGGATCAGCCTATGATCGGTTTTTTAAATTATTAACTAGACTTTGCTATTGATGTTCGTAAACAGGGTTAGAATCAGCCTATGGTCGTTTTATGAACCGTACTTTGATATTGATGTTCGTAAACAGGAGAGGGTGTCTAAAGTACGACTTTTGTTTGTTTGTTCATTTCACAAACTGTCAACTACAACAGCTATTACACAGGCCAACTTCAGCCACTCCCCAAGATGTGTCTGAGACACAAATGTTGCAGATTGTCATTCCCTTTAACACCTTTTTCTTCGCCCCTTTTCGTGCTCCCAGTTCTAACAGAACGGGAGTATAACTGGGCTGGGAACGAGGCCTGTGCATTTCTCTGTCCGTGCGTGCGCGCGCGCGCGCGCGCGCGTGTGTGTGTGTGTGTGTGTGTGTGTGTGTGTGTGTGTGTGTGTGTGTGTGTGTGTGTGTGTGTATGTGTGTGTGTGTGTGTGTGTGTGTGTGTGTGTGTGACCAAAATGTATTCCAGCGCCGAAACCACTGAACTGATTGTAGTGAAACTGTGTACAATAATTTCTTAGACTTTGTGGTTGCGGCACGCGATGTCAGATTCACAGAATGCCAAGCTATATCAATGTTTTCCCAGTGACAAACGTTTGAGTATTGCAAAGACAGCGATTATTTCAAAGTTAACAGATGGATTTAAACCAAAGTAGGTACAGTTAAAAGGTGTCACCTAACAACTGTTTTGTGTGTAAATGTGTAATTTCTCAGTATTACCTTGCCGATACGTAACATTTTTATTCAAGATAATGTTGTAGTTGGACAGGGAGTACAGTTTATAGGTTCTGCCATCTTATTTATTCCTGTATTTTGAAATGTACAGCAGTGACTATTTCATCTTTGTAATACATATACGTATTATCTAAACCATGTGTTTTTGTATGTTCGACTTCAGTTGATGACGGAGGCATACCTCCGGCTATGACGTTTTTACCAAGCTCCAACCACTGGGCCAGTTATTACGTCATCAAAGAAGTCGACGGGAGTCTGACGCGTCCTGAATACGTCAGCCTGGTCATCCTGACGTCATACACCAGCGGCGTCAGGATGACGTACAACAATCAAACTCAGCTGGCAGTGACAGGCTGGAGTAACTTTCAGTCTGAGGTCACTTATTCTTACGTCACACTGTTCATTACGGAAACGTTCACCTTGGATCATAGCAGTGGGCAAGTGTTCATGGTAAGTGCGCTACAACATGGAGACGATGAAATATTTAATAAACTCGTAGTTTTTGCGTTTATAGTTTTTTTACTTACCGTTTTGAGAAAGACAGACAGGCAGATAGACAAACAAAGGACACTGACAAGGGTACAGGAATTGAGAGTATCAAACTGTACAAAAATCGAACTTTGTCTCACACGCACGCACGCACACTGATAAATTCCAATCACATTATAGCGAAATAGCATACAAACAAATGGGTATTATTGCCAAATAATGTATTGTATCTCAAGCACTTTGATGCTAAATTGGAATTGCGTGCGTTATGTTGCGTTTCTTAAGCCTGTTAGTACTATATTGCAGGATGTGAACATTATTAGTTTTCTTTTACCTTTCCCTTTTCATTCCTTCTTTAGGTGTTTTTTTTTCAAAGTCTGAATCTGACGATCCTGATCCTGCATTACACTATTTTGTCTGCAGGCTATTCAGTATGGCGTCACCGCAAACTGGGCCTACAGTTTCGTTCCCGTCTTCACACATACTCCCGTCACTACCACCACTACAAATACTGCAGCTACCACTACCTCTACAGCATCCGAAACAGCTCCATCATCACCGACAGCCATAACGTCTGAGACAGCTTCATCATCACCGACAGCCGTAACGTCTGAGACAGCTTCATCATCAACAACAGCCACAGCAACTGAAACAGCTTCATTATCATCATCGACAGCCGCAGCGCCAACAACGGGACCATCACCACCCGTCACTACGACAGGAGCTGCTACGTCAGCGGTATCTGCGTCACAAACTACGTCAGGGAGTATGACGACAGCAACAACGTTGAACAGTACTACTCCAGGGAATAGTTCTACTAATAACGTCACTGACTCTTCTTCTTCGTCGTCTTCCTGGCTGGAGGACTCCGCTAACCAGGCCATCGTCGCTGTCGGGGCATCAGTCACCGTCGTCGCCGTCATCTCCCTTATCGTCTGGCGAGCCGTCGTCACGCCGGCTGAGGTTGCTGCTACTGCCCCTACGATGTCGGCGGCGTTGGTGACTGACGTCACTACCGTCTCTGCCCCGCCCTCTAGTAGCCAGCTTCCGGCGCAAGCAGAGCGCATAAGCTTGACTCCTGTGCGGATCTGATGTTGGGGGGGAGGGGGGGGGGGGGAGTTGACAAAAACCTATCATGGTCACTCATAGTGCTTGTTTTTGGTTGGGTTTTCATTAAGTGAATTTGGCTTACACTTTGCATTTCCTTCTTTCAAGCGGTTCACGTGGAAATGGGAAATGTGGGACGGTGGTTGAGGGCTTGATGCGAATTTGCTGCACTGAACCCCTTCTTAACGCCAGGCTGTTGTGGAGACTGCTTTAATAAAGAATCTACTGCTTTAATAACGAATCTACTCCCCTCATTTTCCTCCGAAAGACACTACTATGCCTAGACTTTTGACAGATTCGTTTCAATGATATTTTTAACATTGACGAAACACTTTATTTTTTCGTAAAATCAGTGCGATACATTTTTAATTACTGCAACTAAACACAAGCGAAGCTGTTGAAAAGTTACACACTGAATACTTTTTCCTTGTGGATGAGACACCAGACAGATCGATGACAACATGTGAACATTGTGTCTAACATTATACAGGGCTGGATCTAGGGGGGGGGGGGGGGGGGGAGGGGGGGCTCCCTGTTTCCAGAAACCCCCCTCTGCCCCAGGTATGTACCTTGTTCAATGGTGAAAAGTAAGAAAATGGATCGAGTTTTGACTTTATAATCACTAATTTGAAAACATTTCCCGGGGCTTTGCCCCCTAGGCCCCACAAGCACACTACCCCTTAACCCGGAACCTATGCATCTCTCTGGACCCCGGGCAGACCCCCCACCCCCCACCCCACCCCCCTTACGAATCACTTGGCCCGGCCCTATACATGATCGTACGCAATCATCCCAAAATTGCAGACACATCACTCTCATCTTGTGTTTAATAAAACAGAGACTGGTTGTGAAATTTAATTATTAGCAACATACTGCTTAAACCAGGTACAGCAAAAGTTGCCTTAAAGGTGGACCCTGACGGATGAGTTTTTGCAAGAAACACGTCGAGATCACCAGAAAGGATCGGAGCACTCACTTTGCTCTGGTTTCCTAGAAGTCAAAACGGCGATTCCTCCTTGGCGGAGATGCCGGAGAGAGAAGCCATTTTGGATGGGGTGGGTGGAAGTCACTCATTGAGGTTGAAGCTTTTTCTTTTTTTGTAGTGCAGTAAAAAAAGAAATGGAGCTATTTCCTTTGTTGTGGGCGAAACTCCTATAAAAAATTTAAAAAGAAAGAAAAGGCTTGTGTTGTGAAAATTTCGTACAAACGATTTGGTTTAAACTCAGGCGGCCATTAGAAAAGAGAAGGCATCACTGAAAGAATTTGACTTCCAGCACCTCCGCCAAGGAGGAATCGCCGATTTGACGGTTTGATTTATAGGAAACCAGAGCAAAGTGAGTGTTGCGATCTCTGTAAAGGGTGTTTTCCTGGTGATCTCGACGTGTTTCTTGCAAAAACTCATCCGTTAGAGTGCCCCTTTAAGCTTAAAAATGCCTCCATGAAGCCCAAACTTTTTATGACACGTATTCCTAACTTAATCTTCTGAAAAGCGTTATCGTTTCAGTGCATAACGTGGTCCTATGTTATTGGGGGCCCTGTGTTAATGTGGATTTTTTAATAATTGCTTAAGAAATTAATGCTTTTGTTTCTATAAATCAGTAATGATTGTTACCAGTTATGTTGATGTCTCATAACAGTTCAAATAGAAAATGAAACAAAACATACGTCAAGCTTTTGTTTGACAGAATTCAGCGTATTATGTTCAGCGCTTATATTTTGCGCAACCGGTTTATTTTCAGTTATTTTGTTGTTATTAGCATGTTGTTTCGTATTGTTTATTGATTCCTACTGGTAGCAATCATTCGTGGTCTGAATTTTGAATGTAAAGGAAAAGATTAACAAGAAGAACAAAGGATGTTACAAGTAAACGTTGTTGCCACTTTTAAAATAATTTTACCATGAAAATGGATGGCCCTGTTGTTGCAAAGCTTTACTCTCTCTCTCTCTCTCTCTCTCTCTCTCTCTCTCTCTCTCTCTCTCTCTCTCTCTCTCTCTCTCTCTCTCTCTCTCTCTCTCTCTCTCTCTCTCTCTCTCTCTCACGCACGCGCGCACGAGCGCACAGATAAATTCATGATAATAATGTTATAGCCCTTTTATCAAAAAACGTTGTGAAAAAAAACCTGCATTGAAATACGTGCAAAAGTTCGCGATATATTAGCAAATAAGTGTTTTCGGGTTTGAACTCCTTAATCAGCATGACCTTGACATTAAAATAAAACAAAAGCAATCAGTCGATAGGTAATATCCTCTGAAACGTGTACACTACAAGTGATTGAAATAGACTGAATGGTTTTCAAGAAAACGCGGACGGACGTACGGACGCACGGACGGACGGATGAAACAAAAACAATACTTCCCGAAAGTGAGCAACGTGCTGACAGAGTAGCTCCGTCTGCGCTGTGAAGAGGGAAGTAGGAAAAAAGAAAGAGAAAAGAGGAGGAGTAGAAGAAGAAGATGAAAAAGAAGAACAAGAAGAAACGCATTAATACTAATAATAGTTAATACCACCATCATCATAATCAAATTAAAGTCGTCGTCATCGTCTCGAAAGTTTTCACCTGATCTGAATATAACAAGTGATAGTCTAGAGCGTTTTAACCTACTAAGACTTGGCATGATTCAACTTTGTAATCTGTTTTTAACATCAGGTACTAGGTCAGATTTTAATATAGTGTTTTAACATTAGACTTTGTTTTCAAGTGTGTGTGTGTGTGTGTGTGTGTGTGTGTGTGTGTGAGAGAGAGAGAGAGAGAGAGAGAGAGAGAGAGAAAGTGTGTGTGTGTGTGTGTGTGTGTGTGTGTGCGTGTGCGTGCGTGCGTGCGTGCGTGTGCATGTGCGTGTGTGTGTGTGTGACTCTGTGTGTATGACTGTGTGTTGTGTGTGTGTGTGTGTGTGTGTGTGTGTGTGTGTGTGTGTGTGTGTGTGACTGTGTGTGTGTTGTTGTTTTTAAAATAGAAAACAAGCAGTATATATTGTCAAACGCTCACGGGCTGTGGTTTTATTGTTGTTGTTTCTTTGTTTATTGTGTGTGTGTGTGTGTGTGTGTGTGTGTGTGTGTGTGTGTGTGTGTGCGTGTGCGTTAACATTTTTTAAATTTCGAATGTTGTTGGTTTTTTCGTTTGGGGTGGGCCTGGGGTGATGGTTGTGGTGGTTGTGTAAGCCCTATCTCTGGTTTTTGTTTAATGTCCACATGCCTCAAATATAACCGTTCATAATGAGGTGGGTTCATTCTCTCTCTCTCTCTCTCTCTCTCTCTCTCTCTCTCCCTCTCGCTCTCTCTCTCTCTCTCTCTCTCTCTCTCTCTCTCTCTCTCTCTCTCTCTCTCTCTCTCTCTCTCTCTCTCTCTCTCTCTCTCTCTCTCGCCCAAACAGATCATAGTTGTCCCTTTTGTTCCAACACTTACGAATCTGAAAACCATTTTCTCCTTATTTACCCCAAATATAATGCTTTACCAGAGCTGTTCTTGCTGAAGAAATATTTCACTAATCCCATGAAAATTAAAATGTCAATGCTTTAGCAAGTCCTAAACACGCGCTTGGTATTGCAAAATTCATTTCGAAAGCATTTGAACTTTGACATTCACTTAATATTTGAGCGTCCAGCTTTATCCCTCCAACTCCCTTCCACTCTATTCGGTGTAATGTGCGAAGTTACCCATTTCTCACATTCGTGTGTTATTAGACTGTTGTTACTGTAATGTTGTTTCATGTTTGGTCATATTTTGATTCGGTAATCATTTTGATAACATAACTGTATCATTGCTTTTGTGTCTTTTCTATGTATCCCCCCACCCCCTCCCTATATGACATAGGCAGATTGCCTTGGTCATTATTTTGTTGTTGACAAAACAGACAATTTTTATTCCCACCCCACATCGCCGGGATAGGAGTTCTCTCCCCTGGTGTTTTTAATAAATCCTATGTACATAGCTTTTACTCTATGTAAATATAAAGATAAATATATATACTGTAAATATAGATTGAATATCTGTAAATATACGGTTTAAAAAAAATATAAGGCCATCTTTGGTTTTTATTAATAAATATTAGATAGAATTTTTAACACTGTAGCCCTAGAATTTTAACACAACAGGGAGGGTTGTACTCGGGTCAGACAACAAAAGAATTTTAATAAAATAATTTTATACAATTATAGTTATTTAGCAGGTGTCCATAGACACCACTAACTACATTTTATAAATTTTAACAGATTATTCCCCCAACATTAAAACCTTGCGCTTTTAGAATCCTCCTTCTATGTGTTTCTATATCTTGTCCCTGTCTTGTATATGTCTTTTTTAGTTTTGTATCGTCTTTCATATTATTTTTACAATTAACAAATGTCCCATATGTGCCTTCCCAGGTCGAGAGGACGTAAAGCCCAAATTCATTCATTCATTCGACTATTCAATAAGTAGGTAGCGGTGCCATAGCCGATGAAGTTTAACCGAGGCGTGGTTACCGCTACACCTATCTGTATTAATTTTAAAAAAATCGGGACTTTACTGGTTCGTACTGCCTCCGGGCATTGCCTCCAGTATTGTTCCCACCATATTTGTATTTACAAATGTCCCATATGTGTCTGATTCAGACCAAGAGGACGTAAAACACCATTTTCGCCTCGACTATTCAAAACCTCAACTAAATATAAAAAACAAAAACATCATCCACTACTGTTTCAGGGGGCTAATCTAAAACTGGAAGAGGTTTCCCCCATCCCACGGCGGCTTTTCCGCAGTGGGAGAGGGATGAGATACACTACGACACAACCTTAAATGAGATTTATTCCAAAGAAGAAGTTCACCTGATAAGTATATAGACCTACAGGTGTCCGTAGACCCCCTTACGCCGGCGGAGGGGATTGGTCACTATATTTTTCTGAAAGCTTGGTCAATATGCTTTTCAATTTTATTTGTTTGCTAAAAATAAAAATAGGGCTCCACTATGTTACATGCGCATATATAAACATACATATAATTCAATGTTAAAGAAAGAGGGAAAGGGGTAGGGGTAGTTTAGTGCACAGAAACAATTTAATTTACACAGTAAAATAAAAATTCATTCTGTTTTCAGATGCACAAGTGTCCGAAATGTGACAGGCAATCCTCTGGGCTTTACGAACTGTAATTTTTAACTACTTCCGGTCAGTTTTATCTTTGCCATAGGGCAAAATCAGCAAAAATTGCATAATAAAATACACAGCTGCATCTTCGAAGTTAGAAGGAAGCAATTACTTTTGCTGTTTTGGCTTATACATATACTGTTTGAAATCTTTAGCATATGTATATCATTTTTATTAGCTGTGAAGCAAAGCTGGTTATGTTTTCTCTGCTGTCTGTCTGTTTCTGGTTGACTGGATGGCTGACTATGTATGCATGCATACATGTTAACATAATAACTTTTGAACGGATGGACCAAGGATGCTAATATTTTGCATACGCACAGATACTTATGATATCTAGGTCCAGTAAGAAAACGAAGGTCATTGGTCAAAGGTCAAGGTCATTGGAGCACATAATGCGCCATTGTGTAGGCTTTTTGTTTAATGGTAACACGATAATGTTTGAACGGAGGGATGCTCACATTTTGCATGCCCCTAGGTAGTTAGAATACATAGACCATGTTTGTAAATGAAGGTCATTGGTCAAGGTCATTGGAGCACATAATGCGCCATTGTGTAGGCTTTTTGTTTAATGGTAACACGATAATGTTTGAACGGAGGGATGCTCACATTTTGCATGCCCCTAGGTAGTTAGAATACATAGACCATGTTTGTAAATGAAGGTCATTGGTCAAAGGTCAAGGTCACTGGACCATAAAATATGCCACATTGGAGCCTTTCTTGTATGTTAACACAATAACGTTTGAATGGAGGGACCTAAGACGCTTGAATGTTGCATGCCCCTAGGTAGTTAGAATATATAGGCCATGTTTGTAAATGAAGGTAATTGGTTAAAGGTCAAGGTCACTGAACCATAAAATGTGCCCTATTGGAGGTGTTTTTGTATGGTAACACAATAACGTTTGAACGGAGGGAACTAAGACGCACTAAGACTAAGGTTGCATGCCCATAAGTGGATAGAACATCTAGGCCAAGTTAGTAAATGAAGGTCATTGGTCAAAGGTCAAGGTTACTGTAACACAATGTCTTTCCTGCCACGCGACATGGAAAATGTACCGCATGGTGAAAATGCGGCATGCAGCTAATGTCGTAGATAATGTGTTTTGCGGCTGGTCATCTAGTCTCTTAATGCTCTAGTTGTACTTGAATCGTGTTTGAACACCCTGTTGTGGACTTGGCTCAAAGGCCTACTTGCCATTTGACTTATGAAGCCAAGATAATGTTATATTTTGGGAGGGTACAATGTGTCAGTTCATTCTATTTAAAAAGTAACATTAAATTTAAATTGAATTAACATTTTTAATTTCATTATTTTGCTACTACTCGTGTTGAAAGTAGCAAATATGATTTCAATGTACAATTAACAGCTTTAACCACCAAAAACGGACGCTTGCTTAAACCTGGGTGTTTCATTTATAATTTAACTAGACTTACATTTTAATACCAGCTAAACCCAAGCATTCATTAAATGCTCCAGGAAGTGTGCTTAAAAAAAGTAACATTACAGAACAATAAATAAACAGTCAGTGCATACAGCTTGCTTTTATACATTAAACGGACATTATTTTTTAAAATGTTAATGTAACAGGCCTATATACCTGAAAGTGTGTCAATGGAATAGCTTTTGATATGTTCTATCTTAGATTATTTTGCCTATGTTTAACTAAATGCTGACACAATGCAAGCCCCTGAAAATGTAAACCCAGATATATCAATTTTCGTTTTGTTAAGGTTTTAAAACTATATAAAGTATTGTAGAGGCTGTCATCAAGTTCAACAGAAGTGTAATAGTAATATCCAAGGAGCATCCGAGGGGTGCCTGCCAGAACGGTCTATCTCAAAAGGAATAAAGAACACAGATAGACAGTTCTGGCATTCACCCCTCGATACAATCTATGATTTTGAAGCCTGCTATCATGTATTGTCAGTCCCCCCCCCCCCCCCCCCCCAATTGAGACAGAATGGCCATCAGGAGAAGGAGAACAGAAGAGCAACAAAACTAATTTATTGTTCATTAATGATAATAAAACTTAAGAAACTTTTGAACATAAACATGTGGCAAACCACCGCAAAGTCTGTCAATCAGGTGTTGTCCACAATGTATTCAGCTACTTGGCTCTGGAGCCTATTACTCCATATAATACATGTCAAGAATAATTATACACACAATTTTAGAGGTATCCATTTCTGACAAAGGGTGCCACTCACAGAAAAGAACCCCCAAAAACACCCACAGAAATTAAAGAAATATAATAAGATGCAAGATCCAGCAAAATCCATTTCAGTTTCATTTGTTAGCAACATAACCAGCAATACTTTTTATTGTAGACTCACGGAATCTGTCACTGCATACATTAATGCAGTAAGGATAACTATTTATAAAAGCGTATCATCCACATAAACTTTTATGTCAGAATTAAAAAAGCAAGAACGGAAAATCTCAAATGCTCGGGTAAAAAAACTATTTCATTATATTTTCCCAACAACATGACCGTCCAATTGCAGTACATGTGACCCCAGACACTTGTCCTCCATTTCCCACGGACATAAACACACACCCTTCTTCTCATGCCAACTTTCTTGCTTGTTATATGAAAATGCAATATACTCTAGAATTTGTTGTTGAATTAATGTTCTGCAACCAAAATGTCTTTGGTTCTGAAGGGGTTAAAGGCTGGATTGAAAATATCCCTACGTCAGAAATGGATAAAGACACCATAAGAAACAACCATGCCAAATTTTGTGCTTGCTACCGAAATGCCGAAAACTAGAATTTAAGAAAAAATAAATAATTGTTCGCGCCCTTTTAAGGGGTTAAAGGCTGAATTGCAAATGTCCCTACAACAGAAATTGATAAACACATCATAATAAACTATTATGCCAAATTCCAGGCTTATTACATGAAAATACCCAACTTTAAAAAAAATTATAACTGTCCTAGAGCAAAATGTCCTTGGCACTGAAATGGTTAAAGGCTGAATTGAAAATGTCATTACGTCAGAAATTGACATGCACATCATAAGAAACTAACATGCCAAATTGAAGCTTGTTATATAAAAATGCACAATACTAGAATTTTGTGTTGAATTAAAAGTTCTGCAAGCAAAATGCATTTGGTACTGAAGGGGTTAATGTCTGAATTGAAAATATCCCTATGTCAAAAATGGATAAAAACAGCATGAAAAACTATATTGCCAAATGTTATAATTGTTACGTGAAAAAGGCCAGCAATGCAATTTTTTAAAAATTAAATAACTATTTGCAATCAAAATGCCCTTGGTACTGAAGGGGTTAAAGGCTGCATTGAAAATGTCCCTACATCAGAAATTGGTAAACACACCGTAAAAAAGACCATCATGCCAAATTTCATGCTTGTTTCATGAAAATGCATACCACAAGAATGTAATTATAACTGTCCGCAATCAAAATGCCCTTGGCACTGAATGGGTTAAAGGCTGCAGGCTACATCAGAAATTGGTAAACACACCATACTGAAACTATCTTGCCAAATTTCACGCTTGCTTCATGAAAATGCATACCACTAGAATTTTTTATTTATTTATTACTGTCTATGATAAAATACCCGTGGCACTGAATTAGTTAAAGGCTGAATCGCAAATGTCCTTACATCAGAAATTGATAAACTCACCATAAGAAACAATCATGCCAAATTTCGTGCCTGTTGCATGAAAATTAACAATTCCGCTACATATATCTGAAATACAGAGGCCAAAGAAGGAAATCTCGATTTAAGGATACCTTTCTCTATAATGAAGTCTTTCTAAGTATTTAGGAATACAAAGTACCTCTTTTTGGTGTCTGTTGATGGATTTGTTTGTCTTCTGTAGAACACAGGTGAAATAACGAAAATGAAAAGGAATTTGGAGTTTTTACAGGTATCTATCTAACCCTACCCTCAAAATGAAAATACAGACGCCAAAGAAGGGAAAATAAGCCAGAAAAACCCCTCTAGACGTGTGTAGCCCTATTTTTTTTAAAAGGCAAACAACCGGCTTTTGATTTTTATCATAAAAACGCTTCAGAAAATCATAGTGGCCAACTGTTCCAACTAAATGACTATTTATCCATTTTTAGCGCAGAACTATGGGCACTGCTGGAAGTAAGTGCCTTCCTAAATAATTTAACTAACCCCCCACTAAGCGTTGTCATTTTCACAGACTCCTTATTAAAAACAGACTAGAAATTATAAACGAAATTAAAATATTATTACATCAAGTATCAATAAAAGGCACAGCCGTAGGGCCTACAGTTAACTTGGATACCGTCCCATAGCGGCATAATAGGCAACGATCAGGCCGACAGAGCAGCAAAAAGTGCAGCTATGGGAAAACCCGGTATCAAACTTTCAATTCAAGAAGCTGAAAGCAAAATAAAAACAGCAGCGTTCCAACAGTGGTCTAGAGAATTGGAAACATATGCCAAAACCCACTCTTGGGACCATAATATAGTCAAAGATGGACTCTTTCTGAAAATACAACCTTCATTACAATCCCTAATTTTTAGACTTAGAACACAATTGCAAATTTATAGAAACCACATGCGAGTGTGGGAAAACACTTAACATTGACCATTCATTCGATTCATGTACAAGCATCCTTACGGAATTCGAACAACTAAGATGCAGACTAAAAACTATACAAATCTCGTTTACAAAATCAATCATGTCTCCAAATAGTACGGAGGGGTGGCGGAAACTCTCAACCAGTCATCTTTCGGCCGCCATTTTTAAAGTAATTTAAATATTACGAAAACAAACCAACTTTTAATAGCAACGCTTAACCTGTCTTTATTATAACATACATAACCTAGACGCATCATCAAAGAGATGGGTCCCACTCAATAGAACATTGGAACAGAGGGGGATAGCCCCCTATCTTTCTCTATGGGGATACAATAGTACAATAGTTCTCTTGTAAATTCATAGTTCTGATTTTAACAATATATTACCCAGACTCGGCCGACATATGTTTCAGTGCCTCTGGAGTCGAGGGGTTTATCAATTTTAATAAATGCTAGGGACCCTCTCTCTTTCATAACTTACATAGGGGAAGACGGGGTAAAAAGCGCATGGGCGGGTAAGAAGCCCACCCCAATTATCTCATGAAATGAAGCAAATTTCAGTCTCATTTTGCCCATGAGACGAGCGTTGATGTCTAGCATTCGTCTCATGTGCAAATTTGACTGAAATTTTCTTTATTTCATGAGATAATTGGGGTGGGCTTCTTACCCGCCCATGCGCTTTTTACCCCGTCTTCCCCTATCACACTCCAATGCATAACACGCATCAAAGCATATCTTTTTTGGACTTGGTAATGTCGAAATTCATTTTTTATATTTGATCGTTTTTAAAAAAAACTTTGGAGGGAAATAAAGATCGTATGTTAGTCTTCAGACCTTAATCGAGTTTTAAAGTTTTGCATTGCTTTTTAAGAAAGGAGGTCCTGAAAATTGTAATCTATAAATAGCTCAGGGAGCAATAGCCAAAAGTTTTAAATTAACATTTTTAAACAAAAATAAATATATTTATAACCTAGAGTAGTCTTGTGCGAGCCATGGCACCTAATATAACTCTTAACCTTTATTCAAGACAAAAACATAGTTTTAAAATAAAAACAATCTATAAAATACATAATAAAAATAACTATTTAAAGAAAAACTTTTTTTCTCTCCCCCCCTCCCCCTCTTCCCAAGATCTAAATTAACAGAAACGTCCCGTATGGCTTCTGTCGAGAGGACGTAAAACTTTAACTTTCGCTCATTGTGATGGTTATTTAAGGAGATAACTGTGGTAGTTTTCTTCTTCATCTTCTTCTTCTGCCCCCCCCCCCCCCCTTTCACTGGTTTCCTCGCCGCATTCAGCCGACACATTCCCATTTCGGAGGAGCTCGAAGGAGAAAACTATATGGAAGATTTATTTTTTTTTAAGGCAGGAAAATAGGCCAAAAGTCAGAAAGATAGTAGATGACACAAAGCAAGGAGAGAGAGACAGATTAGAGGAAGTTACAAGCACAGAACTTCCAGAAGGTGGGGAACTATTTGTACGATATAAAAAAAACGGTATCCCCACGGGGGGCATTGTGGTAGTGATAGTATGTAATAATATAACTCAATGTTCATTTTTTGGGAGAGGGTCAGCCCAGGTCTGTCTGTGGCCGGAGGCGAAGGCGCAGTAGAAGAGAGTGCAGAGAAGCATCAGCACCCCAGTGATGTAGCTCACCGTGTGCCATTGCTCCTGGCTGTCCTGCACACACACACACACACACACACGCACGCACGCACGCACGCACGCGCACACACACACACACATACGCACGCACGCACGCACGCACGCACACACACATACATGCACGCACACACGCACACGCACGCACACGCACACACACACGCACACACACACACACACATCTTAAAATTCACACAGAATAAACACTTAAGCCAGAACTGTTCTAAAAAAATGATGTCTATAAATTTTCTTCGTTTGATCAATTTATAGCCTATTAGGTTACATTTGTTTGTAGTATATTAAAAGTACTATTATTTTTGTCAACAACTTTACCTAGTGCTAATTTGTTAAATGTCTTGCTCTTGATTAATTTCACGTGTGCTTTTAATTAGGATTCTCCCCTTTAGAGAGAATACTATTTTAATGTCAGAATTCCTCTTCTTCTTACTCTTCTTCTTCTTTGTTTAAATGTCCAATTTAGCTGACATTTTCAGGAAAGTTGCGGGGTAATAAGGGATAGCGACATTCGCAATAGTAAATGCTTTGGCCAAAATTTCGGCGAAATACGGCCGAGAAACCGCTAATTCGGCGAAATTTCAATCTTGAATATATCAAAAACGGCATATTTTCAGAATTTACTAAAAATTAGATGTTCAACACTTCCGGTATAAAACCGAACCAGAAGTACGAACTGTGACGTAAGTGTCCCGCACGACCCGCTTTCTTTGTTTCTTATCTACACCCCCCCCCCCCCCCCCCCACCCCCACCCCCACCCTTTCTTTTCTCGGGACGCCACTTTAATTGCCAGGCGGCTTCAAACAGACGCCGATTAAGGCATTTGTCTCTTTGAAGCCCGATCTACCTCCCCATCACGAGAAAGTTACCCCCACAGTCGGCGCCCTTTTGAACCCTTCCTTTCTAATCACGAGAAGGATAGGAATGTCGGCATGTGATAAGGATGTAACCCGCGCGTGATCATTCTGTACTACTATGCATAATATTATAGCATCATCTTGTGACGTGTCGACTGCTATAAACCAATCCCAGGCTTTCATTGTTTGAAAGTGAATGCTATAATTTGAGTAGTGAGAAAAAGTTAGCCTACACATACTTTTCACACAAGACGCTGAAACCTGGCTAGAGCAACATTGCAGACTCAACCTCTCTCCCAGCCAGACATAATAGCTCAACTAGTGAGTATTATTGATGGCTGGTGATTGAGATTTTGTTTTGTTTGATCCTATTTTTGATCTAGATCCTATGTTCAATGATGAATAAGGAGTAGATAGATATGTTATTGAAAAGAAGTGGTAAACATTCTGTTCTATTTATGTGCACTGATTATTTGTGTGTGGGGAGAGTCTCTAGGATTGTCAGGCCAAGAGTTAGCAAATTTTGTCATATCTGAATATGACAAAGAGAAAGCTCGCGAGGTGGCTGAGAAAGACAAACAGCGAGCTCATGAGGCTCAAGAGGCTGATAAAGCTCGGGAGGAAGCTGAGAAAGACAAGCAGAGAGCTCATGATGCTGCCGAGCAATAGCAAATCCGTACTCATGAGTTGAGGCAGAGGCAACTAGTGCAGGAAGCCAAAAACAAAGAACTCGAACTTGAAGCCGCTGAGCGGGAAAAGGCGCGAGACCATGAGCTAGCTATGAAGCAGCTTGAAAACTCAGCAGACTCCGAGACTGCTGCGCCTCAAAATTTTCACCCTCCCATTCATACCTCAGCCATGACCTTCACATTGGAGGCATTCAATGAGGCAACCGAGTCTATCGATGCATTCCTCGATAGGTTTGAAAGACTGGCCCAGGAATTTGAGCTTGCTCCGGAAAAGTACAACCTCAAGCTTGCCCAAAGTCTCAGGGGTGTGGCTTATGAGGTGTACAGCAAACTTCCATCAAGCCAAGTTACTGACTACCCAGCTTTGAAAGAAACCCTGCTCAACAGATACCAGTTGACAGCTGACGCCTACCGGAAAAAGTTCCGGTCAACCCGAAAAGGTAGGGGAGAGTCCTATGCTCAATTTTCAGATAGACTGGGAAACTATCTGACAAAATGGGTGTCCCTTTCTGCCAAATCAGAGTCCTATGAGGATCTCCGGGAACTGATGGTTGGCGAGCAACTGCGCGAAACCATGTCCCCAGAGTTACGCACCTTTACTGCCGAACAAGGTGCCACGACTCTGGCCGACCTCATCCAGCTAAGTGACCGGTACACTCTGGCCCATGATGAACTCAGCGCCCCTAAAAGGCCTAAACTCCAACAAGGTTTTGGGTCCACTGTTTCACAGCAGAGCAGGGGTAACCCCAACTCCAACAGTGGGTCAAACGGTTCTACCCATGAACGACAACCACTGGGACAACCCTTATACTGCTCATACTGCAAGTCGAACACCCACAATCGGGATGACTGCAGGAAACTTGCTTACAAGCGGCAAAATGTTGCAACTATGCAAGTCGTCTCGACTTCGCAGAACTGCACCAACCCCTCCCCAATCCAGTGTCCAGGCACACCGTCAGTCGTTGGACAGGCGACTGTCAACAACATCCCTGTTCAGTGTCTCTATGACACTGGACTGTCATGTGACGCCATCGTCTGTGGATCCCTAGTCCCCGCATCAGCATACACGGGAGACTTCATCTCTCTGCAAGGCCCTGATGCTTCAATCCCCCCATCCACTTTGCCAGTCGCCATAATCAATGTCGACACCAGATTTGTTAAGGGACCCATCAAGGCAGTGATCATGGACAGTCCTGTCTATGACCTCATACTGGGAGCACAGTATGTGTTTTTAGGGCACCCCTCTCAACCTGCCATAGTTTCAGCAGCCTTCCCTTCTCCCCAATCCACAAGCCAACTCCCTCCCTCCTTCCCAAAGAGCGAATCTCCCGCAGCGGGGAAGAAACCTCTCAACGCGGCAAACCAAATTGCCGCGCGAGCCAATCCAGATTGTCCCAAGTCCCCAAGTCCGCCACAACTTGGAAAATCCTTCCCAAGGAATGTCCGCCTAACGACCCAAGACCACTCGCCACCGGTACCTCAGGTGAAAGGCAGCACTGTACCCGCAAACACCCACCGAAGGTACTATCGGGACAGGCCGCCGCACATCCAGCCGTCACCTAACCCTCCCTTTCAGCGAGTGGCAGTGGACTTGGTTGGGCCCCTACCTCAACGGAAGAAGAAATTCCAGTACATAGTCACCGTGGTCGACATATGTACCATGAAGTGCGATGCCGCCCCAATCTCCTCACTTGATGCTAGCCAGGTAGCCGCGGCACTCAAAGCCATTTTCGCCCGAATCGGCCTACCAAACCACATCATCAGCAACGATGAGTCCAGGCTAAAGGGGAAACTCAGGCAAGAGGTGTTTGCTATCCTGCAATCAACCTTGGGACAACTCAACACAGGATTGCCGCAACAACCTCAGTCGGAATCCATTCCACTGATCTCCCACCCACCTGCTCCTTTGAACTCTGTGTTGCGACCAGATGTTCCACCATTCCAGCCGACCCAGTCTCCCCACTAATTTGTCCCTGTCGCCCAAGTCGAAAGTGGAGTCGGCGTTCCACAGGAAGATTCCGGGACCAGAATCTTTTCTTCGGGGGGCCTCTGTGACGTAAGTGTCCCGCACGACCCGCTTTCTTTGTTTCTTATCTACACCCCCACCCCCACCCCCACCCCCACCCTTTCTTTTCTCGGGACACCACTTTAATTGCCAGGCGGCTTCAAACAGACGCCGATTAAGGCATTTGTCTCTTTGAAGCCCGATCTACCTCCCCATCACGAGAAAGTGACCCCCACAGTCGGCGCCCTTTTGAACCCTTCCTTTCTAATCACGAGAAGGCTAGGAATGTCGGCATGTGATAAGGATGTAACCCGCGCGTGATTATTCTGTACTACTATGCATAATATTATAGCATCATCTTGTGACGTGTCGACTGCTATAAACCAATCCCAGGCTTTCATTGTTTGAAAGTGAATGCTATAATTTGAGTAGTGAGAAAAAGTTAGCCTACACATACTTTTCACACAAGACGCTGAAACCTGGCTAGAGCAACATTGCAGACTCAACCTCTCTCCCAGCCAGACATAATAGCCCAACTAGTGAGTATTATTGATGGCTGGTGATTGAGATTTTGTTTTGTTTGATCCTGTTTTTGATCTAGATCCTATGTTCAATGATGAATAAGGAGTAGATAGATATGTTATTGAAAAGAAGTGGTAAACATTCTGTTCTATTTATGTGCACTGATTATTTGTGTGTGTGTGTTTTTGACTTTAACTCTTTTGGTACCAGAACCGGATTTTATGCCTACTAACCCTTTTGTATATTTTTAGTAGGAAGCCTGTGGGTTGCAATCTTGCACTTTATGATACCATTCCTTTCCAGGTGTTGGATGGAGAGTGATGTTGGCTTGATCACCTTTTATGTTTTACTGATCTCAGTTTGTTAACTGAAATTCAGTTTATTTATTAACTAGTGCTATTGTACAAGGGCAGCCTTCTAGCCGGTTGGGATCCACTAATTCCCTGCCGACTGAAGCCCCTTGACTCTAAGCCATAGAGACCTACATCCACCTTCTCCTGTGATTATCAGCAGGGCATCGTGGTCAGGACGCACAATCCCTGACTCACAAGCACCAAGACGGGAACGCCGCCAAGACGCCCCGCACCCAGAATCCGCGAGGAGACCACGCCTGAACCGTGCCATCCCGCGAAGCCGTAACCGGAACGACTGGGAGCTACTCTCACCTGACAAGCAAGCCCAGCCGCCCCAGCACTCGCCGATCACTACGGAGGAACTTGACAGCAGCTAAGTCCCCCGGACCGCGCCAATCATTTGAACTTTCCCCCTGGCACTGAAGACACTAAGTGACCCTTCTCGCTTGGGGCTAACCTTCTAGAAAGACAAAAGTCTTGTAAATCCTTTCGGATGTCATTGTTTTTCATTCACATTTTGTTTAGGCGCCATTGAGCTGCTTTATTATTATTGTTGCATAATCTTATGCAGATTTTGTGAGTAAATAAAATACAAGTGTCAAATAATCCTGAACCCTTTGGTCAGACTGATGAGAGTGGGAGTCTTGTAATTTCATGTAAAACCCTACTTCTCTCTGTCTGCCATTTAGAGCAATTCAACCACTTGTATTTCTTACAACCATACGAGCCAGAACCCAGGCACAAATATAAATTTATTAGATGAAAAGGGGCCGGGAAAGTTGCTCATCTCCCATACCCTAGAGAAGTGGGTTAAAGGCAAATTTTCAATTTAACACACTAAAAGTCTTCCCTAGTGGCTTAGCCTTTTAACCCATTACCTCGTCACACGAACCGGAAGTGCTCCAGCTAGGAACCTGCAGCTGTCATTTGGCTAACGGAATGGCCCAAACCGGAAGTAACATCACAGAAGTAACTACTGGGTATAGTAGCCCAGGTCAGAAAGGATTTTGGTGATATGTTAAATAGTTTGGAAGTTATTAAAATTTATGTAAATTTGGTTGTGTCACTTTCACTTATTGATGGAAGTTTTTGTTTTTCAACCGATTTCGCTGAAATTTGCAGCAACATTGAAGGCCCCTATTGTAATGCCCCATTTCCAATATTAAACCGATTGGCCAAAATTTGGCGGAAATATAATAATAATAATAATAATAATAATAATAATAATAATAATAATAATAAGCATTTATAGCGCCTAATCTTAAAAAAGCCCTAAGCGCTTACTATAATAAATGAATATACCAGCAAGCAAAATAAATAAAGAAATGACAAAAATATATTATACACACGCTCGCGCGCGAACACGCACGCACTAAGCACAGACACACGCACCCACTAAACAGATACATACACACAAACACACACACGAACGCACCACACGCGCGCGCACACACACACGCACACGCACACGCAACACACACGCACATACTACACGCATGCACACAACACACGCGAATGGAAGGGGCACAGTACTTTGAAAAGAAATATAGCAGGCTATGATTTGAAAAGAGTAGTTTTGAGAGAAGACTTAAATGAAGAAAGGGAGTTGGCAGAACGGAGAGGTAAAGGGAGTCTATTCCAAGAGGAGGGGGCCTGGAAAGAGAAGGAGCGTTCACCAAGGGTCTTGGTGCGGTAACGAGGGATCTGGAGGAGAGAAGTGTCAGAAGAGGAGCGTAACTGTCTAAGAGGTGTGTAAAGGTTCAGAAGATCAGCGAGATAAGAAGCAGCCAGACCATTCAGGGATTTGTAACAGAGCAGAGATACGCCTTCCGACAGGAAGCCAGTGAAGAGATTCAAGCATTGGAGTAGAGTGAGATAATTTGGAACACCTCAGTACAAGGCGAGCAACATTGTTCTGAATTTTCTGCAATTTAGCGAGAAGATTTTGTGGGCAACCAGCAAGAAGGGAATTGCAGTAGTCTAAGCGAGAGAGAACAAAGGCAGAGACAAGAGTTTTGGTGGCGTCTTCAGAGAGAAGATGACGAACAGAAGCAATGCGACGGAGTTCCAGATAGCAAGCACGACAGACAAAGGAAATTTGAGTTGGAAAAGAAAGTGTTTGGTCCAGTGTGAAGCCAAGATTGCGAACGCTTGCAGAAGTCTGAATGAGAGAGTTCTCTAGTTGGATAGAAGTAGGGAGCGAGTTTGTAGACAAAAGTCTCTTGGGGACAATGAAAATAATTTCAGTCTTGTCGTTGTTAAGTTGGAGTTTGTTGTCAGTCATCCAAGCCTTAATGTCAGAAACATGGCCCCAAAAGGCAAATTTTGGCCAAACTTTAATCTTGAATAACTCGAAAACGGCTGCACGGAATACTGTCATATTTTCAGTATTTACTAAAGAGTAACATTGTAATACTTTCGTTATAAATTCGAACCGGAAGTGGGACGAAATTTGGCCAAAATAATGTTAATATTGAATAACTTGCAGACGGCTGTTTGAGGGGAGAATCCTGTCGTGTTTGCTCTCAAAGGCAAACATAATCCCTCTAGTTCCTATAATTGTTGTACGACAAAAGAGTCATAGGCATACTTCTTCACCTGCGGAGTGACATAAGCAGCCACCAGTACATCCACAAAGTGAGGACATCTCTCTCTCTCTCTCTCTCTCTCTCTCTCTCTCTCTCTCTCTCTCTCTCTCTCACCTGCGGAGCGACATAAGCCACCAGCATGACACACACGGCGTACATCCAGGAAGTGAGGGAATCGGCCAGACTGACCAGCAGCCCGGTGAAGGGCGGGGCCAGGTCGAAGCAGTTGGCCGGCCACGCGCTGTCCGTGAACCCGTGACCGCACATGCCCACCAGGTACAGCGCGGACAGCACGGTCACGTGACTGGAGGTCACGAAGGTCAGCAGCAGAAAGCACAGCGCGGGGAGACCTTTGCCTGCATGAAGCAGGAGAAGAACATTTGACGACCTCGTGGCATATGCCCTTAGGAACAAGTTCTTCCGGTGCGGTAGTCTTTGATAAACAGTGAGCCTGCACTTGTTCTAGTGCTGCAGCCTAAAGGATTGCTTGGCCTTTGGGAATCTTCCCCAACGCCGACTGACCTCACGTCCCTTGGCCGAGAGAGTGGGGTACACACCCTGGGTGAGGCATCTCCACTGCAAACAAATTTTAGCCCAGCACAGCCGGAATAGCAGCTGCCCCCTCTACTTTCTGGCAGTCATTGTCGGAAACGACAAGACAGGCATAAGCTTACATACATTACATTCTATGCCAGTCAGTCGTTTCCGACCATGACTTCTAGACAGCTGAGGAGACAACAGCTATTCTGGGCTAAAAATATGTGAATAGTGAAGATTCAACAAAGAAAGAAAGCAAAACTTAATGCCTTACGTGCGACATCATATACAGAAATGTCGTGGACGGTTAGTTTCATGCCATGTACATGTATGATTCATTAAAATTGTTATGTTTATTGGCCTCGCTATTTGAATACGGATTCTCTTTTTATTTAGGGGGCGAGGTTAAGGGGTGGAAGGTGGGGGTATGACAGGTTGGCTGGAAGATACCCGCCCCTTTTCAAAAGCAAGAGTATAATTGTGGTTTTGCAGTTATAACCTCTTCACTGCAGGAGTAAATTTGAGAAAGTAGGCCTATCTTAGTTATAAAATGAAAAAGAGACCTGTTAGACTCAAACTGAAAAAATGGACTGACTTGTCAAAACAAAATTCAGTATTCCATGGCTAAGACATCCAAAGTGATGACATCATCGATGACATCACACAACCCGTAGTAGACACAAGGCCAGGCAGGGAAGGGGTTACATGAAATCACTTCGTGCAGCATACTAGAGTTCCAGTTCTACAGCCTAAGTAAGCTTAGTTTTAATAGATTCTCATGGTAAGTAACTTAGTAAGCTTAAAGATTCGCGTATTTTTTATGCTTAAGGCTATTGTTTGCGTACTTGCTTTGGGGGATAGAGCCCCTACCAAGAGCATTTGAATCAGTTAGACCTACACATAAGGCGAGGTAAACGCGATACACAGCCAACACAATTCAATGTGGACATTTGGATGTCATCCTTCGGTTTTCATTTTTAACTCTCTCTCTCTCTCTCTCTCTCTCTCTCTCTCTCTCTCTCTCTCTCTCTCTCTCTCTCTCTCTCTCTCTCTCTCTCTCTCAATGAGCACCCTGACTCACTGAGCACATCGAAGACTTTTCTAACGGTGGCCTGGGGGAGGTAAGAACGCGCCAGCAAGGTATCAGCTATTCTGGCTGCCAGCACCGCCACCGGAATGGACATCAGAAAGCCAATACTGGTCAACACGTCGATCTGAAATAGAGCCACACTTGGTACATACTTGCACTTCGTACCTGGTATTTACTAACCACACAAAATCATTTCGAGCTGCTCCCGCTTGGAGAGTGCTTCACCGTCAGTGCATTGCCACCCTTTTTGGTTTTTGTTGTAGTTTGGTTGGGTTTTTTTGTGGGGTTTTTTTGGGGGGGTAGAAACATAACTGCGTACCAGGCAGCGGGATTTCTATCTGCGTAAAGCGAATGGGTCAGACTTGCTTTAAGTTAAGTCCCCATCGGAAGGACTCGACGTTCAGTTCGAGTTTCCCGTCGAATTGGAAAGAGAGGGCGAGGCCGGGAATCGAAACCGGGTCACTCAGGCATTGAATCGGCAGGCGAACGCCTTAGTTACCCACTGTGCCACCTTCCTTCCTGAACGCCCATAAACTTTCCTGGTGTACAGTTGACAGCTGAAATACAGAGATGTGAGAACTTACCTGGTGTACAGTTGACAGCTGAAATACAGAGATGTCAGAACTTACCTGTTGTACAGTTGACAGCTGAAATACAGAGATGTCAGAACTTACCTGGTGTATAGTTGACAACTGAAATACAGAGATGTCAGAACTTACCTGGTGTACAGTTGACAGCTGAAATACAGAGATGTCAGAACTTACCTGGTGTACAGTTGACAGCTGAAATACAGAGATGTGAGAACTTACCTGGTGTACAGTTGACAGCTGAAATACAGAGATGTGAGAACTTACCTGGTGTACAGTTGACAGCTGAAATACAGAGATGTGAGAACTTACCTGGTGTACAGTTGACAGCTGAAATACAGAGATGTGAGAACTTACCTGGTGTACAGTTGACAGCTGAAATACAGAGATGTGAGAACTTACCTGGTGTACAGTTGACAGCTGAAATACAGAGATGTGAGAACTTACCTGGTGTACAGTTGACAGCTGAAATACAGAGATGTGAGAACTTACCTGGTGTACAGTTGACAGCTGAAATACAGAGATGTGAGAACTTACCTGGTGTACAGTTGACAGCTGAAATACAGAGATGTGAGAACTTACCTGGTGTACAGTTGACAGCTGAAATACAGAGATGTGAGAACTTACCTGGTGTACAGTTGACAGCTTAAATACAGAGATGTGAGAACTTACCTGTTGTACAGTTGACAGCTGAAATACAGAGATGTAAGAACTTACCTGGTGTACAGTTGACAGCTGAAATACAGAGATGTGAGAACTTACCTGGTGTACAGTTGACAGCTGAAATACAGAGATGTGAGAACTTACCTGGTGTACAGTTGACAGCTGAAATACAGAGAAGTCAGAACTTACCTGTTGTACAGTTGACAGCTGAAATACAGAGATGTGAGACCAAAAAGATATTATTGACAACCGACACAAAGTGGAATTGAAAAGAGTACAAATTAATACCAAAACTGCTATAAAGAATGTTTGCCAAACGACTACCAGATGCTTTGCCTTTGCTCATATCGTCAGTGACAGCCAGAAGATACTGTCAGCTTTCTGTATTCCTTTTGTGACAGTTGGCCTACCATTTGACTTTCAGCTGACGATGTATGCTTCGGCTAGGTCAATAAATCATGACCATACCTATTGGCAACCAAGACACAGATTTTCAAAGTTAATTAGCAGAAACAGGTACATGTACAAACAGTACACACACACAAAATCGTTATACACATGTATCTGGTTTACCCCAACGGTGTCCATGCCATGCGCAACGACCAGAAACTGCGGAAGTGACGTCACCATAAGACAATCCAACCACTCGCTGCCCAGTTGAGCTACGACGATGGCCCAAACAGGAAGTGACGTCAATATGGACTTATACGGAATCTTGATCTGACAAGAACAAAACATAATAATACTTATGCACCCGAGTCTGATTTTGTATTTTATTATGCCTGTGTGTCTGTATATTGTCTGTATATTTCTCTATTGGTTATTTATCGGTCTCTGTACGATGCTAGTCTGTCTGTCTATATGTCTCCCTCTCCCCATCCCACCTCTCTCTCTCTCTCTCTCTCTCTCTCTCTCTCTCTCTCTCTCTCTCTCTCTCTCTCTCTCTCTCTCTCTCTCTCACGAACGAACGAACGAACACATCAGTTTAATTACTACGTCTTTCTGCCCATGTCATGAAGGAAATAGAGGGGGGGGGGGGGGGGGGGGGGGGGGGAATCAAGAAAGCAAAATTGATTCGTTCGTTCTTTTGTTCTCTCTTTCTCTCTCTGTCTCTCTCTCTCTTTTTTACTTCTTTTTTCTCTCTCTCTCTCTCTCTCTCTCTCTCTCTCTCTCTCTCTCTCTCTCTCTCTCTCTCTCTCTCTCTCTCTCTATGTGTGTGCGTGCGCGTGTGTGTGTGCTTCAATGCGCGCGTACATGCGTACCTTTTCAGAATGAACTCCCCTGGATTTCAAGGACGTCCTCAAAAAGCTGAGTTCTGTTGCTGGTACGGCCAGGCACTTGGCCCTCTGCGTTGGCGTTTCCGGCACCATGAGCCAGAACCCCACCAGAAACACAACACCCAACAGGGCTGCAACAGTGCACAGACATCGTACTGAATAATATACATAAGAGCACAAGTGATCATAACAGCAGCAACAAGGGCGTCGCCGAGCGGCAGACATGTCCGTCACCAGCAATGCCACGCACTTGCGACACCCCGCAGAGTGTCACATCCTGACACAAAATTGGAAGGGATTCTGTCTTCTAGTTCACGAGATACAGCTTGAAGAAGAAACATATAGCGCAAAGAAGGAAATTTCGGTTTTCAAGGTCACACTTCAAGGTCAAGGTCAGCATGGTGATAATTTATGCTCGGATGTTTTCTTCTCTAGGGTATACAGTACCACACACAATCTGAAGCGCTTCTGTCAAGTACCAATGTGGAAAATATGGCTTAAAACCCAATGTGTAGACCCCTACCACTTTCAAGGCCTACTGATCGCCTGGTCCGTGACCTTGACCTTGATCGGTATGCCACCATCAGAACGGGCATGCCAAATTTGAAGACTCTAACACTAACGGTGTGGGAGTTATGGCCCCTGAAAGATTTTCGGTTTTCAAGGTCGTACGCCAAGGTCAAGGTCACGACGGCAAAATGGTTTGCGCGGATGCCTTCCTCTCATGGTGACACACCAGCACACAAAATGTGACGTGATTCTGTCAACCCGTTCGAAAGATATCCTTGGGACAGACAGAAGGAGAAAAAAATGACCCTCCGATTTTCAGGCTCCAGCGATCTTTTTGACCGTGACCTTGACCTTGATCGGTA
Organism: Phymorhynchus buccinoides; assembly: GCA_017654935.2. Taxonomy (NCBI): domain Eukaryota; kingdom Metazoa; phylum Mollusca; class Gastropoda; order Neogastropoda; family Raphitomidae; genus Phymorhynchus; species Phymorhynchus buccinoides. Next base: position 17,034,187 of record CM065698.1, on the reverse strand, counting down.
TGCCACCATCAGAACGGGCATGCCAAATTTGAAGACTCTAACACTAACGGTGTGGGAGTTATGGCCCCTGAAAGATTTTCGGTTTTCAAGGTCGTACGTCAAGGTCAAGGTCACGACGGCAAAATGGTTTGCGCCGATCTCTTCCTATTAAGGAGGCACACCTTCACACAAAATTTGACGCGATTCGGTCAAGCGGTTCGGGAGATATCCTTGGGACAGACAGAAAAAAAAAAAAAAAAAAAAAAAAAAAAAAATACAAACCAGCCCATCGCAATAGTCCGATCACCTTTTGTGACGGACTAATAAGGGCTGCAACAAAAGCAGTAGCGGTGGTGGTAGCCGTAGTATATATGGTTATATGGGGAGAAGGAGGAGGAGGAAGAAGAAGAGGAGGAGGAGGAGGAGAATAAACATAACTTATAGTTACACACCAAGACGAGATTATTATAAAGACGATGCGATTCACAGGCCACTTGACCACAAACATAATTGACAAACAAGTGTAATAATTAGAAAGGACTGGTAACTCTTAGATGCAGTACAGGGCAATATAGGTTTTCATTGTTTGTAGACACCGCTATAGCGCCAATGAGGTCATCACCGGCGCTCTCTCAATCGAGTCGGGTTTTCAAGACTATAGCACCATTAACCACTTGTCCCTAAGAGCTATTGCTGTGAGGACGTTAAACATCCACTACCTGAACTTCTACAACGTTAATCGCAGACTACCGCATCAGAAGAACTTGTCCCTAAGTCATGAGGACGAAGAACGTTCTTTCTACTACTTCTACAATGTAATCAATATAGAATCTGATGCAGATACAGAAACAGCGCTCCCCTTAAGGGCCAGCCACACGTCCACTAAAATCGCACCACTGTACGATGCGATTCGACCACGTGATCTCGATGCGCCAATCACATTTGTTCTTGGAGACCACGTGATCGAATCATATCGTACAGTCGTGCGATTTTAGTGGACGTGTGGCTGGCCCTTTACTGCACTGTAATCTTGCGTGGCGTCATGACTATAATAATAGTACCCTGGTACCTTGCATGTAGAACACCCTGGCCCAGCCTTGGAAGTGGTCGCATAAACTATTTGGCAGTCATAGTCGGAAAATTCTTCTTCTGCGTTCCCAGGCCATATGGCCATAATGGGTAAGGTACGTATGTGTCCGGTTTTCAGTTTTCATTGGTCTCCCCGCTGCGTACAGCCGAGACATTCCGATTTCAGATGAGCTCAAAGGAGAAACATTATTTGGAAGATTGTTTGAAAAAAGGCAGGAGAATGGACCAATGAGTCAGAAAGATAGTAGTTGGTAGAAAGCAAAGGGAAAAGGCAGAGTCAAAGAGAGTGGCAGATTAGAGGAAGATACAAGCACAACTTCAAGAAGGTGGGAGAACTATTTTTTACAAAAGACCCCCGGTATCCCCACAGGGAGAGACTCGTGGAGGGGGCGAGATCGTCCAGCTCCCCGTATGAAGGAGACACGAGGCATCCATCCACTGCCCCAGTGGGAAGCAACAGACTGGCATACTGTGCATACATCGCGTGTAGAACACTCCGGCCCAGCCCTGGTGCTGGTCGTAAAAGCAATTTGGCAGTCGTGGTCAAAAACGACACACTGGCATACTTATCACACATACCTTGCATGTAGAACACTCTGGTCCAGCCGTGGCGGGGGTGGCAGAAGCTATCTGGCAGTCATACTCGGAAGCGACAGACTACTGGTACACATACCTTGCATGTAGAACACTCTGGTCCAGCCGTGGTGGGGGTGGCAGAAGCAGGCTGCAGCCAGGAAGGACAGGGCGTGTCCCAGCTGGAAGCCGCTCTCCACGATGCTGGTGACCACGCTGCTCTCCTCCCTGCCACTCCACGCTGATGCCAGACCCATCATGGCAGGGTACAGGGCACCCTGCAAGTGCATGCATTGCACAGTGAAAGGCCAACAGTAAAGTGACGGATGTGTGTACAATAGGCCTTAACTTTTTTTTTAACAGTGATGGAAAATCAAGATCAAGTTCAAGTTCAAGTATACATTAATATCTTCAAAAGAGAAATTCAGGTTAGGTGCAACAACTTGACAGAAATACAACATAACTGAAAGAACATTAATCAAACGTGTGAAACGAAATTATACCAAGTAAATAAGTATCATTGAAATTCATTACATCAACTTAGAGATGCGTATATTTAAAACACACACACACACACACACGCACACGCACGCACGCACACACACACACACACACACACACACACACACACACACACACACACACACACAAACGCGCGCGCGCACATACACAGCGACGGACAGACAGACAATGAGCGAAGAGAGAGAGAGAGAGAGAGAGAGAGAGAGAGAGAGAGAGAGAGAGAGAGAGAGAGAGAGAGAGAGAGAGAGAGAGAGAGAGAGAGAGAGAGAGAGAGAGAGAGAGATAATGTAAATGCGAGTGATGTGTTTAAATAGTCCAAGGCCCCTTATGAAGGGGAAGTGAACAAACAATATAACCATTATTAACTTGTAGCAATCCATAAGATAACAAAAATACATATCATCATCAACAATCAATATACATGATAATGGTATCTCCATGCATTACAGTTACTGCAGTTAGTGTGTGTTAGTGTGTGCAGTGAAAGAGACAGGGGGCTTTTGAGTGTTGTTGTTCTGCTATGGTAAAGTGTATTGTTATGCCCCAGTAACAGTTCAGTATGCACTAATAAAGAATTGCCTGCTATAGAATAGTGTGATTGTGCTTTGGAGAGCTTGTGTACTGTTATGGTATAGAGCATTGTTATGCATAACAGTTCATTATAGTACAGTACTAGTAGCTTGGTCATTGTGTTTTAGATAGCTGTGCAGTGCAGTGCGCTACAACACCGGGGGGTAAAGTATTGTACACATCGGTTTGTGTTCCAATGATCATGCCATCTGTTAAACAAAATTTTCATTAAAAATACCTACCAAATGTACCTGGGTTGCGCCTGTAATATTGGGGGTGGGGATGACATGCATAAAGTAAGGCCTATCCTTTATCTCCCAAAATGAAGAACGTATCAAAGTCATTGGATTAGGCCTACAGACCCTGATTTTAATTTCAGATGTATTTAGTGAGAAGGGTGTTAAATCAATGTGGTGCCAAAAGACGACATTGTTGGTGACAGGGTACTTACAGAGCTGGCTCCTTTGATGAAACCGTTAATGCCAGCGGCTAAGGGTCCCCAATACAGGGCTGGTACAGACACCAGAGACGTCAATGCACAAATGCAAGCGGTTACCAAGGCAACTGGACGATGCCCCACGTGTACGGACAACACAGCGATCGGAAGTTGAATGACGTAATATCCTATTGACATTGTAGCCATAACCCAGCTTTCTGAATTTTTCGTCCAGTTTGGCATCTGAACAAAATAGTACACACGTCTTGTTAAAATAAAGCACATATCCATTATTCCATCAAGCACATTTACTTTTCTTGTCGATGACATTAGTACACATAATGTGAAAAGTAGAGATGCTGAATACTGAACACTGAAAACTTTATTTTACCCAAATTTTTTTTTTAGGCGACACCTATCTATCCTCTCCACAGATAGAGAAAGAGGGGGGTAGAGAGACAGATGGACAGACAGTGAAAGAGACAGACAGACAGTGACAGACATAGATGCCTTTCATTCTAGTCGCAACGTACTCCAGTTTGTGCAGAAGTTGGAACGGGGGAAAAGGGAAAAGGGAAAGAAGGGGGAAAAGGCCTCACCAAAGACCCCATAGACTCAGAGTTTGATGAATCCTCCACTGAAATCGAACTGCTTTGAAACTCCACCAGGCTGCTGGCATTGGCCCTGTCTGTAGTCCTTTTCATCATCATCATCGTCGTCGTCATTGCCTCGTCTGAGTCATTCCTCGATGCGTTACTGTAATGCCAACATTTAAAAATCACAACTCTGTGAAAAATCTTTACGTACCTAGTCTTTTATTTTCCATTACTGAAAATGTTTACCTAGTCTTTCGTTTTCCATTATTTGATGAAAAGGTATAAGCAGTTTGATTCACATCTATTGATCCTTTCACTGTTCTACAATCAAGTGTTGATGTTTAAAATTTTTTATTTTGCATATGAATTTTGTTACTGAATTTTGTAAAAGAACATTATGAATGAATTTTGTAAACGAAAGTGTCTGTTGAGGAGGTCTTTAACCAGCGGCGAAGCAAAACCTGGTTCATGTTTTCATGGCTGTCTGGTCCTGACTATTTGGCTGGCTATCTATGTTAACACGATAGCGTTTGAACGGAGGAACCTAGAACCCTCAAATGTTGCATGTGGATAGGTAATTGCAATAACTAGGCCAAGTTTGAAGATGAAGGTCATTGATCGAAGGTCAAAGTCACTGGAGCCAAAAATGCTGCCGCGCTGCTGATTGATCAAGCGTTTTCCTGCTCTAGTTGTTCATGCCATTACCAGTCTCCAAATTTAAAGTTCACTTCAGGCTTTCTGTTGTGTTTATACTTATACTGATTTTCCATTTTTTTTCTATTTGTTAATTACATCGTCTGTACAGTTCTATTTAAGAGAAACAAACAAACACAAAATAATAAAAGAAACAAACAGATACAGAAACTATAAAAAGATATATCAAATTTAAAACAAAAAACGGAATAACCAACGTACTAACTTGTATATATATGCCATTTGTTCTATTTTCTTCTGCAGCATCTTCTCAGCACCATTGGATTCCTGTGAAGCGTTCAATGGTTCTGTAAGGCTCCAGTCGGACAGTCCAGGAGAAACACCATCATCAGGTATGCACTGGTCAGCAGCTAATCGGCAACAGGTGAACACTACAGCCTGGCTACTGAGTCCGTTGAAGGACAGAGTGGACCCTAGGCCCAGTATCATCCACACTGAGAGACGGTACGACGCGCAAATGGCAGCTGCACGGCATGTACCACATGTGCATGGACATTGATCACAGTTGACAAAAACGCCAAACACGCCCTTCATTAAGCTGTAGTAACAATAGTTCGAATTTATGTCATACTTCTTCGGATAAAATCAACCATGGATTCATATTGTGTGGTATACACTGACATTTACTGTGGGGAAAAAATAATGCAAAGAAAACAAAGTAGCCTAAAACATTGCTTGTCTTCGTTTCTCCGACTCTGTGACTGTGTGTGTATGTATGTGTTCTTCAAGGTAACGTCCTTCCACTAAAAGTGGTTCAAACAGACAATGTGTGTGTGCCTGTTTGCGTGTGTGCGCGCGCGCGTGCGTGCGTCTGTGCGTGCGTGCGTGCTTGCGTGTGTGTGTGAATGTGTGTGTATGTGTGCGTATGTGTCTCTGTGTGTGAGTGCGCGCGCGCGCGTATGTGTGTGCATACATGCGCGCGCGTGTGTGCGTGTGCGCGCGCGCCTTGACTGCCATATAACGTATGACGTACTGACTTGATGACATCACTGATGACATCATCGGATGAAGAGGAATAACTCTGATATGCTGCTTTTGCTCTAACACAGTCACGAGAGTTATATCGCCAAACCATTTTGCCAGATTGCCAGGTTGGCTCTATCAGTTGTCTCTTTGATGGCATGATTTGTATAAATATGTTTTCTTTAAATGTCTCTGGCAGTCAAGGGGTTAAGGAGATATTGCAAGAATTTCTGGAACGAAGTCAGGAGAATGGACCTGAAAGGCAGAGATAGTAGATGACAGTAAGCACAGGGAATACACAGTCAAAGAGAGTGACAGATTAGAGGAAGCTACAAGCAGAGATATTCCCCCAACAATTGGTACGAAAGACCCCCGGTATCCCCACGGGGGAGGGAGGATTGCTCGCGCGCACACGCACACGCACACGCACACGCACACGCACGCACGCACACACGCACGCACACGCACACGCACACGCACACGCACGCACACGCGCACACACACACACACACACACACACACACACACACACACACACACACACACACACACACACACACACACACACACACACACACACACACACAATAATGTAACATTCGTAAGTGTTTATTTCACTCCTAAATTAAACTGGCGCTGCCATATCAAACATCTTATAAACAAAGAAAAACAAAGGGTAACTTGGGGTCAAGATACTCAAACACTTATGCATCTTGCTACCAGTCTGGTTCGAGCAAAACTGAATCATGGACAGGAAGTTTATTTTTCGGCTTCTCAGACATTACTAAAACGGTTACAAAAGCTAAAGCTATTAAAGTAGCACTGGGTGCACCAATACATACAAATACAGTTAATACATATAGAGAAGCTAATTTGTTGTCACTTGACGATCAACGTAGACTGGTCACAGCCAAGTATGTGACTAGAAGTCTTTCAGTATCTAATTCAGTGACAAATTAAATATTTCTTGATTCAAAAACGGATTTTCCTAAAAATGCACAGAATATTTCTTACCTCCAGCCCATTAGAAATTATACAGATTATTTATTTAGGAAATGTGAGATCGATATTGCATTGATTTCAAGTAACACCAACCATGCCTAGTGTTCCTCAATGGGAGCATAATTCTCCAAATTTTGAAATAGATTGTACAAATTGTACTACTCTGAAGCAAGACGATAACATCAATTTAATATAAGTAGAAGCAAAAGAACACCTCGAAAATACCTATCCACATAATCGTAAGATTTACACAGATGGCTCAGTTTTATAATCTTATACAGGAGCTGGATTTGTGATCCCTGATTAAAAGTCAGAAAGTCATTTTGTAAGCAAAAGAACACCTCGAAAATACCTATCCACATAATCGTAAGATTTACACAGATGGCTCAGTTTTATAATCTTATACAGGAGCTGGATTTGTGATCCCTGATTAAAAGTCAGAAAGTCATTTTGTTTAGGAAAGGACTTTTCTGCATATACAGCAGAACTATATGCGATCCTTATGGCCTTATCTTGGATATCTGATGTTAATATGTCAATTTACAGCATTCTAATTTGCGTTGACTCTAAATCTGTCCTTTATAGCTTACGAAACTGGAATGTAAACATTAGGAGATAATTGATTTTTTATATCAAATGCATGATACATTCTATCATGGCTAAAGGAATTTTTGTAGTGTTGCTGGATTCCATCACATTGTGGTATTCCTTGGAATTAAATAGCTTATAAATTAGCCAAAGAAGGTGCTCTTAAAAAAAATCCAGATAGCACATTCAAACTGGAAAAACATGAAATACATTCAATATTAGAAAATTGTATGAACAATTAAAAAAACTTCCTACGAAAACAAAACTGCTATTATGTCAAAGATCTTTTATCTAGCTTCATCTACAAAATTCGCCTAAATTTAGTGGAAGACCAAATTTTCCAAAGATGTAGAATGCGCTTGTGGTCACCCACTATCCATTCATCATATTATTTTTGAATATTCAGTTTTAACTTCCCATACGACCTTTTTAAGATAAATATAGCAACCTTAGGGCCTCTAAAAGAAATCATTTACAGTCCTGAAATGATTGACATTGCAAAGGTTATATCCAGTTCTGAGATTTGTTCATTTGTTTTAATAGATTCGTTAGTTTACGGTTTTATATTGTTGTTAATAAGCACACGCACGCAAGCACGCACGCACGCACGCACGCACGCACGCACGCGCTGCGCGCCACGCACGCACGCACGCACGCACGTACGCACGCACACGCACGCACGCACACGCACGCACACGCGCACGCACACGCACGCACACACACACACACACACACACACACACACACACACACACACACACACACACACACACACACACTGTCTTTTATGTTCTGGGCGAAAAAACGAGGGGGAAACAAAATCGCTTAACACATAATATGGTAAAAAAGTTCATGTTAATTAAGGCAAATAAAATTAAAATGCCTTTTCAATTTTAGCTTAGTTTGACACTCAAGACCTATTTTCCTTTGTTGTTGGGTAGCAAAACTCTCTCTCTCTCTCTCTCTCTCTCTCTCTCTCCTCATGCACACATTAACACATACGAGCACACATGCGCGCGCATGCAAGCATTCACGCACGGACACACGCACGCGCGCCCGCGTGTTTTTCTGGAGAGGAGTTAGTGCCGAGGGTAGGCCTATTGGAGAAGAGTTTAGTGGGCGTTTGCTTTGAACATCAGTGTGTAGAATATGGGGCAGATTGTTGTTGTTGGGTGGAGGTTGTACGTCCTCATGGCAGAAAGCCCTTAGAGACAAGTTGTTCTGGTGCTGGTCCATGTGGAGATCATTACATCACAAAATATCAAGGGAACACAACTCATTAGCACAGAGTTGCCACAACTAAAACATATCAAAATGTATTAAAATACACAAAATACACAAACACGCACATTTTCACATAGATGCACACAAGCGCGCGCGCACACACAAGTTAAAAAAAAAATCTTCTATATGCATAAGGCATAGAATGCCAGATTATAGAAAAAAATACAGGTCGGGGCTATTTAAATTTATCAATACGATCCTGCTCAAAATATGAATAGAAAGGGGAAATAAGTATGGATGAAAACCTTTTCATAAATAAATGTAAAACCCCAAAAAGATGTTGCACAGTATATTAATAACAATACAACATCCTTGTGTTTGTTTGTTGTTGGTGGGTGTTTTTTTTAATGCCATGAGGGATTGTTTTTTCTCAACAAAAATGTCATTTCGTAAGCTAAGTAGCCTTTGTTTTTGTTTTTCCCGCGCAGCATAAATTCTTTGAACCCCAGTACATGTCAATAATTGCCGGTTACGGCAGGTGAACATTACTGGAAGAAGAAGAAGAAGAAGAAGAAGAAGAAGAAGAAGAAGAAGAAGAAGAAGAAGGAGGAGGAGGAGGAGGAGGAGGTACGTATGTGTCCGCTTTTCAGTTTTCACTGGTCTGCCCGCTGAGTACAACCGACACATTCAGATTTTGGAGGAACTCAAAGGAGAAAATTATTTGGAATATTTTTTGAAAAAAGGCAAGAGAATGGGCCAATAAGTCCGAAAGATAGTAGATGACAGTAAGCAAAGGGAAAAGGCAGAGTCAAAGAGAGTGACAGATTAGAAGACGTTACAAGCACACAACTTCCAGAAGGTGGGGGATTGGGGGAACTATTTGTACGGCAGACCCCCCCCCCCCAGTATACCCACGGGGAGAGACTAGTGGATGCGCGGGGTCTTCCAGCTCCCAGTATGAAGGCACGAGGCATCAACCTACAGCCCCCAGCATTGTTGTTACAATTTCCACACAATCATTTGGAAGTAGAACGAGGTCTAGCTCTTGGTACTCTATAATATTTTTACCTTTATCAGAACTGGTGTCGAGGATCGCTTGATTTTCGTCATCAGTTTCATCCATAATTGCCTCTCCTGGCTATGGATGAAATCTAGAAGAAACACAATGAAATCTAGAAGAAAAAGAAAGAAAGAAAAAATAAATACAATCAAACCTCCCAATTAAGACTTGAACAATCAGTCAAAAGAAGGTGTTATAGGGAGGGGGTCTTAATAGGGAGGTGGACAGTCAGTAGTCCGGACGTGAAAGGGAACAAAATCGGTGGGCCACATCTTAGAGGGGGGCTTCATAGGGAAGGTCTTCATAGGGAAGGTCTTCATAGGGAAGGTCTTCATAGGGAAGGTCTTCATAGGGAAGGTCTTCTTAGGGAGGTGCCACTGTAAAAGGAAGAATAATGGAGGGGATGAGAACCGTATGACCTCAAATACAGCAAAGAAACTTTTATACTACGCCTACCAGCGCTTAAATTGCAACAGTACTTTGCGATCGAACCAAGCAACAGGTGAGGTGTGTGTTTCTCTGTCTGTGTGGGTGCCTCTGTGTAACCAAAAGTACGACCCAGCCACAAAAGCCTAAGCCACTGGACAGATCATGGTGTAATTTGGTAGTAAGGCTTTCAGTGTTCGCCAACAATAATTTCTGTTGTTTTAATTTCCGTGTGCACCATCTTTCTAATAACAATAAATCTTTTTAACGGCACTGAAACTGTTGGGTTTTTTTTTAATTGTCGCTGATTATCTCGTTAACTGCAGTACCGCTTTAAAAAAAATCGTTCTCAAGTTTGAGCCACTTGGAGCAATTTATTTTATCACTGGCCATCCCTCTCCACCCACCCCTTCCCCCACCCACCCATCCCCTCTTTTCTCATCTCCGCTCTGATATGTCTTGTTATGTTGATTTGTATTCCGAAAGTGCTGGAGCCTTGAAAAGAATGCAATAACTTGTGTTTTTTATTATTTTTATTAACCTCCGCCAGGAACTGCCTTTCTTCTGCCTGTCTGTGTATCTATCTGCCTGTTTGTCTACCTGGAAACGCTAGGTAAATTCATATTGAGTCAAAGCTGCCTGTTCCGTGGAAGTTTGCACTAAGTCAGTCGTTTCTTCTTGTCATGCCTTCTTCTCTTTTTTCTGTTAGACATGTTTTTCTTTATTTAATATAAAGTTATAATTGGCATAAAATAAGCTTTGTTCTTTTTATGCGTCTTTCCACAACCTGGAGAGGTGGAGAGAAGGGATGGAGAGGGGGAGAGAGAGGAAGAGATATATTGCGACAGAGAGAAAGAGACAGAAACAGACACAGAGAGAAAGACAGAGAGACAGATGCAGAGAAAGGAAGGGAGAGGGAAATAGAGGAAAGGAGGGAGGAACAGAGGGAGAAAGGAAAAGAGCGAGAGAGAGAGAGAGAGAGAGAGAGAGAGAGAGAGAGAGAGAGAGAGAGAGAGAGAGAGAGAGAGAGAGAGAGAGAGAGAGAGAGAGAGAGAGAGAGGGGGGGGGCACATAAAGGGAAAGGGAAAGGGAGCAAGAGAGAGGAGGAGAAGAGGAGAAGAAGATGGAAACGGAGAGAGAGAGAGAATACGAATACGAATACGAATACGAATGTTTTTTAATGAGGGTAAACAGATAAGCTTTCGCTTCTTTACACCATGCCCTCAAGGAGGAAAAAAACAAACCATGACTATCAAATAACAAGAAAACAAGAAACAATGCAAATAAGCAAAAATGGGGAAAAACACATTAAATTTTCAAGATCAAGCAAAAATACAAACATCATTTAACAAAATTCAAAGATCATAGACCCACACACACACACATACATACACACACACACACACACACACACACACACACACACACACACACACACACACACACACACACACACACTACACTACACAACACACACACACACACACACACACACACACACACACACACACTCTAAGTACAGAAAAGAAAATACATCACAGAGTTACTTAATCCGCGGCGTACAGGAAGCAAAAACATTGTAGCAAGTATGCTCATAATTAATGCATACATGTACTAATTACTTGTTGTAATTGTTATGAGCACGAATATTTTAGTAAGTCGTTGTTTTGCAACACCAATAGATATGGAAGTGAAATAAATATGATCATTTAGAGCTTGTTTAAGAGGTGTTTATGGTATGTTCTCTTAAAAGATGAGACACTTGCTATATTTGTATTGATATTTTCCATATCATTCCACAGTTTGCTACCAGAGTAGGCAAGGGAGGTCATAAACAGGTTTGTTCTGGGGCGAGGAATATATATTTTACTTTTGTTTCGAATGTTAGTAATAGGAAATCGTTTGCATAAGTAGGTTGGTGTCAGTTTATGCATAATTTTGTACATGAAAACAGCTTTATTAAGGTTCAACTTATAATCTATTGGAAGAATGCCTAGTTCCTTATAATCATTATTTTGTAGGGAAGAAGACTTAAGAAGAACAATTTTAAGAGCGCGCTTGTAGAGTCTTTTTAGCGGCTTTAAGCAGTTTTCGCTAGCAAGATCCCAACACGTAGAAGCATAATCTATTTCGGGCTGAATATATGCATTAAAAAAGAGTTTTCGTGTATGATCATCTAGGAAATGCTTTATTCTATTAAGTTGGAATACTTTCTTAGCTATTTTTTTACAAATGACAGAGATGTGCTTAGACCATGATAAATTGTTATCAATAGTTACACCCAGTAATTTACATGAATCTACTTCTTCAAGAAGACTGTCATAAATTTTGAGTTTAGGCAGATTATCTTTTAAGTTTTGTCTTTTTTGTCGAGTAGTTATTAACATGAATTTAGATTTACTAGGATGAATTGCCATGTTATTCTTTTCTGTCCATGTTGTAAGGTTATCTATGTCCTTTTGGAGGAAGATGCATACGTTGTTTGGATTTCCATCTTTTGCGTGAAGGGTTGTATCATCAGCAAAGAGTTCGCATTGGGATTTTAGGTGGAGGGGTAAATCATTTATATAAATTGAGAATAAGATAGGCCCTAATACCGATCCTTGGGGTACTCCATATTTGATGGGCATAAGCGATGACATTACAAAATCTTGGGTCACTGTCTGAGTTCTATTGCTAAGGAAGTTTGCTATCAGGTTGACAGAGTTGGAATGTAAGCCATACAAAGAAAGTTTTGTTAAAAGAAGGGTGTGATCTATAGTGTCAAAGGCTTTTGCAAAATCTACAAAAAGTGAACCAGTGAATACGTCATTGTTAATATTAAGGTGCCATTCTTCTATAATGTTAGTGAGCATTGTGTGGCAAGAATGTTTTTCCCTGAATCCATTTTGATTGCTGTAAAATAAGTCATATTTAATAAAATGAGATTGCATGTGAAGTTTGAGATGCCTTTCCAGGGGTTTTGACAGTATTGGTAGAATTGATATGGGCCGGTAATTTGAGGGATCAGAGGAATCTCCAGATTTGAAGATAGGAAGAACTTTGGCTTTTTTAAAGGCTTGAGGAAAGCAATTTTTATCTATGCAAAGATTGTATATATAGGTAATATGTTCAGTTATGACAGGTGCAGACAACATCAATATTTTACTGTCAAGGCCATCAAGACCATGAGAACGAGTCTGTTTTAGTGATAATAGTTCCTTGTAAACCTCATGCACACTAATAAAGGGAAAGGTCTGCTTAGATCGGACATCCTTGTCATTACAAAACTGTTTTAACATGTGCAGATCGTTGCATTGTGTTTTATCTATTTTAACGGTTCTTTTTACAATTGAAGTAAAATGTTCATTTAGCTGCTGAGGAGTTAAATCATTGCATACAGTAGCGGATGACTTTGGTTTTTTACATGAGAGTTCATTGATGGCTTTCCAAATAGACTTAGAATCCCTCTTTGATTTAATAAGCTCACTGAAATATTGTTTTTGGGCAATACGTTTCATACTTGTTACTTTATTACGCTGTTTCCTGAATTTATCATCTTTACCAGTTGTTGCTAACAAATTATCACGAACTAAAATCTCTACATCAATTTCCTTAGTTATCCACGGGGGTTTGGGGGTTAATTTAACTCGTCTAATCATCATCGGAGCATGTTTGTTAAACATAGGCAGGAAAATATCATACCATGCTTGGAGAGCAGTATCAGGGTCAGTATGTTGATAAACATCATAAAAATCTGTATGGCAAAGATCAGATAAAAAGTCATCGGGATTAAAGTTTTTATAGTTTCGAACAGATATACATTTATGAGAGCAACGAGGGATTTTAACGCCTTTCTTAGACCAGGTAAGGCAAACCGGAAAATGGTCGCTAAAACCGAATACTGGTACTGCATGTTCAACGACATTATTAGCATTAGTTACATATATATGATCTATTAATGTTTCCGTTTGTGCTGTTACTCTTGTAGGGGCAGATATTACTTGATGTAAGTTACAGAGTTCGTAAATCTGTCTCCAATGATCGTTAGGTTTTAACAGATTGATATTAAAATCACCTAATATAATAACTTCTAACGAGTAGTTTAATACATCTTCTATCATAAGTGCGAATCGGTCGTACCACTCAACCTTTTCATTTGGATTTCTATATAAAACACCTACAAGAATAGGTTTAGTTCCTTTTAAATTTATCTCTAGCCAAGTACATTCAATTTGGTGTTGATTGAAATTGTCTAGTTGTTTAAATTTTATAGATTTATGTACATATGTTATAAGACCCGTTTCAAGTTTAGCTGTTGCGTCTCTCCTTATGATATTGTACCCAGGAATAGTAATTGCATCATCAGTAGTAAGTTCATCCAGACGAGACTCGGAAAATCCAAACACATGAAACATATTATTCAAATTTGACAGTATGGATGGCACTTCTGATATTTTGTTCAGCAAATGACAAGCATTTAAATACCCTACCCTCAACCCACATTTACTGAGCCACTTTCGAGTCTTACTTTCATTATCCATATCCACAGCAAAACAATATACAATTAATTAAACAAGCAAGCACACAAAAGCATAAACCTATGGACTAAAATAATGGCACCAATCAAAGTTAGGCAATTCCAAATGCAAAGACACAAAAAGTAAATTAACATATGAACAAATGCAAAAATAATTCAAAATGCAACTGACAAGTCGCTTCTCCACTTAAAGCAAACGGATTATGCACCACCACTCTTAGCTAACATTAATCAGACAGCGTAGCGGCTACAGTCGTATTTAGGACACGAAGTGATCAGTGGTACGATCTCAAGAATAGAAATAAGACAATGTAGGAATCAACCCATACAGATGAAACCTATTCTTTTTATTAACAATTGTGACATTTACCCAAGCCAGCAATACACCCCCCGCACCCACACCCAGACACTCTATTTATCTCTCTTATCTCTCTCACTATCTCTCTCTCTCTTTCTCTTTCATCTCTCTCTCTCACAACAATACCAACACACAAGCATGCGCGTACCCAAATGGCACGCACGCATGCTCGCCGCACATACCACGCACTCACACACACACACTCACGCACTCACGCACGCACGCACGCACGCACACGCACGCACGCACGCACGCACGCACGCACACGCACACACACACACACACACACACACACACACACACACACACACACACACGCACACGCACACACACACACACACACACACACACACACACACACACACACACACACACACTGGCAACAGTTGCTCATCATGGTCACTGGGAAAATTGACGGTGTTGCGGTAGTTGATTGTTCAGGTAGGTCATTAGATTATACAATTGGTCGTATTGAAAAGATGGGTAGATTGATTGTTGGGGGGGGCGCGGGAATGTTGTGAGTGAGACTGGGATCAGGACATCTACCAGAATCTATGGCGTTTGCAGGATTAGAGTGGGTGGAAGAAGGGGGGAAAACAGGCATTCCTACAACTGGAAAGGTTTTATGGCCTCCGTTGTTGTTTTGGGAGGGGGGAGGGGGAGGGTCAGTGCGATTTTGATCAGTTGTAGCAGAAGGCTGTGCACTGGTATTGTGTGTGCGAGGGAGACATGGGTATTGTTCAAGAGACCCTATATGGGGACAATTTCTGGAAAGGTTTGAGGCCTGGCTGTTGTCGTACCCAGGGCGCCTATCCTCAAACTGGTATATATTGTCTTGGGAGCGGTTAGCACTCATGGTCTGAGTGCTGTTGACTGGGCCTCTGTGGTTGAAGTAAGTAGCACGCTCTTGGGAAGGGGCAAATATTTGCTTGAAGTTTAGGGCCAGCTTTGAGGTACCTACTTCACTTGGGTGGGTTAGGTTGCGGTACATTGCTAACCTAGGTCTTCCAGCATCGTTTGTGAAGGTATCGTAGTTGTCAATGAAGTCAGTGTTCAGCATTCTACAGGCCTCATGCATATTGGAGTTGGAGGGTGCAATGAGGGTGTTTAAGTGGTGTCTTCCACGGGCTGGTATAATGGAGCTAATGATCACTTTTGCGTTTGGGAATATCTGAGAGGTGAAGTGGATCAGATCACACCATGTTTCTCTAGATATTTCCCCAGTGGTTCTGCAGTCATTGATGCCTGCATGCAGGATGACAGTTCGTACACGTGGGGACATATGCTGGTGATGTAACCAATCAAACACATCGTTGACAGTCATGCCTGGTACACAGATGGTTTCCACCAGTTCTTGTCGCGGTGTTATTCTGCGCATATCAATATTCCTGACTACTGAGTCCCCGATCAGCAACACTGAGGCTCTTTCTGGTATGGAGCGTGTGGAGAGAACTTCACGGGGATTGTTCCTGGTGTTGTTCCTGTACTGGTCCCTGGGGGGCCTGTCAGCTCTTCCAGAGGAGAGGGCACTGCGGGGGTCACTCCTGGGGCCATTCCCGTAGGGCTCTCTGGGGGGCTGGTCAGCTCTACTGGACAAGAGGGCATCGCGGGGGTCACTCGTGGCGCCATTCCCGTAGGGCTCTCTGGGGGGCTGGTCAGCTCTGCCGTAGGAAATGGAATCTCGGGGGTCACTCGTGGGTCCATTCTCGTAGGGCTCTCTGGGGGGCTGGTCAGCTCTGCCGTAGGAAAGGGAATCTCGGGGGTCACTCGTGGGGCCATTCCCGTAGGGCTCTCTGGGGGGCTGGTCAGCTCTGCCGTAGGAAAAGGAATCGCGGGGGTCATTTGTTGGGCCATTCACGTAGGGCTCTCTGGGGGGCTGGACAGCTCTGCCGTAGGAGAGGGAATCGCGTGGGTCACTCCTGGCGCCATTTCCGTATCGCTCTCTTGGGGGCTGGTCAGCTCTACTGGAGGAGAGGGGAAAATGGGGGTCACTCCTGTTTTCGAAGGGCTCTCTTGGGGGCTGGTCAGCTCTACTGGAGGAGAGGGGAAAATGGGGGTCACTCCTGTTTCCATAGGGCTCTCTGGGGGGCTGGTCAGCTCTACTGGAGGAGAGGGGAAAATGGGGGTCACTCCTGTTTCCATAGGGCTCTCTGGGGGGCTGGTCAGCTCTACTGGAGGAGAGGGAAGCATGGGGGTCACTCCTGTTTCCATAGGGCTCTCTGGGGGGCTGGTCAGCTCTACTGGAGGAGAGGGGGAAATGGGGGTCACTCCAGTTTCCATAGGGCTCTCTGGGGGGCTGGTCAGCTCTACTGGAGAAGAGGGAAGCATGGGGGTCACTCCTGTTTCCATAGGGCTCTCTGGGGGGCTGGTCAGCTCTACTGGAGGAGAGGGGAAAATGGGGGTCACTCCTGTTTTCGAAGGGCTCTCTGGGGGGCTGGTCAGCTCTACTGGAGGACAGGGAAGCATGGGGGTCACTCCTGTTTTCGAAGGGCTCTCTGGGGGGCTGGTCAGCTCTACTGGAGGAGAGGGAAGCATGGGGGTCACTCCTGTTTCCATAGGGCTCTCTGGGGGGCTGGTCAGCTCTACTGGAGGACAGGGAAGCATGGGGGTCACTCCTGTTTTCGAAGGGCTCTCTGGGGGGCTGGTCAGCTCTACTGGAGGACAGGGAAGCATGGGGGTCACTCCTGTTTCCATAGGGCTCTCTGGGGGGCTGGTCAGCTCTACTGGAGGACAGGGAAGCATGGGGGTCACTCCTGTTTTCGAAGGGCTCTCTGAGAGAGAGAGAGAGAGAGAGAGAGAGAGAGAGAGAGAGAGAGAGAGAGAGAGAGAGAGAGAGAGAGAGAGAGAGAGAGAGAGAGAGAGAGAGAGAGAGAGAGATGAATGATTTTATTATTTAGGCTAACATAATATAACAACATCTCATATATATGGCAGGAGTAATATGACAATTACACAAATCAACCCCCAACAAATATCAAGGGAGAAAGACAATGACAGACAGACAGACAGACAGAGAGACTAAAACAAACAAACAAATCATAAATTACAGTTTGAACAACAAAGATTTTACACAGCTTTCATCTCTTTTCAAATTGCGTTTGATGATATCTTTTTGTTATGAATCAAAAGGCACTGACACACGCTTTGTGTGTGTGTGTGTGTGTGTGTGTGTGTGTGTGTGTGTGTGTGTGTGTGTGTGTGTGTGTGTGTGTGTGTGTGTGTGTGTGTGTGTGCGTGTGCGTGCGTGCGTGCGCGCGTGCGTGTGCGTGTGCGTGCGTGCGTGTGCGTGCGTGCGCGTGCGTGCGTGTGCGTGCGTGCGTGCGTGCGTGTGTGCGTGCGTATTTGTGCGTGTCCGACTATGACTTTCAAATAGAAGAAGAGGCAGCGGCTATTCTGGAGGGCTGGGCTGGAATGTGTCCATAGTAATAAACCTTGCCCAGGGGGCGTCCTCACTTTCCCGACCAATAGGATTTCACAACAGTTGACGTTGAAGAAGATCTCCAAAAGACCAATACAAAATGTTCGCAAAGGGACATAATTTCACGGTTTGCGCGAGTTACCTTTCATTAATTGATAAGACAAACGCCTTGTGTTTGCCTACTTTTTCATGGGAGACAATCCAATTTTCTGGTAAAAAGACAAATTATTTTAGACAGGGCCGGATCTAGGGGGGTTTCCTGCTTTCCAGACACCCCCCCCCCCCCCCCCCCCCCCCCCCCCCCTCATCCCTTATGCAAGGGTAAAAAGTAAGAAAATGGCTCGATTTTTGCCGTAATAATCACAAAATTGTAAACTTTTCCCCCTGGGCCCCTCAACCCAGAAATCTTCCCAATTTTCTCGGAATAATAATTATGTCGGCTAAATACAGCAGGGAGATCAGTGAAAACTGAAAACTGACACATATGTACCTTACCCATTATGGCCATATCAATACAGTTTTTGTGGGCCCCAAGGCGGGTAGCACTGACAGCCAACTGTACAAATTGCTCCTAGTTTAACGTTGAGAGTAGTGTTCATTCACAAAACACTGCACTGTATGTACCGTGGTGTAAGGACTAGTAGGCCACACACTTAATCCAGTTAACTCTCCGAAAAGGTTATTTGGGGTATTTATGAGTAGCAGATAGGATTCATACAAAAAAGTACACTATCAGAAACTGGAGAATTTAAATGAACGGTGACGAGTGAGAGAGAGAGAGAGAGAGAGAGAGAGAGAGAGAGAGAGAGAGAGAGAGAGAGACAGAGAGAGAGAGAGAGAGAGAGAGAGTGCGTGTGTGTTATGCCTTCTGTGCAACCACATTGAAATCGACGTAATATAGTACAGTACCTGTGACAGAGGGCTATGGTTTTCTTCAGTTAAATCAATTTCAGATTTTGTTTCGTTCATAATATACAAAACAAGAGATATTCAAGGCCCACTCGCTTTGTGTTTTTGGAGCTAGATCTAAATGCCAGATTTAGACCGTAATCCGCTCGAAATATCGGTACCAAACGAGTGGCAATTTCTGACGACGAAAATGGTGTTTTACGTCCTCTTGGTCTGAATCAGACACATATGGGACATTTGTAAATACAAATATATGGTGGGAACAATACTGGAGGCAATGCCCGGAGGCAGTACGAAACCAGTAAAGTCCCGATTTTTTTATGTGTAAGAGTGGCAATTTCTAATGCGAATGTTTGAATGAATGAAAAATGGTGCTTTACGTCCTCTCGGTCTGGAACAGACACATATGGGACATTTGTAAATACAAAGATGGTGGGAACGACACTGGAGGCAATGCCCGGAGGCAGTGCAACACCAGTAAAGTCCCGATCTTTTATCAATACAGATAGGTGTAGCTTTGGTACATGTCTCTAGATAATAAAAAGTCATGCAAACAACTTGGGTCGAGTAGCTTATTAAGCGTTTTTGACCGTTATTTAAACAGTGGTGTAAAATAGTTAATGTAAGGACTCTGGAAAATAAATCAATTGTTATTGAAAACCTATGTGGTCGATTTGCTTCAAACTTTGCATACAGAATGCCAATACATGTATGCAAATGCAGATGTAAAAGAAAAGGTGTATAACTCTGTGTATTACAAATTATTAGTTATCTCCCTTTAAAAAGAAGGGGGAAATAACACAAAAAATAAAATCAAAGGTTGTCAGTTACTCTCTTTTTATCAATTTAAAATTTTAAAAAGCAAACTACATACTAATTTAACGTTCATTGTGTGTGACCTTAAGTGAAATACTTAATCAGACGCTTTTGCGCGGCTCATTATATTTTATATTTAATAAATTATTTAATGTGACATTGGCACTATAGAAGCACTTAAGGGGTGCACTTTTGCTAAGAGTTTAATGTATATTATCACCCCCAGATTTAAAATGTAAGTGTGAATGAAAGCAAAACTCAAAACGCCATGACTACTACCACATATACTCTCACACACACACAATACACACACACTCACCCCCTCACCCCCCACCCACACACATCACCACCACCACCACCACCACCACCCAACCACAAATGGCGCACAACAACGATCTTCATTAAATATTAATGTCGTGCTAAGGAATCCAAAAAGTGTTATTTTAAGAGAGAGAGAGAGAGAGAGAGAGAGAGAGAGAGAGAGAGAGAGAGAGAGAGAGAGAGAGAGAGAGAGAGAGATCCGGAGAGAGAGAGAGAGAGAGGGGGGGGGAGACAGTGAGTGAGTGAGAGAGAGAGAGAGAGAGAGAGAGAGAGAGAGAGAGAGAAGAGAGAGGGGGGGGGGGGGGGGGAGAGAGAGAAAAACAGAAAGAGACAGAAAGACAAAGAGACAGACAAAGTGTAGACACATATCATTTCACACAAAATAAACGCTCAGTTTGAAGATTTCTTAGAATTATTGTTCAGGCAAGAGCAATACTTTTGCAGCAACATTTTTAAATATAAAAAATCATCACGGATGTGGAAGAGTGCATGAAGGAATCCTTAGTGTCAGTTATAATCTATAATATAATACGCTAAATGCCCGAAGTGTAACAGAACGTAAAAACTCGGATACCGTGTACATGTCGGAGTTTTGCTTGTCATACAGTTCCAGAAGAACGCGCTGAGACGCGATTCCGCTATGTCGGGTTCAAAATGTTGATTTTGAAAGTTGATTTTAAAAGCAAAATGTATTACATTTCCAAGACATTTTGTGTCGTTTGCGTCGCCCGAGCTGTGTTGGAAATTGCCGAATCTACCTAGGAAAACACGAAGAATGCCGAACCTTTGTTTCGCAACTTCCGCCCATTTATTTCAAGCCCTTTACTTTTCTCTGTATCCCCCCGCCCCCCCCCCCCCCCCTCTCTGTCTCTCTCTCTCTCTCTCTCTCTCTCTCTCTCTCTCTCTCTCTCTTCTCGCTTTCGCACAACAACAGTGCTAATAAAGTTTGTCACTAGGTCACACAAAATTTGCTCAAATCAATACGTTGCTTCCAGTATTGCATCTTTATTCTTTAGTATGTGGTAAGGGGAACTGTCTTACATTCACAGCATAATATATGTTCTATGAATGTAACATTTAATAAATTATCTTTGCATTTCAAAACAATTATTGTAAAAATTAATCATTAGTGAAAAAATCCTTCTCTCTCTCTCTCTCTCTCTCTCTCTCTCTCTCTCTCTCTCTCTCTCTCTCTCTCTCTCTCTCTCTCTCTCTCTCTCTCTCTCTCTCTCTCTCTCTCTCCTCCCTCCCTCTCTATTTCTCTCTCTCTCTCTCTCCCTCTCTCTATCTCTCTCTCTCTCTCTCTCCCTCCCCGTATTTTCGCTTATAATGGAATTCTTTGCTGATGATTTGTTGTCATTGTTGTTTTTCATTTTGCAACCCCCTCCCCTCTGACATATGTAGAAGGCCTGGATCAGTAAACTTTGTGAATTGTGTGAATCTCTCTCTCTCTCCCTCTTTCTCTCTAACTCACTGTCTTTCACCACCCCCACCCCCACCTTATATCTTAATCCATAGCACATTTACTCCATTAGTTTAGTTCTCAATCACACAAACACAACAAGGGCGTCGCCGAGCGGCAGACATGTCCGTTACCAGCAATGCCACGCACTTGCGACACCCCGTAGAGTGTCACATCCTGACACAAAATTGGAAGGGATTCTGTCTTCTAGTTCACGAGATACAGCTTGAAGAAGAAACATATAGCGCAAAGAAGGAAATTTCGGTTTTCAAGGTCACACTTCAAGGTCAAGGTCAGCATGGTGATAATTTATGCTCGGATGTTTTCTTCTCTAGGGTATACAGTACCACACACAATCTGAAGCGCTTCTGTCAAGTACCAATGTGGAAAATATGGCTTAAAACCCAATGTGTAGACCCCTACCACTTTCAAGGCCTACTGATCGCCCGGACCGTGACCTTGACCTTGATCGGTATGTCACCATCAGAACGGGCATAAGCCAAAGTACCTTCATGCCAAATTTGAAGACTCTAACACTAACGGTGTGGGAGTTATGGCCCCTGAAAGATTTTCGGTTTTCAATGTCGTACGCCAAGGTCAAGATCACGACGGCAAAATGGTTTGCGCGGATGCCTTCCTCTCATGGTGACACACCAGCACAGAAAATTAGACGTGATTCTGTCAACCCGTTCAAAAGATATCCTTGGGACAGACAGAAGGAGAAAAAATATGACCCTCCGATTTTCAGGTTCCAGCGATCTTTTTTACCGTGACCTTGACCTTGATCGGTATGCCATCATCAGAACGGGCATAAGCCAAACCACCTTCATACCAAGTTTCAACATCCTATGTTGATCGGTGCCCGAAATATGGCTAAAAATAGATTTTCGGTTTTCAAGGTCGTACGTCAAGGTCAAGGTCACGACGGCAAAATGGTTTGCGCCGATCTCTTCCTATTACACAAAATTTGACGCGATTCGGTCAAGCGGTTCGGGAGATATTCTTGGGACAGACAGAAAAAAAAAAAAAAAAAAAAAAAAAAATACAAACCAGCCCATCGCAAAGTCCGTTCACCTTCGGTGACGGACAATAACCCTCTCACTGACAATTTATCGCAATCATTTGTACAATCCCTTATTCTACCGCCAACTTACTAACACACACACACACACACACACACACACACACACACACACACACACACGCGCGCGCGCGCGCTGCGCGCGCGCAGTCTACGTATACATCTACATTAGGGTACTAGCAATCTATATTCTAAGTTTGAAGCACATCAGTCACACAGTTAGTCTAAAACAATTGATGAATCACCCATACTCACAAAAAACAGATATTTTACTCTACTATGTAAACAACGGTGAAACACACACAATAAGCTACTCGATCCAAACTGTTGTAATGACTTTTTAAGAACTAGGGGTATGTACCATTTAAGAAATCCACATTAGAAAATGCCACTCGTTTGATACCACAGATTTCTTTAAACTGAGGTCAATTAACAATAAAGAAGGAAAATGTTACCGTTATCTGGCCGTTATCAACCGTCATTTAAACCAATTCCGTAGCTACATTTATTTATTTTTACGGTAAATCCTATTAGACATCTTTTAATGCAAACAAATGTAAAATTGGCCCAATACATATTTTACATAATCAACAATCCAAACATTCCATCGCATTGGATTTTGTGGTCGCTAAAAACCGTTAGTTATACATATTCTTTGCAAGTGGCACTATAATATTCAGCATATATCCATCCAAACAGGTTAAAAATCGACTATGTACTTTCCGAGATATTACACCACAAAGATTTTCCGTTTTTGACGGTTAAATCCGTTACTGTTTAATTTGATGCAAAATGGCATAACCGACATTTGATACGTGGGGAATTATTCAGCCAATTTTCATATTGATAGGTTAGATGGTCTGCAATTTACAGTCATTTATGAAAGGTGGTGTTTTACGTCCTCTCGACCCGGGAAGGCACAACTTTTTACAACTTTTTACAGTCATTTTGAGAGAGAGAAAAATAGAGATTTTACGCCTTCTGAGTCAACAGACTATTTGGGGCATTTAAAATTATAAAGATCCTAAAAAAGAGGTGGATTTTTAAGTTTATAAGATATAGTTTGAAGGGATATATAGAAGTTTCCAATAGCGCAAGTTTCAGAATATAAAATTTATGTTTATAATAAAATATTTTATCTGTAAAAGGTATTTAGCTGTTTGCTTTAAGTCTGGCAGATTGGAGGAGGTCTTGATTAAAAAAACCCAGGGCTACAGTTAAAATTCATGCGTTTTATGCTCAACTGAGCTATTTGGTAAAAAATCCGTGTTTGTGCTCGGGAAGAGCTTTATTGTTAAAATCTTTGACAGGCATTTGCCTGTATACAGACTATATATACAGTTAAAAACCTAAAAGGTTTTTAGAAAATTTTCAATGCACGTTATTATTATTATTATTATTATTATGTACATAACTTTTTATATACAAACTATTTGGTTGAATTGTGTTTTTTAAGTATTTCAGCCTATTAGGTTTTGTCCCTTAGGACTTAAAACAACCAATTGGCTTGTTTTAGAGTTTAGTTTATGGTATTAGGTTTGGTTTAGGTTTAGGAGATCAAACTATTTACTGTTGGTCTTTTAATAATCTAATCCCAACAATTTTTAAAATGTTTGGTAAAAAGGGTCCTCTAAAATAGCAAGGAAGATTTAATATGTACATTATTAATATGTACACAACATGTACATACAAGTTGTTTTAGTTTTTTAATGAGTACGGTTAAAGATTTATTCGAAAAATGTTTTAAAGTGTTAAAATCATTTTATTAAATTTTTATTTTTTATTTTTTATTAAGATTAGTATGTTTTTATTTTAAGATAGGTTAAGTTTTAGTAAAAGAAAGCCAGTTAAAAAGACTAGGTACATTTGGTTTAAAAGTTACAATTAAGATTTATTTTGGTTTGTTTATGTCTAGTACGGTCATGAGCTGATCATAGGTAAACCAGTTTTAGTTACAGTCTTACTGTATTACATTCTGTTATTGATTATAAGTGGGGGAACATACCGCCAGAGGCCTCCATTGCTGTAATTAAATAGTTTTGTTAATTCCATCCGATCCCAAGGGGGGGTAGTAACAAAAACTCCCCCGCCCTTGATGTCCTGATGGAGTCAGAAGAAGTTTATTATTAAGCTTTAAGTTTTGCTTTCGTCGACCCCAGTCTATGCCTTGTTCCCTGAGGCACTGGGGAGGTGCCACAGGCAATTTCTGCAAGCTGCATAATATTGAAAGCATTTCTGGGATCGATGGGGGTATCTTCAGAATCGTTGATTAAGGAGGAAAGGTCCTCAATTAAAGCTTTCGGTTGATTTGAGGTTCTGGCTTGTGCCAGACTTCGTAAAATACGGGATATGAATGATTCTGTTAGTGATTTGTTCTCTTCTTTTGGAATGTTGAGATTTACGAGTTGTGAGGTAGTTGTTGAGTGGGTTTGTTTTGTCAGTGTGTTGTCAATGTGTTTGGTTATTGTCGTCATTATTGTCGCAGTCATTTTTTCCAGTTGTTTAGAGATCATTTGTTCAACTTTCTCTTCTGTTATTCGTTCTGAGTGTTTTTTATGAGATTTTTTCCTGATCCTTTTTTTCAGTTTTGTGGGGGAAGAGAGTTCTTCCACGGTGTGTTCTTCCAGAGTTGGAAGCACAGGGTCTGTGTTTTCTTTTGTAGGATTTTGTTTGTGTTCTTTCAGTTTGTCTGCGTATGAAATGTAGGGTTTGTGAGTTGGTATAGTATGGGTTCTCCAAGAGTGATCCACAATAGGAGGGTCTAACTTTGGTTTGTTTTCTTGTTGTTCTTTTTCCGTTTGGATGTCCTGTTTAGCTCTTCTAATGGCTTCACTGTAGGGCAGGAAGGCCCCACCCCTAATTCTGTTTGCCCTCAGTCTCAACTGATACTGAGGGCAACCTTGATAGGCAGCTGAATGATCGCCGCCACAGTTGATACATTTAGGCTTATGGGTACAAACTTCTGAAGAGTGACCGGGTGTAGAGCACCTGGTACAAATTTCTGTTTTGGTTCTGCACTGACCAGGACCGTGCCCATAGCGTGCGCATCTGCGGCACCGACGCACTGGGGCGACGTATGGGGCCACAGGGAACTCCTGGGCATCGATCCTGACCAGCGCAGGCAAAATGGGTTTTCGGAAGATGATTTTTATAGCTCGGGATTCCGTGCTATCTCTGTTTTTTAGTCTGACTATTGATTTGGCATCTGGTATGTATTTAAGAAGATCATCCAGGTTTTCTTCAAAGGGAATGGGCTTCACAACCCCCTCAGTGTTTGCCTCAGGTACTGAGCATTTGATGTTAATAGATGCTATATTTGTCATTTTTGCCAGTTTGTTTTGTTGTTTGGCTGAGATGCAACCAATCAGCCATCTATTCCCAGAGAGAGGCCTCTGACTGAGAACGTCCCCCACACTGTTACGGAATAGTTTATAGTTAGTTGTTGGGCCCAGTGACCTGAAGGTGGCTGTGCCAGTGCACAGATCCTCCAGGATCACTGGGTATTCCAGGAATACTGGAGGAACTTGATTTGAGAGGTGAGAGGGGGGTCGTCTTCGTCGGCTTTGGACTTGTACGAAGTCCCCCTCGTCCTCTGTTTCTTCTATACTAAGGTTTGTATCAGATTCTGTGGACTCTGTCTTTTCAGGGTCCCTTTCTGATTTTTCTTTAGAAACGTTCTCTCCTTCTTGAGCTACATGGTCATAGATAACAGATTTGGGAGTTAGGGGGACTGAGCCTCCCATGTCCTCCATCGACCCAAGATCTTCTTTATTTTTCTTTTGGGGTTGTTTTTCCTCTGAGTTGAGGCTTTCATTGTCCTCTTCTTTGGATGATTTTCGTGACTTTCTTTTTTTCCTTTTTTTATTTGGAGTGTCAAAGACACTCACGTTAGCATCCTCCTTTGGAGTAGGAGCAGTGTGGAAGATTTTGTTTGCACTAAAAAGCGACTCTTCAGAGCTTGTTTCTGATAAGTTTAAGAGTTCTTCTATATCTATATTCGCCATGATGGCTGGCTGTTGTTTTCCCGCAAGAACCAATCAAAACGATATGGCTCCAGCGAGAACCAATCAGATGCTTGTAGGTGTTAACCTGACTGGTGTCACAGTGCTTATTCCAGTTATAATCAAAAAGTCATCCTCGGAACACCCATCATCAGGATCTGCGGACCGACACACCTACGCTGCTGGTGTACTTGAGAGAAAGAAAGGGAGCAACGACCAACTACTACTACCTTCATCTTCGATTGAACGACTGCGCTTCCGGCCTACGGTTGCTGCCTCTGCCTTGCTGAGATCTCATCTGAACATCTCTACATTTCGGGAGCGGGCACAGCGGATGAGCTGCCGCCGAAGTGGAGTGTGGATTCTGTCCCACTCCATGTTCCTCCCTCAAGTCTGCTAACTGCCACAACTCAACTCTGCTCTTCGCCAACCGTTCATCCTTCAGGGACTTTCATTCCGTGAGCATAAATAGGGCACTAGGTTTTTGTTTTTTTAATTTATTTTGATAGTTCGATGTTTTATTCGACTATCCAGCTAGGGTTGTAGGACATACTACAAAAGTAGTATTCTTAGGGCCTAGGACCTCTAGCTAGCTAGTTTTCTCTGGTTTTTCATTTTTCCTTCCTCCACTATCTTTTTTTTTTTTTTCCGACTCTCGTCGTTCCACACTCTGTCATCCCCCCACTCGTAGGCCTTTTGTGCCGGTGGGTACGGACTACATAGAATAGGTTCTTGATAGGTAGCTTTTCTCACTCTGATAGGGTTCTCGCCAGCCTCCTAATTTGTTGGAGGAGTTTGTGTGCGAGCAAACTAAAACTAGATTATGTAGGCCTTTAAACAATAGGAATCGTCCTCTTTGCTACGTCTTTCTCTCTATTAGAAAACCTAACTTTACACCTTCCTTCTTTAAATCTACTTAAATTCATATCCTAAAAACTACTAGGTATAATTTGGTAGGATTAAACCGCTAGGCCTTTCTCTTTCTCTTACATAAAATATAAATTTCCCCCGTTACCTAACTCGTTGCTAGGCTGCTTTATCAGACTAACGATTAAAAAGGTTCATTTTCTTCCCGTAATTTAGTCCTCATTTAGGGCCGGAAAGTCTGACCTCTTTCAGACTTCGCGTCACTCCTACTCGAGTTAAGTGTTCATTGGGGGTCGGCTCATTCAACCTCCCCTTTTTTCCGCCATCTTTGATTCTTTCTTCCGTCTCTTAACTAGGTTTTACTTACAAAATAGGATTTTAACCGTGCAAAGGTCTTTGGCCTCCGGTTTATTCTATTAGTTTTAAGAATCTTAGGACTTGTGACTACCGTTTTTTTGGGATTACATAAAGTAAAGATAGCTCCCTTTCTTACAGTATTCTTAAAAACATAATACTAAAAGAAGTTATAAATAAATTAACCTCTAAAAAACAATAAAATAACTGATAAGCTCTTGACATAACGGAAAATTTGACAATGAGTAAACAGACCACCCCAAAGTGGGGTTCTAAATCAGATAGTACAGAAAATGAAGAATGGATCTCAGAATCATCATGTGATGAAGATTCAAATAGTGAAGGGGTGTTTTTTACACTACCCTCAGAATCCGAACGGAACACTCCTAGAAAAAGAAGTAGAGGTCAACGAACCCCCTCAGACCCATCTTCTCCTCTTAACGAAGGAGAAAACAAAAAGCCTAAAAACTCTATGGAAGGCAAAAGCCCATTGAGCTCGACTCCCAGACAAATTCCTTTGGATCAAGTAAAGGCTAAATCACCAAACAAAAACACAGTAGATGCTGAAATGCACTCTCTAGATAACACTCTTCGTGAAGAAATAACTCTAGAAGACAGCGTCACAAATCAAAACACAGAAGAAAAACTACAACAAACAAAGTCTAATGACAGAACCTCCCCAAAGTCAGTTCCAATCTGGAAAAAACAATCAAGAAAAACAAACCAAGAACAACCACCACCATTGTTCCTCAAATTTCCAGTTATCATGGAAGATCTAGGGACCGGCTCCTGTACATACGGGGGCTTGGGCCCTGCCACAAATGTCAAAGTTTGGAGACAGACACTAGGGCCGATCATCTCACAACGATCATTAGGCAATCACAAATGGCTAATAGGCTGCTCCTCAGCCAAACAACAGGATCAACTACTAAAGAAAACAACTCTGGTTGGCATAAACATCAAGTGCACTAAACCAATAGCTACAACAGAAGGAGTCATAAAAGTCATTGACACAATGGTAGACCCACAAGAACTACTTCCCTATGTAGATAAGGCTCACAAAATCAGTCGTCTCAATAACAAAGACGGCACTCCATCCAAAGCCATCAAAATAACTTTCCACTCAACTACTCTGCCAAAAATTGTCACAATAGACACTGAAGACTTCATGGTGCACCCATATGTGGCACCAGTTCGCAGATGCCATAAGTGCTCACGTTTCGGACACCTGGCAAGTCAGTGCCACGCAAAAAAAATTACATGTCCAAGATGTTCACAAATAGACCACCTAGCTAAAGACTGCACAAGTGAAACATTCAAATGTATCAACTGTGGGGGAGCCCACTCTGCCGCCTACCAGGGCTGCCCCCAGTTTCAAATCCGCCTCAAAGCTAACAGAATCTGTGGAGAAACATATATCACCTATGCTGAAGCTATTCGAAGAGCTAAAATAGAACAAGAAAAACAACAAGCTGAGAAAAAACAACCTCTCCCATCCCCCCCCATCGTTCTTGATACATTTTGGAGACAAGATTCCCATCCTAAAGTAACTGAAAACCCAAAAACCTATGCCTCAGCCCTCAAACGAAATAACCAAAGACCCATAGAAAACAAAAACAACCCAAGTCAAATCTCTAGAAAAGAACAAACAAACTCAGAGGAGACTGTCATCATCCCCTCAAATTCAATCCAAAAAGAAACCATTCGTGACGTCAAACAATCACTCCTAAAAGCCCAATCTGTCTTCCAGAAAAAAGAACAAGATAAGAAATTTGAAAAAAGTGTAGCGGAAGAAGTTGCAAGACAACTAAATGGAATCCAAACACAAATTCAAAAACAAATCCAGGACTTATCAGATAACTTGACAAAACATATGGAACGAATGACAATGACAACAAACAAACTAAATGACACAGGATCACTAATTCAAAGCTCTAAATCCACTCAGAGTAGCCCCAGTTCAAAGGCTCAGTCCTTAGACGAAAAGCAGCTGACAAATTTCCTGATAGGCTTTGAAAAAGCTAGAGAAACAGCTAAACCCCAACTCATTATTGAAAGTCTGACACTACTGTTCCCACTAGTAGGGCAAAAGACTCCAATTCCAATCAATAGAGGCGGAACACTATGGAACATGGCAGAAAAGATGTGTGGCATTTCGAGCAACCCAGCTAGGAAATCGAAGTCACTGTCGGGTGTTCCCCCTCCGGCTGGAGGGGGATCACTCCATTCTTAAACAAACTTTTAACCATATTTTAACCTCATATTTGTATATAACTCTCTCCACAAGACAATACAATGAAAGGACTTAACCTATTACAATGGAATGCACGTTCACTTAAGAAAAATCTAGATTATCTAATTGATTTTCTAGCCACTTCTACTTTTCAATACCACGTAATATTGATTCAATCTCCCAACGTTAAAAATCGTGATATCCCCAAAATAGAAGGATTTTACTTTCCCCCAGAGACTAGTAATCACGATGGGAAAATTCAAACACTTACTTATGTTAACCAAACTATTAAATATACTAAAATTTCATCCCCTGTTCCAAATATTCCCCATATTCAATATAGTAACTCGATTCAAATTAAACTACATCAAAAACAAACAAACATAGTTAATATGTATCTCCCTAAGGGCTACACATCAGACATCTCTAATGCTAACAAAGATTGGCTTTCTTCTCTAAACCATAAAGAATCTTGGATAATTGTAGGCGACTTCAACACTCATCACCCAACATGGGACCCTACTCAAATTAGAAACAGTACAGAAGGAAACATCTTATATAACGAAATACTAAACTCTAGACTCTCAATACTAAATGATGGCAGCACAACTCGCCTACTAACTCATATCAAAGAAAGATCCACAGCAATAGACTTAACTCTAGTAAGCCCCGAAATGCTTAATAACTATAGTTGGACGGTGAATACGGACCCTCTGGGTTCCGATCACTGCCCCATCACAGTAAAAATAAATCAAAGACCAGACACAATAGAAGCTAATAAACAACCTAAATTCAACTATGACAAAGCTAACTGGACCATGTTCCAAACCACTTTATTAAATACAGACACTGAAAAACTACAAAATAATGACATAGAAACTTATTATAATAACATACATACTGCTATATACAAAGCTAGCGAAATAGCTATCCCAATTATATTCCCATCAAACTCAAAAGGAGATACACACAATAAGCCATGGTGGAACGATGACTGCAGAGAATACGTGAAACGTAAAAATAAAGCCTGCTTTCAGTGCTACAAATGCCCATCAGAACCTAACTTATTACAGAAACAACAATCTGAAAAAGAATGTGATCACACAATTCAAAAAGCTAAAAGAGACTATTTTACTAGTGAAACAGAACAAATAAACTTTAAAGACACCAGCAAAGTGTGGAAAAAGATCAAACAAATCAATAATGATTATCAACGTCCGGAAACCCCATTAACATTAAATGGACATACAACAAAAAACAATAAAGAAAAAGCAGATATGCTAGGCCACGTTTTTGCTCGGGTAGGTCAAACCCAACACCTCCCCAAGGCAGAACAAAAACGTAGAAAAGAAAAAGCTACTGCCCCTAATAAATCAATGGACAATACTGATTTCATAAATGCACCTATCACAATTTCTGAATTAATAAACGCCCTAAACTCTATCCGTAATGTTAACAAAGCCACAGGACCAGACTTAATCTCATATAGAATTCTGAGACAACTACCTAAATCTTTCCTACAAGCACTTCATCAGTTTTACTCCAAATGCTGGGAAGAGGGTATTATCCCTAAAGCCTGGAAACAGGCACAAATAGTCCCAATTCTTAAACCCAGTAAATCACCTAAAGATCCCAAAAGTTATAGGCCTATATCTTTAACCCCCCATATAGGTAAACTTTTTGAAAAAATCACCAACAATCGACTACAATACTTCTTGGAGAAGAACGATATCATTCCTAGATTCCAAGCTGGATTTCGTAAAAATCGTAGCTGTGCAGAACAAACTGCAAAATTAAGTTCTCACGTACGTAAAGCCTTGATTAAAAAACAAAAACTATTTGCTACATTCTTTGACATCAAAGGTGCCTACGACACAGTATGGCACGACAAATTATTATGTAAAATAGACAAAATAGGCATTCATGGCAATATGTACAATTTTATCAAAGAATTTTTAACAGATAGGGTTATTCAAGTAAAAGTGGGACAAGCCACTTCTGCTACCCACCTTTTAAATATGGGCGTGCCTCAAGGCAGCATAATCGCGCCAGCCCTGTTCAACATTATGGTTCATGATATAGATAAACTTCCATTCAAAGATTGCGATCAATCAATGTATGCAGATGACGTCGCAATCTGGACTAAAGTTAATAACAGAGAAAAGAAAACAAACTATAAAGAATCTCTTAAAAAACATCAAAGAAACACTGACCTTGTTACATTTTACATGTTTATAAACGGCTTTTACTTGGCCCCCAACAAATGTGTATTTGTAGTGTTCTCAAGAACAAGAAACACTAAACTATCGGTTTTTATATATGACGATGAACTCAAACAGTCAAGAACTGTAAAATTTTTAGGAGTTATTTTTAATGAAAACTTATCCTGGAACGAACACATACAACATTTAGCAAAAAAATCCTATTTTGCTCTACATATCATTAAAAAACTAACTACTCAGAAATGGGCGCAGGACCCTAAACTGCTTACTTATTTGGTACAAGCATTAGTAAGGAGCAGACTACTGTATGGATGTGAATCATTTTATACAGCCACAAAAACACAACTAAACATACTCGAAAAGATTGAAACTAGTGCCCTAAAAACAGCCCTGGACATACCAAAATCGGCAGTAAATAACTTGGTCTATCGGGATATTGACTGGATTCCACTCCGTCATATCATAAAACTAAGATGTGCAAACCTATTAACTAGAATTACTGCATCTAATATTTACTCTAAGAATGAATTTAACAAACTGTTTGGTACCTCTGAATGGGGTATGCAATGGGAGTCTTTAAAAAACAAAGCCCCAAGAACTTATGATAGAACTAAACACATTGATGAATTCACTAAATCCTTATTCCAAAAAGCTGAAGTATCAATAAACCAGGTTAACATTAACCCCAAATGGAAAGTCCCACAATGGGAACTAGAAGAACCAAACTATGATAAGGACCTACATGGCATCCACTGTAAGGCCAAGGCCCCTCATCTGTTAACCTTAAAAGCCAAAGAAAAGATACATGGCTTACAACAACACTTGTTGGTGTACACAGATGGATCTAAACTATCCAACGACCAAATAGGCTGTGCTTTTTATATTCCATCATTAAAAATAACTAAAAGCTTTCAACTTAATAAGGAAATTTCCATTTTTAGCGCTGAACTCTGGGCTATTTTACAAGCCTGTATATTTTTAAATGAGTTACCAAGATCACTAATTAGCGCTTACATACTAACTGATTCCCTGTCCTCAATTCAAGCCATCCAGAATAAAACTAATAATCGCCAATCTATAATACAAGAAATTCTACACATAATCCATCAAATAAAACTGAAAGGTACTGACGTTACTTTATCATGGATTCCTTCCCATAGTGATATCTCAGGAAATGACAGAGCCGACTGGGCTGCCAAAAAAGCGGCTAACGGTCAGCTAGGTCTTAAACAAGACATTGGACTATCCATCTCCGAAATTAAAAACGTACTTAAAAGAACAATTAAACAAGTATGGATTTTAGAACTCCATAAGTATGCCCAAAAACACTCCTGGGATAACGAGGTAGTTAAAGGGGGCTTGTTTTTACAAGTCCCACACTATCTATCAGCTTTAATTTTTCGACTCCGAACCCAATCTTACCTTTGTAAATATATCACTATTTTTTGTACCTGTGGAGAAAATCTCTCACTAAAACACCTAATT
>CM065698.1:16957768-16999899 GCA_017654935.2 Phymorhynchus buccinoides | reverse complement strand
GAGTCCAGGGAGCTGCATAGGTCCTGAGTCTTCAATTTACTGATTAATAATGCAAAATTGAGCAAGTTCTGTTACTTTTTACTCTTGTGTAAGGTATGTACAGGCTTAGGGGAAAGTGCAGGTTTCTGGAAACCCTGGAAACCCCATCAAAACACTAACTGTAAGGTAAACCGTCAAGTACACAAAAAATAAAACTTTACTAACATTTGTAAAAATCAATTTTTTCATGTTAGTAGATGTTCATTGTTCATAATGATTCATAATCATATGCAGTTTTGAACGTCGGAAATGACTGGCATGTACATCAGTCATCACTCAGATCCAGATTTGCTATTAAGTATTAGGTCCAGAACCGTGCTGCAAGATGGGTGGCCTGCGATTACCGGCATACAACCAGAACCACAGATCTCCTAAAAAAATGAAATGGCCCCTTCTCCAGACCCACCGAACTGAAATCTGACTGACCACCTTCTAAAAATGCCACACAGGCCTTCTCACAATCAACTCCAAACATCTCCCTACAAACAATCAGGGCTCCAAATCGTCCCACAAAACAAGGGGTCCCAGGGATTCCTTCACCTACAGCATAGAGGGTCTCAGTGGCATAGTGAATGCTAAAAAGAATGTTTCTAGTGCATCCCTGGGACCCCCTGCACATTGATTTAGAGGGTCCTTTAGAATTTTAGTGCTTCATAGACCCCCAAATGGGGGTCCCTGGGAGTCCTGAACAATTTACAAAAGAAAAGTCTCAGCCAGTCAAACTCTGCCGCCTATGACATTTCCAGCCATAGAAGTTAGAACCCAGTACCGTCAGGGTTCCCAGGGACCCCCATTTGGGGGTCTATGAACTTATAATGAAGCACTAACATTCTAATCTAAAGGACCTCTAAAAGAATGTGCAGGGGGTCCCAGGGATGCACTAGAATTTTTTTTGCCAACATCAATAAACCGCCTCTGCGCAATCTCTCCCCGTCGCAGTTATGCCAGACTACTGGATTGTAGCGATGTATTTGAAAGAAGAAGAAGAAGGCACTTACCTTTCAATTTCAGTGGCTGAGACAAGATTTCAAAATCAACTTTTTGATAAATGTTTACAAGATTCTTCAAGGCACTGACAATACTAACAAAGGCTTGTTTCACTTGTCTAACGAAATAAGAACCCGTAATAGTGAACTTAAGATCCTAACCAGGTACAGCAGAACTAACATTAGAAAAAACTTTTTTTCTAACAGAGTCACCCAATATTGGAACAACCTCCCTGCACATACTAAACTGGCCTCAGATACTAACAAATTCAAAAACCTCCTAGACAGTGATCCAAAAATTGCCCTATTAAAGTACATCCATGATTAGTGCATCAAAATGGATGCTAAAAACCGCCACAGCAATTGCCAAACTAACCAAAAGGAAGGACGCATTGAGAGGCTGCAAGGCCTGGTCGTCCAAATACCTGACCTGACCTGACCTGACCTGACCAACTCAATGTGAATGTCAACTGACTCGTTGGTTAGGCGAAGTTTTGACATTCTTCACAGTGAAGCATCCCACAGGTAAAACTTTCTGAAGCAGTACAGCTGTAGTCCACCAACTTTTAATTTCAGTGTCTCAAAATGTACAACAGGGATTGAAGAATACACACTGTGTCAAAACGGCAACACGCATAGAACTTCGTGGTTTCAGTCGAGACAAAATGGCGTCGATGGTAGCATGGCGCGTTGGGAGAGTGACGGTGACTTTTCAACTTAGAGAGGGGGGGGGGGGGGGGGGGGGCGCTTTTATGCCCCACCTGGGGTGCGCGTATTCCCGACTACGGGGCAAAAAGCGCACCTGTAATATGTTTGCAAAGAAAAAGCTTTTTCTATCAAAATCCTTTGTTTTTTTCGCCTAAAAATTCATGGATGTATAGAATAACTATTTCTGCATATTTTGCAATGTTTCAGAGGCTTCCGGTGCACGAAATAAGCAAATTATCCAACTCATAAGGCCTATCCTGAGACAACTGTGCGCTTTTTACCCCGTCTTCCCCTATTCACCAAAGACGATAACTCACCACCTCCAGATATGCCTGGATCTCCTTGCCCAGACCTTGATCTCCTCCGTATTGATGTCAACGGAGTGGAAAAACTACTACGAAACCTAAACTCTTCTAAGGCCTCAGGACCAGATATGATACCAAGCATGATTCTAAAAACCTGCTCTCAAACTATCGCCCCAATTCTAACCTGCATCTACAACCGCTCTATTCAATCAGGACAGCTTCCTAGGGACTGGCTTACGGCAAACATTTCTGCGGTCTTCAAAAAGGGAGACAGAAACAGAGCGGAAAACTGCCGACCAGTCTCTTTGACCTCTGTTGCCTGCAAAGTCCTAGAACATATTATATCCCACCATCTCCGAAATCATCTAGAAAAACACAACATCCTGACAAACAAAAACCATGGGTTCAGGTCAGGCTTTTCTTGTGAAACCTAGCTTCTGATCACGGTAAACGACCTCCTCAAATCCTTTGACACCAAGAAACAAGTAGATGTAGCGATACTTGACCTCAGCAAGGCGTTTGATACGGTGCCCCATGGCAAGTTGCTACACAAACTGGACCACTATGGTGTTCGAGGACCGATTCACACCTGGATCACAAGTTTCTTAACCCAACGAAAGATGAAAGTGGTACTGGAAGGCAAAACCTCAGAGGAAGAGGTGGTGGAATCGGGCGTTCCTCAAGGCACAGTCCTGGGCCCGTTATTGTTCCTGTGCCACCTAAATGACCTGCCGGACAGTGTAAAATCAATTGTGAGGTTATTTGCCGACGACTGTCTCCTCTATTGAGAGATAATAAACTTCCAGGACCACATCACGCTACAGGAAGATCTCCAGAAACTTGAAAACTAACTGGGCCAAAACATGGGGAATGCGCTTTAATGCGTCCAAGTGTACCATCCTCCCCATCAGGCAGAAATCCAACTACATGTACAGACTAGATGGCCTCCCCCTGAAACATGTCCAACAGAGCCAGTATCTAGGAGTCCAACTGTCAGCGGGCATGACATGGACCACCCACATCAACCAAATCTGCAAGAAAGCTGGGTCTATGGTGGGATTTCTGTGCAGAAATCTGAGAAACTGCCCCCTAGAGAGCAGACGCCTTGCCTACATCTCACTAGTCAGACCCAGACTAGAATATGCAGCAACAGTGTGGGGTCCATAGGGGAAGACGGGGTAAAAAGCGCATGGGCAAAATGAAGCAAATTGCAGTCTCATTTTGCCCATGAGACGAGCGTTAATGTCTAGCATTCGTCTCATGGGCAAATTTGACTGAAATTTTCTTTATTTCATGAGATAATTGGGGTGGGCTTCTTACCCGCCCATGCGCTTTTTACCCCGTCTTCCCCTACAACAAACAGGACGTGGACAGGTTGGAGCGAGTTCAGAGACAGGCAGCCCGCTTCATCACCAAGGACTATAAGTCTAGGAATCCGGGCTGCGTGTCGAAGATGCTGGCAGACTTGGGCCTACCACCACTTGAAGAACGGCGGAGCAAGCAGTGACTAAACCCGCTTTACAAGATAGCTGAAGGTCAATTTCCAGCATTGCCTTCTGAGGCCTTCCTAACCCCAGTTGCCTCCGACCGCCGTAGGATCAGACCGACACACTTCACGGATTGTACAAGTGATAACATCATGAAAAGACAAGCATTATGTAATTCCCGCGGCTTCAAAGTAAGATATTGCCACACAGAACAGTACAAGAACTCCTTCTTCGTAAGGACAGTAGTGGAGTGGAATCAGCAAACCGACGCCTCCATCGCAGCAGGCCCCGCCAGCGCAGCATAACCAGCGCCAGGCGCTGGCACCTTCGGGGCCTGCTCCAAAGAAAGACTAAATTAGGGAGTAGGGGCCATAGATCAGAGTAGTGGTAAATGAAGGGCAAGAGCTGTACCGGTCGGGGCTTGTCCTCGGTGAGCGCTACGCTAGCCGGAGAGCTCTTGCCTAGATGCCGCAAAAGAAAGGTCTATGGTCCATCAGGATAGTACTCACTGCCATACCACCAGGACAGTATTTTAAACGCACTGTCACATCATCAGGACACTACAAGTAATTAAATTCGCAAAGCACTCGATCTCCCCTTTCCGTTGAATTAATAGCCTTCATAGGCTCCTTCAACGTATCAAATACAGATACACACACACACACACACACACACACACACACACACACACACACACGCGCGCGCGCGCGCACACACACACACGCACGCACACACACGCACACGCACACGCACACGCACACACACACACACACACACACACACACACACACACATTCAAAACCAAATATTGCAATAATGTTACATGTATGTGTGGTGAATCATTGAGTGTCAGTCATTTACTGATTCATTGTCCTAAAGCAAGAGAACTTTTCCAGAATTCGGGTATTGACGGTTTTACTGATGGATCGACACCATTGTCTCTACCCAGTATTCTAAACAATTATTCTATTCTTGATTCTGTTTGTAAATGTTTATTAAGTAGTTCACTTAGTATGTATCTTTAACATTGTTCATTGTTCGGTTATATTCATTAAGTGTACGTTTAACATTTTAATGAGGTGGGGGGGTGGAGAGAGTTATGATTAAGCCTGCATAGATATTCTGTAACTTACTTTAATGCATACACACAATCACAGGCACATGCACATACACTCACCACACCAACATCACAACACAATATAACTTTGTCTGAATCACTTTTAGTGGAAGGACGTTAAATTGAGTAACACACACACACACACACACACACACACACACACACACGCTTACTGAAACTATAAGTTCTCATATTATATTATGTAATTCTATACGTTTGTTAAAAGGAAGACTGACTTGGCCTTTGTTTGCCAGTGCGCGCGCATGTGTGTGTGTGTGTGTGTGTGTGTGTGTGTGTGTGTGTGTGTGTGTGCGTGTGCGTGCGTGTGCATGTGCATGTGCGCGTGCCGCGTGTGTAGATTTCCTGTTCGTTTGGAATGGGTCTTACAGCTGTTGTCGTGCTTGTTGTTATTCTGTCCAACCTGCAACCTTCAAAGAAAACGCTATAATTATAATCTACTGATGTTTTAACAGCAGTCAACTATATTAATCTGCAATTAATCCAAATTTTTGAAAAGTCGAAAAAGAATTGCGTTGCTTATACAGTACTCCCCGTTTATAGTAATCTCGTTTAGAAGCAATTTCGGTTGCAGTAAAGGAAAGCACTGGTTCCCGGCCAAAGGTCTACTGTTTTATTACTAAATTGTCCTCGGATAGTAGCAACTCGGTTATAATTTTTTTTAAACTGCTATAGTAAAGTCACTTTTGGTTCCCCACAGGACTGGCTCCTCGGTTACAATTTAAAAAAAATTGTCCTCTTCCTGACCTTTGTAAATACTCACCAATGTTTGTGTCACAGTCTCACCACTCCCTCCACCCACCCATAGTAGAAACTGGGTTATAATTTCTTTTTAAACCCACTCCTATTGTCCTCTTTGTGACCTTTGTAAATACGTCATCAATGCATATGTCAGTCTCACTACTCCCTCTACCCACCTTCATCAACGAAATTGAAAGGCACTCAAAAACATGTTTCTTTCCCCTCATTCTTGTTAGCAAGAATGCGTAATTTATGCAGTTGCCAACCTTGAATGTTTGGTAATGTGCCTATGGACTTTCGGTAAAGGTCAAGATGTGCCATGACCCCCCCCCCCCCCCCCCCCTACATTTCTCGGTTAATTGTATTTTTCCGTTTTTGCCTTTCTTACCATACATAAAGCTGTATTTTAGGAACCTTTTTAGCTAATAACCTTTTTGGAATACTAACCCTATCCCTAACCCTAGCCCTAACCCTAACCCTAACCCCCACCCTATAAGACGGAAAAACACAACGAACCACAACTGACAAATCACGGTGTACTGCAGTGGGGCGTAGGGTTAGGTTTATGGCTAGGGTTAGGGTTAGGGTTAGTATTCCAAAAAGAGAAGTAGCTGAAAATGTTCTTAAAATACAGTTTTATGTATGGTAAGAAAGGCAAAAACGAAAAAATACAATTAACCGAGAAATGCAGGGGTGGTGGCATACTTTACCGGACTTTCTTTAAAAGAAAAGACGAAACTTATTGCCAATTACAAAAGAAAATGGACGGCCATGGAGGAAGAAAAAGACAGGCGTTGTCTTTAAAAATAAAAATCCTCAACTATGGACATTACGCCTAACAGATATATCAGACTTACGAACCAGGAACATTGCTTTAAAACTCTCTCTCTCTCTCTCTCTCTCTCTCTCTCTCTCTCTCTCTCTCTCTCTCTCTCTCTCTCTCTCTGTCTTTCTGTCTCTCTCTCTCTCTCTCTCTCTCTCTCTCTCTCTCTCTCTCTCTCTCTCTCTCTTCTGTTTTACAAATTCTTGTTTAAAGTGAACTTTATTATTTAAGCTGTAGATAAAAGAGAGATCGTGCATAAATTTTGTTAAACAAAATTTTGTTGATTACACTGCGCAATGGCGCTGTGGTAGAACGGGCGATACAGTTGATAGCTTGGGCACAAAACATGTGACTATTCGCCACGAATTTCTTTCATGAAACTCATTATGACAAACTAAAATTACATTGGCTGCTACTAGGTTTGTACCCGCTCTACCACAGCGCCCTCGCATGGCAGAAACGGTGAACTAAGTCGACCATTCCCGCCCACAATCTTCATTTGCAATTCATTACATACAATTGAGAACTGTCCTGACATTGGCTGCAATTAAATTTGTATCTGTTTTACTGCAGTGCCCTCACACAGAGGAAAAGGCGAACTAAGTCAACATTTGAGCCCTCACTCTCATTACTTAGTGGAAAAAAATGAATCGGAAAAAACTATATATAGCATCATGAAAATGCGATAATTTATTGCAGTCATGATAATCTATTATTAGTTATAATGTCTGTATGCATAATGTCCAGTAGGCAAAATGTCCGGTGAGCATGGTGACCATAGGCATAATGTCCGTAGGCAAAATGTCCGCAGGCAAACTGTCCGGTCATGGTGTGTGCGTGTGTGCGTGTGCATGCATGAATAGATTCAAAGGCCATTCTGGAAGTTAGAGGTTGTACACTAGCTTTTACAGCTAGTTTTGTTTTGTGCACAGGGAAATATACCATGTATAAACCCAATCACATTTTTGGATCTCAAACCATACGAAGAAGTATTTTACGTTAGCTTTGACTTTGAAAAACGTCCTCGGATAAGATAAAATATCATCAAAACTTTACTAAGCTATCCACAAAAAGTTAAGGATCACTTGCAAACTAATTCATAACTTTCCAAATAAGAAAGCCAATGCGTTGAATTTTGGCCAACATTTAATTCAATGCTTTAGTGATAACGATACACAATTGCCTTCAATTTCGAGCAATCGTTTGGTCTGTACATTTGATCAAAGTGGGTACGTATCGAAATTTGATTTCCCAAAGTCATTGAAATCACAAGACAGGGCATTCTGATGCTCCCAAAAGTTCAGTAATGCGTGTATCCGCCATGGCTGTTCTGGCACTCGACGCAGCGAGTCCTCATGGAGTTGACCAGGGTGGTGAAGATCCTCTGTGGAAGCGCCTGCCACTCAGCCTGCAGCATCTGGTAGAGGTGCTGGGCATCCCTGGGAGGGGGGTGGTTGCTCCTCACTTTGCGATCCAGCTCATCCCAGAGGTTCTCAATCGGGTTGAGATCGGGACTGCATGCTGGCCACTCCATTCTGTTGACTCCAGACTGCTGCAGGAAGTCGTTGACCACCCTTGCCCTGTGGGGGCGAGCGTTGTCATCCTGGTAGACAGCCGGCGGTCCCATCTGCTGCAGTGTAGGCACAGCCAGCGGTCGAAGGATCTCATCCCGGTATCGGAGGCCAGTCAGGTTACCCTGTACATGATACAAGGGTGTTCTGTGGTGAAGGCTGAAGGCCCCCCAGACCATTACAGAACCTCCACCAAAGGCCACCTTTTCTTGGACAGTGGCGTCAATAAAGCGTTCCCCTGGGCGCCTCCAGACCCTCAGTCGGCCGTCGTTGTGGTTCAGGGTGAAGCGTGATTCATCACTGAACAGGACCTGGGACCATTGCTGACGTGTCCACCTCACGTGACGTCTGCAGAAGGCGCGGCGTGCTGCCCTATGGGCTGGAGTTAAGCGTGGCCGTACAGCTGGGCGACGAGAACGGAGGTTAAACCCATGAAGGCGGTTCCGTATGGTCTGCTGGCTGATGTTGATGTTAGTAGCCACCCTCAGCTGCCTTCGAATGATGCTGGAAGAGGCTGTTCTTGTCTGCAGGGCTTGTCGTTCAATGAGACGATCTTCACGTGGAGTTGTCTTCTTCGGTCGACCAGATCTGCGTCTTTCATGGACCCTCCCAGTGGCTGTGAAGCGTTGAATCAGTCTGACAATGACCGAGATGGACACCTGAAGTCGCCTGGCCACTTCTCGCTTGGGAACACCATCTTGGAACCATGCAACAGCTCGTCCCCTATCCAACTCGCTCAATTTTCGTCGTGGAGGCATTGTCAAATCAGGCCTAATACTGGTGGTATGTCTTCTTATAAAGCCAAGCAAGAGACAGCATCTCACACATAAACAGCAGTGCTTGCACGTGCATAATGGTTTTTCCATCTGGCTTGTGCTATGTGTTCATGCAGAACGATCCAAAACAAGGTCCTTTTTCGCAAGTTTCCGCTTTTTCTTTTGCTGCCAAGCTCAGTAATAGAGAATCACGTGCAATGTTTCCACTAACACAACATCGCCCACTTACAGCTGAACAAGAATTCATAACAATTTGGCTTGACTGAGAAAAAAATAACAGGAGCGAACGGAGTTTATTGCGCACCTGTTTTCTCATAGTGATCCTTAACTTTTTGTGAGTAGTGTATATCCAACATCGTTTATAAGAAAAACCTGTTATAGTACAGGAAAATCCTTGCTCCCCTGGACTTAACTATAAGCGGGGTGTACTGTACAGAGCGGAAACCGGGAAAATGTGACATTTATAAAGTGAGTTTATTTAAATTTAACTCTATTTTAAGTTTTCTTCATTAAATGTTTTAACAAATATTCATATATAAGCCTACACATTTTCTTATTAATATTTTACATGAAGTGTGATGGTGAATGTGCCATGAAGTAAATAACAATAATGATGATGACGTGTCATGCATCGTGACACAAAAAGTAAATGATGATGATGGTGTGTCATTGTATCGATCAGTGAATGATGACGACGATGATGAAGATGATGATGATGTGGCATGATGGTGATAAGGCCGGTGACTGATGACGACGATGACGATGTGGCATGATGATATAAGGTGAATGGTGACGACGATGATGATGATGTGGCATGATGATGATAAGGTCACTGATGACGACGATGATGATGATGTGGCATGATGATGATAAGGTGAACGATGACGATGATGATGATGTGGCATGATGATGATAAGGTGGACGATGACGATGACGATGATGTGGCATGATGATGATAAGGTGAATGATGACGATGATGATGATGATGTGGCATGCTGATGATAAGGTGAATTATGACGATGATGATGATGTGGCATGATGATCGTCGTGAATGATGACGACGACGATGATGATGATGTAATTTAATCATATATTATGTTGATCACAATGTAGTGGTTGGGTGTGGGTGTGACGGAGGGGGGCGGGGGTGGCTTGTGTGATGTTGCCATACGTAAAGTTTTATATTTCTGAAGGACTGCTTCACTGTGTATAACGTTGTGAGTGAAGGGGGTAGGCAGGTGATAAATAAAGTTGTGTGTGAATGCCCAAAATGTACCAATTGCCCAAAATGTACCAATTGGTACATTTTGGGCAATGCTTGCTCATTTTAAAGAACCGAGTTGAAGGACAAAACTACAAACGGGTATGATGATGTTAAAACGTAATGCATTGTGGATATAAGTTCAGTGACAATGACCATTGGCCAGTTTCGCGTAAATAGCACATTTCTCTGTGCGCCTGCTTCTTCTAATGACTATCTATGTACAAAGTACGTCGATGACCAACGTGTCCTGCGACAATGACCAATGGTCAATTTGATGTAAATTGCATATTTTCTCTATTCGGTTGCGTAATGATGTTTCAGGGATACTTCTGTACCCTCTACAACGTAGATGACCAATGGTTAGTACAAAAGACCAGTGGACATTAAAAATATATATTCACTATTTAACACTGTATTTGTGTGCTTTATTTGCTTCTGTCATTTTTACAATGTACATGACCAGTGGTCAGCTGGAATGACCAGTGGTCAATGTGATGTAATTTCCGTATTTTATTCTGTGTTGATGTGTTATAAGTGCTTCTGTGCTTTTTACAACGTAGATGACCTGTGGTCAGGACAATAATGACCAGTGGTCAGTTTAATGATAAATCCGTGCTTTTACTTTTTAACTCTTTTTTATGTTATAAGTGCTTTTGTTCTTTTTATAACGTAGATGACCACTGGTCAGCAAGAGTGACCAGTGGTCAGTTTGATGCAGTTTTTCATATAAGGCACTCATACTGACCACGGGTGACCAGTGGTCATTTTGATATTTGCAGATTATATAAGCTATCCACAAAAAGTTAAGGATCACTTGCAAACTAATTCATAACTTTCCAAATAAGAAAGCCAATGC
This sequence comes from Phymorhynchus buccinoides, assembly GCA_017654935.2. NCBI lineage: Eukaryota > Metazoa > Mollusca > Gastropoda > Neogastropoda > Raphitomidae > Phymorhynchus > Phymorhynchus buccinoides. The sequence continues at coordinate 16,989,208 of CM065698.1, read as the reverse complement.
GTTGAATTTTGGCCAACATTTAATTCAATGCTTTAGTGATAACGATGCACAATTGCCTTCAATTTCGAGCAATCGTTTGGTCTGTACATTTGATCAAAGTGGGTACGTATCGAAATTTGATTTCCCAAAGTCATTGAAATCACAAGACAGGGCATTCTGATGCTCCCAAAAGTTCAGTAATGCGTGTATCCGCCATGGCTGTTCTGGCACTCGACGCAGCGAGTCCTCATGGAGTTGACCAGGGTGGTGAAGATCCTCTGTGGAAGCGCCTGCCACTCAGCCTGCAGCATCTGGTAGAGGTGCTGGGCATCCCTGGGAGGGGGGTGGTTGCTCCTCACTTTGCGATCCAGCTCATCCCAGAGGTTCTCAATCGGGTTGAGATCGGGACTGCATGCTGGCCACTCCATTCTGTTGACTCCAGACTGCTGCAGGAAGTCGTTGACCACCCTTGCCCTGTGGGGGCGAGCGTTGTCATCCTGGTAGACAGCCGGCGGTCCCATCTGCTGCAGTGTAGGCACAGCCAGCGGTCGAAGGATCTCATCCCGGTATCGGAGGCCAGTCAGGTTACCCTGTACATGATACAAGGGTGTTCTGTGGTGAAGGCTGAAGGCCCCCCAGACCATTACAGAACCTCCACCAAAGGCCACCTTTTCTTGGACAGTGGCGTCAATAAAGCGTTCCCCTGGGCGCCTCCAGACCCTCAGTCGGCCGTCGTTGTGGTTCAGGGTGAAGCGTGATTCATCACTGAACAGGACCTGGGACCATTGCTGACGTGTCCACCTCACGTGACGTCTGCAGAAGGCGCGGCGTGCTGCCCTATGGGCTGGAGTTAAGCGTGGCCGTACAGCTGGGCGACGAGAACGGAGGTTAAACCCATGAAGGCGGTTCCGTATGGTCTGCTGGCTGATGTTGATGTTAGTAGCCACCCTCAGCTGCCTTCGAATGATGCTGGAAGAGGCTGTTCTTGTCTGCAGGGCTTGTCGTTCAATGAGACGATCTTCACGTGGAGTTGTCTTCTTCGGTCGACCAGATCTGCGTCTTTCATGGACCCTCCCAGTGGCTGTGAAGCGTTGAATCAGTCTGACAATGACCGAGATGGACACCTGAAGTCGCCTGGCCACTTCTCGCTTGGGAACACCATCTTGGAACCATGCAACAGCTCGTCCCCTATCCAACTCGCTCAATTTTCGTCGTGGAAGCATTGTCAAATCAGGCCTAATACTGGTGGTATGTCTTCTTATAAAGCCAAGCAAGAGACAGCATCTCACACATAAACAGCAGTGCTTGCACGTGCATAATGGTTTTTCCATCTGGCTTGTGCAATGTGTTCATGCAGAACGATCCAAAACAAGGTCCTTTTTCGCAAGTTTCCGCTTTTTCTTTTGCTGCCCAGCTCAGTAATAGAGAATCACGTGCAATGTTTCCACTAACACAACATCGCCCACTTACAGCTGAACAAGAATTCATAACAATTTGGCTTGACTGAGAAAAAAATAACAGGAGCGAACGGAGTTTATTGCGCACCTGTTTTCTCATAGTGATCCTTAACTTTTTGTGAGTAGTTTATATAACTCGTGGTCAGTTTGATGAAAAACCCGCCATTTCATTAATTAACTTATGAGTTATAAGTGCTTCTTAGCTTTTAATAACGTCGATGACCACTGGTCAAAAAGAGTGACCAGTGGTAGTTTGAAGTAAATATCATAACTTCAGTTTTTGACTCTGTATAAGTGGTTCTGTGCGTTTTATAACGTAAATGACCAGTGGTCAGACAATGACTAGTGGTCAGCTTGATGGAAAACCTGTGTTTTCGCTATTTAAATCCGTATTGATGCTTTATAACATACTCTGTGCTGTTTATAACGTAAACGACCATTGGTCAGTAAGAGTGACCAGTGGTCAGTTTTATGTAAATTTCATATCATGCCCGTTTGTAGTTTTGTCAAGCAGATAACATTCCAATCCATTAGGTTTTTCCTTCAACCTTATAGTTTCTTCTTTAAAATGAACAAGCATTTCTGCCCAAAATGTACCAATTACATTTTGGGCAACATTTCCGCCCAAAATGTACCAAAATTGCACATTGGTACATTTTGGGCAGTAATGTTGCCAATTGGTGCATTTTGGGCATTCACAGTTGTGTTCAGATTCGTAGTGAGGCAATTCATAAGTGTTAGAACTGTAAGAGGGGGCGGGGGGCGGGGGGCAGGTGGATGGACATAACTATTAAACTATTAAACATAACATATTAAATAGAGAATTGGCATGGGAGGGTTTGCAAAATTATTTTAATGCGCGCGTTTATTTTGTCGTTATCAATTTGTGTTCTTTCTTTTATATGTATGTGACGTGCTGCACGAAAATGATCCTGTAGCCTACTTGAGGACATATTAAATTATTGATTGATTGATTGATCGATTTGATTGATGTGGCATGGTGATGATGTGGCATGATGATGATACGATGAATGATGACGATGACAATGATGATGAAGTGGCATTCTGATGATAAGGCCGGTGACTGATGACGACGATGACGATGTGGCATGATTATGATAAGGTGAGTGACGACGACGGTGTGTCATGATGATAAACTGATTGATGATGAGTCAAGGTAATCGTAGGTGAGGATGATGATGTATCCTGGTGATGATACAGTAGGCCTAAACAGTGATGCTGTTGTTGATGATGATCATGATGATCATGATGATGTATCCTGGTGATGATACAGTAGGCCTAAACAGTGATGTTGTTGACGATGATGATGATGATGATGATCATGATGATGTGCCATGGTGATGATAAAATCAGTGGTGTTGATGATATGTCAGGATGATGGCAAAATGAGCGATGGAGAAAAAAACCCAGCTTAAAAACTGCTATGACAAAAGCCAACAATTAACAAATGAACTAACAAACGACCAAGACAAAAAATTAAGCTAACAAACACGAAGACAGATAATTAAGCTAACAAACACAAAGACAGATAATTAAGCTAACAAACATGAAGACAAATAATTAAGCTAACAAACGACCAAGACAAATACTTAAGTTAACAAACGACCAAGACAAATTATTAAACTAACAAACGACCAAGACAAATTAAGCTAACAAACGACCAAAATAAATTATTAAGCTAACAAACGACCAAGACAAATAATTAAGCTAACAAACACAAAGACAATTTATAATTAAGCTAACAAACACAAACAAAAAAATAATTAAGCAGCCGAAGAGCAAAGATTGAAACACGTTTTGAGATGGTTATTAGTCTGTGCGTTTGTCCTTTCTAAAATGCAACTCTCTTCTTGCTGGCCTTCCCAAGTACTTGCTATAACTAGACTTCAGAGAATCCAAAACAATGCTGCACGACTGGTCCTCAAATCCTCTAAATTCGACCATGTAACACCTCTTCTCCATTCTCTGCAATGGCTGCCAATCTCTGATAGAATTGAGTACAAGCTTTCCACTCTTAGCTTTGCTGTCATTATGACTCTGCTCCTACATACTTGTCTGATCTGCTTCATACTTACACACTCGTCAGCTCCGTTCTTCCTATGATTCTCGTCTTCGTCCCTTGGTTAAAACAAAAACTTACGGTGAAAGATCCTTTTCCTTTCAGGCCCCAGCTAATGAACAAACTACCACCATCTCTCAGACATTCAAACTCTGTCAATCTCAAAACGCGCTTCTTCTCTCAACGCTAATGCTTGTTATGGGTCTGCATGAATGAAGTGGTCGCGGATTAGATGGGAGGAGGGGAACGGGGCATGTAGTAACTGAATTTGTTTGTGTGTGCCCGCGCGCGCATGTGTGTGTGTTTGTGCACGCGCGCATATGTGTGTGTACATGTGTGTGTGTGCGTTGATGCGAGTGTGTTTGTGTGTGGGGAGGGAAGGATGCGTTTGTGTATGCCAATGTGTATATATGCGTGTGCATGTTTGTATATCTACGAGTATGTGTTTGCGTGGGGGTGACGGTGGGAATGGGAGCACGTCTGAATATGTTCGATATGTATGATTTAATCTTGCACGTGGAGTGACTTAGTTTTGTTAAGCGCCAAGGTGAACTACCTTGGCGCTTAACAAAACTAAAAGTCTAGAATGTGAGCTCTATAAATGTCTTATTATTTGACCTTGAACATCGTCAATTATTTGTTTGGGACATATCTTTTATATTATGGCAGATACAGTTTTCAAATTTGGCAAGTAGGTAGACTAGCGTAATATCATATGGAATGCTAAGTATTGTTGACCTCGATTACCTTGATTTTTGACCTTAGATTTTTGTCTGTCGCAATATCACATGAACTGCTGCGCAGAATTGCTTGAAGATTTGTAAGGTGGTACACCACATCAAGCTTGTGTGTCCAGTATATGCAAGCTGACTTTTACCCTGTGAATCTTAACCTTGACCTTTGACCTTGAACATCGTCAATTATTTGATTTGGCCATATCTTTTACATCATGACAGACAGTTTCCAAATTTGGAAGTAGGTAGACTAGCCTACGATCATATGGGATGCTAAGTATTGTTTACCTCGGTGACCTTGATTACCTTGACCTTTGATCTTGTTTATATAATTATGTTTCAAAGAATATTCAAATTTAAGTTTTTCTGTTTTGGGTATGGCTGTCACGGTTTACCCGCAGTTTTACGCAAGGTAATCAGGAACACAGGGCAGTGCAGGTAATCAGAGTAGAGATGCAAACGCCAACACACCCACACACACATACTAGAAAAACACAAATGAAGAGAAATATTTCCAAAAGGGGTGTTCCACTATTTGGCAAAGAAGTTCAAAAACCACAATAGATAAACACTTAAAAAGAAAACAAAAACGGTCTAGGTCCTGACTTAACTATGAGGCACGTGTTCTTTTCCCTGCCAGTTCAAGGTTCTCCTTGACCGAAAGGCCAAAGAATCAAATATAATCGGCCAGGAAAAAGTCCTCAGGCCGAAAGAACTTGCTAAACAAGACAGAGAAGACTGAAAACAAGCAAAACTAAATCTTTCCCTTCACAATTGTTCAATTAAAGTAAACTAAAATACAACACGTGATAGAACAGCCATCGCTTTTCTTCTGAAACGCCTTCAAATGAATGAAAACAAAGGAAAACCCACATACAAAGAACAAAACCAACCCTTCAAAACACTAGTTTAACCCCTCTCCCTTTTCCCCTCTTTCCTTGACGATGAGCTGAAAGACAACTTTAAAGTTCACCAGATCTGTTGACGTTGCGGAGTCACGAGTTCCTTCCCTTGTGATCCGACTCCAATTTGGTCGCCCGAGTTGGCGACGTTGCGGAGTTCCTCCTCTTAGGTATGACTCCACCCTCCACAGAGAGAAAGACAGCAGAAAGGCACGTCTGCTGACTTCAACTCCCACACCCGCGAGTCTCCACTGCTGGACTCCTGCTGGCCATGAAACCTGTGCTCAAAAGCACGAAAAACGCGGGCCTGGACCAGCAGTATATCAGTACCAAAGTTAATAGCTTCAGAGGCAATCACGGGAAAAAGGGAGGGAATTGGCCACAACTGTCACTGCTTGCACCTCCTTTGGAAGCGCAAGGCAATACATCTTCAATACATAACCATATACATTTCAACAAGAAAAATCAAGATCTCCATTCGAGCATCGATTCTGCAAAACAATAGATAAATTAGCTCATCTCAATCGAGCAAATGAACACTCCAAACAATGATTGTCCCAGAATCCAAATACTCGCACCAAACACGATGCGCTCACCCAGACCCGTGGCGAAAGAAACTACTGATGACTAGACTAAAATGACAACAGTTCACAATTCTCATAAGCGCTCTACAAATTATCAAACATGAGCGAAAATTAAAAGAAACATCAAAACAATAGCGCCCATCAACGAAACTAATCATGTACCAAAGAAAACCATTTGTAAACCGCAGGTGAAATTAAATACTGAGTTACAAACGGATCTGCACAAACACATCGAACTATACTACGCACACATTTTTCTGCCTTGAAAATAACAGGCGGCAATCCGAAGACAAACAGGACAAAACAAAACATATAACATAACAGATGGCGCGGAAACAACGATGCCAACGACCACCCCAGGAACCTTCATGAGCAGACAAATACCAAAAAAGGGAGATAATTTCCCTACCAAAGACTAATGGAAACCAAAAGGAATGAGACGAAAATAAATGAACCAAGTATAACTTTATGACTTCCCTTGAGACCGAATAAAATGAATACAAACCAATATTACGGCCCGCACCCGGGTTCCTCCACCTTCCAGAAGCAGCTAGAAAAACCGAAGCTTAACTGCCCCTGAACAGCTATGCAAAATGGCCACAAACCGGGTATTCAAAAACTATACAACTCACCAACACGCCCCGTGACACGTATAATTATATACAGGACGAAAAACCAGGTCTGGGACAGCCAGAGCGTCAGTGAAGCCTCTCGTCCCCAGGACCTAACCCCAGAATCTCCGAAGGACCATACAGCATAGGCACCTCCAGCCAAGGATCCGGACCCGTCGAGCGAACAACGTTTCTTGAAAAAGGACAACTAGGGAGTTGTCCAGGAGCGATCCTGAATACTGTAGAGATGCGATCCCTACAGGAGCCGATGTCGAACTGAAGACAAGAAACTAAAACTCAGAACTCTGCAACTGTTGAAATTAACTCAACAGACAAACATAATCTTTCTTACCACGGAAAAATCGAAGAAAGAAGAAAAACCGTAATGCACGTGCTACAAAAAGAAAACGTAATTAAAAAAAAGAAGAAAAAAAAGGAAAAGACACTCACTCACAGACACACATATACACAAACTTACCATAGCTAAGCGCCCCTCACGTGCACACGCATTGCGCGCGCACAGGCCTACAGCTCCCTCTAAGGCGCACGCGCACACGCATTCTGAATTAACTCGTACACACGCATACATACTAACTGTCTCCCTCTTCTTCCTTCGTGTGCTCACTTTGATTTTCGGGTGATGTTTGAGTAGTGGAAATAGGAAAATCCGAAATCCGTAATAGGAAATCCGTAACAATGGCATTTATGTGAAAGTACACAATTAGCTCATGATCCCAAAGCCAAAAGGGGCGTTCTCGGTACCAACCGAGTGGCAATTTCTGGCGACGAAAATGGTGTTTTACTTGTTCTTGGTCTGAATCAGACACATATGGGACATTTGTAATACAAATATGGTGGGAACAATACCGGAGGCAGTACGAAAACAGTAAAGTCCCGATTTTTAAAAATTAATATAGATAGGTGTAGCAGTGACCACGCCTCGGTTAACCCTCATCGGCTATGGCACTGTTAGCCGCTGTTTTGTCCAAATTCCGCCGTTTTGTCTATAGACAAAACGGCGGGGTTAGATCCGCCGTTTTGTCCAAATTTTCTATTATGATTTGGACAAAACGGCGGTTCAGACAAAACGGCGGGTTGGACAAAACGGCGCCCGATTTTGAACCGCTGTTTTGTCCAAATGAAAGTTGGAGTTATAAAAACTCATTCTTGACAAGTTCTCTTTAAAAAAAAAAATCTTTGTTAAATAAAATTAATAACAAGCTGACCACTGACACTGGTCACTTTGGCCTAATTTTACCGTTTGAATGCTAATTAGTGTATTAGGAGATCATATGAACAATTGTTGATGTGGTTGATCAGTGGTCAGTGTCACTGACCAGTGGTCATTTTGGCCTATTTTCACTGTTTGACTGCAAATTAGTGTATTAGGAGTTCAAATGAACAAATTTTGATGTCGTTGACCAGTGGTCACTTTGGCCTATTTTCACTGTTTGACTGCAAATTAGTGTATTAGGAGTTCAAATGAACAAATTTTGATGTCGTTGACCAGTGGTCAGTGTCACTGACCAGTGGTCACTTTGGCCTATTTTCACTGTTTGACTGCAAATTAGTGTATTAGGAGTTCAAATGAACAAGGTTTGATGTGGTTCACCAGTGGTCAGTGACACTGACCAATGGTCAACCACATAAAAAATAGGCCAAAGTGACAACTGGTCAGTGACACTGATCACTGAAAACACATAAAAAGATTGTTCATTTGAACTCCTGATAAACTAATAGGCCAAAGTGACCACTGGTCAGTGACACTGACCACTGGTCAACAACATCAACAATTGTTCATATGATCTCAATTAGTATTCAAACGGTAAAATTTGGCCAAAGTGACCAGTGTCAGTCAGTGGTCAGCTTGTTATTCATTTTATTTAACAAAGATCTTTTAAAAAATGAGAACTTGTCAAGAATGAGTTTTTATAACTCTAACTTTCATTTGGACAAAACAGCGGTTCAAAATCGGGCGCCGTTTTGTTCAACCCGCCGTTTTGTCCAAATCATAATAGAAAATTTGGACAAAACGGCGGATCTACAAAACGGCGGAATTTGGACAAACCGGCGGTTAACAGCACCGCTACAAGTATTTAATGAAATATCTTTTTTGAGTGGCAATTTCTAACAAGGACGTCACCGGGCGACAGACATGTCCGTCACCAACAATGCCACGCACTTGCGACACCCCGTAGCAGTCACACCCTGACACAAAATTGGAAGGGATTTTGTCTTCTAGTTCACGAGATACAGCTTGAAGAAGAAACATATAGCGCAAAGAAGGAAATTTCAGTTTTCAAGGTCACACTTCAAGGTCAAGATCAGCATAGTGATCATCTATGCTCGGATGTGTTCTTCTCTAGGGTATACAGTACCACACACAATCTGAAGAGCTTCTGTCAAGTACAAATGTGGAAAATATGGCGTAAAACCCAATGTGTAGACCCCTACCACTTTCAAGGCTTACCTATCTCCCGGACCGTGACCTTGACCTTGATCGGTATGCGACTATCAGAACGGGCATAAGCCAAAGTACCTACATGCCAAATTTGAAGACTCTAACACTAACGGTGTGGGAGTTATGGCCTCTGAAAGATTTTCGGTTTTCAAGGTCGTACGCCAAGGTCAAGGTGACGACGGCAAAAGATTTTGCGCGGATGTCTTCCTCTCATGGTGACACACCAGCACACAAAATTAGACGTGATTCGGTCAACCCGTTCGAAAGATATCCTTGGGACAGACAGAAGGAGAAAAAATGACCCTCCGATTTTCAGGCTCCAGCGATCTTTTTTTTACCTTGACCTTGACCTTGATCGGTATACCATCATCAGAACGGGCATAAGCCAAACCACCTTCATGCCAAGTTTCAACATCCTATGTCGATCGGTGCCCGATGTATGGCTAAAAATAGATTTTCGGTTTTCAAGGTCGTACGTCAAGGTCAAGGTCACGACGGCAAAATGGTTTGAGCGGATCTCTTCCTATTAAGGTGGCACACCTTCACACAAAATTTGACGCGATTCGGTCAAGCGGTTCGGGATATATCCTTGGGACATACTGAAAAAAACCCATTTAGAAAACTAAACAAAAAAACAAACAAACATACAAACCAGCCCATCGCAATAGTCCGATCACCTTTGGTGACGGACTAATGAGGATTTTTGAAATGGTACATGTCTCTAGATAATAAAAAGTCATGAAAGCAGCTTGGGTCGAGTAGCTTATTAAGCGTATTTGACCGTTATTTAAACAGTAGGGGAAGACGGGGTAAAAAGCGCATGGGCGGGTAAGAAGCCCACCCCAATTATCTCTTGAAATGAAGCAAATTTCAGTCTCATTTTGCCCATGAGACGAGCGTTAATGTCTAGCATTCGTGTTATGGGCAAATTTGACTGAAATTTTCTTTATTTCATGAGATAATTGGGGTGGGCTTCTTACCCGCCCATGCGCTTTTTACCCCGTCTTCCCCTAGTGGTGCAAAACAGTAAATCATTTGGGTTTATGGGATAAATCAGTTGTTCTAATGTGCATAGCTGATCAATTTGCTTCAAACTGTGCATACAGATTGCCAGTACACGTATGAAAATGCAGATAGAAAAATAAAGGTGTATAACTCTATGTATTACAAGGCGATAATTATCTCCCTTTTCAAAATTAGAAAAAATAGCGCAAAAAATAAAAGCAATGGTTGTTTACACTGAACAAGCCAAATTTAAAATCAAACGGCAGAATTTGCACTCAGATAATCTATACGATGTTCTTAAGCGAAATGATTAATCAGACGCTTTTCCACCGTTCATTTTATTTTATAATTATTTAAGCATTATATGTGACATTGGCACTATAGATGCCTCTATACGTTATGCTACAATCCTAAATCAAAATGACTGTCATACACACTTCGACCACCGAACTGAGAGGGTCTACTTTGCAGAGAGAGCGAGCCTTGCAGAGAAGCGTATTTTCAACTCTGCTCTCTACACCTTTGTACGGCGGCTGACTGACAGAGGAGTGGACACCATCAACATTCTTTGGACCTCTTCTGCCAGCTCCGCCGCACGATAGCTTATCCCAGCATGACGATCATTCCATGCGGCTATCCGACGCTGGACCACCTATATCGTTGAGCTTGCTCCGATCCTTTGGACTTTGAGGAGGACTTCAGGACCACTTTCTCCACCACGACTGTCTTCTACCTCTGCCTTCACCAACGACGTCTTTTCCTGTTCTCCACTTCACGTCGTTGGATTTTTGCTCTCGTAAGCATCAATAGGGCACTAAGGTTTTGGTTTTTTTCAATTTTTTTGGCAGTTTGATGTCTTATTCGTCTGCCTAGTTGTTAGGGTCGTAGGACGTGCCACAAAAGTGGTATCCCTGGGAGGACTGCGCTGGCCACCCGAGCCCTTGCACAGCAGCTCTCCCAGGTAGTAGGGACTAGGATCCTAGCTAGCTAGCTTTTCACTGATTTTTTACATTTACATCTTTCCTCACTATCTTTTTTTTTTTTCGACATTTATATGTCGTTCTTGCCGGTCTGTCTGAACCCCCCACTCGTAGGCTTTTTGCCGGTGGGTACGGTCTTCATAGTATAGCTTCTGTAGGGTAGTTCCTTCTTCTTTAGGTTGTTTTGTTTTTGCCAGCCTCCTAAATTGTTGGAGGAGCTTGTGTGCAAGCCTAACAACTAAAATAGCTCAGTGTAGGTCTTTATAAAACTCTAGGGAATAGGAACTTCTGTCTTAAAAGTATCGACCTTTCCTCCTCAAAAGAAAAAGAGATAATGATAATATAAAGTAAAGATTTGATTAAAGAAAGAAAGACTTGATAAAATAAATAACTAATAAACTACTAAGTATAAAGATATCCAAAAAACTAAAATTAAAATAATTTGTAAAGATTCGAAATAAACACCTAGTTGACTAAACTAACTTGACATTTAAAATCGTATTTAATCCGATAGACTTGTAGGTAATATTGAGCCCCTGGGTGTTCTGTTGCCTTGGTTGATAGTTAAACCAATAACCTAAAAAGATATTTTCATTATATATAAGTAAAATTATAAACTAGACTAATTGCTCTGTTGGCCATTCTCGGACCTCTGTTTTGGTGTTCCGACTCGTTTTCTGTTTTTACGTCCTCTTTGACTTAAAAGCCCATATGGGACATTATTTCAAGATTTTTGTGTAAAAAAGAGAGAATCCTATAAATAAAATTTAAAGTTAAAAGTTAATGGGACGAGACTTAGAGAAATTTTTTATCGAGATGTTATTTTTATTTCGTCAATAAGTCTTAGTTTTATACTATGCCTCCAACAAAGTCAGTTAAGCGCTTGCTCCCTCCGGGTTAAAATTTCCAGGGCCACGGTTAAAAGATATCATTTAGATAAAAATCGAAAATAGGCCTTTAGTTTGTTAAAATATTTACATAGTCTTTTTATTAATAAAATGATCCGATTTTGGATACCTACATAACATGGTTCCGTATCAGGATCCCTATATACATTGTTTTAAAAGAGGAGGACCTGAGTCGGTCCTAAATTTACATTTTAAAATACTTATTTATAAAAACAGAGATAAAAGTTTTAAAAGAAATGTCCTAACTCGGATTGATGTAGGGTTTTTACAAATAAGATGAGGGTGGACCAATCTCTAGGTCCTTTATTTATTATGGTATTTTCGTTAAATGGGATATTGTCCGACTCGAGAATACTCTTGATGGTACCGAACTGATTTTGATGTTTATCACAGTTAATTAGGTGTTTTAGTGAGAGATTTTCTCCACAGGTACAAAAAATAGTGATATATTTACAAAGGTAAGATTGGGTTCGGAGTCGAAACATTAAAGCTGATAGATAGTGTGGGACTTGTAAAAACAAGCCCCCTTTAACTACCTCGTTATCCCAGGAGTGTTTTTGGGCATACTTATGGAGTTCTAAAATCCATTCTTGTTTAATTGTTCTTTTAAGTACGTTTTTAATTTCGGAGATGGATAGTCCAATATCTTGTTTAAGACCTAGCTGACCGTTAGCCGCTTTTTTGGCCGCCCAGTCGGCTCTGTCATTTCCTGAAATATCACTATGGGAAGGAATCCATGATAAAGTAACGTCAGTACCTTTCAGTTTTATTTGATGGATTATGTGTAGAATTTCTTGTATTATAGATTGGCGATTATTAGTTTTATTCTGGATGGCTTGAATTGAGGACAGGGAATCAGTTAGTATGTAAGCGCTAATTAGTGATCTTGGTAACTCATTTAAAAATATACAGGCTTGTAAAATAGCCCAGAGTTCAGCGCTAAAAATGGAAATTTCCTTATTAAGTTGAAAGCTTTTAGTTATTTTTAATGATGGAATATAAAAAGCACAGCCTATTTGGTCGTTGGATAGTTTAGATCCATCTGTGTACACCAACAAGTGTTGTTGTAAGCCATGTATCTTTTCTTTGGCTTTTAAGGTTAACAGATGAGGGGCCTTGGCCTTACAGTGGATGCCATGTAGGTCCTTATCATAGTTTGGTTCTTCTAGTTCCCATTGTGGGACTTTCCATTTGGGGTTAATGTTAACCTGGTTTATTGATACTTCAGCTTTTTGGAATAAGGATTTAGTGAATTCATCAATGTGTTTAGTTCTATCATAAGTTCTTGGGGCTTTGTTTTTTAAAGACTCCCATTGCATACCCCATTCAGAGGTACCAAACAGTTTGTTAAATTCATTCTTAGAGTAAATATTAGATGCAGTAATTCTAGTTAATAGGTTTGCACATCTTAGTTTTATGATATGACGGAGTGGAATCCAGTCAATATCCCGATAGACCAAGTTATTTACTGCCGATTTTGGTATGTCCAGGGCTGTTTTTAGGGCACTAGTTTCAATCTTTTCGAGTATGTTTAGTTGTATTTTTGTGGCTGTATAAAATGATTCACATCCATACAGTAGTCTGCTCCTTACTAATGCTTGTACCAAATAAGTAAGCAGTTTAGGGTCCTGCGCCCATTTCTGAGTAGTTAGTTTTTTAATGATATGTAGAGCAAAATAGGATTTTTTTGCTAAATGTTGTATGTGTTCGTTCCAGGATAAGTTTTCATTAAAAATAACTCCTAAAAATTTTACAGTTCTTGACTGTTTGAGTTCATCGTCATATATAAAAACCGATAGTTTAGTGTTTCTTGTTCTTGAGAACACTACAAATACACATTTGTTGGGGGCCAAGTAAAAGCCGTTTATAAACATGTAAAATGTAACAAGGTCAGTGTTTCTTTGATGTTTTTTAAGAGATTCTTTATAGTTTGTTTTCTTTTCTCTGTTATTAACTTTAGTCCAGATTGCGACGTCATCTGCATACATTGATTGATCGCAATCTTTGAATGGAAGTTTATCTATATCATGAACCATAATGTTGAACAGGGCTGGCGCGATTATGCTGCCTTGAGGCACGCCCATATTTAAAAGGTGGGTAGCAGAAGTGGCTTGTCCCACTTTTACTTGAATAACCCTATCTGTTAAAAATTCTTTGATAAAATTGTACATATTGCCATGAATGCCTATTTTGTCTATTTTACATAATAATTTGTCGTGCCATACTGTGTCGTAGGCACCTTTGATGTCAAAGAATGTAGCAAATAGTTTTTGTTTTTTAATCAAGGCTTTACGTACGTGAGAACTTAATTTTGCAGTTTGTTCTGCACAGCTACGATTTTTACGAAATCCAGCTTGGAATCTAGGAATGATATCGTTCTTCTCCAAGAAGTATTGTAGTCGATTGTTGGTGATTTTTTCAAAAAGTTTACCTATATGGGGGGTTAAAGATATAGGCCTATAACTTTTGGGATCTTTAGGTGATTTACTGGGTTTAAGAATTGGGACTATTTGTGCCTGTTTCCAGGCTTTAGGGATAATACCCTCTTCCCAGCATTTGGAGTAAAACTGATGAAGTGCTTGTAGGAAAGATTTAGGTAGTTGTCTCAGAATTCTATATGAGATTAAGTCTGGTCCTGTGGCTTTGTTAACATTACGGATAGAGTTTAGGGCGTTTATTAATTCAGAAATTGTGATAGGTGCATTTATGAAATCAGTATTGTCCATTGATTTATTAGGGGCAGTAGCTTTTTCTTTTCTACGTTTTTGTTCTGCCTTGGGGAGGTGTTGGGTTTGACCTACCCGAGCAAAAACGTGGCCTAGCATATCTGCTTTTTCTTTATTGTTTTTTGTTGTATGTCCATTTAATGTTAATGGGGTTTCCGGACGTTGATAATCATTATTGATTTGTTTGATCTTTTTCCACACTTTGCTGGTGTCTTTAAAGTTTATTTGTTCTGTTTCACTAGTAAAATAGTCTCTTTTAGCTTTTTGAATTGTGTGATCACATTCTTTTTCAGATTGTTGTTTCTGTAATAAGTTAGGTTCTGATGGGCATTTGTAGCACTGAAAGCAGGCTTTATTTTTACGTTTCACGTATTCTCTGCAGTCATCGTTCCACCATGGCTTATTGTGTGTATCTCCTTTTGAGTTTGATGGGAATATAATTGGGATGGCTATTTCGCTAGCTTTGTATATAGCAGTATGTATGTTATTATAATAAATTTCTATGTCATTATTTTGTAGTTTTTCAGTGTCTGTATTTAATAAAGTGGTTTGGAACATGGTCCAGTTAGCTTTGTCATAGTTGAATTTAGGTTGTTTATTAGCTTCTATTGTGTCTGGTCTTTGATTTATTTTTACTGTGATGGGGCAGTGATCGGAACCCAAAGGGTCCGTATTCACCGTCCAACTATAGTTATTAAGCATTTCGGGGCTTACTAGAGTTAAGTCTATTGCTGTGGATCTTTCTTTGATATGAGTTAGTAGGCGAGTTGTGCTGCCATCATTTAGTATTGAGAGTCTAGAGTTTAGTATTTCGTTATATAAGATGTTTCCTTCTGTACTGTTTCTAATTTGAGTAGGGTCCCATGTTGGGTGATGAGTGTTGAAGTCGCCTACAATTATCCAAGATTCTTTATGGTTTAGAGAAGAAAGCCAATCTTTGTTAGCATTAGAGATGTCTGATGTGTAGCCCTTAGGGAGATACATATTAACTATGTTTGTTTGTTTTTGATGTAGTTTAATTTGAATCGAGTTACTATATTGAATATGGGGAATATTTGGAACAGGGGATGAAATTTTAGTATATTTAATAGTTTGGTTAACATAAGTAAGTGTTTGAATTTTCCCATCGTGATTACTAGTCTCTGGGGGAAAGTAAAATCCTTCTATTTTGGGGATATCACGATTTTTAACGTTGGAAGATTGAATCAATATTACGTGGTATTGAAAAGTAGAAGTGGCTAGAAAATCAATGAGATAATCTAGATTTTTCTTAAGTGAACGTGCATTCCATTGTAATAGGTTAAGTCCTTTCATTGTATTGTCTTGTGGAGAGAGTTATATACAAATATGAGGTTAAAATATAGTTAAAAGTTTGTTTAAGAATGGAGTGATCCCCCTCCAGCCGGAGGGGGAACACCCGACAGTGACTTCGATTTCCTAGCTGGGTTGCTCGAAATGCCACACATCTTTTCTGCCATGTTCCATAGTGTTCCGCCTCTATTGATTGGAATTGGAGTCTTTTGCCCTACTAGTGGGAACAGTAGTGTCAGACTTTCAATAATGAGTTGGGGTTTAGCTGTTTCTCTAGCTTTTTCAAAGCCTATCAGGAAATTTGTCAGCTGTTTTTCGTCTAAGGACTGAGCCTTTGAACTGGGGCTACTCTGAGTGGATTTAGAGCTTTGAATTAGTGATCCTGTATCATTTAGTTTATTTGTTGTCATTGTCATTCGTTCCATATGTTTTGTCAAGTTATCTGATAAGTCCTGGATTTGTTTTTGAATTTGTGTTTGGATTCCATTTAGTTGTCTTGCAACTTCTTCCGCTACACTTTTTTCAAATTTCTTATCTTGTTCTTTTTTCTGGAAGACAGATTGGGCTTTTAGGAGTGATTGTTTAACGTCACGAATGGTTTCTTTTTGGATTGAATTTGAGGGGATGATGACAGTCTCCTCTGAGTTTGTTTGTTCTTTTCTAGAGATTTGACTTGGGTTGTTTTTGTTTTCTATGGGTCTTTGGTTATTTCGTTTGAGGGCTGAGGCATAGGTTTTTGGGTTTTCAGTTACTTTAGGATGGGAATCTTGTCTCCAAAATGTATCAAGAACGATGGGGGGGGATAGGAGAGGTTGTTTTTTCTCAGCTTGTTGTTTTTCTTGTTCTATTTTAGCTCTTCGAATAGCTTCAGCATAGGTGATATATGTTTCTCCACAGATTCTGTTAGCTGCTGGGATATGACATTTGATATGTATTCCTGCTAGAGATTTCTGTTTCAAAAGTTGTTGTTGTTGATTTAGTGTTTTACATCCTATCAGCCAGCGATTGGCGGAAAGAGGTCGCTGGCTGAGGATGGTTCCTACTGTACTTTTCCAGAGTTGGAAACTGGAATTGGGCCCAAGAGCCCGAAATTTTGCTGTACCTGTCCCCAGGTCTTCCATAACAATGGGAAACTTGAGGAAGACTGGGGGTGCCACGTTTCTTGGGTCGGTTTTGGTGTTCGTTTGTTTTTGAAAGTTTTGGTTCTGGTTATGTTTAGGAGCTGGGTTGACAGTCGGTGTTTTTCCCCAGACTGATTCCACCAGCTCAATCTCTGCGGATACAGGAGTGCTTTCTAACACTGTGCTCGAGCCACACGCTTGTGGCCCGGCCAGAGTATCATTGCCAGTCTGAGGAAGGGCCCCTGTACTATTTTCTTGGGTGGATTTCCCGGACGGGGGAGAAAGTGGGTTGGAGGCTTCCTCCATTGACTTGAAATCGTCCCTGAGTTTTTTTCCTTCAGGGGATATTTTTTGAGGGTCCAGGACCCCTTCATCCAGGAGGTCACTGGACCCCCTTTCTCTTCTAGATCTTTTCTTTTTTCTTGAATGTACTTCGGTGAAGGACCCATTGTCCTCCACCGAGGTCAAAAAGACACTGTCATCAAGGACAGTTTTTGCTCCCGCTGACAGCGGTTTCTCAAGGGGAGTGGTGGACTCCTGGTCCGACTCGCTCAATGAGCAATTTGAAAATGAAACTGGAAAAGACTTTCCTCTTTTTTTGTTGGGTGAAGCCCAAAATTTCTTCCCTATGGACTCCTGGGGCCTAGCCCCGGCTGGGGAGGATTCCACCTCGTCCGGGGAGGCCGGGGTTTCCATATTTATATGGGCCAAAGGCCTTTTTTTTTTCTTTTTTTTTTTACTCAATAAGGTGGGAAACCTGTCTATTATACTAGTACAATGTTAGTAGTGACCTTAAACACGGTCAGGACAACAACAAGCCAAGTTTTAGACTTTCGTTAATTTGGGGAACCAATGAGAACGCTAGGATTTTCTCATACCCTAGCTACATAGTTGGTTTCCTATTTAGCTGTTTTAAACTTTTCGTTATTTCCAACGACCAATGAGATCGTTGGAACACTATCGTCGTTGATTTGAGCACCTGCTTTGGCAACGTATCTTTTAATTATTTCTATTTACTTTACTTCAACTAGAGGCAAGATTAGTTTATATTTAACAATCTTTAGTTTATGAAAAAAGTATCTTATTTTATGTTGGGAGCAAGCCCAAAAGTTTAATTTTATTATTATCTTTAATGTTTAAGAGGAAAGAGTTCAAAAAACTGTTTCTCTCTATTCCGCCTCAGTTTATCTTTTACAAGTTTATCTTTTATTTATTTTTTTGTTATGAAGAATATTTTTATTCCTTAGGATGAAAACACATCCACGAGTACAATTTTATAGTTACATTTAGTATTTCGGAGGATCAGGATCAATATTTAAGTGAAAGAGAAGGAAAGTAGAAACACCTACATTTTATAAAGACTTATTCTGACTGTTTATGTTGTTGGGCTCGCACACAAACTCCTCCAACAATTTAGGAGGCTGGCGAAAACAGAACAACCCTAAAGAAAGAGGAACTACCCTACAGGAACTATGCTGTGACGACCGTACCCACCGGCAAAAAGCCTACGAGTGGGGGGTATTGATAGACCGACGTGAATGACCTGATGGTCAAAAAAAAAAGACAGTGGAGGAAAAAGTAAAAGTGAAAAACCAGTGAAAGCTAGCTAGCTAAGGTCTTAGTCCCTAGACCTGGGAGTCCTGCTGTGCAAAGGCTCTGGTGGCCGGCGCATTCCTCCCAGGGATACCACTTTTGTTTCTGATAAGTTTAAGAGTTCTTCTATATCTATATTCGCCATGATGGCTGGCTGTTGTTTTCCCGCAAGAACCAATCAAAACGATATGGCTCCAGCGAGAACCAATCAGATGCTTGTAGGTGTTAACCTGACTGGTGTCACAGTGCTTATTCCAGTTATAATCAAAAAGTCATCCTCGGAACACCCATCATCAGGATCTGCGGACCGACACACCTACGCTGCTGGTGTACTTGAGAGAAAGAAAGGGAGCAACGACCAACTACTACTACCTTCATCTTCGATTGAACGACTGCGCTTCCGGCCTACGGTTGCTGCCTCTGCCTTGCTGAGATCTCATCTGAACATCTCTACATTTCGGGAGCGGGCACAGCGGATGAGCTGCCGCCGAAGTGGAGTGTGGATTCCTCCCTCAAGTCTGCTAACTGCCACAACTCAACTCTGCTCTTCGCCAACCGTTCATCCTTCAGGGACTTTCATTCCGTGAGCATAAATAGGGCACTAGGTTTTTGTTTTTTTAATTTATTTTGATAGTTCGATGTTTTATTCGACTATCCAGCTAGGGTTGTAGGACATACTACAAAAGTAGTATTCTTAGGGCCTAGGACCTCTAGCTAGCTAGTTTTCTCTGGTTTTTCATTTTTCCTTCCTCCACTATCTTTTTTTTTTTCTTTCCGACTCTCGTCGTTCCACACTCTGTCATCCCCCCACTCGTAGGCCTTTTGTGCCGGTGGGTACGGACTACATAGAATAGGTTCTTGATAGGTAGCTTTTCTCACTCTGATAGGGTTCTCGCCAGCCTCCTAATTTGTTGGAGGAGTTTGTGTGCGAGCAAACTAAAACTAGATTATGTAGGCCTTTAAACAATAGGAATCGTCCTCTTTGCTACGTCTTTCTCTCTATTAGAAAACCTAACTTTACACCTTCCTTCTTTAAATCTACTTAAATTCATATCCTAAAAACTACTAGGTATAATTTGGTAGGATTAAACCGCTAGGCCTTTCTCTTTCTCTTACATAAAATATAAATTTCCCCCGTTACCTAACTCGTTGCTAGGCTGCTTTATCAGACTAACGATTAAAAAGGTTCATTTCCTTCCCGTAATTTAGTCCTCATTTAGGGCCGGAAAGTCTGACCTCTTTCAGACTTCGCGTCACTCCTACTCGAGTTAAGTGTTCATTGGGGGTCGGCTCATTCAACCTCCCCTTTTTTCCGCCATCTTTGATTCTTTCTTCCGTCTCTTAACTAGGTTTTACTTACAAAATAGGATTTTAACCGTGCAAAGGTCTTTGGCCTCCGGTTTATTCTATTAGTTTTAAGATTCTTAGGACTTGTGACTACCGTTTTTTTGGGATTACATAAAGTAAAGATAGCTCCCTTTCTTACAGTATTCTTAAAAACATAATACTAAAAGAAGTTATAAATAAATTAACCTCTAAAAAACAATAAAATAACTGATAAGCTCTTGACATAACGGAAAATTTGACAATGAGTAAACAGACCACCCCAAAGTGGGGTTCTAAATCAGATAGTACAGAAAATGAAGAATGGATCTCAGAATCATCATGTGATGAAGATTCAAATAGTGAAGGGGTGTTTTTTACACTACCCTCAGAATCCGAACGGAACACTCCTAGAAAAAGAAGTAGAGGTCAACGAACCCCCTCAGACCCATCTTCTCCTCTTAACGAAGGAGAAAACAAAAAGCCTAAAAACTCTATGGAAGGCAAAAGCCCATTGAGCTCGACTCCCAGACAAATTCCTTTGGATCAAGCAAAGGCTAAATCACCAAACAAAAACACAGTAGATGCTGAAATGCACTCTCTAGATAACACTCTTCGTGAAGAAATAACTCTAGAAGACAGCGTCACAAATCAAAACACAGAAGAAAAACTACAACAAACAAAGTCTAATGACAGAACCTCCCCAAAGTCAGTTCCAATGTGGAAAAAACAATCAAGAAAAACAAACCAAGAACAACCACCACCATTGTTCCTCAAATTTCCAGTTATCATGGAAGATCTAGGGACCGGCTCCTGTACATACGGGGGCTTGGGCCCTGCCACAAATGTCAAAGTTTGGAGACAGACACTAGGGCCGATCATCTCACAACGATCATTAGGCAATCACAAATGGCTAATAGGCTGCTCCTCAGCCAAACAACAGGATCAACTACTAAAGAAAACAACTCTGGTTGGCATAAACATCAAGTGCACTAAACCAATAGCTACAACAGAAGGAGTCATAAAAGTCATTGACACAATGGTAGACCCACAAGAACTACTTCCCTATGTAGATAAGGCTCACAAAATCAGTCGTCTCAATAACAAAGACGGCACTCCATCCAAAGCCATCAAAATAACTTTCCACTCAACTACTCTGCCAAAAATTGTCACAATAGACACTGAAGACTTCATGGTGCACCCATATGTGGCACCAGTTCGCAGATGCCATAAGTGCTCACGTTTCGGACACCTGGCAAGTCAGTGCCACGCTAAAAAAATTACATGTCCAAGATGTTCACAAATAGACCACCTAGCTAAAGACTGCACAAGTGAAACATTCAAATGTATCAACTGTGGGGGAGCCCACTCTGCCGCCTACCAGGGCTGCCCCCAGTTTCAAATCCGCCTCAAAGCTAACAGAATCTGTGGAGAAACATATATCACCTATGCTGAAGCTATTCGAAGAGCTAAAATAGAACAAGAAAAACAACAAGCTGAGAAAAAACAACCTCTCCTATCCCCCCCCATCGAGGGTGTAATCAAAGGCATTGCCACATCAGAGAACATTAACAATTTGATTCCCCACATCCAGAATGCCAGACAAGCCACTCGTCTGAAAAATAAGGATGGCACGCCATCAAGAGCTATTAAGATCACTTTTGACTTGCCCACTCTCCCACCTACAGTAAAAATTCAAGCAGAAGAATTTGTAGTTCACACATATGTGGCACCGGTCCGTAGGTGTCGCAAATGTGCCCGCCTTGGGCACTCGCAAGACCAATGTAGGTCTAACAGGGAAATCTGTGTGCGGTGTGCCCAGGGCGGACACAACGTTAAAGACTGCTCCTCCAACATCATGAAATGTGTTAATTGTGGTGGAGGCCACTCGAGTGCCTACCTCGGGTGCCCAGAGTACCAGGCTCGCCTCAGAGCAAATAAGATAAGAGGAGCCTCTTTCATACCGTTCTCGGAGGCAATTCGTAGAGCAAAAACACAATTGAAAGAGGAAAAGACAGAAAGGGAAAGTATGAAACCACCTCCCTCACCTCCGCCTCAGGTAGATACCCTTTGGAGAACAGAGGAGAGGATACATATCCCCCATTCAGGGAGCTATGCAGCAGCCCTTCAAAACCGTACCACCACCACACAAAAAACCGCCAGTCATATACAACATGAAATAATAACCAACACTCCTTCCACTCCAACGAAAACTTCCAAACCAGTTGTCTCATACAAAATAAAAAGAACAAGAATAAACAGCAACAGAATTCGCTCTTTAAAGCTCAAAGCTAACAATCTGAAAGCCTCTCTCTCCAAAACCATCTCTGAGACGAGAATACAACAGATTGTTGCGGTAGAAATCCAAAAACAAACTCAGTCCATGATTACAACAGTCACTGAATACATGGATAAACTCATGACAACTTTCAACCAAAAACAGCAAACATCAGTCCAAATCTCAGATGTCATTCCTTCCACTCCTACAACCTTAAACCTTGAACAGTTTGCTAAAGCATCCTCAAATAAGCCCCCGAGAGAGCAGATTGTAACACAAATTCTCATATCATTAGCTAAAGCCAAAACTACTAACAAACCCTCACTGTTACTGGATGGCCTGGCTGCCCTCTTCCCTGTAGGGGCGGGCACACCCCCATCAACCCTTTCCAAAGACACTAGTTTACTCAGTCTGGCCAACTTGGTCTGCGATAATAGTCCTATTGGCAGAGGCAGAAACAGACTTACACCATCAACTACAAGTAGAACTGACCGTCCTTAAAAACAAATCAAATAAACTACCAGAACAAGTCAATTCCCGGGACCCCGAATATGGGGTCCCACAACACCCCTTTTGGTATTCTACAATGGAATTGCAGAGCAATAAACAGTAATATAGACTTCCTAATAAACTTCTTAGCCACTAATCCCACAAAATATCAAATCCTTTGCCTACAATCTTTAAACATTGAATACTCAGGCCTTCCTAAGATAGAAGGCTTCCAATTTCCACCTACAGTTAACAGTACGAGAGGACGAATCAAAACTGCCACTTACGTCCGTTCAAATATATATTACCAAAAAACTACTCCCCCTACTGTGGACGTTCCTTCACTAAGATATTCCAATAGTATTCAAATTTCAATAAACGACAAAACGACTAACATACTAAACATTTACTTTCCACAGCCATATGAGAAGACTCCTACTTCCAACTGGTTAAGTTCCCTCACCCCCTCCGAAAACTGGATAATCGTAGGAGATTTTAACACTCACCACCCCCTCTGGGAAGCTGGGTGTAAGGTTACCAGTTCAGGGGCATCCAAACTACTCGATGAAATAAATAATTCTGATCTAATCCTGCTAAATGATGGGTCTCCCACTAGATATCCTGACGTGCCTGGCCACAGATTAACAGCTATAGACCTAACACTGATAAGTCCTGTGTTGGAAAGAAACTATACATGGACACCACTGGCGGACCCCTTAGGGTCCGATCATAAACCTATATCTATTATTTTAAATAGTACTCCAGACCCACCAGAAGAAGAACATATCCCTAAATATATTTATGAAAAAGCTAACTGGGAACTCTTTCAATCACAACTTACTACAAATACAATATTAAACTTACAAGATGACAATCTAGAAACTTATTACAATAACATACGCAATACTATTCTTAAGGCAGGTAATACAGCCATTCCGACCACCAAAAAGCAGGGGGAGGGGTATTGCCCCACAAAAAACAACCCCTGGTGGAATGAAGAATGTGCTGCTGCAGTTAAAACTAAACACAATGTTAGTAACACCTTTAATAAATTCCCAACAATAGAAAATTTCACTTTAAAAAAAGAAGCGGAATCGTATAGTAAAAAAATGGTTGCTAAAGCCAAACTAGAATACTTTTATAAAATTAAAATCACAAATTTTAGAGATTTAGGGAATGCCTGGAAAAGACTCAAAAAGCTACGTAGAGGAGGCATTCCTACTCAAATTAGAGTCCAAAATAATGGTAAATTAACAACTTCAAACAAAGAGACAGCGGAAGCTTTAGCAGATAATTTTTCGAAAAGTAGCCAAACAAACACCCTTCCCATTGCAGAACAGGTACGAAGGAAACAAATACTAAAACCTAATAAGTCCACAAATAATTCACATGTTATAAATGCTCCCCTCAATTATGCCGAGCTCGCTATGTCCCTACGTTCAATAAGGAAAGTAAATAAAGCAACAGGAGGGGATCCCATCTCCTACCAGCTTATTAAAAAATTACCCCAATCATTTTTAAATATCCTCCTGCACTTCTACTCCAGGTGCTGGGAGGAGGGAGAGGTCCCACAAGCGTGGAGGGACGCACAGGTGATTGGGATCCTGAAACCTGGGAAACCAAAACAGGATCCCAAGAGCTTTCGTCCTATCTCCCTCACCCCTCACCTGGGTAAGGTGTACGAGAGAATCGTTAGAAAACGATTAGAATATTTTCTACAAAAAAATAATACGTTACCCTCATTCCAGGCAGGCTTCAGGAAACATCGAAGCTGCATGGAACAAGTATGCAAGCTAACGTCTCATGTCAGAAAAGCATTTAGTAGAAGAAAAAGAGTCCTAGTGACCTTCTTTGACATTAAGGGAGCCTATGACTCCGTCTGGCATGAGAAACTGCTTCAAAAAGTTAGCGAACTCGGCATAGAGGGGAATCTATTCAATTTTATCAGTTCCTTCCTCCAAAACCGTACTATCACAGTCAAAGTAGGCCAGGCACTGTCCAGGACCTACACGATCGACATGGGAGTCCCTCAGGGTAGCATAATTGCACCTACTCTTTTTAACGTCATGCTGCATGATATGAAGTCGATTCCCCTTAAGGGAACAAGTATTTCCATGTATGCTGACGATATAGCAATCTGGACACAAACGCCTAGACAAATAAACTCTCTAAAAAATGACAAAATTTTTAAACAACACCAACAATACACTACAGATATAGCCACCTACTTAAGAGTGAACGGCTTTGCGCTATCTCTAAACAAATGCCAGTTCATGATATTTACAAATCAAAACATTAAAACCAACGTCTCTCTAGACATATTGGGAACTAAGGTTACCCTCAGTCCACAGGCCACCTTTTTAGGTATTGTACTAACCCCCACCTTATCGTGGGGTGCACACGCCCAGCACTTAGTCAAAAAAGCATCGAGAGCCCTAAACTTTATAAAGATCATCTCTAAAGAACCATGGGCAAAGGATGCCAGACTATTAACTTACTTAACTAGAGCGTTAGTTCGCGGTCGACTGACTTTTGGTATGGAGGTTTTTTACTCCATGCCCAAAACATTCTTTAAAAAGATACAAGCAACAGAAACAAGAGCTCTTAAAATAGCCATGGGTATCCCCCGGTATGCAAATAATAAACTAGTCTATAGGGATGTAGACTGGCTGCCCTTGGATAAATACATGAAATTCTATTGCGCTTGCACCCTAACAAGACTATACTCTAATAAACAGGGCTCCGCAGAAGAGTTTTATGCGGATTACAAAGAAACCTCCAGCATAGTCCAAGGCAGACTAAAATTGGACAAAAACAAAATTAAATATTCTAAGGTAGTCGACCTTTTCGACTATACAAACACACTATTTAAGGAGGCAGGGGTTACAGTGGAGGAGGTGACGGACCAGTCCCAGCAAGTATTCCCACAGTGGGAACTAGAGTCCCCCACGTACGATACCTCTTTACATCTTAAATATTCTAAACATAACAACCCTAACCTTATTTCAGCAGCAGCAAAAGAACAAGTTTATAGTTTTAAAAATCACTTACAAATTTTCACAGACGGTTCTAAAATAAATGGCTGCACAGGATGCGCTTTTACAATCCCATCTCTAAAGATTCTAAAACGTTATAAATTAAATAAGAACACATCAATTTTTAGTGCAGAGCTCTGGGCTATACTGGAGTCCTGTCACTATCTAAACAACCTACCAAATTATCCAAGAAGTGTAGTCTTGTTCACAGACTCTTTATCCTCGATAAAGGCCCTTGAGGGCAATACAAACAAAAGACTAGACATCATTAATGAAATAAGACTCATAATCCATCAACTAAAGTTAAAAGGAATAGAGATTATGCTGTCGTGGATTCCCTCACATGCAGGGGTCTACGGTAATGACCTCGCTGACCGCGAGGCCAAGGCAGCAGCACAAAATAAGGACGGTCCCATCATAAATATTAAACTATCTACAGAAGAAATAAAAACCCAACTGAAATCTGCAACTTCAAAAGAATGGAAAGAACAACTAAAAACGTATGCTGCCTCCAAAGGAGTGGATTTTAACATCGTAAAGAAAGGATTATTCCTCAACGTCCCCTTCCCAGTACAATCTACCATCTTTAGACTAAGAACAAACGCAATTCTCTCCAAATTCAACCCCAGACATTGTCTTTGTGGACAAATTATAGATATAAAACACTTATTCAACTCGTGTACTTTTATTGAGGCGGAGCTGGGGGAGTGCTTGCAGAGAGCAGACACTCTTAAGGTTCCGTTTCAGGAGAAACATATTTTAAATAACAATTCTGAGGGATGGGCCCCTCTGCTGTGGTTAATCGAGGACCTCTCCAAGGCATCCTTTGGCCATCTGTTTTAATCTCTTAACCAAGTTTTAAGGTGTGCAAATGACACCAGTATAAATATTTTATGGTAAAACCGCTACGTAGTAGTCACGCTGCCCATATAAATTTATTGGGATAGCCTAGGGTCCCCCCGCTTAAGGTCCCTGACTACGCCACCCCTCTGCCCTACTCAAGGAGGAGGGGTCCCTCTCCCTCCCTCCCCTTGGTGGGATATTGAGTGAGTCGTATGCTCTCTTTTAAAATTAATGTTTTATAGGTGATTCTGTTTATAAACAGCACCTAATCCCCACCGGATCTCAGCTTGGGGGGGATGGGGGGTGGGAGGGACTTTGTCCCCCCGCCCCTCTTCCCCTCCCGGCCAAATAAAAATTTTCCCGTGTAAAATAACCCTATTTTTTAAACAAAACAAAAAAACTTTTCCTGGGCTGGGCCATTAAGCGCTGTGGGCTGACAGCCCAGGAATATAAGATAGTATCTTTTAAATTGGTTCAGTGGGGACCAGTCACCTTTTACTCAAATAATAACCTTGTTCTATGGCTTCGGCCTCTATAGGAGTGTAACATTTGTTACAATAAATATTTTTTAAAAATAAAAAGGAATAGTGTTTTGTAAACACAATGTAAATATTTTTTATATAGACCTTCTTTGAAGTTTTAAAATTTTGTTGTTGTTGTTCTTAAAAAAGGGTGGTCCTGAAATTTTAATCTCAACTTATCCCCCTAAGTTTGCTTAGGAAAATTTCTTTTAAAATAAAGTATTTTATCTCAACAAACTCTTTTAACCGCAGGTTAGACCAGACATGGTGGAACTCAATAAATTATTTATAAAAAATACTCTAAACTAAAAGCAAAAAAATAAATAACTTCTTTTTCTTTAACTGCACTAAAATAAAAACTTTAACTTTATAAAAAGAAATGTCCCACATGGAATTTTCCGAGAGGACGTAAAACAAAGAAAAAAAAAAAAAAATCAGAAACAAGCTCTGAAGAGTCGCTTTTTAGTGCAAACAAAATCTTCCACACTGCTCCTACTCCAAAGGAGGATGCTAACGTGAGTGTCTTTGACACTCCAAATAAAAAAAGGAAAAAAAGAAAGTCACGAAAATCATCCAAAGAAGAGGACAATGAAAGCCTCAACTCAGAGGAAAAACAACCCCAAAAGAAAAATAAAGAAGATCTTGGGTCGATGGAGGACATGGGAGGCTCAGTCCCCCTAACTCCCAAATCTGTTATCTATGACCATGTAGCTCAAGAAGGAGAGAACGTTTCTAAAGAAAAATCAGAAAGGGACCCTGAAAAGACAGAGTCCACAGAATCTGATACAAACCTCAGTATAGAAGAAACAGAGGACGAGAGGGACTTCGTACAAGTCCAAAGCCGACGAAGACGACCCCCCTCTCACCTCTCAAATCAAGTTCCTCCAGTATTCCTGGAATACCCAGTGATCCTGGAGGATCTGTGCACTGGCACAGCCACCTTCAGGTCACTGGGCCCAACAACTAACTATAAACTATTCCGTAACAGTGTGGGGGACGTTCTCAGTCAGAGGCCTCTCTCTGGGAATAGATGGCTGATTGGTTGCATCTCAGCCAAACAACAAAACAAACTGGCAAAAATGACAAATATAGCATCTATTAACATCAAATGCTCAGTACCTGAGGCAAACACTGAGGGGGTTGTGAAGCCCATTCCCTTTGAAGAAAACCTGGATGATCTTCTTAAATACATACCAGATGCCAAATCAATAGTCAGACTAAAAAACAGAGATAGCACGGAATCCCGAGCTATAAAAATCATCTTCCGAAAACCCATTTTGCCTGCGCTGGTCAGGATCGATGCCCAGGAGTTCCCTGTGGCCCCATACGTCGCCCCAGTGCGTCGGTGCCGCAGATGCGCACGCTATGGGCACGGTCCTGGTCAGTGCAGAACCAAAACAGAAATTTGTACCAGGTGCTCTACACCCGGTCACTCTTCAGAAGTTTGTACCCATAAGCCTAAATGTATCAACTGTGGCGGCGATCATTCAGCTGCCTATCAAGGTTGCCCTCAGTATCAGTTGAGACTGAGGGCAAACAGAATTAGGGGTGGGGCCTTCCTGCCCTACAGTGAAGCCATTAGAAGAGCTAAACAGGACATCCAAACGGAAAAAGAACAACAAGAAAACAAACCAAAGTTAGACCCTCCTATTGTGGATCACTCTTGGAGAACCCATACTATACCAACTCACAAACCCTACATTTCATACGCAGACAAACTGAAAGAACACAAACAAAATCCCACAAAAGAAAACACAGACCCTGTGCTGCCAACTCTGGAAGAACACCCCGTGGAAGAACTCTCTTCCCCCATAAAACTGAAAAAAAGGATCAGGAAAAAATCTCATAAAAAACACTCAGAACGAATAACAGAAGAGAAAGTTGAACAAATGATCTCTAAACAACTGGAAAAAATGACTGCGACAATAATGACGACAATAACCAAACACATTGACAACACACTGACAAAACAAACCCACTCAACAACTACCTCACAACTCGTAAATCTCAACATTCCAAAAGAAGAGAACAAATCACTAACAGAATCATTCATATCCCGTATTTTACGAAGTCTGGCACAAGCCAGAACCTCAAATCAACCGAAAGCTTTAATTGAGGACCTTTCCTCCTTAATCAACGATTCTGAAGATACCCCCATCGATCCCAGAAATGCTTTCAATATTATGCAGCTTGCAGAAATTGCCTGTGGCACCTCCCCAGTGCCTCAGGGAACAAGGCATAGACTGGGGTCGACGAAAGCAAAACTTAAAGCTTAATAATAAACTTCTTCTGACTCCATCAGGACATCAAGGGCGGGGGAGTTTTTGTTACTACCCCCCCTTGGGATCGGATGGAATTAACAAAACTATTTAATTACAGCAATGGAGGCCTCTGGCGGTATGTTCCCCCACTTATAATCAATAACAGAATGTAATACAGTAAGACTGTAACTAAAACTGGTTTACCTATGATCAGCTCATGACCGTACTAGACATAAACAAACCAAAATAAATCTTAATTGTAACTTTTAAACCAAATGTACCTAGTCTTTTTAACTGGCTTTCTTTTACTAAAACTTAACCTATCTTAAAATAAAAACATACTAATCTTAATAAAAAATAAAAAATAAAAATTTAATAAAATGATTTTAACACTTTAAAACATTTTTCGAATAAATCTTTAACCGTACTCATTAAAAAACTAAAACAACTTGTATGTACATGTTGTGTACATATTAATAATGTACATATTAAATCTTCCTTGCTATTTTAGAGGACCCTTTTTACCAAACATTTTAAAAATTGTTGGGATTAGATTATTAAAAGACCAATAGTAAATAGTTTGATCTCCTAAACCTAAACCAAACCTAATACCATAAACGAAACTCTAAAACAAGCCAATTGGTTGTTTTAAGTCCTAAGGGACAAAACCTAATAGGCTGAAATACTTAAAAAACACAATTCAACCAAATAGTTTGTATATAAAAAGTTATGTACATAATAATAATAATGGTAATAATAACGTGCATTGAAAATTTTCTAAAAACCTTTTAGGCTTTTAAACTGTATATATAGTCTGTATACAGGCAAATGCCTGTCAAAGATTTTAACAATAAAGCTCTTCTTGAGCACAAACACGGATTTTTTACCAAATAGCTCTTTTGAGCATAAAACGCATGAATTTTAACTGTAGCCCTGGGTTTTTTTAATCAAGACCTCCTCCAATCTGCCAGACTTAAAGCAAACAGCTAAATACCTTTTACAGATAAAATATTTTATTATAAACATAAATTTTATATTCTGAAACTTGCGCTATTGGAAACTTCTATATATCCCTTCAAACTATATCTTATAAACTTAAAATCCACCTCTTTTTTAGGATCTTTATAATTTTAAATGCCCCAAATAGTCTGTTGACTCAGAAGGCGTAAAATCTCTATTTTTCTCTCTCTCAAAATGACTGTAAAAAGTTGTAAAAAGTTGTGCCTTCCCGGGTCGAGAGGACGTAAAACACCACCTTTCATAAATGACTGTAAATTGCAGACCATCTAACCTATCAATATGAAAATTGGCTGAATAATTCCCCACGTATCAAATGTCGGTTATGCCATTTTGCATCAAATTAAACAGTAACGGATTTAACCGTCAAAAACGGAAAATCTTTGTGGTGTAATATATCGGAAAGTACATAGTCGATTTTTAACCTGTTTGGATGGATATATGCTGAATATTATAGTGCCACTTGCAAAGAATATGTATAACTAACGGTTTTTAGCGACCACAAAATCCAATGCGATGGAATGTTTGGATTGTTGATTATGTAAAATATGTATTGGGCCAATTTTACATTTGTTTGCATTAAAAGATGTCTAATAGGATTTACCGTAAAAATAAATAAATGTAGCTATGGAATTGGTTTAAATGACGGTTGATAACGGCCAGATAACGGTAACATTTTCCTTCTTTATTGTTAATTGACCTCAGTTTAAAGAAATCTGTGGTATCAAACGAGTGGCATTTTCTAATGTGGATTTCTTAAATGGTACATACCCCTAGTTCTTAAAAAGTCATTACAACAGTTTGGATCGAGTAGCTTATTGTGTGTGTTTCACCGTTGTTTACATAGTAGAGTAAAATATCTGTTTTTTGTGAGTATGGGTGATTCATCAATTGTTTTAGACTAACTGTGTGACTGATGTGCTTCAAACTTAGAATATAGATTGCTAGTACCCTAATGTAGATGTATACGTAGACTGCGCGCGCGCGCGCGCGCGCGCGCGCGTGTGTGTGTGTGTGTGTGTGTGTGTGTGTGTGTGTGTGTGTGTGTGTGTGTGTTAGTAAGTTGGCGGTAGAATAAGGGATTGTACAAATGATTGCGATAAATTGTCAGTGAGAGGGTTATTGTCCGTCACCGAAGGTGAACGGACTTTGCGATGGGCTGGTTTGTATTTTTTTTTTTTTTTTTTTTTTTTCTGTCTGTCCCAAGAATATCTCCCGAAC
>CM065698.1:16838910-16957268 GCA_017654935.2 Phymorhynchus buccinoides | reverse complement strand
CAAAGGATTTTGATAGAAAAAGCTTTTTCTTTGCAAACATATTACAGGTGCGCTTTTTGCCCCGTAGTCGGGAATACGCGCACCCCAGGTGGGGGTAAAAAGCCCCCCCCCCCCCCCCCCCCCTCTCTAAGTTGAAAAGTCACCGTCACTCTCCCAACGCGCCATGCTACCATCGACGCCATTTTGTCTCGACTGAAACCACGAAGTTCTACGCGTGTTGCCGTTTTGACACAGTGTGTATTCTTCAATCCCTGTTGTACATTTTGAGACACTGAAACTAAAAGTTGGTGGACTACAGCTGTACTGCTTCAGAAAGTTTTACCTGTGGGATGCTTCACTGTGAAGAATGTCAAAACTTCGCCTAACCAACGAGTCAGTTGATTTTGAAATCTTGTCTCAGAGTCTGAAATTGCACTAAAGGTAAGGTATTTTTGGATTCTTCTTCTTCTTCTTCTTTCAAATACATCGCTACAATCCAGTAGTCTGGCATAACTGCGACGGGGATGAGATTGCGCAGAGGCGGTTTATTGATGTTGGCTTGAAGAATCTTGTAAAAGTTGATTTTGAATTCTAGTGCATCCCTGAAAGGACCCCTTCTGCTTCTTCTTTTAGACAATCCAGTTCTAGCATAACTACGGGGAGAGATTGCGCAGAGGCGGTTCATTGATGTTGGCAAAAAAAAAGTTCATAGACCCCCTGCAAATGGGGGATTAGAATGTTAGTGCTTCATTATAAGTTCATAGACCCCCTGGGGGTCCCTGGGAACCCTGACGGTACTGGGTTCTAACTTCTATGGCTGGAAATGTCATAGGCGGCAGAGTTTGACTGGCTGAGACTTTTCTTTTGTAAATTGTTCAGGACTCCCAGGGACCCCCATTTGGGGGTCTATGAAGCACTAAAATTCTAAAGGACCCTCTAAAACAATGTGCAGGGGGTCCCAGGGATGCACTAGAAACATTCTTTTTAGCATTCACTATGCCACTGGGACCCTCTATGCTGTAGGTGAAGGAGTCCCTGGGACCCCTTGTTTTGTGGGACGATTTGGAGCCCTGATTGTTTGTAGGGAGATGTTTGGAGTTGATTGTGAGAAGGCCTGTGTGGAACTTGTAGAAGGTGGTCAGTCAGATTTCAGTTCGGTGGGTCTGGAGAAGGGGCCATTTCATTTTTTTAGGAGATCTGTGGTTCTGGTTGTATGCCGGTAATCGCAGGCCACCCATCTTGCAGCACGGTTCTGGACCTAATACTTAATAGCAAATCTGGATCTGAGTGATGTACATGCCAGTCATTTCCGACGTTCAAAACTGCATATGATTATGAATCATTATGAACTATGAACATCTACTAACATGAAAAAATCAATTTTTATAAATGTTAGTAAAGTTTTATTTTTTGTGTACTTGACGGTTTACCTTACAGTTAGTGTTTTGATGGGGTTTCCAGGGTTTCCAGAAACCTGCACTTTCCCCTAAGCCTGTACATACCTTACACAAAGAGTAAAAAGTAACAGAACTTGCTCAATTTTGCATTATTAATCAGTAAATTGAAGACTCAGGACCTATGCAGCTCCCTGGACTCCCCGCAGACCCCCCACCCACCCACCCTATGAATGTTTTGGTCGCCCCTGGGTCAGTTTAATTTCAGACCAAAAGATTAAAATAAATAAATTGTGAAGGTAAAGGCTGTGTGTACGGGCCCGTATTTGACATTCTCCGGGCTACAGCTACGGGGCTCAATCACAGGACGCAAAACCTCTGTGTGTGTATGTGTGTTTAAAAGGAAATGATTTTTTTTATGAGTTATGTGATATATATATTTCTTGTGATATGATACTGTATTCTGCTGTTGTGATTTGCTCATGTGATATTATTAAGTAATTTAGTAGTGTGTGTGTGTGTGTGTGTGTGTGGGGGGGGGTGCATGTGAGTGTGTCTGTTTAGGGTGGGGGGGTGAGAGGGGGGTAGAGAGAGAGATGGGGGGGGGGGGGGTAGAGAGGGTAACTGTGTTGCTTTGTTGCTTTTTAACATACATTATTACAATATGATCTAGCATTTTATGATGTCCCTGTTTCTTTGTAATTGCTTTTATATATTTTGATTGTTCATTTTAGTTTGTGTGTATGTGTCTGTGTGTGTGTCGGGGGAAGTGAGAGGGAGAGGGGAGGGAGATTGAAGAAGGGAGAACTAGGGTGAATGTGTGTTGATTTTAGCATACCTTTTATCATTGTTCTACTATTCAGTATTTTTTTATTTTTTTTTTTTTGTATTAAACGTTTTTATTCATTTGTTCATTTAAATATACATAACCAAAGAAAAACAAACAAATATTTTATGATTTTAGCATACCTTTTATCATTGTTCTACTATTCAGTATTGGTTTTTGTAATCTAAACTTTGTTTTTATGTATTTTGCTTGGAATTTTTTTTTTTTTTAAATTTGTTATGTGTATTGTCCCATTACTTTAAATACAAATTGTTGGTTTAAGTGTGTGTGTGTGTGTGTGTGTGTGTGTGTGTGTGTGTGTGTGTGAGAGAGAGAGAGAGAGAGAGAGAGTGAGAGAGAGAGAGAGAGAGAGAGAGAGAGAGAGAGAGAGAGAGAGAGAGAGAGAGAGAGAGAGAGAGAGAGAGAGAGGGTGGGGGGAGGGAGAGAGATTGGGGGGAGGGAGGGGGGAGGGAAAGAGAGCTAGGGTGAATCACTGAATGTGTGTTGACTTTAGCATACATTATTTTACATTGTTCTAGTATTCAGCATTGCTTTTTATAATTTTAATTTTAATTGACCATATAACGTACGTACGTATCACGTACTGACTTGATGACCCACTGATGATGTCATCAGATGAAGAGGAATAACTCTGATATGCTGGTTTTTGCTCTAACACAGTCAAGAGAGTTATATCCCCAGACCAATTTGCCAGATTGGCTCTATCATTTGTCTTTTTCATGGCATGATTTGTAATTGATTTTTTCTTTAATTTTCTCTGGCAGTGTTAAACCTCGTTTGTATGTACCCCCTTTTAATAAGTTTTATAAATTGTGTCTATTGTCCTATTATTACTTTTATAAAAATTGTTTGTTTAGCTCTCTGTGTGTGTGTGTGTGTGTGTGTGTGTGCGTGTGAATCTGTGATGGTGTGGTTGAGGGTGGAGATTTTGAAAAACATGTGGGGAAGGGGAGGGGTGTGTGTGTGTGAGGTTTGTGTGTGTGTGTGTGTGTGTGTGTGTGTGTGTCTTATATTGCATTGTAATTTAATTCTTATGATGTATTTACTGTATATTATGCATGTCTTATTATTTCTATGTTTATATACAGTGTTTTATGTGCATGCCAGACAAATAATTTCTTTATGTTTTAAAGACAATACATTTTTTGATTGATTGATTGTTCAGGATACAAATACTTTTTGACAACAGAGTTTTGTGTTTTGTGTGAGGGAGGATGATTTGTGTTTAGCTAGGTGTGCATGTTTTATGGAATAGATAATATATTAGATATGCATGTTAGATTCCCAAAACCATCAGCTTTTACAAAGGTTTTGTGTGTATGCATGTGCACATGTCTGTATTTGTTCTTGTGTGCATATTTGTTTGTGTGTCTGTGTATAATTATGTATGTATGTGTGTGTGTGTGTGTGTGTGTGTGTGTGTGTGTGTGTGTGTGTGTGTGTGTGTGTGTGTGTGTGTTGTTGTGTGTTGCATGTGTGTGTGTGTGTGTTGTGTTTTTTTTGTTTGTGTGTGTGTGTATGCTTGTGTGACAGTGTGTGTATGTGCGTGTGTCTTTCTTCTTCTTAGATCGCTCAGTTTCCTGTCAATTACGAGCGCAGATGCTTCATGCTGCCGTTATGCGCCTAACTTAGAAATAGCTAGGCCCAGCAAGTCTGACTTCAGTTGGAGGAAATCTTTTTCGAAAGTGTTTCGTGAAAAAAGGCAGGAGAATGGACCGGTAAGGCAGAAAAATAGTAGATGACACAGTAAGCAAAGGGAAAAGGCAGAGTCATATATATACGTGGAAGAAACGTGACAGAGTAGTTTAGACATTCGCCTGCCAAATTCAATGCATAAATGCATGAGTGATGCGGGTTCGAATCCCGGCCTTGCCCTTTCTTTCAAGTTTGACAGGAAAATAGAAGTGAACGTTGAGTCTTTCACATGGCAGTGGTGTCCTGAGGCCCTGGTCATAGGCCATTGACCTATTAAAATTGAAAATATTTCATTGTGTTCTCCCCTGTCAGGACAAATACACTAGCATACTTTGTTTTATTGATTTATGCAAGAGCCAGGACTTTGTCCTATTAATTTCTTTAATCTCAGGACATTTTGTCCCATCACTTTTCCATCCTCGGTACATCACTGGATGGGGACTTAAAGCTAGTCTGACCCGTGTGCTTTACACATGTAAAAATACCATGGCAGTTAAAATTCATTTAGAGCAGGAAGAAATCCGTGTTGCCTGGTATGACCGAATTGATAGCTAGTTTTCCAAAGTCAGCCCCCACTCCCTCGTCACCCTCCCCCTCCCCCTCCTCAAAAAATATATTGAGTAGACCTGTGCTGTGCTTGCAGTGATGCGCTCTCCAGGACAGAGCAGTCATAATTTCACAGAGCAAGTCTCTGTGACTAGAATATACCAAAACACCACATGTGTGATTGTGTATACATGTGTGTGTGCATATGTTTGGCATATGAATGTGTGTTTTACACCTGTATTGTGCTTGTCTGTTCAGGTACCTGTACGGCCAGAAGACAGCCTGCTGTGGCACCATCAAGGCCAACCGCCTGGTGAAGGACGTCACTGACCTCCAGGTGTGCAGGAAAGGAGACGTGGCAGCCCTCCGCTGTGAGGAACTTCTGGCTGTCAAGTGGTACTCGTCAAAGATCGTGTACCTCCTCTCCACCATCCACGATGAGGCCATGCGGACAGTAAGCCGCAGAAACAGGCCTGATGTGGTGAAGCCAGCCTGTGCTGCAGACTACAACAGCAAAATGGGCGCTGTTGATCGGAAGGATCAGATGATTGAACCCTACGATGCTGCCCGAAAGTCTACCAGGTGGTATAAGAAGCTGGGTATCCGCCTTCTTCAAGTGGCCCTCTTCAATGCCTTCCTGGTGTACACAAAGGCTGGCAACAAGAAACATGCAGTTGTGCGCAGTAACCATACATCATTTGATTGGATGACGGCAAGCGGCCATTTTCAGTCACTTACGTTGTTTCATGGAAACTGACTCTAACCCAACCCTAACCTTGTGCTAACCCTATCCCTTACCCGAGAAAAGCAAAAAGTTGTTTCTACTGAGTAGCAGTGAGAAAATTAGGTGTGGGGCAAACAAAGTTTAACCTTTGCAACTAATGCAAGTGACGAAAATAGCAGCCAATCAAATTGAAGTATGGTTACTGCGCACAGCTCTATCCAACAAGAAGGCTTTCCTCAAATTTCAAACTGATGTGATTTTTTCGCTGCTGACTGCGGGATTTGAAAGGCCAGCTGAAGTCCTGTGACAGGAAGCTGAAGGAGGG
This sequence comes from Phymorhynchus buccinoides, assembly GCA_017654935.2. Lineage (NCBI taxonomy): Eukaryota > Metazoa > Mollusca > Gastropoda > Neogastropoda > Raphitomidae > Phymorhynchus > Phymorhynchus buccinoides. The sequence goes on along the minus strand of CM065698.1, from coordinate 16,951,758 downwards.
GATGACATTGTGCGCCTCACCAACCGACATTTCCTTGAGAAAGTGCCGGAAAGAGGCACAGGGAAAAAGGACCTATGCTCGCTGCAGAGTATGCAGTAGCCGTGGTGTTAGGCGGGCAACAACGTACAGGTGTGCCAACTGCCATAACAAACCTGGATTGTGTGTGGTGCCCTGTTTTAGGGATTACCACACCAAGGCTGCTTACTGGAACTACAGTGGAAGCAGTGTAAAGTGTGTGTGTGTGTAAAATTGAATGCTGACTTTTAAAAGATGTCAGAACAAGTTTGAATTAACTAATATTAATAATATGTGTTTTCAGCCCATTTGATGCAGTCAATTTGTAGAAATAGAAATTGCTGTCATAACAATGTTTATTTAGAAGGGTATCAGTCAACTTGCAAAAATTGGTAATAATGCTGTTGAGATTGTATACAGTGTGTGTGTGTGTGTTGCTTGCAATAATATATTGATGTAACTGTTTTACAAGATGTGTAAAGTGGCTAAATTATTTATACTGTGATTAGTGTGAATCACTTATTTCTTTCCTTTTAACAGTTGGCCAGAATGTTTACTCAGATTTAAAAGTTGTGTTGCTTAAATGATACATTTACTTCAGGGAGTGTGTATTGATTATAAGAGAGAGAGTGTGTGTGAGAGAGAGATAGTGGGGGGTGTGTGTGTGTGTGTGTGTGTGTGTGTGTGTGTGTGTGTGTGTGTGTGTGTGTGTGTGTGTGTGTGAAGAATAAAAGGTTTTTGAAATTGGAGATGAATGCATAATAACATCAAATACTTGCATTGCTTTCTCTAAAAAATAAAAATAAATTGTTTTTAAATGGATGACCTATTGGGTTTTTTTCATTATTGTGAGGTGAATGAAGCAACAGGCATGCTATTTTTATAACAAATGAAACGTTATTGGCAAAGTAGATTACATGATTGTTTGTTGTTGATTTTTTGTATTGTGAGGTTCTTGAAGCATTCAGCTTGTTATTTTATAAGTAAATCAAAGTAATGTTTTGGACACATACATGTTTACCAGTCGCGAAGCGAAGCTGGTATTGTTTTCACTTGGTCCGTCCGTCCGTCCGTGTTCAAATTTTCTCAAAATGCATATTTCGGTGTAAAATGGCCTCACATAGAGTTATCAGTGTGTTTCAAAAAAAAAAAAAAATGTTTGTTTGTCTGTTTGGGACAGCGATAACTCGAGAACGCTTGGATATATCAACATGAAAATTTACAGGTGGATACTAGGGGTCAAAAGCTTGGACAAGGTCAAATTTGGGCAAAATCGGGTTAGCGGTTAAGGGTTTAGGTTAAGATTAGGGTTAGGCTTAGGGGTGCAAGCATGTGTCGCGACTGGGTCAGTTTACGCAAGTACTCTAGTTGTTGTTATTTTTTATTTTGACATCAATGAAGCACTCAGCGTTGCCAGTTCTTTTATAATAAATGAAATGTTTTTTTGTCTTTTTCTAACTAACAGAAATGTTACCTGTATTGCGGATTTCCTTAACGATAAGGGACAGTTTCTCTCGTATTATACAGTTCAAACAAAAATATAACATTATTATTGATTTTATTATGCATGCTTGATATATATCTGCTATATCAAGAGTACATATGAAAAGATGTAATGTTACCCCTAAGAACAATAAGTACATTAATTCAACATTTTGTACTAAGAAACGTTTTGCTACTCAAAAAGGCTCAAAGCTGTATTATGACATTAATTGAAAACAAGGTTCCCCCAAATGCTGTGAGAAATGGGATTTAAAGCTCTCAATAAATCATGAGTGGAAATCTTGTTTTTGGTATGCTCATAAAAGACATGACATCAAATTGAAATGGTTTCTAAAAATACTACATAGATGTCTGGGAACAAATATAATCTTGAAGGAAATTGGGGTTCACAACAGTGATAAATGTGATTTTTGTGGAATAGAAAAAAAGACATTCTGGAAATGCACACATGTTCGATTCTTTTGGCATGCATTCACAGATATGTTTTTAAAAGATGTACAAATGCCACTAATCTTGTTCTGACTGAACCTCCGGTACTATTAAAATGGGCTTTGATAAAAAATATTATCATTGATTCAGTATTTTATTTTATTCTATTATTTGCTATTATACATCATACATTATATGTAGTATATATGCAAGATAAAAGAAACACTCCCATGATTATTAGTATTTTTGGAAAAACTACAATATCGATACAACATTGAAGACTCAGGGCTCCCAATCGTCCTGCAAAACAAGGGGTCCCAGGGACTCCTTCACTTACAGTGTAGAGGGCCCTAGAGGCGGGATAGAGGGTCCCAGTGGCATAGCGAATGCTAAAACGATTTTTTTCTAGTGCATCCCTGGGACCCCCTGCACATTCTTTTAGAGGGTCCTGTAGAATGTTAGTGCTTCATAGACCCCCAAATGGGGGTCCCTGAGACTACAGTGCTAAATCAAGTATGGAGTACTCAGATTTTGTTTTGAAATGGGCAGCATATACATCACTGGGACCCCCTGCACATTCTTTTAGAGGGTCCTGTAGAATGTTAGTGCTTCATAGACCCCCAAATGGGGGTCCCTGAGACTACAGTGCTAAATCAAGTATGGAGTACTCAGATTTTGTTTTGAAATGGGCAGCATATACATCAATCATTGTTGATACTTAATTGTTTTACTGAACATGTATACAGTACTGCACGGGAACGGTGAAAACTGCAATAATCTTTTGTCTGAAAAAAATGCTATGTTCATAACAATGTGGATCACTGTAGGTCATAGTCAATGTGATATTTGAAGTTGAGGCCATCATATTGTACATAATGATGAAAGAAAAGAAAGATGAACACATACATCCAACCGCCATTCTCTCTCTCTCTCTGTCTCCCTCTCAACAACACACAGAGGAAAACATTGTTTATTCAATATTTGGTTATTGGGTGTTGTTCATGTTTGATTTTTTGTTCTTCTTTAAGATATTTAATAATGTTGTTTGTTTGTTTTCTGCAAAATTGTAAACGATAAAAAAAAGTTCATTTAAACAAAATCAAATATTTTTGGCAAAGTGAATATCTGTTGTTGTTTGGGTTTTGTTTTCATTGTGAGGTTCATGAAGCATTCAGCATTGCCAATTGTTTTATAATAAATCAAATGTTTTTTTGCAAAGTGAATACTCGTTGTTTAGGTTTTGTTTTCACTGTGAGGTTCATGAAGCACTTAGCATTTCCAGTTCTTTTATAATAAATCAAATGTTTTTGGCAAAGTGAATACCTGTTGTTGTTGCTTTTCACTGTGAGGTTCATGAAGCATTCAGCATTGCCAGTTGTTCTGCCTCACTCTTTCCTGAGAACTAGAGTTGTATCACACAGTCCACTTGCATGAATACATGTGTAGCTGGCTTTCTCATACAACCCCTGTGCACTCCCTGCCCCTAAAAGTCATGGCATTGCCTGCAGTGGAGGTTTGGTTGATTCATGTACACATACTTTAGTTCTTTTCTGGGATCATCATGATTAAACTTTAGAGCATGTAGTGCCCTTGGTTTCTGTGACAGATTTCCAGTTTTGAGGCTCACAGTTGATTCTGAGTAGTGTTTCTTGATGGAGGTTAACAATGCCTAAACCAGTGCACTCCTTGGGTAATGTGATCAAATTTAGTTGAGTTTTTAGGTCTACAGCCAACAGACTTGAACATTGGATCAATGTCTGATGTATGTATTGAGTTGTTTCTTGGTGAATGTTTGGACTGAAAAAAATGCAGCATTTTTGGCTCCAGTGACCTGTGACCTTCATTTTTGAATTTGCCCGAGATTCTCTTAGTACCTACCCACATGCAAAATTTGAGTGTCCAAGGACCCACCGTTCAATTGTTATCAATGCCAGGTGCTCGGCAGCAATCTCGGTGCCAGTGACCTTGATCTTTGACCTTCATTTTCGAACTAGGCCTAGATATTCTTAGTACCTATTCCCATGCAAAATTTGAGCGTACTGAGTCCCTCCGTTCAAACGTTATCAGGCCAGGTGCTCGGCAGCATTTCCGGCGTCAGTGACCTTGACCTTTGACCTATGACCTTCATTTTCGAACTTGGCCTAGATATTCTTAGTACCTATCAGCCTGCAAAATTTGAGCGTCCGAGGTCCCTCCGTTCAAACGTTATCAGCTGGTAAACATTTTACAGCAATTTCAGCACATCTTTCCAGAATAGCAGTGGTCTCTTCTGCTGCCTGGAGGCCACAACTGGACTAACTGACAAATATCCATCATAAAAATATATGGTTTTATGGGGGGTTCTCTGCTGGATGAAGAATTATGATTTTTTGTTAATTTTATGCCATTCTTTGGTCATTAATCAGAAAATCCTCTTGCCAAAGTTGAAAGTATACTAAGTTAAATAGTCTGCTTCAGTTCAAGATATTTATAATACAAAAACTGGATCGGATTTGCAATTATTATACACTTATAAATGTCTCGATTACATAAAAATTTAAAAAAAACCTGAAAATGGAACGTACACTCACAAAACTTAAAAAAAAAAAAAATGTGGCCTTGCGCAGTATCGAACTCCGACATGCACGTAGCTGCAACATTACGAGACGCGCATGATACCATTGTACCAAGGAACCGTTATATGATTGGGAAACATTTTATGTATTTAAACATTCGACAATGTTTGTGAATCGGTTGTGAATGGATGAAGCAGTGTGCGGACTAAGATTTCCACTTCTATTCAAAGCTGAAACTGTCATATAATTGATCTTAATGAATAATGCTTGTGCCTATAGGCACCTTTGAACATTGCAGAACGTGTTCGCTAATCATTTAAAAACGTAAATAAAACGTTTGTCAGGATATGTGGCGATAAAAAAGATGACCATCACCTACAATTATAGGAGTGCAAAACGCGCATGGGCTTCTTTCCCGTGGGCGTCTTTCCCCGTCACAGTCAGCTAATCAATTTCAGTCTGTGTAGCTGACAATCACAGTGTTGCTGAAAAAGAAAAGTATCGTTCAAAAGCCCATATAATAAGCTTTGTATAAATATAAAAATATGGAGGTAGTTTGCTGTTGTTGGTTTTTTATTTAACTTTTCCAAGGACAGAAAATGAAAAAAAAAAAAAAGAACGTCAAAAAATATTCAAAAACTCATATTATTGACCACAACATCATGAAACTTAAATATGAGGTATTTTAAAAGACGTGCAAAGGAACATAGGCAAAATTTAACTGAAATTTGCTTCATTTCATGAGATAATTGGGGTGGGCTTCTTACCCGCCCATGGGCTTCTTACCCCGGTAGGGTGCGCTTTTTACCCCGTCTTCCCCTACCGAGCGAAACTGGTTTAGGAGGGCCTTGGCTTTGGCGTGGCTATACTGAGTAAGTTCAGTCCATCCTTCAGGGGTGCGACACCTACGTTATTTTGACGTTTCGACTTGACGTATGTCAAGCTACTATCTGATGAAAACCTTACTAATACTACTAACCCATGAAAAGACTACTATTATTTTCATCAGTTAGTAGATACTACTAACTGCTGAAAATAATAGTAGTCTTTTCATGGGTTAGTAGTAATACTAAGGTTTTCATCATATAGTAGCTTGGCTTTACGACTATCTAGTGAAATGATTCCTGTGGGAAATTATGTCCTCTCTCTCTCTCTCTCTCTCTCTCTCTCTCTCTCTCTCTCTCTCTCTCTCTCTCTCTCTCTCTCCCCCCCCCCTCTCTCTCTCTCTCTCTCTCTCTCTCTCTGTCTAACCACTGACACTGGTCACTTTGGCCTAATTTTACCGTTTGAATGCTAATTAGTGTATTAGGAGTTCAAATGAATTTTTTTTGATGTGGTTGACCAGTGGTCAGTGTCACTGACCAGTGGTCAATTTGGCCTATTTTCACTGTTTGACTGCAAATTAGTGCATTAGGAGTTCAAATGAACAAAGTTTGATGTGGTTGGCCAGTGGTCAGTGTCACTGACCAGTGGTCACTTTGGCCTATTTTCACTGTTTGACTGCAAATTAGTGCATTAGGAGTTCAGATGAAACATATTTTGATGTGGTTGACCAGTGGTCAGTGTCACTGACCAGTGGTCAATTTGGCCTATTTTCACTGTTTGACTGCAAATTAGTGCATTAGGAGTTCAAATGAACAAAGTTTGATGTGGTTGACCAGTGGTCAGTGTCACTGACCAGTGGTCACTTTGGCCTATTTTTTTACTGTTTGACAGCTAATTAGTGTGTTAGGAGTTCAAATGAACAATTTATATGGTGGTTGACCAGTGGTCAGTGACACTGACCACTGGTCAACCACATCAGACCTTGTTCATTTGAACTCCTAATACACTAATGTGCAGTCAAACAGTGAAAATAGGCCAAAATGACCACTGGTCAGTGACACTGACCACTGGTCAACCACATAAAAAAAATTATTGAGAGAGAGAGAGAGAGACAGACAGACAGACAGACAGACAGACAGACAGACAGACAGTCACAGAGAGAGAGGGAGAGAGAGAGTGAGAGAGAGAGAGAGAGAGAGGGAGGGGGTGGGAGGGAGGGAGGGAGGGGTAGAGAGAAACTGTCAGTCAGTCGTGTAGAGAGAAAGAGAAAGCAAAAGAAAAAGACAGACATACAGTCACAGAGAGAGAGAGAGAGAGAGAGAGAGAGAGAGAGAGAGAGAGAGAGAGAGAGAGAGAGAGAGAAACAAAAAGAGAGAGAGTTCATAATTTCCAACAGGAATCATTTCACTAGATAGTCGTAAAGCCAAGCTGCTATCTGCTGAAAACCTTAATATTACTACTAACCCATGAAAAGACTACTATTTTTTTCATCAGTTAGTAGTAACTTGACAAGCTACTATCTGCTGAAAACCTTAGTATTACTACTAACCCATGAAAAGACTACTATTTTTTTCATCAGTTAGTAGTAACTTGACAAGCTACTATCTGCTGAAAACCTTAGTATTACTACTAACCCATGAAAAGACTACTATTTTTTTCATCAGTTAGTAGTAACTTGACAAGCTACTATCTGCTGAAAACCTTAGTATTACTACTAACCCATGAAAAGACTACTATTTTTTTCAGCAGTTAGTAGTAACTTGACAAGCTACTATCTGCTGAAAACCTTAGTATTACTACTAACCCATGAAAAGACTACTATTTTTTTCAGCAGTTAGTAGTAACTTGACAAGCTACTATCTGCTGAAAACCTTACTAATACTACTAACCCATGAAAAGACTACTATTTTTTTCAGCAGTTAGTCGTATTACTACTAACTGCTGACATTTTGTTTACCGTTTGAATGCTAATTAGTGTATTAGGAGATCATATGAACAATTGTTGATGTGGTTGACCAGTGGTCAGTGTCACTGACCAGTGGTCAATTTGGCCTATTTTCACTGTTTGACTGCAAATTAGTGTATTAGGAGTTCAAATGAACAAAGTTTGATGTGGTTGACCAGTGGTCAGTGTTACTGACCAGTGGTCACATTGGCCTATTTTCACTGTTTGACTGCAAATTTTGTATTAAGAGTTCAAATTGACACATTTTGATGTGGTTGACCAGTGGTCAGTGTCACTGACCAGTGGTCAACCACCATAAAAATTGTTCATTTGAACTCCTAACACACTAATTAGCTGTCAAACAGTAAAAAATAGGCCAAAGTTACCACTGGTCAACCACATCAAACTTTGTTCATTTGAACTCCTAATGCACTAATTTGCAGTCAAACAGTGAAAATAGGCCAAATTGACCACTCAAAATGTGTTAATCTGAACTCCTAATGCACTAATTTGCAGTCAAACAGTGAAAATAGGCCAAATTGACCACTGGTCAGTGACACTGACCACTGGTCAACCACATCAAATTTTGTTCATTTGAACTCCTAATGCACTAATTTGCAGTCAAACAGTGAAAAAAGGCCAAATTGACCACTGGTCAGTGACACTGACCACTGGTCAACCACATCAAAAATTGTTCATTTGAACTCCTAATACACTAATTTGCAGTCAAACAGTGAAAATAGGCCAAAGTGACCACTGGTCAGTGACACTGACCACTGGTCAACCACATCAACAATTGTTCATATGAGCTCCTAATACACTAATTAGCATTCAAACGATGAAATTAGGCCAAAGTGACCAGTGTCAGTGGTTAGACAGGAGAGAGAGAGAGAGAGAGAAAGAGAGAGAGAGGGGGGGGGAAGAGAGAGAGAGAGAGGGGGAGGGAGAGAGAGAGAGAGAGAGAGAGAGAGAGAGAGAGAGAGAGAGAGAGAGAGAGAGAGAGAGAGAGAGAGAGAGAGAGAGAGAGAGAGAGAGAGAGAGAGAGAGAGGACATAATTTCCCACAGGGATCATTTCACTAGATAGTCGTAAAGTTAGTAGTAATACGACTAACTGCTGAAAAAAATAGTAGTCTTTTCATGGGTTAGTAGTATTAGTAAGGTTTTCATCAGATAGTAGCTTGACAGACGTAAGCGCCAGAAGGGTTTTGAGTTGTTCTCCTTGAAGCCCTTTTCGATCGTGGAGTTGATGCAGGTCGATCCATTCGGCCTTCCTCATGTCTCTTCTGCACTCCTTTTAGAAGAAGTAGCAATTTTTCCAGTTCCCTGATCTTTTAGCCTGGTTGTGTATTCTTGCTTTCTTCCTGACTTTCCTTTTGATGGCACGTGCACGGTTTACCCAGGGTAGATTGGAGCTTCCATTCATGGCTCTAGATGGTATGTTCTTTTCAATTGAAGACGAGCGGGAGTCCTTGAAGGTAGACCACAATGTGTCTACACCACTCCCCTCCCTGTCCATCGAGTAGATCTTTTCAGCTGATTTCTCTAGGGGAAGACGGGGTAAAAAGCGCATGGGCGGGTAAGAAACCCACCCCAATTATCTCATGAAATAAAGAAAATTTCAGTCAAATTTGCCCATGAGACGAATGCTAGACATTAACGCTCGTCTCATGGGCAAAATGAGACTGAAATTTGCTTCATTTCATGAGATAATTGGGGTGGGCTTCTTACCCGCCCATGCGCTTTTTACCCCGTCTTCCCCTATATCTGCATTCAGCTCCTCCCAGTTGGCCTTGTGGTATTGGTGAAAGCGCCTTGGCTTCTCCTTTACTCTCTGAGGATGAGTGTCCATATCCGTGACGACAGCGTCGTGGTCAGAGATTCCAGGGATGGAGGTCGAGTTTGTCACTAAGGAAGGGTTTGATGTGAAGACAAGGTCCAGGATGTTAATATGTTCTCTGGTTGGCTTATCATGGATTTGGGTGAGCTGGGCTTGAGTGGACATATCTTCCTGCTGGATTGAACGATCTGATGCGTTTCGAGCGACTGCTGGTATGTCCCAATCTATGTCTGGGCAGTTAAAATCACCAGCCAGTAGGATTTGTTGATGTGGTTGTCTTTCAGTGGCCTTTTGTAGTGTCTTGCTTGGCTCGGCTACATCTCTGTGAGACCTGTGTGGCATGTAGAAGCACCCTAGTAGTAGATCCTTTTCCCCTGTGAGGTGTATCTTTGCCCAGACCATTTCACATTCTCCATCGAGGTCTGGGACAGCTGAGGATACTAGGGACTTGTGTACGAGGATAAACACCCCTCCTGCGAGTGTGCCCCTGTCCTTCATGTACGTCACATAGTCCTTTGGGAAGACTTCACTGGAAGTGTTTGTTGGACCAAGCCATGACTCAGTGCCACAGACCACATCTGGTTTTAGATCATGGATCATAGCTTGGAACTCTGTTCTGTTTTGCATGACGCTGTGGCAGTTGACGTTTAGGAGGCGTAGGCATTGCTTTTTAGGCCTAGGCTGTTTAACACCAAGGAAGGAAAAGCTAGCTAGTTCTAGTACTACACTGCTGGTGTGTGTGTGTGTGTGTGTGCGTGTGTGTGCGCGCGCGCGCGTTTGGACCTACAAGTTGTGTTTCCAGTCAAGTGAATCAAATGTAGCAATATCTTCTTTAAAAAAAAATCTTTTTAACGTTTTGGAGTTTTCCCTCAACCGTTTCTCTTTACCCGCTCTACTATTCTCAAATGGCTTGATCTTGAAACAGTACGGTTTCAAACAGATTGGTTGTGGAGCTTACATCATGGCCGCTGTCATCTGAAAGTCAAGGCACTCCTGAATGAACAGGCGCAATATCGTGGTATGTTAGTTTTAGGCTTTGTAAATTCTGTCAAACTTGTCGTATGAAAAAAGGTAGCATCGTGTAAATTCTCCGCTCGCTACTATGAGTTAGCATTTGCGACATTAAGGATGAACGACAAATTTCACTTTTTCCGTATTTGAAACACTTTTCGTACTCAAATCGTTCATATTATTTTCATGACATTACGGAAAAAAGTGAAATTTAAAAAACTTCGCCCAATGTCGCAAATGCCGCAAATGCTAAGTCTCATAGTAGCGAGCGAAGAATGGTAATGGTAAAGATGTGCCCCCCCCCTCCCCCCCATGCATTTCTCGGTTAATTCTGTTTTTCCGTTTTTGCCTTTCTAATCAGTAATCTTGCCATACAATGATACATAAAGCTGTATTTTAGGAACATTTTCAGCTAATAACCTTTTTGGAATACTAACCCTAGCCCTAAACCTAACTCTACCCCCCACTATGTACTGCAGTACACCGCGATTTGTCACAGTTGTGGTTCGTTGCGTTTTTCCGTCTTATAGGGTTAGGCCAGGTTAGGGTTAGTATTCCAAAAAGGTTATTAGCTAAAAATGTTCCTAAAATACAGCTTTATGTATGGTCAGAAAGGCAATAACGGAAAAATAGAATTAACCGAGATAGGTAGGGGGGGGTGGCACATCTTGACCTTTACCCGAAGAATTTACACGATGCTACTTTTTTTCATACGACAAAACTCAGGAGCAGTTTTGTTGCTAGTGAATACAGATATATATACATTTTCAATTTCTTGGGGTTGAATGTACTAGACTAGTAGACATATTGCCTATTGAAAAACAACTTTACAGCCCTACATCAGTGGTGTGTAAAACATCACGAATCATTTTGTGTGATCACTTGACTAACAATAAACTTCTCTCTAAGTTACTAGTCTAAGGATCAATTTGTGGTGCGGGTTGGGGCAAAACTATCATCTAATATTGACGTTTTAACTTAGTGGCATTCCCCAGGGTAGTATGCTGGGGCCAATACTTTTTACAATTTTTATCAATGATCTCCCAGAGGAAATACAAAGTGTCTGTAAGATATGTGACCCATCACCACAAAGTGGGTCTTAAGGTGAAAAAGGCAGATTTTAATATATTAGCATTTACATAATCTGCAAACATTTACCTTTCTTTTGATATATGATTTATTGCTCTACTACAAAAAATGAGGAAGTTATAGGGTGTTAAAGAGGGTAACCCAGCAGATGGCCGTTTTGAGAAAACGGGGTGCAAAGATTTTTTACCCATCCTAGGCCTAGCACTAGTCACTGACTAGTGTAGCAGTCGCCGAGTCGGAGTCGAAGCAGGTTTTACAGTTTTGAGGCAGTCATCGTCACGGTCAGTTTCGTTTTCATCGTCGGAATCGGTTGAGTTGAAATATTTTATTAACAATGCTCCAAGTTCTCCTTGATCTGCGACTGGTAGGGTTGTAAATGACCGAGAATTGAGCAAAAAAGTCAATCTTTCGAAAGAGATCGTCTGCATCATATCCATGTTGCTTCGAAACTGCAAGCAGCAAGTTGTCTCCCTCTCGACCAATCCCGTTGCGCGTTGCCTTTCAGTAACTAGAGACAGAGTCTATCCTAACCTCTCATTGGTCGAAGTTTTCAACTCTCTCACTCTGTGTTTACGCCTAATTTTGCAATACCATGCTTCTGATTGGTTGGATTTCAAAACGAGCACGCGAGCAGAAGCAGGTTAAGGTCACAAGCTTTCCAGAGATATATAACATGATGGGGCCCGATCAGGGTTTCAGTTTACAGTTTTCAATCAAAAATTTAGTCTTTACAGGCGATTAAAATAGGATAATTGCCATGGGGTATATCATTTAAAATGTGTTTTAATGCATTTACAATTTGAATTTCACTTAGTCCAATGCATGAAGTTGAAGTTTAATGGTGGCAGAATCCATTTCAAGTGAAAACTCAAAATCCATACTTTTGACCCACTGAACCTTTTTTGGGCCTCTACCACAATCGCTGCTTGCGAGTTAAGACCCGGTTCGTGAAATCGGGTCACATATTCGCAGACGATACCAAACTTTACAACTGTTCTAAACATTCAGACATAATACAAAATGACATAGATAAACTTATAGAATGGTCAGAAAAGTGGAATCTCTATTTTAATGCAGGAAAGTGCAAAGTCATGCATGTGGGCTATGACAATCAAAAGGAAACTTATGAAATTTCCCACGGTTCAGCTAAATATGTTTTGGAAACCTGTTCAGATGAAAAAGACTTAGGAGTCATATTTGATTCTAAACTCAAATTTGACAAACACATTACAACAGCAGTAAATAAGGCCAATAGAATATTGGGTTTAATTAGAAGAAGTTTTATGGAATTAAATGCAGAAGTTTTTTTGAACCTGTATAAAAGTTTAGTAAGACCTCATCTTGAGTATGGAAATCTAATTTGGAACCCTTTTCTTAAAAGACAATCTACACAAATTGAAAGGGTACAAACTTACAAAGGTGAGTAACCAAATTAATAAAATCAATAAAACATTTGGAATACGGGGACAGACTTCATAAGTTAAGTTTACCATCCTTAAAATTTAGAAGATTAAGGGGAGATTTAATAAATGTATGTACAATTTTTAATAACCCTGACAAAACTAACAAGCATTTGTTTCAATTGTCTAACGATTTGAGAACCCGTAACAGTGATATAAAAATACTAACCCAATACAGTAGTAGAACTAATATGAGGAAAAACTTCTTTTCTAATAGAGTCACCCAGCACTGGAACAATCTCCCTGCACAAACTAAACTTGCTTCCAACATTAACCATTTCAAAAACCTAGATAGTGACCCCAAAATTAATGTTTTTAAATACAATTATGATTAAGACGACAATGATAGTTCAAAAAGCGCCACAGCTGTGCCAATCTGATTGATGAACAAAACCACAATAACAAACAATCAAAAGATAGGGCACATCAAGAGGCCGTGAGGCCTGGCTGCCCTGAAGATCTGACCTGACCTGACCTGGTTTCTGTAAAGAGCAATCATGCGTGACCCAACTTTTAGTAACCATACATGACTGGATGTACAACTTTGATAATGGTAAACCCACAGATATGCAATATATCTAGATCTTGAAAAGGCCTTCAACACTGTGACTGCCTCATCAGAGACTGGTAAACAAACTGAAAGGATGGCATTCAAAGGAAATTACTTAGCTGGATAAGTGAGTTTTTAAATAATAGAACTCAATATGTTAATGTAAATTATGGTTCTGTGTCATCTACTAATCTAGAAGTAGAATACCAGTTACTAGTGGTGTCCCACAGGGGAGTGTATTGGGCCCAATACTCTTTATTTACTACATAAATGACATGCCTGGCATAGTAGACTGTGTAATATAAAAAAAATTGCAGACGATACCAAAGCTTACTCGACATTTGAAACAGTGAGTGATAGACTAGAGACAATTTGCAGTCATCCATTCACAAATTAGTTGATTGGACAGACACTTGGCTTTTAAAATTTAATGCAGAAAAATGTAAAGTATTGCATTTAGGTAGGCACAATCCAAACTATGATTATTATTAATATTATATGAGGGACGGTAAGGAGTTCCTTAAACTAGAAAGTACAACAGCTGAAAAAGACCTGGGAATTGTTGTGGATCCATATCTTAGTTTTAACAAACATATAAATGGCATTGTTTAGAAAATAGAAGGCAAATCGTTTAGCTGGTTTAATAATGAGAGCTATTAACTTCAAAACTAAAGACATTATGATTATGATTCCATTATATAAATCCTTAATTCGTTCTATTCTAGAATATGGTATCCTTACCTAAGAAAACATAGATTTAATTGAAGGTGTTCAGAGACGATTCACAAGATGTAGAAAGAGCCAAACACGAGTTATGTCCCTTTGCATAGAAAAGAGTTGTCCTTCGTTTCGTCAGAGAAATTGGGCGCTTCACCTATCATTTTCCTGCTAACATTGAGAGCTTACTGACGACCCGGATGGTAAAAAAGTGACCAATGAAGATCGAGGACACATCAAATTGTCGGAGATTCCTAAAATTAGTGAGGCCTAAAACAAAGTGAGTCTATTGTACCGTACATGTTCGGTTGTGTGTGTGTGTGTTGCGTCCGTGGCCCCGACCTTTAACCTTGACTCAAACCTCAACGTTGTCATTTTCTCTAAACATATAAGATGTTAGAGGGTTTAAGTTAGCAGGATACTTGATTTTGACGTGAGCCTTCAAGTCATGACGATCAAAGCAGTCAGATACATCGATAAGGAACAAAAGAAAGAAAATCATTTGTTGCAGAGATTACTGTTGTGTTGTAACGTGTATTCTACCGAGTAGATACTGGAAAGAAGACTCTCCATTAGATATACAAAAACGCTCTTTAAAAAGAAACACAAGACTTCAGGTGTGTACAAATAGGTACATTTTAACGTCGCTAACTTATATTTTCTGTAACAAATGGATGTACCGAGTGTGTGCGTTGACGGCCCGGTTGTTTCGTTTTATTTGCGCCTTTGAGTTTGACAACGGTTGTTCATGTTCATTCGCACATCATCTCTGCGCATGCAATACTTAGCCTATCGCACTTCCGGCAACAAGGCCTAGGCCTAGAGAATAAGAGATCACGCCTTACCTCATAATCAAGACGACGTACCTAACAATCTATTCTATCATGTTACCGTTTCACTACGAATGAGTTATCTCTTCCAATTTGGAGCTAATGCCAATTACCAAAGACCAAAAAGTCTTAGTCTTCACAAGACTAACTTACTTCCCTTGGTCTGGTTTAGCAATACCACTGAGCTGCTGTGGATCCCCTTCCTGACGTCACTTCCGGGGAGCCAACTTTGAATCATAATAAATTTTTTCCAATTGGAGCTGCCATGTTCTTTTTTGCTCTGCAAATTTAATTCATTTTCAAGCTATTTTCCTTGCCATTCTACCTTCTTTGTGTTCCCTTTTGCCCCTTGGGTAACAGGTATTGTCAGTGTATAATTTTAATTTGTTTTTTGGGATCGAATTTTGGTTAAAGGAAAATTATTTGATTGTTGTTTGACACCGGTTTTGTGCCCTCGTTGTTAACATGTCGGACATCGGTGTCACTTCTGTGCCTTCTGCTTCTACTTCGTCGTCTAAGCAGTCTAGGGATGAGAAAGGGAAGTTCCTTTCTACCCCTACCCCTAGTTCTAGTTCTAGTTCGAAGAAAGAGTCTAGTTCTAAGTCTAGGTCGTCTTCTTCTTCTTCGTCTTCGAAGAAGAAAGTGCCCCCCCCTCCCCCCCTCCTTCCCACTCATTCTTCTTCTAGTACTTCTGCTGTGTCGGAGCCGTCTGTGGAGCAGACGGAACATGTCATTTCTTTAGTAGATTCCTCTACTTTAGTCTCCGATATGCTGGCAGAATTACAGAACAAGGGTTTAGTTTTGGTCCCGTCCTCTTCTTTGGTTTCGATGTCAGGTGGTTCAATGAGGCCCACCACGACTAGGACAAATACAAAACTTGACTGTGACTCAGTACCATTGGATGAACCGCCAAGTTTGGCGGATGAGAACCTCAGAGACAGAGTGCCTTACCTTTCTCGAAGTTTTGACGGATTTGAAACGGCTGTTTCAACCTCTTACTCGACGGACCAACTGGCCAGTTTGGAGAGGAAGACCGGCATACCGATCTTCTCAATGGATGAAAATCTCGACGGACACTTCTCTGACCGTCGGGAACGGACACGGACGGACACGGTACCGGTCTACGACTCCCGTTCACGTGAGTGTGTGATTCCACGGATGGATTCTCCCAGAAACTGGCAAATTCGTAACTCTAGACCTGTAAGTCCGCCCGGTTTGTCCGGGAGCGGCAGCATGGCGCGGGGCTGGAAGAAGTCCGGTCATGTGCGGTCCCAAACCGGTACCCGTCATGGGGACTCCGGCCGCCCGTGGGGCGAGGCCGATAACGGCTCCGTCATCCGTGAACCGATGAAACACGGTCACGTGACACTAGAAACTGCTACCCGTACCGGTAGCACCGTGCCCGTGGGCACTGGCGGCACGGACCGCATACGGACAACGTCCGTTGACCCGTCAGAACGAACTATGCTGTCACGGCGCAGAACAGTCTCTGCTACAGAGAGATTTTCAACGGATGAAACTCCGCATGGGCTTCCCTCTAGGAACTCTGGCCTGGGTCTACATGTTTCTCCTGTCGAAGATGATTTTCTTCCGCCTTTCTCCGCGGATGACAGCGAATTTGACTCAGCAGTGAGAGACGAAGTTCGTCGGGTCATGCGCGAGAGATTTTCCGATCATCAACACCCTGGTGACGAAACAGATCAGGACGTTGATCGTTTCTCACGGGTGGAGCAGGGCAGCTTCTGTTCTGAGCCCCCTGTACAAGTGGAACCAGTTCCTTCTACCGGGAACTATCAAGGTTACTTGGATATTCTCCGTCCATACTGTCAGGACATCAAACCGATGCCTCTTTCTGAGTCGAATTCCAGCAAGGAACAGCCACAGTTTTTCGGAGAATTACAGGCTCCGAAAGAAGCAAGACTTGCTCTTCACACTTCGCCGTTTATTCGCCAAGAGCTTCGACGTGCTGACTCTATTCTCTGGACTCAGCCTCAGATTCTGACCGAGGAGGACGACGGTCCCCCTCCACGGCAACCGGACCCAATTCCTTCTCGTGCGGGGACATTCCTGAAGGAAGACTTCTTCCCCCCGTTTCAGCTATCCAGTACCTTTGTGCCTGTGCCTTCGCACTCGAGTGTGTCTCCTCAAGAGAAACAATCTCTGGATTTTAGGCCACAGAGAGGACAATCGACGGTCTCTTTCTCACAGTCCTCGTTTAACAACTTGGAAAGATCGTCTTACGCTGTTCTCCGAGCCGCTTCTCTCGCTACCTCCATGCTGCAGACTCTGTCCCAGATAGTGGGCTCCACCACAACGGCTAAACCAGAAGATTTCAGCCTGCTTGAGTCCATAGATGAACGTGCATTGGGTGTTTGTTTGGCTTCGCTCAACAAAGCAGTGAACTCGATTTCGTCAGTGGCTTCTAGCACCAGGGTTCAACTGGCTGCTACTTACAGAGACTCTGTGGTCCGGGCTTGTAAACTCCGACTGGACCTCGAAGAACGCTCCACGCTACGTTCCTGCCCGTCCCATCCTTCCGCCACCTTCCACCCGAACACGGTCAAGGACGTTCTGGAAGGCTCCAAGAAACGGAGGAACGATCTCTCTCAAGAACAGCTCATGATGTGGGCTCGTAAGGCTGCGAGTCAGAGTTTTGCCGCTCCTCAACCTAAGCGCGCACGCACAGAGTTCAAGCCAGCCAGTCACACTCCCTCTAGGATGATGTCTTCTAGGGGTCGTGTTTCTCGCTTCCCCTACAACCAGTCTTCAGGTCAGCGCCACCGTCCCGCTTTCCAGCCCACTCCCCCCTCTTCAGCCCGTGGTTCCTCGTTCTCAGGACGTGGATCGGCTGCTTCGGGTCCGCCCCGATTCAGCCGTACCGCGTTTCTCGGGGCGGAAACAGCCTTTTCATTAAAGCCCGCTCGATCTGTGGAGGGTCCAGGTTTTTTCGGCCGATACAAGCGTTGGTTCTCTGTGGGAATGCCTTCCTTCATGGGAACGTTTGGTCGAAAATACTTGGATCCTTCAGGTCGTGCGGGCAGGCTACAGGTTCCAGTTTACTCAGGAACCTCCCCTGTCCTCTCACCCAATCTCCTTCCCAGCACCCCAAGACCGGGCAAAATTCGAAGCTCTCGACAAAGAAGTCGCCTCTCTACAGCAGAAGGGAGCCATCATTCCAGTGGCCCCGGTGGACTCAGGGTTCTACTCTCGCCTGTTTGTAGTCCCCAAAAAGAACGGAGAGTTTCGCCCTGTCTTGGACCTTTCCCCTCTGAACAAGAACATCCGCCTTCGCGTCTACCTGGACGACTGGCTTCTACTGGCGTCCTCTCGCGCACTCTGCTTGAGTCAAACGGAAACCCTGGTTCAACTGTCCGCTTCTCTGGGGTTTCGTATCCACGACATCAAATCGGATCTGACTCCATCAACCTCTTTCAACTACCTGGGCATGTCTTTCAACACCGTCCAGTTCACCGTTCGGCCGTCAGACAGCAGGATTCTAGCCCTCGTGGAGTCGGTCACTGCCCTCAGACAGAAAACCTCAGCTTCTGCCCGCCAGTTACTCCGTCTACTCGGGCTGATGGAATCAGTAGCGGACCTTCTTCCTCTGGCTCGGGTCCACAAACGGCCACTGCAACGCTTGCTGGCTCAGAGAAAGATCTCTCGCCTTCAGCCGGAACACCAAGTGATGCTAGGGGACTGGTTTCTAGAGGCAACCGAACAGTGGACAGACCGTGCCTGGGTCAACCAAACGGTTCCTATCAGACCTCTTCAGCAACAACTGTTCCTTCACACGGACGCTTCCAAAACTGGTTGGGGTGCACACCTCGACGACAGGGAGGCTTCAGGCAAGTGGACTCTCGCAGAGACACTCTTTCACATCAATCTGCTGGAATTGGAAGCGGTGGCGAGGGCCCTCAAGTCGTTTGCAGTTTGTCTCACCGGCAAGTGGGTCACCGTTTGCGGCGACAATACGACAGCCCTGTCTTACCTGCGCCGTCAAGGTGGAACACGATCGCCTGCTCTCTCGAGAAAAGCGGAGGAGATCCTTCTGTGGGCTCAAGCCAAACAAATCTCCCTGTCGGTGGAGTATGTCCCGGGAAAACTGAACGTTTTAGCGGACCAGCTCAGCAGAAAGGGCCAGATCCTACCCACGGAATGGACTATTGCATATCAGTCTCTCCTCCCACTGTGGTCC
This sequence comes from Phymorhynchus buccinoides, assembly GCA_017654935.2. Lineage (NCBI taxonomy): Eukaryota > Metazoa > Mollusca > Gastropoda > Neogastropoda > Raphitomidae > Phymorhynchus > Phymorhynchus buccinoides. Next base: position 16,932,796 of record CM065698.1, on the reverse strand, counting down.
CTCTGGGGGAAACCGCACGTGGACCTGTTCGCCACGAGGTTCAACTGCAGGCTGCCGGTCTACGTATCACCTATGAGGGACCCTCAGGCACTAGCGCGCAACGCCTTCTCGATGCCCTGGACAGGAATGTCGGCGTATGCATACCCTCCAACGTCTCTCCTACCCAAGGTACTCGAGAAATACAGCCGCGATCTACCCCGGCTGATCATCATCGCCCCATTCTGGGAGACCAGCCCTTGGTTCCCGGAGCTCACTAGCCTCTCACACGTTCCAAGCGTCCCTCTTCGTCTCACAAAAGACACTCTGCTTCAGCCATGCACGGGAGTCGGCCACGCCAACCCCCAACTGTTTCAGCTGACCGCATGGCTACTATGCGGTCAGGCCTGCGAGCACGCGGACTCTCGGAACAAACTGTGGACTTAGTACTCAAGGCGAGACGACAGAGTACTAACAAACTATATGACATACGGTGGGCCTCATGGTATGGTTTCTGTTTGTCCCATGGCATTTCTCCGTTAGATCCTTCCGGTCCGGAGTTTACTCAGTTTTTGGCTCACCTCCACCAGAACCGCGGCTTATCCGCTCAGACGTTAAATGGATACAAGGCTTCTGTTGTGCATACTATAACGGTAGCTACGGGCAAGAGAAATCCTTCTTTTTCCTTAGCTATTGAACTTTCACATCTGATTGATGCAGTCCGCAACAAGTCTGTGTCCTCGGGCGTTCGCCTTCCTCAGTGGGATTTGTTCGTTGTTCTGTCCTTTCTTCGGGATCAATGTGAACCTTTAGCATCGTTGTCTTTCAAGTTGTTGACATACAAGACAGTTTTTCTATTGTCTTTAGCTACGGCTAGGCGGGTTAGTGGCGTCCATGCTCTTAGCGGTCTAGGTTCGGATATTGAGTTCAATTCTTCGGATCAATCCATGACACTGTCTTTTCTTCCGGAGTTTCGTGCTAAGAACCAGTCCGCTCAGGCGTCCTCTCCTTCAGTGACAGTTCAGAGTCTTTGCACCATTCTGGCTCCTGATGACACCGACAGATTCCTATGTCCAGTTAGAGCCCTTCGGTTATACTTGAAGAGAACTTCTCAGTTCCGAGGGCACAAACGACGCCTGTTCGTTTCACTGAATGACAAATACATGAAAGACATTTCGAAATCCACCATTTCTAGGTGGCTGATAGATGCTATAAAATTAGCATACTCAAACGCTGACAAATCCTTGCCCCAAAACCCCCTGAGAGCCCATGAAATTCGGGCTATCAGCTCCTCCTTGGCCATGATCAAGGGTGTGGCCTTATCCAGCGTCTTGGAGGCCGCCTACTGGAAGTCAGAGACCACGTTCTTGAACTTCTATCTACGACATTTCTCCGCCAGGAGACAAAATGATACCTACGGCATCAGGAAGCTGGTGCTGGCACAGACCCCTGTCTCCTTGGTCTAACGGTAATTTATGTTGTTATTGTTTATTGGGATGCATATATATGTATATGCCTGTTGGGGGAATGAAATTATATGTTCATACGGATGCTTCCGGTGCTATCACGGGGATACCCTGGGTAATCCCGCTTTTTGGATATAATGGGTATGAAATGTTTGCTCTTTGTTGGAAAGTTAAAAATTCAACAATGTTTTTTCTTACCCACCTCCTCGTTGGGAAACAACTCATTCGTAGTGAAACGGTAACATGATAGAATAGATTGGATGATTTTAGTTAATATAACTATCTATTCTATCTATATACTTACCGTTTCACTACGATCAAAGGTTCCCACCCACCTCCCTCCGACGAAAACATCGTTGCGAGTCGAGTAGTCAAAATTTTTTTATCATGATTCAAAGTTGGCTTCCCGGAAGTGACGTCAGGAAGGGGATCCACAGCAGCTCAGTGGTATTGCTAAACCAGACCAAGGGAAGTAAGTTAGTCTTGTGAAGACTAAGACTTTTTTGGTCTTTGGTAATTGGCATTAGCTCCAAATTGGAAGAGATAACTCATTCGTAGTGAAACGGTAAGTATATAGATAGAATAGATAGTTATATTAACTAAAATCATCCATTTAGCCCGCATTCATTTCAGTCTTGAAAAAAAATATACGGAAAATCCAGTGTTCGTCTATTTCACTGCCTTCGACGTACGAATCCTTTGTTAGGCCTAGACGATTGATCACCATGTGCAAAGACTGTACAGGGGAAGATAAACATCGATGAGCTTGCTGGCTGTGACCTTGACCTTTGATTTGTGGCAGAGGGGGGAGGGAAATTAACGAAACGAAAATAAAATATTAGGACTAATATAAAATATCTTACAGAAATGTAGATGATGTGGAACAAGTTTTCATCACATGAACAATCAGTTTAAAACGGTAACAGATCAGGAGTATGGCCTTACGAATTACGCAACTTCAATTATTAATTTTCTAAGAGTAAGAGGCTTAGACCTACAGGCAAAGACTGTAGGCCTACTACAGGTGTCCGTAGACCCCCCTTACCCTGGCGGGGGTATGGGGGGATTGGTCACTATGTTTTTCTGAAAGCTTGGTCAATATGCTTTTCAATTTTACTTGATTGCCAAAAATAAAAATAGGGCTCCACTATGTTACATGCGCATATATAAACATACATATAATTAAATTTTAAAGAAAGGGGTAGGGGTAGTTTAATGCACAGAAATAATTTAATTTACACAATAAAATAAAAATTAATTCTGTTTTCAGATGCACAAGTGTCTACATAACACTAAATAACAGTATTCTCTCTATACAGGCATGGGAATTGTCATGGGAATTCCCATGCCTGCTATAGTAATAAAAATCAGACGTAAGCCTTGAAGGCTTTGCCTCTTGTTTCTTGAATGTTTAGTTAGTCAGGTTTTTTTCCCTAATTTATAAATGTCTCCCGGTCAAGATACTGTTTTTAGTATAGTTTAGGTTGAATTTAATGATTTTAACCTTAAAACATTTCCAAAAATTGAGCAGGTCATGTAGAAAATTGTTCATTTTGGTAAATAGACAAAACAAATTGACCTATCTGACCCCATAATTTTGCGCTTAAAAGACGTCTTTCGCGCACTTCCGGTAAACGTGTTTTAATTGCGTAAGATCGAGGTATCTGTCAGCTTACTGAAACTTCTGCACAAAATCATGAGCCAGGCAGGTTTTTATCGATTTTTATTATCTTTAGATTTATATTGACTCTACCATTTACAAAACATTGTTCATGGCTCTTGAACGTTTTTATTGCGCTAAACTGGTAAAATCATCAAGGGAATCATGGCGCAAAATATTAACATAACTGGCGGGAGTGGCCCTGTCCTGCTCTGTGTTGTTTTTTATTTTATGAGGCCCTGTACAGTTTTGAGTTTAGGGACACACAAGTAAAGGGATGTTCGTGAAACACACATCTACTTATTATGTTGTTCAAGTGGGCTTTTTGTTTGTTGTTCAAGTGGGCTTTTTGTTTGTTTGTTTGCAAGGTCAATGGCTTTTTATTTGTGTGTGTGTGGCAATTTTGCTCTTATTTGTATGCATTATTTTCGAATTAGGATTTTTTTTGGTATTGCAAAAACTTTTCTTGGCAGCGATTGTCTCCCTTTAATGAAAGTTTTGAAGTAAATTTCTTTTATTTTTTCAGTAACATAGCTGATTGAAATAAAAAGTTAATTAGTTCAAAGAATAGGTTAAGTCACACATTGTTCCAAATTGGCATGGATAATTTTGCGTTTGATGTTGTCTGCCCGCGGGTTGATGTTTTTTTTTGAAAATACAGTAAAAGAACGTCCTTATTGATTTTGTTCAAAAGGTCATAAAATATGCAATAATGACTCTAAAATCAAAATTTAACTTGTATGCACAACTACACATCACAAGCAACCATTTGGCACTATTTATTTATTTATTTTCACTTTCAAAAAATCATTGGTTAATGCTACAAGATGTATAATTGGTACCCGTGACCTGAATTATGAAGATCGCCTAAAGTGGTTGAAGTTGCCTAGTTTAGAATATAGGAGAGTCAGAGGTGACATGATAGAAGTTTTTAAGATTATTTATGCATGGATTATATATATGATTCCTCAACTACTACTCAGCTTTTTGAATTATCTAATCATAATGTCACAAGAGGTCACAATTTAAAAATAACCAAAAAACAAACCAATACCCGTGAATTCCACTCATCTTTTACAAACAGAATAATAAATTTATGGAATAGTTTGTCCCATAATACTGTCAATCAATGCACCACAGGGTAGGACAGTAACTTTTTTTGCAACCTGCCCTGGGGGCAGGTAGACAAATTTTTTACCTGCCCCCCAGTTCTAGCCACCTGCCCAATAAATGAATGTGCCATGAGTGAAAAAGCTAGTAGAAAGAGTCTTCATGATTGGCCATCCTGTCACACAGCTCCTCGGGAATGACATAATTTTTTTTTAAACAAAAAAAGCAAAAAAGCACCCAAACAAACAAGAACCAATTTTCCGTGCACACCATCATCTCCTTCTCTTCATCAAACTGCACCCACACAATCTCTTTCTTCCATTCCAGTAGAAAATTCCTCTTCCTTGTGTTCTTCTCATACTCCTCCTTCTCAGACTTCTGTTTTTCACCCACACTCTGTTGTTTCTGTTTTGTGGATGACCCCACAAAGCCCAACAGTGTGGTTTGTTTTGATTTCTTCTTGTCGGAACCCGAAGCACATGTCATAATATCGTCTGCCATTTTGCCAAAAGCTGTCTGCAATCTTGTGGTTTTTACAACAGACTGAAATAAACTGGGTGAGATTTTTTTCTAAGCACTTGCACTTGCCCGGTGGGCAGGTCGTCGAGTCGCCACCTGCCTGTCGAGTCGCCACCTGCCCGACACTTACGACTACCTGCCCCGGGCAGTCGGGCAGCCGTTACTGTCCGACCCTGCACCATCTGTAAAAACTAATGTTTTCTACCAAATTGTGTTAATTGGACATGCATTACATTGTAAAATTGAGTGTTAGTTATACACTAACGTCAAAACTAAATCCACAGGCACTAAAGTCAATCAAGCTCTGTACAAAGAAATTACAATATCGTGGGCAAAAGGCTTACAGTTACAGCCTATAGCCTCTGAATCTGTGAAAACTGAACTCGATCAGGATATTGAAGATCGATGATGATAATACTAATCGTCTGATGTTCAACGAATTTGTCACTCAGTCAGTTACTGACTCAGTCAGTCAGTGGCTGTCTGCGAATGTAGCAGTAAGCCGCTAGTCAAGAGCCGTTATCAAACAGCAATTACAGTAGAACCTCCCTTATAATAAAGCAGTTGCCTCCTCTCAGTCATTGGAGGCATTCAAAAGAGGCCTCCACAAACACCTCCACTGTAACTGAAACCAGGGAACTAGGGGCCATAGATCAAAGTAGTGGTAAATGAAGGGCAGGAGCTGTGCTGGTTGGGGTTCGCCCCCGAGGACCCACACTCCACACAAACAATTTAAATATGGTAGCCAGTTTGGTCTTGCAGGCTACGCCTACGGTCCACTTTTAAAAAATGATAAATCAGATCCACACTAGGTTTTACCGTTTATTTTATGTTTCCTTTCCTTTCCATTAGGCTGCTTCTATAGATCTCCTCAGCTTTCTAATTTCTTGTCTTCTTACTACCCCCCAAAGTGTAGCAGAATCTTCAGCCTGATGAAGTTGGCTGCCTGAGGCGAAGAAGAAGAAGAAGATAAGAAACCCCCACCTCCTTTATAAGACTCCCACTTAACTTAAGACCTACTTCTCTGCCCCCGGGCAAAATTGTGATCAATTGATACACTGCTGCTGTTGGGTTTTTTTTCCAAAGTGCTGCCTGATTGTTCTGGGGAAGAATTATCTCAGGTAATATGTCCAGCACTGGGGGACAAGGAGCTGTTGGGAGTCACCTCTGAGTCTGAGTTGTCCTTCTTCTTCTTCATCAATTGCTCATTTACTCATTTTACTGAGACATTTGTCATGAGCTCAGATGTGTTATGCTTCCGTTATGCACCTGAGAAATAGGCCCAGCATGTTTTGTCTTTAGCTGGAGAAAATCTTTGTTAGAATGTTTCAGCTTGAAGTTGAACAATGGGGCATGATATTCAATGCTAAACAGCTACTTTCCCAGAATATCTTGTCCATCTCGTTCAGAATGTATTTGTGCAAGCCTATTTGTAGTCCTTTTGTTCTTGAAAAGATTACTGCTGTTTAAATTGTTTGTGTGGAGAGAGTGTGGGTACTATTATTGCTGTATTTTAATGTTGTTCTTGCCACATTTTCAGCTGATTGTGTCTGGATTTTAGTGTATTTAAAATGCGTTTTGCTTTTAGTTTTACCAGAGTTACTTGTTCATATTTGTCTGGTTTGTTTATTGCGAAATAATGCAGTGATATCAATTCTTTGTTGTTCATTTATGTGTTTATTTGTTGTAATTCTTATATGCACCTGGCTGCCATTTCTCAGTTATGGGATAATAAAGTTAATCTCAATCTGAATCTGAATCTCAAATGCTTCATCCTGAGTATATGGCAGAGATTGTCTTTCTATTACCAGCTGAATGATCACATCCTACAGCAAGTAGACTCATCCATACCTTGGCGTGGAACTGAGTTTTAACTTATGGTCTGCCCACATCAGCAAGATCACCAAGAGAGCAAACACCAGCCTGGGCATGCTCCGCAGGAATCTCCGCTTCTGCCCTGAAATCTGCTGGAAGACAGCGTATGTTTCGCTTTGTAGATCCATCCTTGAATATAGCAAAGCAAAATAGACAAGTTCGAAGGCATCCAGCGAAGAGCAGCAAGATTTATAAAAAGATATTACCGGTCCATACCCAGGCTGTGTGTCAACCATGCTGAACGACCTTGGTCTTCCATATCTGCAGGAAACAGAGTAGGGATTTTGATGGCCCCAGGGGTTATTTTTTAGATCAGTGTAAATGCGTTGAAAAAATTTGGGGGGGGGGGGGGGGTTGATGAAGTGAAAGTACGGCGAGTGGTTGATCGATGTTTTGTTCTTGATCGGTTTGTTCTCAAATGGTTGTTTCCAGTTTCTGATTGGGCCAGCGGAGACTGCTCTTTTTGTTATCACTTAATGGTTGACCGAATCCATAAAAGCGGAAGTTGATGTTTGGGAAGGTGGGAAACCGTTTGTGAATTTCTTTTTGCCAGCGCCATTTTGTTTGGATACACAAGTGGTGCAAAAATCACAATGTTTCGTCAGATAACGGAAAGTAAAAAAGATTTAGCGAAGCAAGTTGATGCTTCACTTAAAAACAAGTGTAGTTGGAAGTGTGTGGAGGTGGAACTGGAAGTGAGTGCAAAAGTGATGATATCCAGTTCCAAAGCCGGCAAAGGCCCTGTTTTCCAGAATGTGACTATCGGACTGAAAGACTGCATAAAGAAAATCACCCATCCAGGAAAAAAAACGTTGATTGCAGACCACAAAACCCACATATATACTCTTGATCAACATCAATTAAGGAGTACAATGAAGCATATGTTGACCAGTATAAACATCCACAAAGGAGCCTCTGACTGTCTTAAGACAATGAGTCTTACCAGTACTATTAGACTTGGTTTTTATACAACTTAAAACTATTGACTGTAGTGTAAGTGTAAACCCAGTGACCAATGTATATTTTTCTATCAGTATTAGTAAACTATTACACTTAAGAATGCAATCAGGCATATTTTGATAGTGCAAAGGTCCTGAACAAACCTTCACCAAGGAGCATCACACCGACTCAAGACATACATAGTACTAGTAGTTGAAAACAAAACTCAAATACTGTTTGCCACAGACTCTAGCCCATTGGATACATATTCAATCTTTGTCAGCATCAAAGGAAGGACACAAAAAGCACATTTTGACAGAGCAAGCTGCAGCTTAGTAATCCGACCCAAAAATTGAAACGCTCAACTCTCACGAACGTACTCTCACTTGTAAACAAAAATCAGTCTAGGATGACGGGACAGACCTCTACTGTGGAGTGAACATGCTTCTGACGGCCAGCAAAGCGAGCCAGTGAGGCGAGGTGAGTGACCGTTTTGCACTTCGGCAAAATCGGGGTGAAACTTTTAGATTGCTGCGGTTTGACCTAAATTCTGTCCTTCCTATCATTAAGACTCCCTACCACTTAAGATCTACTTCTAGACATTGACACACACACACACACACACACACACACACACACACACACACACACACCACAGTTTCTCTCTCTCTCTCTCTCTCTCTCTCTCTCTCTCTCTCTCTCTCTCTCTCTCTCTCTCTCTCTCTCTCATTTCATGCTGTTGTATAATAAAATCATGAAAAAGAATACAAATAATCAGAAAGGACACATTAAGAGGCCGCGAGGCTAAGTTGTCCTCATTCTCTGACCTGACCTGCATGAATGGAGTCATGTGCACCCTTGAACAATAATACGCAGACACACAGATACAAACACACACCCGCACACGTACACACACATGTATAACTATAAGCCTACACACACACACACACACAAACCACACACACTCTCTCTCTCTCTCTCTCTCTCTCTCTCTCTCTCTCTGCTTTTGCTTGTGTCTAATATATGAGGTCTAAAAAAACAAACAAACACCCCAATTAGTGAATTGCATAGAGTTTGGTTGGTTGGAAACTAGGCCGACTTGGTCGGACACGAGGCCGACTTGGACGGACACGAGGCCGACTTGACTCATTGAGCGAGGCCGAAACGACCAAAAAAAGCGGGGCCGAAATGGCACGAGGCCGATCTGACCGGACACCTTTTAAACACATTTGTATAATATCTATAGTATAACTATAAGGCCATATTGTGTTCTATCTAACTCATGAAGTGTGTAAGATATCAAATGTTTGAAATAAACCTGTTTTACTGTTTAAAAAAAAAGAAAATAGATTTCATTTTTTTGTAATTTTTTTAAAGTTGTATTGTTCAACTTCAAAATGGCAGCATATTTTGGACATGCTGATGGGTAGTAACTTTACTAGTTTATTTCAACTCAAGTAGTAAAACACTAAACACAGAGCTTCAGATTGTTTTCAGACTTTTTATTTTTTATTTTTTTTATTTTATAATTTTTAACACATTTTTATTCCTTCCTCTTTCATTCTTCCTCTCCACAATTCCTTCATTCACACACACTTTCATCCATCAACATTTTTGTTTAAGGAGTAATATTAATGCTAACATATCAAAGTATTCACCTCTATTGAAGTGGATCATTTCAATTATCAATTATGTCTTTCACACGAGAGAAGGGTTTCAATTTTTTAACAAACAAAACAACAATGCCAAACACACACACACACACACACACACACACACACACACTCTCTCTCTCTCTCTCTCTCTCTCTCTCTCTCTCTCTCTCTCTCTCTCTCTCTCTCTCTCTCTCACTTCATTTTCAGACTTGGTCAGATGACCCCTGACTATAGAAAATTAGGGGTCATTTTTTAAAAGTAATGGGCCACTAAATTTTAAACATAATTTTCATTGCAATGCATTATGCGTGTAGGCATGTGTGTGCACATGTGCAGGGGAGTGTGTGTATGATTTATTACCATAAAAAGTCAAGGTATTATTTGGCAAACATACAGTATAAGACTAAGAGAGACTGAGAGGGAAAACTATTTAGCTTAGCACATAAGTTTACCGTCATGAACTGATATAGTTATAAATATGCACAAAGAAAACAAAGCTCATGCACGTTTTTGTGCTTACAAAGCCTTTTTTAGGATTCTGACTGAATGACGTATAATGTGACATTTGTGACCTGATGGAAAAAGAAAAAAAAAGATTAAAATGACTCTCCCCCCCCCCCCCCTCTCTCTCTCTCTCTCTCTCTCTCTCTCTCTCTCTCTCTCTCTCTCTCTCTCTCTCTCTCTCTCTCTCTCTCTCTCTCTCTCTCTCTCTCTCTCTATGTGTGAATGGCGCGGGCGCGCCAACAATCTGAAGCTCTGCACACACAACCATTTTTGGTGTGTTTCACAAGAAGTGCTATTCGCCTGCCTTATTCAGACAACATTTTATCAATAAAAGTTTGCAAACAATTTTAAGGAGACAACGCAATTAAGCTACTCGTGGGTTAGTTGTGTCCACTTTCATGGTCTAAACAGCAGACCTTGTGTGCACTAAGCCAAATTATGAATTGACCCAAGTACTGCGATAAATCAATGTATAAAACCTATATCTTGTGTTTTAGAAGAAATACCTGATATTTTTTGGGCAAATGACGCTAATTTCTTCGAATATTTCTTTTGTGCTCATTTTAGTTTCTTTTGTAGCCCACATTTATATATATAATAATACTCTCGCCGAAGCAAACTAACATCGCTATCGCCCATTCCAACACACACGCCTTACTACTAACAAACCAGTACACACTAAACAGCACACAGGATGGGCATGTCAAAACAAAAAGCAGATCACGGTCATCCGTTTCTAGTTTTTTACCCCTCACTTTGGAAACGCAACGAAAACCGCGTCATAAGACACACATACCACAAGTGATTTTGTTGATTATTCTCATGCCGGACAGCTTTTGGATGAATCAGCAAATAAGTCGGTTGTTTTGTTATCAGTTTTTGGCATACAAGTATGCATGCCGAAATAATTTGATATGAAATGCGCTGCAAATCTATGTGGGTTGATTTTTCACGTGCCGCCATTACAAACCAAACTTAGGGTTAGATTAGGTTGTTGCTGGACGTGGCGTCATGTTGGTGACCCGCAGAACAGGCACTGGCTGGCCAGGTCACTCAACTTAGAATAGGTTTTGCTTTTGTTTTGTTTTTTCTTCTTCTTCGATCGCTCAGACAGTTTCCTGTCAATTATGAGTGCAGATGCGTCATGCTGCCATCATGCACCTAATTAAAGAATCATTAGGCCCAGCATGTCTGACTTCGGCTGGAGGAAATCTTTTTGAAAGTGTTTCTTGAAAAAAGGCAAGAGAATGGATCAGAAAGGCAGAAAGATAGATGACGGCAAACAAAGGGAAAAGGCAGAGTCAAAGAAAGTGACAGAGTAGAGGAAGTTACAAGCACAGAACTTCCAGAAGGTGGGGGAACTATTTATACAGAAGATCCCCCGATATCCCCACAGGGGGGATTTTTTAAGTAGTGCTCTCCCCAAGTTTGTCGATGTAATGCCACAAAGTGGTGATTTCGACTACAGTCAAGAAGATCAAGAGTTTTCAGAACAAAGGCAAGAGAATCGACCAGTAAGACAGAAAGATATCTATGACAGTAACTGAGTAAGCAAAGGGAAAAGGCAAGAGTCAAAGAGTGACAGATTAGAGGAAGTTACAAGCACAGAACTTCCAGATGTCAGAACTGTATGAAAGACTCCCCGGTATCCCCACAAAAGGGGTGGGTGGGTCGTTCTGACTGACTCACTGAGGTACAAGCTTGTTCCTGTTGATACTACCAAGTACCAAGTACCATGTTGTTGAGCTTATTTTGCAAGAGGATCTGGCAAGAGGATATTTTGCCAGATCGGGATAGGTAAGGGATAGGAATCGATCAGTCAAAAACGAGATAGGGTTAGGAAAGGGATTAAGGTCCTTGGCAGGCTGGTCGTCACCTTGTCTGCCTATTGATCAATACTCCCTTTCTCTTTCTGCTCTTTTTGTTTTTGTTTTTTTAAAATGAAAAGTCTTGTTGAAACTGAATTTCATGAATGTGCTGGATTTCAGATTGACTGAGATACCTACATCTGCACAGTTCTGCTGCTGCAGCTTTTCAATGTTTTACTCTCCGTTGTGTGACCAGAGTGACGTCATCAGACACAGGTAAGCTCAGCACGATCGTGGTGTTGGTGCTATGTAATGAGAATAGATGCAGAGCAATTGTACTTTTTTACCAAGTATTTTTAACACATTCCTTCAGTCTAATAAAGAGTCTGCTATTCGGACTGTTATTTTCAATGTGATGTGTCATTCAATTGCAAATTTGAAATTATTATATTAGCTTTAAACCTCAAAAAGCCATATAAAATTATTCTTCAGTAGCATCATTGATTCTTCTTTTCTTCTTCTTGTAGGTTCCCAGGCCATATGGCCATAATGGATGAAGTATGTATGTGTCAGGTTTTCAGCTTTCATAGGCCTCCTCACTGCAGTCAGCCAACACCTTTCAGTTTCAGTAAAAAGAGAACATTCTTTTGTTTTTGGCAGAGAAAGTGTGGACAAGGCATACCGCTATAAACAATTTCTAGCCAAGCCATTTATATTAGCAGCTGCCCCCTCCCGGCTCCTGGCTATCTCCTGGCAGTCATATTCGGAAAATGACAGACTGATGTAGAGCGGTGTGATTTTTGCAGGCAGTGAGGAGGAGCAATGTCCGGGTCAATCAGCCAGGCAGCCATGGACACAAGTGACCAGGGTCAGGGCCCCTCCAGTCTGCGCAACTTTGGCAACGGTCACGGGCGTGAGTCGGCGCTGCAGCTGTTTGTGCAGGCCAAGAGGCGCATCAACGAAATCTTCAGGGACATTGGGGACTACGTGGTGGAGGCGGACAAGTTTGTACAAGGTGGGGGCCAAAAGTTGTGCATAAACTATGTAATTATTAATAGAGAGACAATGTCTGCAATTTGAAATGTCGTTCCATCTTGCACTATGTGATGGATGCAGAGACAAATTTGTACAGGGTGGGTGTCAAAAGTCTTGAGCGCTGTTGCATAAGATTGAGAGGGTTTTTATGTTCAACAATGATATTCAATGCTGTGTGATGATTCTCAAATAGTCCAGATTATTTACCATCAGTGCCCCTTCCCCTCCCCTCCCCCCCTCCCCCTTCTTCGCAGTGTTTCTTGAGTAAGCTATCTTCTTCTGCGTTCCCAGGCCATATGGCCATAATGGGTAAGGTACATATGTGTCTGGATTTCAGTTTTCACTGATCTCCCCGCTGCGTACAGCCGACACATTCCAATTTCGGAGGAGCTCAATGGAGAAAAGTTATTTGGAAGATTTTTTTGAAAAAAGGCAGAAAGATAGCAGCTGATAGAAAGCAAAGGGAAAAAGCAGTCAAAGAGAGTGGCAGATTAGAGGAAGTTGCAAGCACATAACTTCCAGAAGGTGGGAGAACTATTTTTACGAAAGATCCCCCGGTATCCCCACGGGGAGAGAGTAAGCTATCAATTTTGTGGGTTTTGTTTTTAACTCTTTCATTCCTTGTTTTGCACTAACTGTTACTTCCCCTTATTCCTATGTTTCTATTATCTATCTATTCCCTTCATTCCTGGATAAACCAGGATTTATAGAGGGTTAAAAATGTGATAATGGGGTACTTATTTGAGAGACTTACGACAGTAACCCACATTACACGAACCTAAGAATGTCATATACCGTTGTGTAGGGATTTGATGTGAGAAGCTGTTTGTGACCATGTTGACGCATTATGGTGACATGACAGATGACACACAGATGTAAAACAGGTAAGTTTACAATTTAACATAAACCATACCATCGAGCAAATTGTATATTTCATGCACGCACTCACCAAGCGATGCCTCCTGTACATCCCCATGCATTGTGCTTGTCATTACTCCATGGATAAGTGTCACTATTGTCATCATAATTGTCCCCAACACATCAACAGTTTATTGTCTGTTTTGACGATTATGTATGGATGCAACACAAATATATAGAGAACAAGCACCACACTATTTTGCACACTTTTTTTACACAGATAATATTTTCGCGTTCCCTATCTACGCATGTATGCACCCCTGTCACAGTCATCACATCACATGTCACACATCTGTGACACGTGTGTGATACACCTTGAAGCAGTCACTGTGATGCTGTTTGCAGCACAGATACACACTTTTCATACATCATTGTAGTTTGACACTTTTTGAAGGGGTGTCAGTATAGCTGACACCAGTGTGTGCATGCTTGTACTTGGGGTGTCATGCCGTGCACAACACACAGGTGTGCTTGTCACCTACACCTTTGTTTTTCTCTGGCTCCTCGGTGCGGTTTTTTTAGGTGTTATTGTTGGTATATTCTATCAGAGAACTGAGCACTTCATCAGAATAATATAACTGAAAATAATCTAGCGCTTTCATTGATGTGTCTAACACACACACAGGCCCTGATCGATGTTTGAATTCCGTCCTAGTTTCGGTTTGGTGTGACATAATTCCCCCTAATCCACTCAAAACTAGGTCGAGTGTAAGAACAAAGATAAGTTTTGATAATCTAACTCCTCACCACTAGCATCATCACCACCTATGTGCGCTTCAATAGCTGCCACGATCTAAGCTCACTCTTCTTCTGTCAAATTGGTCAGAATCAGAATTTTCTCCACCTTCCATTTTCACTGCATTTTCACACGCATTCACTCAAAACGACCCCTTTCCCACAGAGCTGGAAGGAGGAGGGGGTGGGGCGAAGGGAAGGGTAAACGGCTGGGGGGTCTGGCATCACATTCCATTCATAAACAGTCCCGTTAGCGGCTGGGTCAAAGGTAAATGACGTACTTTGATTGCGCAAATTGCGGGAAGTTCAAAGTACGATCCCGGAATACCGGTCTCTCGGATTGAAAGGAGTTATTTCTTCCAGAACGGTTTTCCGTTATCCAGGATTGAAAGGAATTAAGCCTTGAAACCGGAAAACCGGTCTGCAGGATTGAAAGAGTTAAAAAGATTGAAAGAATACTGAAAGGCTGTTGCAATGTTCCTAAGAAATGTTGTTATCTGTCCTCATGAAGATTGATTTGTATACATGTGTGGTTTAGTTAATTTCTTGCCGAAACTGAAAGTAAAGACTTTTTAACTTGTTTGCAGAATATGGCATGATTTTATAGCAACAGAAGCAAGGGTTTAGAAATAATGTACTGTAGTTAGCATTGTTCTTATACACTGGCTTGTCTTCATAAGTCAAGGGTTCGATTCTTTGCCTTTATGGTAAGCATTAAGAATGTTGATGCACATTTTACTGTCCATACAACAGTTGAACCTCTCTATTAAGACCTTCCCTACAAAGACTCCCTCTAAGGCCTTGTGCGCATTAGATCCGCAATCTGCAAGTTCCGTAGGGAAACCCCATACACTTATGTAAGAAATAAGCGGATGGGATTACGGATGGGTTTCTGCATGTAACGTGCACACTCTTTCATATTTCTTATTCCAGATATTTTTATTAGCGGATTGCGCATGGGTTTCCGTGCGGAACTTGCGCATATAATGATATATGTACACACAGTCTAAGATGTGACACCAATTTTTTCCACAGATTTTCCCCCTTATCTGGATTACTGATATGAAGTAGTCATATCTACTACCTCCCTATTAAAGACTCCACCTCCCTATGGCTCCAACCCACCTGCGTGCGCATCTCGACCATTCCAACGGAAGTGTCGCCATCTTAGTCCTTATATGTGTGTAAACAAAGTGAAAATGTTATCTAAATGTGTAAAGAAAACATCCAGATGTTATAAATACAGTTTAGATAAGTTTCGAATTGGAACAGCCAAATACGCAGCATCGATCTGGCATTTTTCAAAAAAAGGTAAGGACTAAGATGGCGGTCTCCCATAATATGGCGCTCCTTGTGGCCGGATATGACGACACGTTGGTACCAGCCATTAAGACTTTTTGGGGTTGATTTTTCAAGGTCTTAAATGGGAGGTTCCACTGTATTTCCCAGGTCAAAGCAAAGCAGCCCTGGGCAAGGCAGATTCTGAGGTGATCAGCAGGGACACTGAGGTGGTTCAAGGCCAAGATCGATAGATTGCAATGTGCATGTAATGATGTTGGTGCATATTAATATTAAAATACACTGTTATGTCTGTCAGGTGTGGTATCCACCAAAGCGGTGCTGGGTAAGGCAGAGGCTGAGGTGATCAGCGGGGACAATGCAGAGGTGGTGCAGGGCTTCAAGGCCAAGATCGACGGCATCAGGGAGGTGCTGGCCCGCGACCACATGAAGGTCGTCTTCTTCGGAAGGTCAGTGGCTTTTTTTTTAGTGTTTATCAGTTTTGCTTTTTGCTCTGTCCACATTATAGATAGCATTTGAAGAAACCGCTTCTTCTTCAGTGATGATTTGTGTTGGTTTTATTTGTAGGGGTACTTTTAGTGCCCCAAAATATGGCTGCTGGTTTTAGGAGCATCCAAAAATGAAATTTGTTTGGGGGCACTTTGGTGTCTGGTTTTTGGAGTATTTTGGGGTGAAAAAGCGGGCACTAATTCTAAGATGATTGATTGGAAAGCAATATGATGTAATTTTGTTTGAAAGCTGCCCCATCCCCCTTCCTTTTTTTTCTTCTTTTATGAAATAACCACCACCATTGTGTTTTCAGGAATTCTAGTTTCAGGTCTTGGGACCCTTGGATGTTGCAATCTCAGCCTGACTTATTGAAGGGTTTGTGTGGATGAAAGTGTGTGCGGGGGAGGAGGAAGGGAAGGAGGTTGTCAGTGACAGAGTGGGTGAATGTGTGACAGTGTGTGTTTATGTGTGTGTGCATGTACGTATGTGTGTGAATATGCGTTTGCTCGGGAGAGGGAGTGCGCATGTTTGTGTATGTTTAATTTGTCTGATGTAGTTATGCATGATTTTGGTTTTGTAAAGCACCATGAGTACCGTATTTTAGGCAATACTTTTTTCCCAGATTGAGAGTCCTGCGCCTTGTGATGTGACTAATGAAACAGTAAGAAACTGTAATAACAAAATCTGCATAAGGTACACAATCTTATAATCAGGTGCGCCTTACATGGGTCAAAGTCTTCCGCCTGGGGGCGGAAATCCTTAATTTGAACATGAGAAAATAAGGAATTCCTTATTTTCAAATTTTCAAAAAAAAAGAAAGAAAGAAAAGGTACAAACCGCGTGCCGATACGGCGATATAGGCCCCGAAACATGCGGACTTGATGCAGACTCGGTTAACACATGCAACGGAATATTATTGCCCCTTTTTTATTTAGAATGCTGAGACGCGCTAACCGAGACTATTGCATCCGCTTAACAGCTAGGCCTATTTACTGCGCTTTCAAATTGTTCACTAGCAAAATGGAGTTTGGTGACGCCGAAGCAAAACGATTACCGGGTAGATAAAGTTGCTGGTTTGAAAAATAAGTGGCGGTGGGACTTTTTTCATGAGCGAAATGAAGATGGCGTAGAGATTTACTCTCAGTGAGTGTGGCATCCTACCACTGTTTGCGATCTCTAAGATTGACACTGTGACATACGAGATGATAAACTGGGTCAAGTTCAGGTCAATATGGTTTGAAATTGTAATGGGGAGAGGCAGAGGTTGGGTGGTGGTGGTGATGGTCAATATGGTTTGAAATTGTAATGGGGAGAGGCAGAGGTTGGGTGATGGTGAAGCTGTTTCTTTATTCTGATTCAAATGCTTTTTCTATACTTTTAATTTAGGCTACTTCTGAATCACTTAAAGACATGTAGGATATATGTTGAAGAAATGTACATAATTACTATTACTTCAAGTCAGTGCTTGCTTACACATATCTAGACACTTAGTACAAAGCAGATTCACAGTTATACTTATAGTCAGTCACATTCACACACACACACACACACACAGGCACATGCACAGATTCATGGTGTTCGTCACACACACACACATATACACACACACAAACCCATGCGCACACACACACATACAGGCACACATACACACACACATTCGCGCATGCACATACACACACACTGACACACACAAACATAATGCAGCATTACCCTTTCCCCCCACACACACCGTGAAACACTACCACACACACACACATAATAAATAATATGCACACACACACACACACACACACACACACACACACACACACACACACACACACAGAGTGAAACACTGGCATTCTCTCTCTCTATCTCTCTCCCTCTCTCACTCACTCTCAAACACACACACACGAACATGCAATATTGCAACCCACTCACTCACACACACACACACACACACACACACACACACACATACACATACACACACACACACAGAGTGAGCCACTGGCATTCTGTCTCTCTCTCACTCACTCAGGAGAGCTCACAAAATAGGTTTTAAATAGTACATTCCTTTCAGCTTCAAAGGGTGCTGCCCTTGCACCCTGCCGGGGCCTAGGCGGCCCCTGGCCCCTGCCCTTTTCCTTATTTTCTAAATCTCTTACTTTCACCCATGGCCTTATGATGTGACTAATAAAACAGTAAGAAATTATAATAACAACATCTGTATTTTGTGTACCATTTGTGTGCCTTATAATCAGGTGCACCTTATGATGTGACTAATAAAACAGTAAGAAATTATAATAACAACATCTGTATTTTGTGTACCATTTGTGTGCCTTATAATCAGGTGCACCTTATGATGTGACTAATAAAACAGTAAGAAATTATAATAACATCTGTATTTTGTGTACCATTTGTGTGCCTTATAATCAGGTGCACCTTATGATGTGACTAATAAACAGTTAGAAACTGTAATAACAACATCTGTATTTTGTGTACCATTTGTGTGCCTTATAATCAGGTGTGCCTTATGATGTGACTAATAAACAGTTAGAAACTGTAATAACAACATCTGTATTTTGTGTACCATTTGTGTGCCTTATAATCAGGTGTGACTAATAAACAGTTAAACAACATCTGTATTTTGTGTACCATTTGTGTGCCTTATAATCAGGTGTGCCTTATGATGTGACTAATAAACAGTTAAACAACATCTGTATTTTGTGTACCATTTGTGTGCCTTATAATCAGGTGTGCCTTATAGTCCGAAAAATATGGTAGTTCACAGGCTATATAAGTTGCTTTTTTATTATCATTGATTGTGTGTTTATTGCGGTGGTCAGGACGTCCAATGGGAAGAGCACGGTGATCAATGCCATGCTGAGGGACAAGATCCTGCCCAGCGGCATCGGGCACACCACCAACTGCTTCATCCAGGTGGAGGGGTCAGACAACGATGAGGCCAGCGTGCTCACCGAGGACTCCAACCAGCCAAAGTCACTGCAGGTCAGCCACGCTGTGCCAATAGCAGTGATCGCCTTTACTGGTCATTAGCGGTAAAATACTGATTGTAAAACCAAAATACTGGGGGAAAAAACTAGTGTGAAAACGCTAGATCAAGCAGCTGCATGGCAGCATTTTGAGCTCCTGGACCATGACCTTTAACTCTTCTAGGACCATCACTCTGCACTCCCACCAAATGCAAAGACTCACTGCCAAGTACCCTGCCATGTGTTTGTCTATTTTTTTTAGAGCTTATGTAACTGTTTCTTCCATTAAAGCAACACATGCGCGCTTGAAAGGAATAGTTTACTCCCCTTTTGTCGGTTGAGATGCAATGGACAACCAAGAACGTCAAAGAATACATGGCGCGAGAAGAGTTAGAATACATGGCGCGAGAAGAGTTAACCAATAACCTTCATCTTCGAACTTGGCTTACCTATCCGCATGCAAAATTTGAGGATCCTAGGTCCCTTCGTTCAAACGCTATGGTGGTAACGGCCGCATAGTCAGTCAGCCAGGAACAGACACTGGTGAAAACATTAAGCAGCTGCTTAAAAAATGACAGGTAAGTCGCAGGGACTGATACATTTTTGCTAGGACTGATAAATTGTTTAACAAAGGCTTTGATTTTGTGGCTTTCACTGGTTTTTATACCCCTGACACTGGTTTTCACAATTCCTAGCACGATCACAGAATATCAGTAGGATTGGCTTACAGTCAGTGGTACGAGGGGCTCTCGATAAGTTTCTGGAAGAACTGAGAGGGTGTACACTTCTGCTGGTGGGTCTACATTCTTCCTAAGCACACAAAGATTTGATCATCCTTTCAAAGCAAACAGTTGTGGCGCCAGACCAGGTTGACTGAGGTATGTCAAAATAGAGCCCTCTGCAAACCCTCGAGCATTTTCAACCTTGTGGAATTGTGTCCCTTTTTGCTAGCGCTTTGCATAGGATATAATGACAAGGGATTAAATCAGAGAAATAAGTGGGAGGGAGACCAGCTGAACTCTGTTTTCTTGCAGAATGTTCAAAGTAGTTGCAGCACTGTGGTCACTTGCGTTTTCATGATAAAGTAGGTGACCTCGGATACCAGTGCACGGACGATATGTCCAAAGCACCTTTGGGTAAACGTGTGTTTATGTCTATAGAGAGGAACTGGGGCCATTATGACAATCGCTAGAGAAGAAACATAGCAACTAATTGTTTGTTTGGGGAGATCAGCGTTCACCTTGGCGGACATTTTGCCTTGCCAAACGGTTTTGGTCAGGTGAAAAATAATGATTTTTTGCAACATACGTATTATAACAATGGTCTATCTCATGACATCATTTGCATTTCTGTGATGTGAACAGAATCTTCACAACCAGAAACTTATCGAGAATCCCTTGTACAAGAGTGGCAGCGTGTGGCTCTGAGATGATGCATTTGCCTTGTAGGCAACAATCCTGGGTTTGTTCGTTCTTAACTGCACAAGTTATTTTGCTCAACATTTTAATTTGTCATGATTTATTCCTTCTCCTCTCCAGTCGATCAAGGAGCTAGCCAGCGCTTTGAGTGCTGAAAAACTGAAGGAGAATTCGCTGATCAGAATCCTATGGCCCAAGAGCAAGTGCCGTCTTCTGCGAGAGGACATCATCTTTCTGGACAGGTGCGTTAAATATATTCTTATTAGTTTATTGGTTGTGTTGCGCGGGCCTGAAGCCATCAAAACATAACAGAGGTAGATCTTTACAGAGATGGTGGTTGGTCACAGGTTTTGATACTTTACTTTCCCAAAGGACTTTGTAAAGTCAAAGCTTCATCCTTAGAAGGATTGGGTAGAAAAGAGCAAGAAATGGCTATGATCATTAAAGTAATTACTTGGAAATTGTGATTTAAGCTTTATGAAACTTTCTAGTATTTTTGTTGTTGGGGGGGGGGGGGGGGGGGGGTTCCCCCCAATTAAAATGTCATTTTAGCCAGTTTACTTTTCAAATAATTGTTGAATATTAAAAAAAATTGAAGACGTGTAACTATGTGGAAAGAAAAAGTACATTGTAAGTTAAACATTGTAAACAATTAGTCACTTACATGATCAGAGAAATACTATAAGCACAAATTTAACTTGTCACTTTATGTAGTATTTTTAAGATGAAAACCACTGGCGTAAAAATACTTTGTTACGCAAACTTGTTTGTCTGAAAGAGTTGTTAAAATATAATCTACTGCATTTGCATTCAAATGCTACAAACACAGTAGGTCCTTAGAAATTTAGTGAAATTATCCCATTCATGGTCTAAGATAGTGTTTGAATGCTCAGCAGTCATTGGAATCTGATAGTTTCATTCTAAGGCTATAGCACTAAGCCAGTGCAATACTCATAATTTGAGAGTGAATGTAATTCACATAAGACTATGTTGAACTTTTCAACTATATGTGGTTTGCTGCCTCAAACATAGTATGTTTGGTTTGAGTTTTGAACGCGTTTGTGTTTGATTTAATATTGTTATAGGTGTAACTCTGTTTTCTTGATGATATATGTAGTCAAACTTCAGTATTCCGACCGCCAAACTGAAACTGTAACTGTGAGGTGGTAATTATAGTGGAGATTCCTTTAGTAATAAATGAGTGGAGTAGAGACTGAATAAAACAACCCTGATTACCGGGCCGTCCGCATTGTTTATTGATTTCCAAAATTTTTTCTGAAATGCTTTGCCTGTAGCCCTGGGGTGGATGTGTCCCCTGACCTTGACCTGTGGATCGACAAGTTCTGTCTAGACGCCGATGTCTTCGTGCTGGTGGCCAATGCTGAGTCCACCCTCATGCAGACCGTACGTGAATGATTGGAATGCACACTTTTCCTTCTATAACTTGTAGAAGAGAAGCAATTATAATGGCTTTTTTGGTACTTCGTGCTGGTGGCCAATGCTGAGTCCACCCTCATGCAGACCGTACGTGAATGATTGGAATGCACACTTTTCCTTCTATAACTTGTAGAAGAGAAGCAATTATAATGGCTTTTTTGGTACGCACTTTCTCCTTAGCAATCAGAGCTCACACCCCAACACAAACAAGAACATTTAAAGATGTCCTGTTACACTACTATTGGTATTGGTATTTGGTATGTTCTAGTCAGAGACTTGTCTCTCTGAAATTCGGGTTGCTCCCACCTGGAGCAAGCGCAACACCACCCTTTTTGGGGGTGGTGGATGGGGAACGGGATGAAGAGGGGCTGACTTGGAAAACCTAGCTATTAGTTTGGTCATACCAGGCAGCTGGATTTCTCTCTACTCTTACCGAATCTTAATCCCTCCCCTGTCTACAACTGGTGTGTGATGTCATTGATGATGTCATAACTTTTGATGTCATAGTCCTGGAATGATGGTTTTTGGTTTAGACAAATCAGGAAAGATATATCTCTAGATTAAGTATAACTAGGTCTCTTAAATTTTATAATGAGAAAATCGATAAATCTATTATAATCATACTGTACCAACACTCAAAACAACTGCATAAGCCTAAATCAACCTGGAACCATACCATAGCACATAGCTAAAAACGAAAAGGGCACATGGGACATCACCCACTCTCCCAGATAGTAATGGGAGTTATCCCGCTTACATCCGGAATGGGCGTGGCCGCACTGTGCGCCATACTGGTCATTCTATAATTTTCCAGCCTACCCTTCAGACCTGGGACCTGCCTGTCCTGACCTTTCTTAGTTTTTCACTTGGTGGGTTTGTTCCTTTCTTGACTTTTGGTTTCTTGGGTCACCTGTTTGGTTGACTTTCGTTTATTATTTTCTTGCCCTTATATTTCTAGCGGTTTATATTGAATGTTTGGTCAGTTGGTGTCTTTCATATTTCTTGTGTTGACCGCCATTATGGCGTCGTCTGCACCGTCTGTGTCGGTCTCGGTTAAAGCCCTTTCTGTTTCGGTGGCTTCTACTTCGGTTTCGGATTCTTCTGTTTCTCTCCCTAGAGAAAGTTGGGGGCATGGATTCGAGGAGAAAAAATCCGGTTGATGCCTCCAGGCAATCTTTCCCGAACCGGATGATTCAATCGCCCGGATTCGAGACCGGTAATAGTTCTACCAGCAAGTCTAGAGTGGTTGGTGCCTCTTGACATTCCTTCCGCAACCGGGAGAAAGCTTCTCCCGGTTGCGAGACCGTCTCGTTCCGGTGCCCCGGTGGGGTCCGACGATTTCCGGGTTGCTTGGTCTCCCGGTGTTTACCGTCAGAGTACGGTTGGAACCAGAATCTTCAGACGAAGATTTCCCGGTTCAACCGGTTAGTCGCCGTCAACTGGAATATGCTCATTCCTCGCGGCGTCAACCGGCAGATTCTCGTCAACCCACAGCTGTTCGCTCTTCAGTCAGTGAACGGTTGTTCACCGGCCGGCCGGTTCGTTCTCAACCGGCAGAAACAGTGTCAAGAGAGTTTGAACATGAGAATTCAGACTTTGAAAGGAGGGTCCACGAGGAGGTTCAGCTACAAGCTAATGCTTCTCTCGTGGCACAGTCAGAGTGTGGTTCTGATTTGGATGTGGAGCCTCAGTTAGAGGCTCAAGTTAGACAAGCTGATGTTTCTGTGCAAAACTTGCTCAGGATTTTGAGATGGTTCCTGTCAAACGCAGACCTGCCAACCCATACGATTTTGGCGTATTTTGTGCGCCGATTTACTAAAAATACGACCAGTACGTCGGGTGAATAAAAAATACGACATTAAAAAATCCTAGTGAACATTTTTTTTTTTATGCAGCTAAAACGATCGAAATCGGCACGATTTAGCGTAACAGCGAAGTGCTGGAGTGGAGCCACAACTTGCAAACAAATCTCGATTGGCCAAATCTCGCGGCGCAAGAAGTGTGCGCGCCATTTTGTTTCATCAACTCCGTTTTACATGCACCGAAGCGAAGCCTCAAGATGTCGAAACGAAAAAACGACGACCCACCTGACTAAGGCGAAGCCAAGAAGACACCAGTAGCGCCAGTAAGATCACAAAAAATTTCTTCAGCGATATACAACAATCCCTGGAATTAGAGAGTCGACGCTGGGAATCAATCGCGCATACTGCAGCTGCTATAAAGTGGACTTCTCCATTGCGCTGATTGCCAGTTCTGGAAAGTTCGACATTGAGTGGCACTGCGGCAGGAAAAAGCACCAAGACTGCCAAAAAATGAAGCAAGCTGCAGCAGGCTCAGTGTGCCTGGGAAAAAGACACAGTTCGGAAATTGCACATGATGTGTAATATTGACAGCGTTTAAATGGTAGTTCCATGCAAGTTAATCCCTATATACTTGCATATTAGAGTTGTCCTCAGAGTACTCCACTTTTTCAAAAAAATCCACCAATTTCCATGAAAAAGTACTCCAACTGAAAACTCAGGGTTGGCAGGTCTGCAAACGTTTCCAGACCAAAGCGGCTACGGATCATTCAGTCGGTTCGTTTCAGCAGTCAAAACATTCTTTGACGCTTCAGGCTCCGTCTTTTTTGGAGGATTCCATTATTAAAGCTGAGTTCACACTCAAAACGGGAAGAGTCGCTACTCTAGAGCAAATCGCTGCGGCTAAGTCAAGTCGTTCCAAGACTGAATCGACTCCAGTGGGTTCCTTTGTTGTTCCAAAGCTCAAAGGTATTCTTCCATTGCCGGATGATTACCTTCCTTTTCCTTCCATGTCTAAGCCCACGAAAGCAGAATCAGACAATTTGAAGGGTCCTTCCAGTATTCCTCCGGTTGTTTTCAAACCAGTGGCTTTTAGGACTCTTGAGTCTTCTGTTTCGGATTCACTCAAGGCTTGTGGGGTTGCTACCTCTCTGATTCAGACCGTAGCTGAGTCCCTAGGCAAGTCTTCGACGGATTCTCCTGTTGATTACAGGTTTTTCGAGAAAGTGGATGAGTCAGCCGTGGGTGTGTCTGTGGCTCTTCTTGGTGATGTTCTACAAAGTTTGTCGGATGTTTCTGCGGCTCTCAAGGTTCAGACCTGTGCTCTCGCCAGAGACTCCTTTTTGTCACACAACAGATCTCTCTCACTCAGGGGAAAAGGAGCGTTTACGTTCCCTTCCCATTCCTGAGGTAGGCCTTTTCGGTGAGGAGTCAGTCGACCCCATCATGGAGTCTGAATAAGAGGAAGGCTGAGGATAGCCATGAAGCTCTCATTCGGGCGCTTCTGAAGCGCTCTCGTCCAGAGATGCCGCGTTCGTACCCCTACAGATCCTCTCAGCCCGTCTTCAAGAAGCCTACCAGAGGTTTGCAACGTTTTGGTGGAGTCTCCAAGGGTTCTAGGTATCCTTCCAAGCAGCCTTTCCACTCAAAGTCTGTGAAACCTGCTTCTCAGCCTTCTCGGGGTGCTAGGAAATCTGCTCCTTCCAAGAATCAGTTTTTTCAGTAGGTCCCGCACAGCCGAGAATCGTCAGGCGTTCCTGTGTCAAGTGTGGACGCGCTTTCACAAGCGTATCCCGCTTGGCACGAGTTTGTAGGGAATGCCTGGATTCTCAGAGTTGTGCGGGAAGGTTTTTGGTTTCAGTTCGAGCTGGAGCCTCCCCTCTCCTTCTTCCCGGTGTCCTTTCCTCCTCTGGACGATCCAGTTCGACTTCAGATCCTCCAGAAGGAAGTCGAGTCATTGGTGGAGAAAGGTGCCGTCTCTCTTGTGAACGACCCAGGCCCGGGATTTAACTCCCGCTTGTTCACAGTCCCGAAGAAGACGGGAGGCTTCAGGCCGGTTCTGGACTTGTCTCCACTCAATCGTTTCACACGGAAAGTCAGGTTCAAAATGGAGACTGCTTCGACGGTCAGATCTTTCATCAGACCGGGGGACTGGGCCACCTCAATAGACCTGCGCGACGCGTACTTTCACATCACGATCCATCCAAGTCGCCGGAAGTATCTGCGTTTTGTCTGGAAGAATCAGGTTTTCCAGTTCCATGCTCTCCCTTTCGGCCTTTCTCTGGCACCTTGGATTTTGACCAAGGTGACCAGAGAAATGGCGGCTCTAGCCCGGGCTCAAGGCCTCCAGTTTATCTCGACGATTGGCTGTTACTGGCCTCAAGTCGTCAGCTGTCTCTGCAGCACACGAGCCTTCTTCTCAGTTTGTCCAGTTCTCTCGGGTTCAACATAAACCGAGAAAAGTCAGATTTGGACCCGTCTCAGAAGTTCGAATATCTAGGGATGATCTTCGACACGGTTTCGTTTCAAGTAGCGGCTTCTCCGGACAGGGTACAGTCCCTGTCCAATTCAGTGGCGGAACTGTCCTTGGCTCACTCGACTACGTTGAGACGCCTTCTGTGTCTACTCGGAAAGATGGAGTCTGTTTCAGAACTTCTTGCTCTCGGACGGCTTCACAAAAGGCCTCTTCAGCGAGAGATATTCGCTCGGATCTCGGATTTCTCTCAGTACGATCAAGTTGTCCGGCTGGACACTTGGTTTCAGGTTGCGGTCAAACAATGGACCGATACGGTGTGGATGAACAATATGGTCCCAATCAGTCGTTTGGGGGCCCAGCTGTTCATCCACACCGATGCGTCTCTCAGCGGATGGGGTGCTCATCTGGATTTGGCGGAGATCTCGGGGAAGTGGACTGACTCCGAATCCAGTCTTCACATCAACTGGTTAGAACTGGAGGCCATCCGCCAGGCGCTTCTTCATTTTGCTCCTGTGATCCAGGGCAAATGGGTGACTGTTTGTGGGGAAAATTCAACCAGTCTCGCCTACCTCCGTCGTCAGGGGGGCACCAAGTCAGTCTCTCTCTCTCTGGCGGCGGAGAGGATTCTCCTGTGGGCTTCCTCTCTCAATGTGTCGATTTCGGTGGAGTTTGTTCCGGGCAAACTCAACGTGGTTGCAGACCAGTTGAGTCGTGCGGATCAGGTTCTGGCCACAGAATGGACCATCGCCCATTCAGCCCTGGCTCCTGTTTGGAGGCTTTGGGGAAAACCTATGCTCGACCTCTTTGCAAACAGGTTCAGTGCCAGACTCCCAATGTACGTCTCCCCAGTTCGGGATCCCCAGGCGTTTGCAAGGAACGCCTTCTTGATTCCCTGGATGGGAATGACCTTGTATGCCTTCCCTCTAACAGCGCTCATTCCGAGGGTGTTGGAGAAATGCCTTCGGGAATCTCCCAACTTGATTCTCGTCACTCCAAAGTGGCCGACAAGCCACTGGTATCCGGAAGTTCTAAGCATGGCTCAAGAAGGTCCTCTACCTCTAAATCTCACACAGTCCACTCTACTTCAGCCAAGAAGCGGAGTGGGACACCCGTCGCCTTCAAGGCTCAACTTAGTCGCCTGGCGACTATTCGCCTAGGCCTGCAACACCAAGGGTTCTCTACTCGCACCGTTGATTTCCTTGTTTCCTCTAGGCGTCGGTCAACTAAGGATCTCTATGATCTTCGCTGGGTAACTTGGTTTTCTTTCTGTCGACCCGCTCCGTCCTTCCATGGTCCAGTTTGTTGAGTTCCTCACGTTTGCGTCAGGCAAACAACCTCTCATCACAGACTTTGTCTGGTTATAGAGCAGCCTTGATAAGTACCATTTCGTTGGCTTTGGGAGCCAAACACACAGAAAGTCTTTCAGCGCTTCCAGTATCTCACTTTTTGGATGCTGTGCGTCTTCAGGCCCCTTCTAGAACTGTACATTTCCCTCAGTGGGATGTCTTTCTGGTACTTAACTTCCTCAGAGACAAGTGCGAACCCTTGCAGTCTCTTTCTTTGAAGTTACTGACGTACAAGACAGTTTTTCTTATCTCTCTCGCTTCCGCGTGTCGAATCAGCGGCATTCACACTCTGAGCGGAATGTCAAAAGATATGGAGTTTGCTGAGGATTCTTCGTCAGTCTCTCTGTCCTTTCTACTTGAGTTTAGGGCAAAGAACCAGTCCGGTGATGTCTCTTCACCTTTAGTTCCCATCTCGAGTCTCTGCTCGGTGTTGAATCCAGAAGATAGTGACCGTTGTCTCTGTCCTGTCAGATCTCTCAAGGCGTATTTGGGTCGGACTAAGTCCTTCAGGGGTGCAAAACGCAGACTCTTTTGTATCCCTTAATGATAAATATTGTAAGGATATTGCGAAGGGGACTGTTTCTCGTTGGATTTTGGATCTCATTAAGTTAGCCTACGCTAAGGCATCGATCAGGCTTCCAGACAATCCTATTCGAGCCCATGAGATTCGGGCCATCAGCTCTTCTCTTGATGTGGTTAAGGGCGTCCCTTTGATCAGGGTGATGGCTTCCGCGTACTGGAGATCACAAAATACTTTTCTCCAGTACTATTGCTGTTCAGAACGACGAGGATGCCTTCTCGATCAGGAAGGTAGTGGTAGCCCAGCTACCCGTCTCTCTGTAATGTAAGTTTTTGTTCTGTGTTTCAGTCCCTGACTGCATTTTTTGTCATGTACTTTGGTATATCATGTATATGATTTTTGGGGGGAATTCACTATTTTCTTCTGTGGTGTTATTCCTTTGGGTTTAATGTATCATGTTTTGATCTTTTACACTTATGTTCCTTTTGTGCCTGAAGGGTTGGTGTTTGCGCATCACCCTCCTTCACGGTGGGAATTTGCAGTTGTTTTGAGTGTTGGTACAGTATGATTATAATAGATTGGTGGATTTTTATTAATCCTACTATCTATTTTAATTTAATGCTTACCAACATTCAAAATAAAGAATGTTCCCTCCCATCCTCCCTCCTGATGCTAATTTGTAAATTTATTTGAATGACTAGTTTGGCGCACAGTGCGGCCACGCCCATCCCGGATGTAAGGGGGATAACTCCCATTACTATCTGGGAGAGTGGGTGATGTCCCATGTGCCCTTTTCGTTTTTAGCTATGTGCTATGGTATGGTTCCAGGTTGATTTAGGCTTATGCAGTTGTTTTGAGTGTTGGTAAGTATTAAATTAAAAACGTCCGAATTCAAACCTGGATCACTCATGCATTGAAATTGGCAGGCGAATGTCTTAACCATTCTGCCACCTTCCTTCTTATACTATAACTGTACTTTACTGGAGTGATTAAGAATTGCATCTTAACTTCTATATTAAGAAAAAAAAGACATTATAATGAAACAAAGTGCTTTGATGACTTTCACTAACTGCAGACTTCAGGAGAAGAGGTTCCTTCGCTTCACTGCGAAGCGAATATACTTACTGCATATTGGACCTCTAACTCGATCTTCAGAGTTACAGTGGAGTACTCTTAACACGAAATTCAGGGGACAAAGATTTGTGTGTGTGTGTTAACCATTATTAAATTTTGTGTTAAGCATATTCGACAAAATTGTAGTAAAAATGTGAAACTGAAGCTCTGCTACTGAATGAGCAGTAGTGCTGCAGACGATGCACTTTGTGCAGGACTAGAGAACATGAATGCGCAGTTAATACTTTCCCACTTCCAACTTTCTGACTAGCACATGGCACAGTAGTGCTGCAGACGATGCACTTTGTGCAGGACTAGAGAACATGAATGCGCAGTTAATACTTTCCCACTTCCAACTTTCTGACTAGCACATGGCACAGTAGATGAACATTTGAGCTTTGTGATGGCGTTTGTAAGGAAACATTTGGTGGCTCCAGCTTAATGGGAACTGTAGTACAATAAATAACAATCGGACCGAGTTTTTGTTTGTGTGTTAACCATATTTCATGTTGTGCTGAGAAAAATGTGTGATAAACAATCTTTTTGTCCGTTCAAACAGTTCTTTGTGTGTTAACCAATATTTTGTGTTATCTGGCTTTGTGTTAAGTGTACTCCACTGTATTGTTGTTTACGTTTTCCTTGAGTGCCTTTAGAGTTAGTGTTCTTTGAAGCTGTTCTTTGTTATTGTTCTTAGGCGAAGGCAAAGGGGTGTGATTTTAGGCGTGTGATGGCACAACGCTGTCCATAGTGACCATGTCAGTGACCGTGTGTTTCAGGAGAAGAAGTTCTTCCACAAGGTCAGCTCCCGCCTGTCCAAGCCCAACATCTTTGTCCTGCAGAACCGATGGGACGTGTCAGAAATGGAGGAAGACATTGACAAGGTCAGCCAGTGATTCTTGGATTTCTGTTTTAGCTGAATGGAAAATAGAAAACAGTTAATCGGCCTGCTTTTGTACACCTGGTTTTGGAGTGCCCAAAAATTTAGCTTGGTTGTTTTTTGGAATGCCCCAAAATGTGGCTACTGCTTTTTAGTATATTGGGTTGAAAAATCTGGCATGAATTCCGGGATGAGAGACTTGTGCAAAACAGTGATTGTGGACATAAACGGCAGGTGTGAAATCTGTTATCCACTGAGCTTGGGAAGTTGGGAAAGCATTGTTTCAAGTTTTGACGTATGTTCTGAATCTCAACAAAAGTTCTGCTGTTTGAGGATTTTCTGGTTTTGAGGTATTTAATTTGAAAGGATCCGGACCAACGCTCCCCCTCCCCCTGCTGAACAAGAATTCCTGTTATCAGGTTTTATTTTGAGAGAGCTGATATTTTGAGATAAGGAAAATAGTTTGCCATAAGAGGGATTTTTGGAAGCAAAAAAGTTAGTTGGTTATGACTATACCCTACTTAGATGGCTATTCTTTACTCTTACATAGACTGTACTTAAGTCTGCATAATTGTACCACAGACAAACCCCTATTTTACGACCCTCTGTTAAGCGACCACCTCTCATTTGAGACCGGATTTGTTGGCACGGATGCATTTTACTATGTAAACGACCTCTCTTAAACGACTTCCTCTAAAACGCGACTTACGACCGCCATTTTGTTGGTTTTTACGACCGTTGTTGTCGTCTGCATAGACTTTGGGCAAAGGGAAACAACCAGGGTCAAGGGCCTGAAAGCGGAGTCGCTTCCCTTGTTGTAGAAAAGATGGCGGAGAGCGTAGGAAAAGCACGAAAACCACTGACTTTGAAAAAGAAAACCACTGACTTTGGACGAGAGTGGAGGTGATTAACAGAAGTCGGCGAAGTGAAACTGTAATATCGATTGCACAATCCTATGGAGTTGGAAAGACCCAAATCCAGTTTTAATATGTCATTGCATGTGTGCATGAAGAAGAGAGTATGAACTGTGCTGAACTTTTTCTTTCTACGGCTGCCAGTGAAAACCTCCGTCATACGACCCCTCCAATTTACGACCGATTTATCCGGACATTTTGGAAGTCTTAAAATAGAGGTTTGTCTGTATGCTGTTGTGTGATGGTGTTGGTGCTTGCTGTGTATCAGGGGAAGCAGTAGCACATTGACTACCATATTTTTCAGACTATAAGGCTCACTTTAGTATGGGGTGTGCCCCCCAAATTTTACACAAAGTTCTTTTTTTGTTTTTATATTTTGTTACTAAATTGTTAGTCATTTTATGAGGCGCAGGGATCTCAGTCTGTGAAAAATAGTATCGCCTTATAGTCCGAAAAATATGCTACAACACGCAGTTTGCATGATACTATACTGATATGTGATGGTGTTGTTGTGTGTCAGGTGAAGCAGCATTGACTACAACACGCAATCTATTCTATCATCCTTACCATTCCACTACAAAGTGCATATTTGTACAAGATTAGCTTGGAAGACAGAACAAAATCAAGAGTGTCTTACTACCACAACTCCCAATCCACGTAACTTCCGGTGTAGCAGACTACTCACTTTCTTTCAAGCTAGCATGGAAGGCAGGCTTGTTATTCTGTTTCTCCAGGAATTTTTTCTCCTGCTTTCAGCTTAATGAGTGTCTTTGGTTTTCCTTTGGTTTTCTTTGTGTTGCTTTGCTACTTGGGTAAGTTCGTTCGGCCTCCCCCCCTTTTTGGTTGTAATCTTTGTGAAGATTTCGGGCCTGTTGGTCAAAAGGTGGGCGTGGCTTCTGGCTTCGGGTTTCGCGTTATGGAATCTACTCCTTCTAAAAAAGTTGTAGATTCTTCGGCGTTAGTTGGCAAACCTTCAAGTAGTTCAACTAAGGAACCTCAGCCTACTCCTCCCAGGGATGACAAGGGCCGTTTTCTAAAATCGAGTCCTTCAGAGAAGTCTTTGTCCAAGTCAAATTCTCGGTCAAGAAGTTCGAGTAGGTCTCACTCTTCGCGTTCGGTTCAAGATACAAAGCAAGTGGTGTCGGAATTGCTGGCTCATTTGCGTTCTACGGGCGAATTGTCTTCGGCCATGCCGTTCTCCTTCTCCCAAGTGGACTCGGCTGGTTTGGTCCAGCACATTTCGGTGGATGATTCTCATGTTGATTTGTTGGGTGTTTTGGATGATGACCCGGCCTTTTCGACGGTTGGTCTTCCACTCCAGGATTCGTTGTCCGTTGAAGATCTCTCACGGATGGAGCTGCAAACCGGCATCCGGGTTTTTCCCGAACAAGGTCAGTACGGCTCTTCTAGCCAAGCTAGCTCCCGTACCCCATTGGTTCCTGGCGTTCATGATACCGCACGGGCACTTCCGGTTCTGGAAGAAGAAGCTGCGAAGAAACCGGTGGTGCTGTCCGACTTGTCTTACAGAGCTATAGACAACCGGGCGGTACCCACCGATGCCACCATTACGCCTGGTGATGCCGGCCGAAAAACGGACGATGCCGCTAATGGGGGTAGCTTCCCTGGCGACGGCAGCCTCGGTGCCTTAGGCACCGGGCCGGCATCCGCACCCGGGGTTCTCCGGAGCGGACCGGCCACGGCGACATGGTCTCGCGGGTCCACCACGGGCACGGCGGCTACGGCCTCTGCCGTGGGTGGTCCCCAGGCCCAGGACCGTACGACGGCAGGCATTCAGTCCATGGGACGTTTGCCTCGGCCCGTACCGGTCACGCCCGTTACCGCTGGTCACGCCCGTTACCGCTGGTATGGTTCCACCGGTTTCAGGGCAGGTTCCTCAGCGGTCCTACTCTCACCAGGAAGTTATGGACCTTTTGTCGCGTCGTTCTTCCTTGGGTCAGTCAGCTCAGCCGGCGGCGTCGGTTACGGCTTCGGATCACACGGTGGATCCTATGGAAGAGGATTTTTCTGATCCTTCTGTTTCTGGCATACAAGGGTATCTGGCGGCCTTGCAGCCTTACTGCCAGGATGTTGTCTCGGTGGAGTCCTCTCAGGTTCTGCCCCAGAATGATGCTTTCGGTACCCTTCAGTCTCGGCGTGGTCATAGACTGGTCTTGCAGTGCTCTTCGTCGATTTGTGATGCTCTCGATTTGGCTGACACACACATGTGGTCTAGAGCTAAACAGTCTAGAAGGGAACAGGAGGTGTCCCCACCTATTCCTTCTCTGTCCGGTTCATGTCCTGTGGTTCCTCAGTTCGCCCCAGTTCTTCCCATGGAGAGTGAGTTTTTGCCGATTCCAGCCTTTTCGGCTCTTTCCCAGGAGGAAATTTCTGATCTTGGTCTGTTGCTGAATGGTCCTTCCATCAGGTCGGTGTCCATCCCTGCCAAGTCTTACTTGGCTCTGGAGAAGGCTGTCTCGCAATCGTTGATGCATTGTTCCACGGCTACTTCTATGCTGCACGGTCTTCCCACTCTGTTGGGCAGGACCTCCACGGGCCGTCCTGAGGATTTTCGTCTGGCGGATGCCATTGATGAGCAGGCTTTAGGCTGCCTTCTGTCAGCCTTGCGTGATTCAGTTCAACTCACCGCTCTGGGCCTCGCTACCTTGCGTAGTAGGCTTTCGGCCTTTTTCAGGGATCAAGCTCTCCAACAGTCCTCTCTTGCCATGTTAGAGGTGGAACGTCGTGCCCTTCGTTCGGACCCAATCCCTTCCTCAGGAATTTTTGCTTCGGCAAGGGTGTCCAAAGTTAAGGAGGCGTGTTCGGGTCGTCAGTCTCTCTCTCACAATGACAGGGTCCTGGCTACTTTGCAGACCTTGGCGGCTAGGGCTAGGCCACCCTCTCGTTCTGTGTCTCCTGCTCGTTTCCAGCAGCGTGGTGCGTTTTCAGCCCGTCGGGCCTCTTCTTCTTCCTCTCGCTTTCGTACTCCACAGCCGTTGAGGAACTCGTTCCGTGGCTCTTCTCAGCCGTACCCTTCTCCTTCGGCTCGGGGCAGGCCCTTCCAGCGCGGTGCAAATCGCTCTACTCGTTTTCAGAACTCAAAACGCTACCCTCCTTTTCAGTAGGGCCCGCGCGGCTTCGGGTGGATCCCGAGTTGGCTGTTCCATCAAGTGTGGACTCTCTGGCTCAGCATCACCTTCAGTGGTCTCTGCTGTCAGTCAGCTCTTGGATCCTCCGTGTCGTGCGGGATGGGTTCCGCTTTCCGCTGCTCGCGGAACCTCCCCTCTCGCGGGTGCCTATTGTCTTTCCTCCCCCTGCAGATCCTCTTCGCTTTCAGATCTTGGACGCAGAGGTCAAGTCCCTTCTGGACAAGGGTGCTGTGATTCCAGTACCCAACCCGGGCCCGGGTTTCTACTCGCGCATGTTCACTGTACCAAAGAAGAACGGCGAGTTCCGTCCAGTTCTGGACTTGTCTCCTCTCAATGCTTTTCTGCGCCCCATGGCGTTCAGAATGGAGACGGCTGCTTCGGTTCGCAACTTCATCCAGCCGGGGGATTGGGCGACTTCCATAGACCTCAAGGATGCCTATTTCCATGTTTCGATCCACCCAGATCGAAGGCATCTCTTGAGGTTCGTATGGGGGAACACGACTTATCAGTTCGTAGTCCTTCCCTTCGGGCTCTCTCTGGCCCCATGGATTTTCACCATGGTGGTCAGGGAGTTCGTCGGCGTGGCCAGGTCCAGGGGGATCCGTCTCAAGGTGTACCTGGACGACTGGCTCACCTTGGCTCAGTCCAGGGACCGGTGCCAGGAACACACCTCGGAGCTCCAGGACCTAACCGTCCAGGTTGGCTTCAACGTGAACGTCAAAAAGTCGGATTTGACTCCGGCCCAGGAATTCAAATATCTGGGGATGGTATTCAATACCCAGACGTTCACGGTCTGTCCGTCTTCGGAGCGGATCCAGTCCATTCAGTCCTTTCTGGAAAGCCTTCTGTTGGCGGGTTCAGCAACGGTTCGTCAACTTCTCAAGTTGCTGGGCTTCATGGAGTCCTTGGCAGACCTCTTGCCTCTGGGTCGTCTGCACAAGCGTCCTCTACAACGGAAGTGTGCGGAACTCGGGGTTTCTCATCTTCCTCTGGAATCTCAGATCGTTTTGGGCCCGTGGTTTCGCAGTTCAGTCCTCCAGTGGTTGGACCCGGTTTGGCTGGGGTCCTCAGTTCCCATTCGGCCTCTCCACCATCAAGAATTCCTTTTCACGGATGCGTCAAAGGAAGGTTGGGGGGCTCATCTGGACCGGCGGGAGGTTTCGGGGTTGTGGTCCGAAGCAGAGTCGTCTCTCCACATCAATTTTCTGGAGATGGAGGCGGTTTCGCTCGCGCTCAAAGCGCTACTTCCCCTGCTACGAGGCAAGTGGGTCACAGTTTGTGGCGACAACACCACGTGCCTCTCATACCTTCGGCGTCAGGGGGGCACGAAATCGCCTTCACTCTCCAGGAAGGCAGAGGAGATCCTGCTTTGGACTGCACGGAATTCCATTCATCTAACCGTGGAGTTCATTCCCGGGAAGCTGAATGTTCTCGCCGACCAGCTGAGCCGTTCCAACCAGGTGATTGCAACGGAGTGGACTCTCGTCCATCGGGTCCTTCAACCCCTTTGGTCGATGTGGGGAAAGCCACACGTCGACTTGTTTGCAACTCGCTTCAGCCGGCGTCTTCCGCTCTTCGTCTCCCCGATGGCAGATCCCTTGGCATGGGCAAGGAATGCCTTCAGTCTCCAGTGGACGGGTCTGTGGGCCTACGCCTACCCACCCACAGCTCTTCTTCCAAGGGTGTTGGAAAAGTGCGCTCGGGAGCGTCCTGCTCTCATTCTCATAGCGCCAAGATGGGAAAACAGTCCGTGGTTCCCCGAGCTGTTAGCTCTCACCCACGTGCCGGGTGTTCCCCTCCAGTTGACCCCAAGGTCTCTGGTTCAACCGCGCACAGGCGTTCCGCATCGAAATCCTGCCGTCCTTCATCTGACCGCTTGGCTACTTTGCGGTCACAGGGTCTGAGAAGTGAAGCCATTGAAGTGATTCTTCAATCCCGCCGTCAAAGCACTAATACCTTGTATTCCTTGCGTTGGACCTCTTGGTTCAATTTCTGTACAGTTGAGTCTTTTTCTCCTTTGCACCCGACTGGTGCTCAGTTTGTTTCCTTTTTGTCTCATTTGCATAATGAGAAGGGCCTCTTGGCCCAAACTTTGTCAGGTTATAAGTCGGCGGTTATTAGCACTATTTCTATTGCTACTGGTCGTCAACCTTCCTTTGCTTCTTCTGTTTTGGTTTCCCATTTTTTGGATGGTTTGCGTAATAAGTCAATTCGCCCGACCATCAGACTTCCGCAATGGGACGTTTTTCTTGTGCTTCACTTTCTCAGGTCAGAATGTGAACCGCTTTCTTCGTTATCTTTTAAGCTTCTTTCTTTTAAGACGCTTTTCCTTGTTAGTCTTGCCTTAGCGAGACGTGTGAGTGGTATCCACGCTCTTAGTGGTTTAGTTAATGATTATGAGTTCGCGGAGGATGGTTCCTCGATCTCCCTGTCTTTTCTACCGGAATTCCGTGCGAAAAATCAATCGGCTCAGCAAGCTTCTCCGTTGGTTGTTATCGAGAGTCTCTCTAACATCCTCGCTCCGGACGATGAGGATAGATGTCTGTGCCCGGTTCGCTGTTTGCGCACGTATCTCCTTCGGTCAGCCTCGTTCCGTAGCCAGAAGCGCCGCCTTTTCATTTCTTTGAATTCCAATTATTCAAACGATATCCGTAAGGCCACTTTGGCTCGCTGGTTAGTCGAGTTGATTCGACTAGCCTACTCCCACGCCGATCGTTCTGCGCCCCCAGGTATACGGGCTCACGAAGTTAGGGCTATTAGCACCTCACTAGCCTTGGTCAGGGGTGTTCCAGTCCCTGCCATTATGTCCTCCGCCTTCTGGAAGTCGGAGACTACCTTTACCTCTTACTATCTGCGCGAGTTTTCCACTCTCCGGCAGGACAACACTTTTGGTATTCGCCGTGCTGTGTTGTCCTCCAAGACGGTGTCCTTTTGAGGTATGACTTTTGTCTGTTTGTTTTTATAGACTTATTTTAAGTCTTTTGGGGGATATGTAACATGCTTTGCGGATTTACCTTCTTATTTTAGAGGGTATGTGTGTGTTTATGTGATATCTCTGTCATGGTTTGTTCCGTGGTCTCAGAGTAGTGCTTTACCATTACCCTCCTCCTTGTTGGTAATCTTGCACTTTGTAGTGGAATGGTAAGGATGATAGAATAGATTGAGGAATTTTTATTAATTCTACTATCTATTTTATCTATATACTTACCATTCCACTACATTTAATTGACCCTCCCACCTCCCTCCTAATGGTTTTTGAAGGTGTACCTTCCCTTTTATTGGGTGCTTGCTTTCAAGAAAGTGAGTAGTCTGCTACACCGGAAGTTACGTGGATTGGGAGTTGTGGTAGTAAGACACTCTTGATTTTGTTCTGTCTTCCAAGCTAATCTTGTACAAATATGCACTTTGTAGTGGAATGGTAAGTATATAGATAAAATAGATAGTAGAATTAATAAAAATTCCTCAGTTTACATGATACTATACTGATATGTGATGGTGTTGTTGTGTCAGGTGAAGCAGCATCGACTACAACACGCAGTTTACATGATACTATACTGATATGTGATGGTGTTGTTGTGTGTCAGGTGAAGCAGCATTGACTACAACACGCAGTTTACATGATACTATACTGATATGTGATGTGTGTTGTTGTGTGTCAGGTGAAGCAGCATCGACTACAACATGCAGTTTACATGATACTATACTAATATGTGATGTGTGTTGTTGTGTGTCAGGTGAAGCAGCATCGACTACAACACGCAGTTTACATGATACTATACTAATATGTGATGTGTGTTGTTGTGTGTCAGATGAAGCAGCAGCACATCGACTACAACACGCAGTTTACATGATACTATACTGATATGTGATGTGTGTGTTGTGTGTCAGTGTTGTGTGTCAGGTGAAGCAGCATCGACTACAGCACACAGTTTATATGATAATATACTGATGTGTGTTGTGTGTCAGGTGAAGCAGCAGCACATCGACTACAACACGCAGTTCCTGGCCGAGGAGCTTCAAGTGGTGGACAAGAGAGAGGCCAAGGACCGGGTGTTCTTTGTGTCCGCCAGGGAGGCTCTAGTGTCCAGGCTGCAGAACGACACTGGTCTGCCAACACCAGGTCAGTAGGAGTAGGAGGAGTAGTAGAAGTAGAGAGGCCAAGCAGCGGGTGTTCTTTGAGTCCGCCAGGGAGGCTCTCGTGTCCAGGCTGCAGAACGACACTGGTCTGCCAACACCAGGTCAGTAGGAGTAGGAGGAGTAGTAGAAGTAGAGAGGCCAAGGACTGGGTGTTCTTTGTGTCCGCCAGGGAGGCTCTAGTGTCCAGGCTGCAGAATGACACTGGTCTGCCAACACCAGGGCCTGTATTCACGTTGAGATAGCATGAGACTTAGCGTGATGCTAACTTAGAAGCTCTTCCAATGTCCTATAGGATTTAATAGGACTTTTGGAAGAGCTTCTAAGTTAGCATTATGCTAAGTCTTATGCTATCTCAACGTGAATACAGGCCCTGGTTAGTAGGAGTAGGAGGAGTAGTAGAAGTAGAGAGGCCAAGGACCGGGTGTTCTTTGAGTCCGCCAGGGAGGCTCTAGTGTCCAGGCTGCAGAACGACACTGGTCTGCCAACACCAGGTCAGTAGGAGTAGGAGGAGTAGTAGAAGTAGAGAGGCCAAGGACCGGGTGTTCTTTGAGTCTGCCAGGGAGGCTCTAGTGTCCAGGCTGCAGAACGACACTGGTCTGCCAACACCAGGTCAGTAGGAGTAGGAGGAGTAGTAGAAGTAGAGAGACCAAGCAGCGGTGTTCTTTGTGTCCGCCAGGGAGGCTCTCGTGTCCAGGCTGCAGAACGACACTGGTCTGCCAACACCAGGTCAGTAGGAGTAGGAGGAGTAGTAGAAGTAGAGAGGCCAAGGACCGGGTGTTCTTTGAGTCCGCCAGGGAGGCTCTAGTGTCCAGGCTGCAGAACGACACTGGTCTGCCAACACCAGGTCAGTAGGAGTAGGAGGAGTAGTAGAAGTAGAGAGGCCAAGGACCGGGTGTTCTTTGAGTCCGCCAGGGAGGCTCTAGTGTCCAGGCTGCAGAACGACATTGGTCTGCCAACACCAGGTCAGTAGGAGTAGGAGGAGTAGTAGAAGTAGAGAGGCCAAGGACCGGGTGTTGTTTGAGTCCGCCAGGGAGGCTCTAGTGTCCAGACTGCAGAACGACATTGGTCTGCCAACACCAGGTCAGTAGGAGTAGGAGGAGTAGTAGAAGTAGAGAGGCCAAGGACCGGGTGTTGTTTGAGTCCGCCAGGGAGGCTCTAGTGTCCAGACTGCAGAACGACACTGGTCTGCCAACACCAGGTCAGTAGGAGTGTGGTCACTCCTTTACAAGTGTCGCCGTCATAGTCTCATTCATCTGTGTCATGTAGCTGTTCTAAGTCAGTGCTTTTGTTTTTGAAACTACCCACTGAGCTATCACAAATCCAACTTCCCCCTAAATCGCCCCCCCCTCCCCCCCCTTGCTTTTCATGCCTGTCACTTTTATAGACTCTAGGAACACAGAGGTAGGATTGACCTATTCATGTGTGTTTGTCAGTCAGGTTTTGTTTGTTTGCTTTTGGTTTTTTTTTTATAATAAAACCTGCACCATTTTGGTAACAGCTGTAGTTAACTTGCACCACACAAGCATGTCCAATTGTTCTGTTGTAGAATTTGAGAACTAGAAACCGCTCTTTAGTGGCTTTTCACACAGTTTTAATTGAACTGTTTTGTTCTGAATTTTGAGTGAGTTTTGGCATCCATGTATGATCTTGTAGAAACCGTTCAAACAAAAGTCTAGAAAGATTTCCTCTCAGTATATACTGAAAAGTGGGGTTTTTCTTTTTATTAAGAACATTTCTATAGCGATTATTAATCAAAGCTGTAAACGCTTTACAATTATTACTAAATAATATTTATTAAAAACATATATATGAACGAGCATTCCTATCCCCCACCCACCCCAATGCCCCATCTCTAAATATCCCAACCACACTAAAAGATAAAACATGAACAATTATTGTAAACAATATAATATATACGAGGCATAACACACATAACACACACACACACACACACACACACACACACACACACACACACACACACACACACACACACACACACACACACACACACACACACACACACACACACACACACAGAGGGAGAGAGAGAGCTCAATTTTAATCAAACAAATTCATAATCCTTAGCAACACTATTTACAAAGATATATTATTATTAAAAGTAAGATTT
Organism: Phymorhynchus buccinoides; assembly: GCA_017654935.2. Classification (NCBI taxonomy): domain Eukaryota; kingdom Metazoa; phylum Mollusca; class Gastropoda; order Neogastropoda; family Raphitomidae; genus Phymorhynchus; species Phymorhynchus buccinoides. The sequence continues at coordinate 16,892,519 of CM065698.1, read as the reverse complement.
TCTTATAAACATTCATCTAGTAAAATATAGAACACCCGCACTCAATACACACACACGTACAATTAAATTACAATTAAGTAAAACTCATTTTATAAACATGAGACATCTAAACAGACATACATACATATAAACCGGGGGGGGGGGTGGAGATTCGGACCGAGGTAGGGTAGTTGGAGAGAGAGAGAGAGCGGGAAGGGGGAGGGGAACAGAAGTGGAAAGGACAATGGAAATAGAGAAAGTCAAATGGAGATATTTTTTGGAGAGAAAAAAAAGAAAAAAGATTCGGGGTTCGGGGGTGTGGGTGTTTAGCGACACGGATTACGCACATGCACGCGAGGACACATGACCCATGCAAAGAGAGAAAGAGAGACTGAGTGATCCACACAAGATTATATGATTGACGGAACAGGGTACATCTTATTTATGGTGGGTTTGAATCAATGTGTGTTACAGATCGAGTGCTTATGCCAGGATTCCAGGCTAGGATCTTTGAGTTTGCCAATTTTGAAAACAAATTTGAGGTAAGCAAAAAGTGTTTCTTTGTCACTTACTGTTAAGTCTGAGGAAAACAAATTGACAGAAATGTATTTTTTAAAAAGCTTGAATTATGATTCACTGACACAACAGCATTTGTTTGTTTATCTGAATCGGTATGTATTTAATATATTCTAGTCACAGAGGCTGTGAAATTGGGGCTGCTCTGCCCTGGAGAGCACGTCGCCGCAAGTGCAGCACCTACCCCATTTTGGGTTTTTTGGGGGGACAGGGTGAGGAGGGGTGTGGGCATACTTGGAAAACCTAGCTATCTATTTGGCCATGCCAGGCAGCAGGATTTCTCCCTGCTCTTACCGACTTTCAACTGCCATGGGATTTTTACGTGTGAAGACGCACGGGTCAGACTAGCTTTAAGTCCTCATCCGAAGAACTGGACATTCAGTTCGATTTTCCTGTCCAACGAGAAAGAAAGGGCGGGGCTGGGATTCGAACCTGGGTCACTCACGTTGCAGTCACACATTACATTTGGCAGGGGAACGTCTTAAGGTGGCACACTACCTTATCGTAGGGCATTTTTTGTTATTTTTGTTTCTCAGGAACTAATTAAGATATCTACTTGAAATTTTGCACACTGATGCAAAACATGACCCAACATGCCAAATTTGAAGACTGAAGGCACTATGAAAGTATGGAGTCCACCCCAAAACAAATTCACACGAAAAAGTACCCCATCACCTGCTCTCAATTCAAGTACAGACAGACCCCTAGTTTACGACCTTCTGTTAAGCTACCACCTCTCATTTGAGACCGGATTTGTTGGCACAGATGCATTTTACTATGTAAACGACCTCTCTTAAACGACTTCCTCTAAAACGCGACTTACGACCGCCATTTTGTTGGTTTTTACGACCGTTGCTGTCGTCTGCATAGACCGAGCAAAGGGAAACAACCACGGTCAAGGGCCTGAAAGCGGAGTCGCTTCCCTTGTTGTAGAAAAGATGGCGGAGAGCGTAGGAAAAGCACGAAAACCACTGACTTTGAAAAAGAAAACCACTGACTTTGGACGAGAGTGGAGGTGATTAAAAGAAATCGGCAAAGTGAAACTGTAATATCCTAAGACATCAATGAGTGCAATGGTGCTAAAATTAACATGACTGAGCTGCTAACTTGTGTTCTTTGTCTTGTCAAACAATAGTAAACAATTGATAGGATCTCGCTTTAGACAAAGAACACAAGTTAACAACTCAGTCATGTTAATTTTAGCACCATTATATGCACTCATTGATGTCTTAGGAAAGTGGACAAATGATCAGCATCAGCACTTGAATGGAGAGCAGGTGATAGGGTACTTTTTCATGATAATTGTTTTGGGGTGGACTCCATACTTTCATAGTGCCTTCACACAGTCTTCAAATTTGGCATGTATGGTCAGGGTTATGTTCTGTATCAGTGTGCAAAATTTCATAATTCAAGTAGATATCTCAATTAGTTCTTGAGAAACAAAAATAACAAAAAATGCCCTACGATAAGGTAGCCACCTTAACCACTATGCCACCTTTCTCCTTGCAAGAGTGCAGTAACATGAGACATCTAAACAGACAGACAGACAGACAGACATATAAACACATACATGCGCGCGCACACACACACGCTGTGGTTTAAATGTCTGTCATGTTTGTGGGTTTAGGTGTTTGTGTGTCAAAACTGTTTAACACGTCTTTGTTATAACTGTGGTGTCTGTTTATATGTCTATTGGAGCATGATCATGTTGATTTATTTATTATTTTTCTGTTTATATTCCATTTATTCATGCTTTGGCTTTGTCAGACAAATGTGAGTTCAAGACCAGCGCTTCTTCACTTTGGCACAGGCCTGAATTTGTTTTTGTTTCCTGACATTTTCTACCCCTTTTTAAAAATTCTTTTTTCAAGTTGTTCTAGTTTTGAGTTAGTTTTGGAATGCTACGAAAACACATTCAGTTAATGGTTTCTTTTTTTCTTCTGATTTTTTGGGGATTGTTTTTGTTGTTGTTTTTTGCATTTTCTCGGAGAGCAATAAATCTGAAGTTGCATCTTTTCGGAAAGCACTTAGTTAATGAGTTTTATTTTTAGTACAAATGTTCATATTAGTTAAACATTTTTATTTCAAACAATTCTTTAATGGTAAAATTGTTGTCACTTAGTTTCTTTTTGTTGGTAAGCTTCTCTTGCGTTAACGTATTACTACTTACCAGCGCGGAACAGCGTGTGTCATCGTCTAAATGAAAAGGACATTTCACAAAACATTAGCCTTCAAATTTTCAGAACATCGTACCAAAAGGGAAGTATGATTTCACTTTCGCCCCAAACTAATTTACACTTTTTGCAGTCTACACAGAGGTAAATAAAATAAACTCAACTCATTTCAGCTCTTTTTTTCTCACTGCACTGAGAGCACTATTCCTGCCTTATCTAAGATTGTAGGTGAGACCAGATGCAGAGCCGATCACAAGAATCGGCTATATTGACTGTAACCAAAATGCCTTTTAAAGTTTAAAAAGTTTGGGAATGGTTTTGTTGTGTGTGTCACACAAATCTGTTGTGTGTCTGTGTTATGTGTGTGTCTATGTAATGTGTGCGACACATCTATAGCCAGGTCTCTGTTATACATGTAAGTGTGTCTGTGTTATGTGTGTGTGTAAATGTGTTGTGTGTGTCACTGTGTCAAATAGCCAAATCTCTGTTGTACACGTGTAGGTGTGTATTGTAATTTGTATGTGTCTTATAATAATAATAATAATAATAATTTTATTTCATACAGCACTAGAATCCATCCAATAGTATGCTCGATGATCTGCAATGGATTGGGAAACTAAGCAATGCAAAGGAACATGAAAATTGGAGATTAATTCCTCTGTAGCACCTGCAAAAAATTGCAAAAAGAAATAACATTTTCCATATCAAGCAATGTAAGATGGGTAGTCTGAAGGCATAGCTGCCAACCTTTCCGTATTTCCTGGAATTTTTCCGGTTTCCGGCCACGATTTCGGCCATTCCGTTTAGTGTTGTCAAATTCTGTCTTCAAATTTTTTTAAATATTTTTTAAACCGCTTAAAATCGAGTAGTCGACGTGCGTGCATGTTTCCAATGCCGATCCATCTTTTGCGACCCGAAAACCATATTCTGCGCATGTGTACAAACTTTCTTTTCTTGCCAAGATGGCGTCAAAGAAAAGCGCACAGTCGAAAAGTCAGGCCTATCCTAAGTTTGTTCCCCGATATAAGAAGAATTTTCCGTATATTTACGAGTCTTGACAAGGCGAGAAAAAAAAAGTTATGCCTTCTGCACAGTATGTCTGAATGATTTCAAAATTTCGCACGGGGATCGAAGTGACATCACCCAGCGCGAGTAGATGGACAGGCGTAAGACGAAAGTAGAAGTCTCCCGCTGTGAAGAAGACGCCTTCGATAGCGTAATGTTTCTCTTCCAAAACGGCCAACAGTTCAATCAATGTAGAGGTAGGCATTTATTTTGAAAGAGTTTTTGTTTATTGAAAAGAAAAGAAACGTCACATATTTTTCCATTTCTCTTCTAATGATTACAAAGCCAGTCTCTCTCTCTCTCTCTCTCTCTCTCTCTCTCTCTCTCTCTCTCTCTCTCTCTCTCTCTCTCTCTCTCTCTCTCTCTCTCTCTCTCTCTCTCTCTCTCTCTCTCCCCCCCCCCTCTCTCTCTCTCTCTTTCTCTCTCTCTCTCTCTCAGTCTCTGTGCTTTGTTTCTTGATTGACTTCTTTATGTTTTGCTTTGAGTTGTACTTAATTAAGTTAGTAGTTCATCTTATACTCCTAGAAAGCGTGACATGATCAGCCATGCTTATCCTCTTTTAAAAAATATCTCTCTCTCTCTCTCTCTCTCTCTCTCTCTCTCTCTCTCTCTCTCTCTCTCTCTCTCTCTCTCTCTCTCTCTCTCTCTCTCTCTCTCAACCTGTCATTAGGTATTAGCTTTTTGAACCAATTATTACTAGTCTCTGGACTTGGGGGGGGTCAATCCCCCTCACCCCCCCCCCCCCCCCCCCCCCCCCCCCCCCCCCCCCCCCCCCCCCCCCCCCCCCCAGTGAGTAAATAATATAAACATTGTTTTTTTTTAATCCAGTATGTAATGATGGGGTGGACAAAAATATTGGGTACTATTATCTGTGTGTGTGACTGTTTATGTGTGTGTTAGTTGTTACATGGTCATGTGTGTGCGTTTTGAGTATTCATAAATGCAATTTAGCTTGTTTTTTAAAACTGTTATCTTGTCAGGAGATGACGAGTTTGCTTATAAAAGTATAAAAAATGCTTCAGCTTCAGGGGCTTTCTCAGAAGGGGGGCAAGCCTCCCTCCCGAACCCACCCCTCACCAGATTCCTTATTTTGCTTCTCAAAGGTCGGCAGCTATGTGAAGGGGGTAAACAGAATTGACAGTGACTTCTGGAAAAACATTCTTGTGAATTATGTAGACAATAAATCGATGATAAAATTGGATGATATGAACATGGAAAATTTAGATCACAACTGCTCTTTAATAATTCCATTATAAAATATAAAAACCAAGTGCTAATCTTTTAGAATTGGCATAAAAAAGGAATCGAACAAGTTACTCACCCTTTAGAAAATAGATTTTTATAATTAGAGGAAATTCATTAATCAATTGGGGTAAACAGAGCCAATACTATTTTCGAATATAACACTCTAGTGAACTCTATTCCAAAAGAATGGAAACAATGGACTGCTACAGGGTAACCTGATCAAAGCTCACAGACATGCAAGGCAAATCCATTCAACACAAAACCAAAATATATCCGCTTACTTTTGCTTCGAGAACAAGAGACTAACCTACCGATAGCCCACCACTTTTGGTTAAGGAAGTTTGATTATACCTTAGAATAAGCAACATGGCTATGAGCAAAAGAAGCTACTAAAGAAACTAGACTTAGGATATTACATACCCTACCAATATCATATTAAATAAAATGAAAGTAACAGAAAATAACAAATGCTCATACTGTAGGGATACCGTTGACTTCATTGAAATTTTTTTCTTTGAATGCCCAATTGTATATATATAGCTTCTGGAAATATGTGGAACAAAAGATGTATACTGAAACAAACCAAAAACTGTCACTGTCAGCTACTGATGTACTATTCGGTGTCAGATCTTCTAATTGTTCAAAAGGAAAATATGGGTATATAAATTTGTTGATGTTGATTGCAAAGATGTGCCTTAAGAAAACCAAATCTGCTGTGTCGTTACAACTTATTTTTGACACTCTCTCTCTCTGTGTATGCGCACGCTCGTGTGTGTGTGCGCGCATGAGTTTGTGTGTGTGTGTGTATGATTACATGAGCATGCATGCGATGTGAAATGTATGCGGCTCACTCGTTCAAAGCAAGAAGTCTCCCAAAATATACTGATTTATTTTTCACTTGGTACATGTTGCATGTTTGTATGATGTGCATTTGATTTTTGGCGATGTTTAGAAAATGACAAAAAATAATGTGATCTGAGGGAGAAACTAGGTCATTTTGTATGTGACTCAATTATGTTAATGAAAATGTAAACAAACAACAAAAATGAATGCACCAATAGATATATACACACAGCCCATGCTCTCTCTCTCTCTCTCTCTCTCTCTCTCTCTCTCTCTCTCTCTTTCTCTCTCTCTCTTTCTCTCTCGCTCTCTCTCTCATAATACAGAATTCCTGATATAATTATATCATTTAAGCGACACACTTTTTTTTAACATGAATTTAAGCATTCTGGCCACCACAAAATAAACAAAATCTATCACTATAAAAATACTAAATTTATATACTAAACAAGGGCATCGCCGAGCGGCAGATATGTCCTTTGCCGGTTACGCCCTGTACATGCCCCGCCCTGTACCTCCCTTCCCCCTTCACATCTTCGGTCCCCGTCCTGCTTGTGACCTTCGGGTGATGCACCTACACACCCTTGACTGGGTGCAAATCGTTTTCCAGGATGCACACCCTTAATTGGTGGGGTGCACGCCCTTAACACTGAGACATGTCTGCCACTCGGCGACATTTAAGCCCCACGTGGCACATTTTGTGCTAGGATGTCTTTTACGTTTAGTATTAGACCCCTCCTTTACCAGGATGTACACCCTTAATTAGTGGGGTGTACACCCTTAATGGGGAGACATGTCTGCTGCTCCGTGACATTGAAATCCCACGTTGCATAATTTGTACTGCAATGTCTTCTACTCTTCTTTTTACACCCCCCCCCCCCCCCCCACACACACAAAATTTGGAGTGATTCTATGCAGTATTTCACGAAATATAGAAGGGTGAAGAAAAACGGAAACATGTCTGTCGCTCGGCGACATTCTATTTCCGAGGGATGATTTACAGTGGAATCCGTTTAATTGGCCATCGGATAATCGGCCAATTTCCTCTGGAACGGAATTTTTTCTTCTTAAGCATGTGTTATTTTGTTCGTTTTTACGGCCAAAGCTGAAATCTTCAATTTCGCTTTATTGGCTACTTTTTCTCTCTAATTTTTCCTCTTTACCCCTTTTTGAGAGGGAGAACAACAGAGACAGACAAACTGACAACACGCTTTTGACGTTTACATGGTTGAGTGTGAAGCTGGAAGGTGAGCTGTTGTCAATTGAAAGACCCTGCATGGCGATAAAATCACTCAAGAAAACAAAATAATTGTCTTTTACTTGTGCTTCTGTCAAGTTGTAGGATTAATAAAACACACACACACACACACACACACACACACACACACACACACACCACAAAAAGGGAAAGAATTTGAACTGGAACATTTAATTTTGATGTCATTGCTTTTGACTTGCATAATTGCGTCATACAGTATCTCGATGTTCGTTTTATCGGCCGATTCACTTTATCGGCCATTTTTTTCCTGGTCACAAAAGTGGCCGATTAAGCGGATTCCACTGTATATTATAATATGAATGTGTTATACTCTTAGTGTCACATCCTGACACAAAATTGGAAGAGATTATGTCTTCTAGTTCATGAGATACAGCTTGAACAAGAAATATATAGCGCAAAGAAGGAAATTTCGGTTTTCAAGGTCACACTTCAAGGTCAAGGTCAGCATGGCAATAATTTATGCTCGGATGTTTTCTACTCTAGGTTATACAGTACCACACACCTTCTGAAGCGCATCTGTCAAGTACAAATGTGGAAAATATGGCTTAAAACCCAATTTGTAGACCCCTACCACTTTCAAGGCCTACTGATCTCCCGGACCTTGACCTTGATCGGTATGCCATCATCAGAACGGGCATAAGCCAAAGTACCTATATGCCAAATTTGAAGACCCTAAGACCAACGGTGTGGAAGTTATGTCCCCTTAAAGAGTCGTTTTTCAAGGTCATACGCCAAGGTCAAGGTCACGACGGCAAATTTTTTTGCACGGATGCCCTCCTCTCATGGTGACACACCATTACACAAAATTTGAAGCGGTTCGTCAGATATCCTTGGGACAGACAGAAAAAAAAAGAAAAAAGAAACAGACTCAAACAAAAACATACTCCTTTGCGATCTACTTTGTAGATCGGCAAAGGACAATGATTATATAATAATAATACTAACACACACACACACACACACACACACACACACACACACACAGACAGAGAGGTAGAGAATCCAAATTGTAGATCATCAGATGAAAAGGAATAACCCTGATATGCTGGCTTTTCTCCAACAGTCAGGAGAGTAATATCCTCAGACCGTTTTGCTAGATTGGCTCTATCACAGTATCAGTTGTCTTTTTCATGGCATGATTTGTCCAATGATTTTTTTCTTTGATTTTCTCTGGCAGTCAAGGGGTTAACAGAGAAGAGTCTCGAGACTCTAGGAGCTCTAGGGGGCATGTAAGGGTGGAGAAGCTCAGAAAGATAAGAGGGTGCAGATTCAGAATTGAGGCATTGTTTACAGGTGTTTATCTCCAGGTGTGTTTGTTTGTGTCTTTGTTGACTAGGTGTGTATTGTATGTGTCTTTGTTAACAGGTGTGTATCTCCGGGTGTGTATTGTATGTGTCTTTGTTAACAGGTGTGTATTGTATGTGTCTTTGTTAACAATTGTGTATCTCCATGTGTGTATTGTATGTGTCTTTCCACATGTGTGTATCTTCAGGTGTGTATTATATGTGTTTTTAAACATGTGTGTATCTCCAGGTGTGTTATTATATGTGTTTTTGTAAACAGGTGTGTATATGCAGGTGTGCTATGTATCTTTCCACAGGTATGCATTTCCAAGTCAGCGGTGAAGACCAAGTTTGAGCAGCACACAGACCGAGGCAAGAGCATCACCTGTGACCTGCGCTCCGTCATGGGGCAGGTGCTCACCACCAGCAACCAGCTCCAGTGAGTTACACAACACACATGCACGCGCACACGCACACGCACACACACACGCTCTCTCTCTCCTTTGACCACTTTTGTGGCATGGAGGATAACAAAATAATGAAACTCAACCAAGAAATAAAGTCTGAACATAATTACTAATAGCGAAATGTTTAATTTTGGTGAGCTGTAAAAATAAATGCACAACACAACACAACAAAACACAACACAACACAACACACACACACACACACACACACACACACACACACACACACACACACACACACACACACACACACACACTGTCCCTCTGTCCATCTGGTTCTTTCTCTTCCCTCTCCTCCCCCCTTTGCCCATTTCTCTCTGTCTCCCTCTCTCAACCTTAAGCCACTAATGGATTAAATGCAATTATTTCCAGAGTTGTGTTTATTATTCTTTGTCTCCCTTGATTTTTGTCAAAAACTATTGTGGGTTTTTTTAATTATTTTTTTGTATTAGTCTAAGGGAGATGCAAAGAGGGCAGGCATGTGTCGGTGTGTCGTTGAATTTCATTTATAGCTGCATATTATCTTTTTCATCAGAGACTCTCAGCAGCGATTGCATCTGGAGCGGGCGGATGAGCTGGACTTTCTGGTCAAGCAGCTTGACCTTTTGACCCGAGAGGTCAAGGAGAAGATCAGGATCATGGTGGAAGACGTGGAAAGGAAGGTGAGTCTTTGAGGAATTATTGTGGGCTGCTACAGTTCTCTTCGACGAAATGTCTGTTTAGCGAAGCTATTGTTCTTCATGATGCCAAGTATGAAAGTGTTGCTTGTGAGGCCACCATGTTGACCTCCCTACCACTGTTGGCACTAATGGGTGATGTCATGAAAAACAAACACTGGTCAGAGATATTTGCATTTTGAAAGTGATGATGTTTTTCATGCAGGTGGCTCTTGCCTTAAACGACGAGATTCGTCGACTGTCTCTGCTGGTGGAAGAATTTGACAGACCCTTCCACCCCGACCACATGTTGCTCAACGTATACAAGAAGGTATTATTGTTATTATTTATTTATTAGCATGGCATAGCATGGGCACTACAGGCTTCACAGCCTTTTGACCGCTATGTAGTTTCTCTTGTATTTTCATTCATTGTTTTTGTATTTTTAGGGTGCTGCGTTTGATAATAAGGCATAGCCTCCTAATTTATATTTGTTGGAAGCAATAGTCTTCCCAGTATTTGACTAAATTATTTTTGAAAGCTGTTGAGTGTTCCTGATGTTACTATGGTGCTGGGTAAAGAATTCCAAGTATTAACTCACTGAAGAAAAATGGTGTTTTACGTCCTCTCGGTCTGGAACAGACACATATGGGACATTTGTAAATACAAAGATGGTGGGAACGATACTGGAGGCAATGCCTGGAGGCAGTGCGACACCAGTAAAGTCCCAATTTTTTTAGCAATACAGATAAGTAGCATCATCGGCTATGGTACCGCTACAGTAGTAGGACCTAGTATTAACTCTATGCTGGCCGAATGTTTCCCTTCACAACCGCTCAACACTAGCCGGGTTTACATTCATTACATCAAAATTATTTTTAACAGAATGCTTAACGGTACAGTTTTGTTGGTGGCATTATTTATAATAATAAAAGTTAACGTCTGTTGAAGTTCCAAAGTAAAAAATTTCATTACTGGCCGATTAATGACGTTTTAAAAAAAAATCATGACAAAGAAGACAAAGAGCTAGGGGGTAGTGACTCGCTTTCATTCATTGCCGTTCTTAAAATAGACGAAGTCATTTCATTGGTTGAAAACTATTAAGGGACTGTAGAGGAATACTTTTATACCACTTTGAACCGCGCATGACTGTTGACCTATGAACTATGAATTTTTTAAGTTCACCTGCGATATCCCGTTACCTTAGTAACGAAGCGTTGTGCGCATGTCCTGCGATCTCGTCGCAGGTTAGCACGAAAAGAGTTAATAATCCTGTTAGTAAAAAAGTACTGGTAGAGATTAATTTTAACAAATGGCTCAGTTAGTTTCAGGGGACGACCTCTAGTGGTGGAAATTCTAAGTGAGAAAAGATTGTTAGTGGTTTTACTGTCATAATAATTATGCAATATTTTAAAAGTCTCAATCATATCTCCCCTGAGTCTACGATATTCTAGACTAGGTAGCTTGAGAGTTTTTATTCTTCCTTCGTAGCTGTTGTTAGATAATCCAATTATCTGTTTTGAAAATCGTCTTTGCACGTTTTCAATAAGTGTTATATACTTTTTTAGCTTGGGAGACCAGACATTGCCATATTCTAAGATAGGTCATTATTGTTAGTATTCCAAACAGACCACATGCTGCTCATTATATACCGATGGGTGCTTTCCCCAAATTGAAAAAAGCTAAAAAGGTAGAACTGTTTTTTAAAGGGTCGATATATTGGTGATAATATCAAATTACTGTATGATACATTATTATATACTGAGAAAAATAACATACCTGGAATGTTTTTGCTAGTAGACTTTGAGAAGGCCTTTGATGGTGTGTCATGGTCTTTTCTGCAAAAATGTCTACGATTTTTTAATTTAATTCGATGGGTCCAAACGTTTTATTGTAACATTACAACATCTGTTTCTGTAAATGGACAATACACTCCTTGGTTTTCCATAAAAAGAGGAGTTAGACAAGGGGATCCATTTTCACTGTATTTGTATTTGCTATGTGCTGAAATTCTTTCATTAATGATTCGAAAAAATGTTAACATAAAAGGTATTAAAATAAAAGGTAAAGAACATTTACTATCACAATTTGCTGATGACACTGCACTGTGTTTAGATGGTAGTGAAAGATCCTTTTCTGGAAGCAATATCTATTTTAACCCTCTCAAGGCTGCAGAACCGAAATCCGCCCGATTTTGTTTCCTTCCCTGGTGCCCGATGACGCCGATTGCGCCCGCTGAACGCCAGGTCTAGTAGTTTCACTTTCACTTTCTCCCTACCCACAATGCAATATACTAGGTTAGTTATTCCTGTTCCTGACACTCACTGATCCGTTTTTGGTCTTTACAGCAAGGGAAAGCACCCAATAGTCTTTTTGAACGGATTTTTCGAAGTGACCACAAATTTTTTTCTTCTTTCCACGTGACTCGGCGCGATGCTCGGAGCGCCATTACGGATTTTTTCTTCTAATTCATGGTTTGTTGTGTGACATTGTGTTAGCTTTCAAATGAAAATATTATCATTGCTATTCAATCTTTCAGAAATGAAATGTGAGTTGGACTGTATTCTGGGTGATTTTTTTAATGAAAAGATTTGGTGTGACGTTCGGAGTTAATGCCCTTGTCTCGGGGACTGGGATCGATTCTCGGTTCGAATGGTCGGGAGTCATTGGGTTAAACGAATTTGCAGAAATTTCTGGCCTAAAGATTAATTTTTAAAAAACTAAGGTAGTTTGGATAGGAAGTTGAAAAAAATGTAACATTGGATACATGAGAGACCAAAACTTTGTGTGGGAACCAGGCGAATTTAGTAGTTGGGGAATAAAATTTTCAACAGATATTGATAATATTCTGAACATAAACTTTGAAAATAAGCTCCTAGAAATGAGAATAATAATTAATTATTGGAATAAGCGACAATTATCACCTTTCGGAAGGATTACTGTGTTGAAAACTCTTGTTCTTTCGAAAATCATACATTTGTTAATAAATCTTCCAGATCCTTCCGAAAAGTTTCTTTATGAATTGGATAGAGTTTTTTGCATTCTTATGGAATAAGAAACAAAGTAAAATTAAAAAAGCTGATAGTAACTAAACAATATAAAGAGGGAGGACTGAGAATGATAAATATCCGAACATTTTTATCTTCTATGAAATTAAATTGGTTAAGAAGACTTAACTGAATCACATTTGAGAGAATTTACAATTAGCATGTATCCAGATTTACAGAAAATTGAAAACCTTGGTGCAGAATATGCAAACTATCTTATGCTAAATATTGACAATCCCTTCTGGAGAGATGTCCTGAAGCATTATAAAAATCTATTTTTGAAATATCAAGCAACTGATATACACGAATTTATGGCAGAATATATTCACTATAATCCAAACATATTAAGAGCTAATGCTGTAATCTATATAAGAGAATGGTACAATAATGGAATTTATCAAGTTAAACAACTAGTTGACGAGACTGGTCACTTTTTAAACTACCGCAACTTTTTGTTAAGATACCCAGACGTTAGAATTGCGTGTACATGTGTGTATGTGTATGTAAACTTGTGCAATTGTGTTGTATGCTTTTTCTTATTTTGTTTATTTTTCAATATATTTTCAACAAAAGTATTATGATAAGAAAAGAAAACAGGTGAGCGATTAACACTAAGTTTCATTTTTCAGTTATGTTTGTGTATTATGTTTTATGCAAATTGTGTGGAAAAAAAATTTCAATAAAAAAGAAAAGAGAAAAAAGGTAGGACTGCCAAGGGCCCCAGCGTGGTACAGAGGGTTCAGAGGGACAACGCGAGAGAGAGAGAGATAACGAGTCTGACAAACAGTTAAAATGTTTGATCAAAGAAACCACAAACACCACTAACTGTGTAAAATAAAAGTAAAAGATTGTGCTGGTTTACTTTTTGTCCCAATGGGGGACAGACAGTGTATGAGCAAGTACATAGAGAGATCTCTTTCGAATTTATGGAATTCTCGTCAGTATGTATATCTGCTAACAAACACTATCTTGTGGATCAACCCCAACAGGAAGACATTTCTGATAAAAGAATGGTGTCTTCTCTGTACTAGGCCGAAAAGTCCACAATTTAAGCAAACCAGCTTCAAGCCACATTTGTACAGTGCATGGAGGGTTGGTAGTGTTTTGTGGTATAGTTTGTTCATAGTTAAAATGATGGACAGAGACAATTTGAATCTGATAAGCCTTTTAAAATGACATCATCTTTGAAAACAATATGGCATCACCATGCTGTTTTCAAGATTACCCAAGATTACCTCCAGGATAGAACAACCAAGTTCAAAATGCTCCAAATTGCTTGTGGCGAATGTTTGTTTTTTATTAGTATAAAAACACAACTGAAGTTCAATTTCAGGTAAAATTTAAAAAAACTGAAATCAGTGTGAAACTGAACGAGTTGCACCCATGTATACAAGATGGTCAACTCGTTGCATTGGCCTTGCTCTGTGTGTTTCTGTCTGTCTGTCTGTGTTTGTGTCTGTCTGTCTGTGTGTTTCTGTCTGTCTGTGCTCTGTGTGTTTGTGTCTGTCTGTGTCTGTGTGTTTGTGTCTGTCTGTCTGTGTTTGTGTCTGTCTGTCTGTGTGTTTGTGTCTGTCTGTGCTCTGTGTGTTTGTGTCTGTCTGTCTGTGCTCTGTGTGTTTGTGTCTGTCTGTGTCTGTGTCTCTGTGTGTTCTTCACAGTGTTCTCACTCTTTAGGGACTACAATAGTCGACTAAAAATATCTTTGATTATGAATTGCTGTTCTCCTAGCTGTTTCTCCTCTCTTTCTCTTAGTCTTACTCATTCGTTCAATTATGTACTCTTGCAAAACTATATGGCAAATAGATTCAGTTTGACCTATTTCTAACCTTTGTAGTGATGTTATTTTCATTGTAAGTTGATCTGTTTAATTGGGTCTCCTTATAAGCAGACTTTTAACGAGAAAAGTAGAGCTTGATACTGTTTGGATTTTTGTTTGTTTTGTTTTTGTTTTTAAGGTTTATGACTACTGTAACCAAAAATGTGGTTACCACAAGAAAAAAACGAATAAAAATGGAAAGCCATGAATTGCAAGTTTACTGGTGTGATTTAAAAGATGACTTTCTAGTTTAAATATAAAAGGAATTTGTTTCTGTGGCCAACTGTTGACAAGCCGTTGACTGCTGTAGCAACTTGACATGTGTTGACTGGTGTGTGTGTGTGAAGTCAAGTCAAAATGATCTTTAATGTATCATCGTGTTTCTCTATTTTTGAATGTTTGTGAACCTTGTGTGTACCTATATGTATACTTTACTTTTGCGGTCATTGTGAATGTGTATCTTGTTGATAAGTAAATTGATTTTTTTTTTAAATGTAATCTTATGATGTAAATGTATTTTATCTATACATGTATTTAGTTAAATATGTACATATTTCTTTGTGTGCGCATGTGTGTGTGTGTGTAAGAATATGAAGGATAGGGCGGGAGGTATGTGAGGAGTTGTTTTTAATATGGATCATTTTAGTGCAATTGTAAAGCGCTTATAAATTTTCTTAAATAATCATAATAATTTTCTTAAATAATAAATAGAGAAATGAGCTCTTGCAGCTTTTTTTTACATGCTGTGTGTGTGTGTTAACACCTGCCTACCTCTGGAGGATTTGCACCTGTTTGTGGAGTCGATGATTTGTCGTAACATGGTGGGTCGGTGCTCGGCCAGTATTCAGCGCAGACTCAGCTCCATGGAGATGTTGCTGGCAGGTGATCGGATCGATCAAATCACCCTGCATCCTGCATTCTGATTTATTTTTCTCGTTGTATGTGTGTGTTTATATGTGTATCCCTTTTGACACTGCTGGAAGCGTTTGATCTAGAATTTCTGCTGGCCTTGGCTTTTTTCTCCTCTTTTATTTGGTTTTGGTTTTTAATATATTTTGTTTACATGGTGAATGTTGTGCTCTGAGAGTTGCATTATGTCTTTCGCTGTTTGTCAGAACTGTGTTGGATAGTGTTCCAGACACCATATTAACTTTCTGTGATGTTTTGGTATCGTAGCAAGGCTGTGTCTTATCGTCCGTATGATTCACAATATTCGTCTCATCAAATGTTGTCACTTCATTGATTTCAGCATTTGATGGTAGTGTTTAATGTCACCTTTAATGTGTTTGTTTTGCTTAATGAATTGTGTCAGTTTAGTCAGTATTGGTTCTGTACTTTCTTTTTCTGCTTACTTTAGTTTTGCTGGGTGTATTAATTTCTGAATCCTTCCTGCTTTGTTTTTTGCCATCTGTGGTCTCTTTCACTTCTGGTTGATTTAAGCAAACCAAAACATGGCAGTTGGCATGAAAGTGTAAAGAAAATGTTAGCATTTTGAATTCCAAGGGTGCCTTTTTTTTAAATAAGGAAACTGGCAATGCTGCATGCAGTCACATCCAGCTTTTGGTCTAGTATTTTTTTTATATTGGGGTGTGTGGATTTTTGTGTTTTTGTTTTTCTTGTTTTGCATAGCTTTGTTCACTCCGAGGTAATTCTTGTAGGTAAGGTTCTATGGATGTGGATGTGGTTTACTTTATTATACAGTAATTGTTCACATGTTGCACAGCTGATAGTTAAACAGTAGGTGGCATACCTATTGGCAGGCCGAGGGCAGGCTGCAGGTCAATTATTACTGAAAGGTTATTTTGACCTGTTCAGAGGGCTTTGCAACGAACACTCACACCAGTGAAGCAAGGGAGCCACTGCAGCTAAACCACTAATGTTCTACTTCTAGTTCTAGTCATTTTTGTTTCTGTGTACCATATTGTACGGATTATAAGGCAATTATGCTTTTTTTACAAGCTTGAGACCCATCTGCCTTATAATATGAGTAATAACATAGGACTGAACTGTTAAAACAAAATCTGAACCAATTTGGTGTAACAGTTATAGGTGCACATAGCATGACATGCTTTATACAGACCTGCCAACCTTTCTGCTTTAAGCGGAATTTCTTCCGCTCAGACTTCATTTCTTCCGCCCTTCCGCTCAAGTCCATTAAATTCCGCTTTCAAAACTTTAAAAAAAAAAATTTTAACACACAAATTCATCGTCTTATATACAGAGCAGCACAGATGCTGTGCGTATAACCGACTTTCTAGTTTCTCTCTGCGCACTTCCGTCAAGATGGCGATTGACACATCGATGTGTGTGAGACTGAGGAGATATTTCTGTCAAGATTACATGGAAAAGTATCTGTGCATTCAGATATAAAAAAAATTGCATCATGCTAGATGTATGATGTGCTCACTACACTTAAAAGTCTCCTATGGAGGGTGTCAAGACATCAAATGCCACCTTACTTCTCATTGTCTTCTGCAAACTGCAAACTCCCAGTCCCAGACTTCGTCTTCCACCGTTACCGACTTTTTCAAGCCAACGGAAGGAAAAGAGAACAAACATGAACTTAAATTGATTCATTAGTTTCCTTCCAAGTCTTATTATTTAAGTCATCTATGGCACCAACCGTCTTGGTCTGCCCAAATAAAAAGGACAGAGGAACAAACCAAAAGCTTCTATTGTGTTAGGAATAGTTGTGACACTTCAAGACAAGACTAGTTTTAAACAAGACAAGTTCACAAGGATGAAAATTGCTTGCTTCAATTAGTTCAAATGATGTTTACACGCGAAAGGTAAGATGCGCATCAAAATTCCTCTTAGCCTCCAAGCATTCCTCTTTCCTGCTACAAATATTCCTCTTTGGTCTGTTAGGGGGTTGGCAGGTCTGTTTATAGTCCGTAAACTATGGTACTCCGTGTCTGAAGTATGTTTTGTTTGAGTTTTGTCAGCATGGATTTGTTCTCCACTCTCTTTTGTGTTGCCTTCTTCTTTGAGTTGCGAACAGTGTAGTTAGTCTGAGTGTGTATGTTTTTTCCCCCTGGCGCTGTGTTTGCAGGAGTTGCATGCCCATGTGGAACAAACGCTAGGGCGCAACCTGCAGAGCCGATGTTCCTCCGCATTGCTTCAGGGGGTGGAGTCCACCGAGAAACAGATGACAGGTTGGCTTGCAGAGCTTGGTTTTTTTACGGATACAGCACAAACGGTTCAGTTAGCTATGGTTTGTTTTTTCTAGTCACAGAGACTCGTCTTTTTGGAAATTCGGGCTGCTCCCACGTGGAGAGAGCGTCACCACTAGTGCAGTGCCACCCTGCTTTTTTTCTTTTCCTTTTTTTATCCAGGGGGGGGGGGGCTTTGGACTCGAGAAAACCTAGCTATCATTATCCGAAGGACTCGGCGATCAGTTCCATTTTTCCTGTCAAACTGAAAAGAAAGGGGCGAGGGTGGGGTTTTAGCCCCAGTTCTCACATATTGAATTTGCAGGCCAACCCTAACCCTAACCTTAACTATCCTGCCACCTTTCTTCCCCATCAACTACCCTCCTAGGCAGTTTGGGATTAAGACATTTTTTATAAATGTGAAAGAGACAGGAAGGAGAAAGAGCGAGAAAGAAGAAATGGAGAAAAGGTGAATGTAGGAGAGAAGAAGAAAAGAAGAAGTTTGCGTTGTTGATTAATGAACCCCTTCACTGCCTCATGACAGACACGCCCTTCATTCTTTCCTTCTATTAGTAAGGTGTCCCTTGAAAACCTATTCAGGGGTGTACCATTGGATTTGTATCTTTGTTTGGGATGGCTTGTGTGTTGATTTGCTTTTAAAAATAAAAGTATAAGTGTTGCCTACTTTAAAGTTAATTAATTATTTATCTTGCTGTAATAAAAAAAAATATATAAAAAATTTGTACTAAGTACTCTTAATTGAAAATGTCTGTGACAGTGAAGGGGTTAAGTGCTTATTTTTATGCCTAGTTTCACCTGATTTTCATGTGGATATTTTTCTTCGGATTTGTTTTTATTTTGTGCTTTCTTCTTATTTATTTCTTGTTTTTATTTTTGATTGCATGATCTTTATGCGTGTGTTTGTTGTAACATCAGTGGGTTTGGTTACATTATGATGGTATATGCTCTTATTATTGTAAAAGACTGTTGTAATTTTAGCTCAGTATGTTATTGTATAAGTGTGAATCTGTTTAATAACGTACATTTGCATGGGATTTTGAAAACAAGGAGAAAGCTTCATGAGGAAACAATTTATAGAGGTCTGCTTAAGAGTCTCAAGTGTTGTTCTGTGAATGATGACTTTAAAAATGTTTGCAAGCTTGTCAACGAATGCATAAACTGAAAGCATTATACAGTTTTGAAAAATACATTGCCAAAACTAAATTGCTTTGAAGTTTAAGGTATGCAAATACAGAGAAACAAATCACTCAGATATTGAACATTTCCATTCAAATTGTAGTAAATGAGTTGACCAACAGATAGGGCATAACTAAAAGTTCTCAGTACTTTATTTGATTTGGGTAAAGAAAAATGTTTCAAAATTTTCTTTGACAGTGTGTTGGTATCTTCTTCTTCTCAGACATCTCAGTTTTAATTGGTATCTAAATGTTTAATACGATAGTGTGGAAAATTTGAATATGAAGATATATAAATGTGAAAATAAATAAAAACATAATTATCAGAAATGGTAGTGTAGAATATTACACTCAATGTTGTGCTAGCTTTACATGTAACTTGATCTTTTAAGATTTGGATAGCTGAGTTTTTGTAACATGGCGATTATGATTGTGATTATGTGGGTTCAGGGTTTTAGATTTACACATCATAGTCTTTTATAGTACAAGGAATGTTTTACACTGGTATTAATTCATTGCTTAAAAGTGTTCTTTGATTGAGATTTAAAAATGAGATCCCATTTGTAGGTCACATACATTACATGCATTTTATAAATGCATTTAACTCTATTCTAGTACTTTATTTCTAGTATTTGAACAGTTTGGCCACTATATGCCAAACACACACTTACACACGCACGCACACATGCACACACGCATACCACACCACAATGAAGACAATCATCAGTGGGATTCTTGACAGGGAATAAGGGGGAAAAGAACAAACTCAATGCGGTTATACCTCAGTATTCCCACCTCCCAACTCACTAGCAAAAACTGTCCATAATTGTGAGGTGGTCATTATACTGGAGTTTAAGTAGAGAAAGAGAATGAGTAAAACTGACTTGATTACCGGGGTTATCGCAATATCAGGATACACATTAAGCGGGGTTCATGGATTTTTTTAATTTTATTGATGATCATCCCCACTTTCCTCCGAAGTCGGAGTGTGGCTGCCCATGTGGCAGGGTAATACAAAAACCAGTCACATACATAATGTTCTCATCATTAGCTGGTGCATTTGTACCATAGTGTTCAATTGCTTCGGCTGTTGGGATGATCTCTGTAGTCTTTAAGCTATGGAACGACAACAACAACATCCCCACTTGCTGTGCAGACCGGCTGTCAGCCATTCTGCCAGAGGACACCCGCCAGCAGCTGTTCAACCTGCTGCCCAAGCGTGACTTTGAGATTGCCTACCGCCTCGACTGCCGCAACCTGTGTGCCGACTTCCACGAGGACATTGAGTTTCGCTTCTCTTTCGGCCCCACCGCCCTGATGCAAAAACTGCTGGGCTCCCGGGGTGCTGGATTCCTGGTGGGAACCGCGGGCTCTGTGAGTGTCTTGTGTTGTATGGATTTTTCTCTCTAGATATAAACCTTACGCTGTACAGTACGCTTATCCTTTTGCCCACCGCCCTGATGCAAAATCTGCTGGGCTCCAGGAGCGCTGCTTTCTTGTGGGAACCGCGGGCTCTGTGAGTGTTTTGTTTTTATATATTTTTTGGCAAAGTTACACCCCTCCATGGTTACAACTTTCGATCTCAAAGTCTGGTTCTTTCAATTTAATGACAATAACCCTATGCTGATGCTCAGCCTAACCCTTTCCCGAGAATGACAAAATGTTCTCAGTGAATGCGAAAATTTACCGTATTTTCCGGGCTATAAGCCGCTACTTTTTTCTTCAACTTTGACCCCTGCAGCTAAAACAACGATTGCGGCTAATTTGTGAATATTTCCCCTTCCGTATTTTAGGCTGGTCATCAACTCCAGCCTGTGCGTGTTGACATCGTCAAGCTCGGTAAAAACGAACCGTTCTCATGCCGAAACTGAAGAATTTAATCAGCGATATCACCAGAGCTTAATCTAGAGCGCGGGATTGGTAAGATCCCCCGAAATTTTGTTCCTTCCCGCGATAATCGGTGCGGGGAGCGGGCCGAGTCCCACACATTTGCAGAACGGCCCGCAGTTTTTACTGATCGCTGCGGGAAAACCTTCGTCGTCTGCTGAACCCATTGTCTGGACAAACTGAAAGTATCGAGCAGGAGTGAAGGATTTCTCGACATTTCATTGGTTCTTGACAAAATGTTAGTGTTAATCCACCAATCGCGTTCTTCTCCGAGTATTCTCGGAACAGCGATTTTTTTTAGTCTAAATCCATGTTTTTTTCCTAATCCAAACCATGTTTTTTGAGTTGCTTCTCTTCATCACTGTTCCAGCTTTCGTTTCACATATGTTCGCACTTCTATCACAATTTTAAATGTTCGAAATGTCAAAATATCTGCCCTAGACAAGCCTCAGAAAATACTCCAATATGTTTTTATTAACAGTGATAAGGAGGCTAATGATTCCGATTTTAATGCAAGTAAACACAATTTCAAAGCGAAAACTAAACTTGGATCCACCAGTAATGTCAAAACTGAATCATTGACAGTGTGAGTTTTGTTGCGCTTCTTATTTGTTTTGTTTTTTCTAGGCAGCCCCAGGCCAGTAATCAAGTTTACCTTAGGCAGTGAAGTCCTGAAGGGGTTAAAAGCAATGTCTGTGTGGTGTTTGCATCTAGATCTAGTGGTAGGAACAAGGTTAAGAGAGTGCTGCTGGGTTTAATATTCAACCCTCGCCCCACTCCCCCTTACCTACAAACAGTGCTTAAGAAAAGACGATGTAGAAGGACTGTGCCATTAATGGTGTGCTGTGCAGGTGAGGGCAGCCCTAACTTCACAAGGATGATGCTGTGTGAAGATGGAATGAAACGCAATCTCCAGAGTTTTGATCTTTGCGTTTGCGTAGGGTTTCTCCAGAATGATCTACGAAATTGTTTTTAGGTAGATGCAAAGGGATGCGGTTTTAGGTGTGTGACAGCATCGAGATACTATTCATAACCCCATTGCAATGGGGGTTTTCTGTGACAATAAAGCTTACACAGTACAGTACAATGCAGTACCAGGTATTGTGTTTGATGCCGGTGTCTTTCTTTGTTCTGCACAGCTGGGTCAGGCCAAGTCCAGTGCGGTGCCAGCCACCAGTGACCAGTCGGTGCAGGGTCTACGTGACAACGAGATCCTGACCACGCTGCTGACCACATTCGCCTCCTTCACCTCACGCACCACGCTGGGCACTGTGGCCATCGCCGGGGTGGTCAGTCTGCAGTATTGGGAGATCTACGAAAACGCGTATTGGCATATTAGAAGCGCAGACATTTTTTTTAACGAATGCGTGTCATTTGGTTGTTTATAAGCGCGGATGTTTTTTCTGGCGTTGTAAGCAGGGATTTCCAACCCCCTACGAACGAACAACTTTTTTTATTGAGGGAAAGCGGAATAAGCACAAAACCCGGCTCCCGTTGTCCTCACCCATTTTCTGGCATGTCACCCTCCGCACTTTTGAAACATGGATCTGTACGCGTTTATGAAACATTTCCGGTTTTAAAATCCGCGCTTTCATAAGTTACCAGGAGTTGATTGGGGGAGGGGGGGGGAAGGAAGGTGTTGTGTCCAAGCATAGGTAGTTGGTTTTGTGTTGATATGTTGGGGCTAAGGAGAGTTGTTGTGTTGTGTTGTGTGGTATCAGTCAGTCAATATTAATTTTCTGACACTCAAAACTCCCATCTGACACACTGGTTTTCTGGCCAGAGCGTCACTAAAACATAGCAAATTTTCATCTGATGCACAGTTTAAAAAAAATTAAATTAAATTGTGTGCTGTTTTCAAAAAGTGAATCAGATTTTCATTTTTGGCCTTAACATTTAAATTCAAGACTGTACTATACAGGGTTCGCATGGTCTTTGAAAGTCTTTTGAGAAAATGAGTGCTTTTGTCTGTGAAAATTGTGAAATGGTTTGTGAAAAAGTCATTGACGCCGTAAAAAACTGTTTTGTTTGCTTCCAGATAAAGAAGCAATTTAATTTGGCTTAGTTTCCGATATCCAAAGTTTGACGATCTGGTTCTGTCAACGAAACGTCCTCAATGTTTCGAGAGTTACTTCCCTTTGCTATTTCTTTTGGCTACACCGGTGCAACTTGAGTGATCGTGATTGAAGCAATCATCATCAAATATAAAAGAAGTTGAACATTCCTGGCAGCTGCCATTTCAGCAAGAAGTTGCTTGAAAAAGCTGAGAACAAGAAGTGGCTGCAGAAGCATGCTACTGACAAACAACAGGCGTTCTGCACTCTGTGCACACAAAACAAAAAGCTGAGAACAAGAAGTGGCTGCAGAAGCACGCTACTGACAAACAACAGGCGTTCTGCACTCTGTGCACACAAAACAAAAAGCTGAGAACAAGAAGTGGCTGCAGAAGCACGCTACTGACAAACAACAGGCGTTCTGCACTCTGTGCACACAAAACAATAAGCTGAGAACAAGAAGTGGCTGCAGAAGCACGCTACTGACAAACAACAGGCGTTCTGCACTCTGTGCACACAAAACAAAAAGCTGAGAACAAGAAGTGGCTGCAGAAGCATGCTACTGACAAACAACAGGCGTTCTGCACTCTGTGCACACAAAACAATAAGTTAATAAACTTTTTACTGAGATTGTGAGAGATATTTGAAAATAGGATAAAGGGTCTTTGAAAGTTTGTGAATTTTTTTGGGTATAAAAAATCTGTATGAACCCTGCTATATATCCTGGCTTTTGAGCACATGAAAGATAATTTTGTCCGGATAACGAAGACATTGAAATTGCCAAAGTGTTTTTGCCCCTGAACAGGGTTTTTTCTGAAAAGGGATTACCCTTGAAGCTGTTAATAATCTGATGCCCTTAAAGGCATCTAGGAAAAGAAAACAGTTGTAGCCTTTCATGCATTGAATCTTCTCAAACCTGAAAAATGAAGACGGTAGCTTGATTAATAATGATTTTATAAGCGATTTGAGGGTTGCAGTATTTTTGAGTCTTTTGGCCTCATATGTCTTTTTCCCCTCAGCTGGCCAAGGCGGCGGGGTGGCGTGTGATCGCAGTGAGCGGGGCCCTGTACGGGTTGCTGTACCTGTACGAGCGTCTGACGTGGACGGGGCGCGCCAAGGAGCGCTGCTTCAAGCAGCAGTACGTGGAGTACGCCAGCAGCAAGCTGCGCCTCATTGTGGACCTCACCTCCTCCAACTGCAGCCACCAGGTCCAGCAGTAAGTCACTGAGTTGTCTTTTTCTCATTGTGGACCTCACCTCCTCCAACTGCAGCCACCAGGTCCAGCAGTAAGTCACTGAGTTGTCTTCTCCTCATTGTGGACCTCACCTCCTCCAACTGCAGCCACCAGGTCCAGCAGTAAGTCACTGAGTTTTCTTCTCCTCATTGTGGACCTCACCTCCTCCAACTGCAGCCACCAGGTCCAGCAGTAAGTCACAGAGTTTTCTTCTTCTTTTTCGTCGTCCATCACTCACACAGGGACATCAGTGCCACAAATGCAGGCTGCCGTATGCCAGCGACTCTCCAAAAGGTCGAAGGTATTCTCCCCTATTGGGATTTACTTCATCTTTCTAGCCCTCCAACTAGCATTCTTCCAGGAATGGGAGGGGTATTGTGCTTTTGTATGTCTTTTTGTGTGTGTGTGTCTTAATAGTAACTCAAAACTGGCGTCATTAGCTGTCCGCTTAGTAAAACTAGATCTAATTTTACCGATTTGTAACTGATGATATATCGGTGCATATTACACTGGTGGAAATAAAAACGTAACAGAAGAAACATTTTATCCTTTGTCTCTTTTCCTGTGTTGTTATTTTGTACCAGTACTAATAAGAAATGTTGAAAACGAACTGTTGAATTAACATACCCACTGACGTCGGAAGAAGTTCTTTAGACAACACTTACAACAGTGTGTGCAGGAAAACTAAACTCTAAATAGGTCGGAGTTTGGGGCGTTAAAAATAACTGCATGCAGGCGTTAGGGAAGGCTGATTGTAGATCTAGTGATTTGCGCTAACTCTGATTCGCTAAATTCCAAGAGAAAGCTTTAAATAAAGTCTTTTAAATGGAGGTTTGTCCAGGTATTCTCACCAAACACGTGCATTCCATATTCATTCGAAAGATCAATATTTTTTCTGCAAAGTTCAGTTAAAATAAATGCCTAGATCAATAGTGACCAATTTAGAGTTTCTGTCAAAGAGACCAAGCATGTAGGGTTTTTCGACGTTCTAGCAGAATGACGCAGCACGACGTCATGGCGAGTTGAGTCAAGTAAACAAAGGCAGTCGTTTTACAAAACGAACTGGATAACTGCCCTTAGAGCATCGACAGTCAATTTAAACAGCTCTGTGGATAAAGTGGTGTCTGCTTGTTAGCTTAATGCAATATTTTTTGCATGGAAGTAAATGTTCATTGGAAAAAACCACTACTTTATTATGCTCAGTCTGGCCAGCTAGCTAAAACCTTTGTGACGATGTCGTGGCAGGGGTATGTGCTCAAAATCTACTTGGTTATTTAATGTTGAAGCCCAGAGCACATCTTCTTTGTATTATTTGAATAAGGGAAAGGCTTAAGAGCCGGGATGCTATATTTCTTATTAATGATAACTTTCATGTTATCCAGAAATATCAGTTTCTTGTGGTCACGTGATCAGTGATCAATTTATTGTTTCACAGATGAAGTCAGACCCAGATCTAGATCTCGTAGCTTGTGATTATTTACGCTTATATATAGTAGATCTAAGTATAATAGATCTATCTGCAATTTTTCTCTTCGCATGGGCATTATACTGAACAGGTTTATAACGCGCGCGCGTGTGTGGATGCGTGTGCGTGCACGCGCATGCGTTTGTGTAAGTGTGTGTGTGTGCATGCTTGCGTGCATGTTCATGCGTGTGTATATGTGTTTGCCAGGGCCAGACAGACCGATAGAGACAGAGTATGTGTAGACCTGTGTGTACATGGGAAAGGCCTACACATACTCTGTCTCATGATGGGTGGTGCCGGTGGCAATGAGAGTGCTGTGCGCGAGCTTGTTAAAGAGACCGGTAGACAGACTCTCTCTCTCTCTCTCTCTCTCTCTCTCTCTCTCTCTCTCTCTCTCTCTCTCTCTCTCTCTTCTCTCTCTCTCTCTCTCTCTCTCTCTCTCTCTCTCTCTCTCTCTCTCTCTCTCTCTCTCTCTCTCTCTCTCTCTCTCTCTCTCTCCTCTCTCTCTCTCTCTCTCTCTCTCTCTCTCTCTCTCTCTCTCTCTCTCTCTCTCTCTCTCTCTCTCTCTCTCTCTCTCTCTCTCTCTCTCTCTGTGTGTGTGTGTGTGAGAGAGAGAGAGAGAGAGAGAGTGTGTGTGTGCGTGTGCGTGCGTGCGCGCGCGTATGTGTGTGAGTGCGTGCGTGACTGTGCGTGTGTTTGCATGTGCGTGTTGTTCTTGTCCTTCAGGTCAACGTCCTTCCACTAAAAGTGATTCAGACAGTATTATAATTAGTGTTGGGTATGTGTACCGGTATTATACCAGTATTTATTCGACTTACCGATATTTGGCGGCGTAGTGCGCTATAGAGCTCCACATTTGGCGGAGGAGTGCGCTATATAGCTCCACATTTGGCGGAGGAGTGCGCTATATAGCTCCACATTTTGCGTCGGAGTGCGCTATATAGCTCCACATTTAGCGGCGGAGTGTGCTATAGAGCTCCACATTTAGCGGCGGAGTGTGCTATAGAGCTCCACATTTGGCGGAGGAGTGCGCTATAGAGCTCCACATTTAGCGGCGGAGTGTGCTATAGAGCTCCACATTTAGCGGAGGAGTGTGCTATAGAGCTCCACATTTAGCGGAGGAGTGCGCTATAGAGCTCCACATTTAGCGGAGGAGTGCGCTATACAGCTCCACATTTGGCGGCGGAGTGCGTTATATAGCTCCACATTTGGTGGAGGAGTTCGCTATATAGCTCCACATTTGGTGGAGGAGTGTGCTACACAGCTCCACATTTGGTGGAGGAGTGCGCTATAGAGCCCCACATTTGGCGGAGGAATGCGCTATAGAGCTCCACATTTGGCGGAGGAGTGCGCTATATAGCTCCACATTTAGCGTCGGAGTGCGCTATTGAGCTCCATATTTAGCGTCGGAGTGCGCTATAGAGCTCCACATTTAGCGGTGGAGTGTGCTATAGAGCTCCACATTTGGCGGCGGAGTGTGCTATAGAGCTCCACATTTAGCGTCGGAGTGTGCTATAGAGCTCCACATTTAGCGTCGGTGTGTGCTATAGAGCTCATGAAAGTGTGAGCCTCCCTGCATTCCTTGGGCAATTGTGAACACTAGTTAATATATCAATTGACTTGTTTCTTTAAACATAACATTTTGAACCAGCCATCAACTAATGATCAAGAAGTTGCCACATTAAATCATACATAGTGTGTGTGTGTGTGTGTGTGTGTTTGGGAATCATACTAAATATTCATAATTAATCATCAAATGAAAGTGAGTGCCAAGAAGATGGTGATGGTGTTTTGTGTTTTTCTGTCGTGTTTTTGTCGCTGATTTTGCAGCTGATTGTTATTTTAGGTAAATGCACATACATGTATAGGCTTCTTTGGAACATTCTCAAGCCACCCTCTCTCTCCCACTCTCTATCATTCCCTTTCTGGCTTCCTAACTTCTTACTTCTTGTCTACTTTTGTGCTTCTGTTTCTCATGTATAGTAGTCATTTATTTTATGATTCTATGATTGTCTTTGAATGTTTGATGATTTTGAGTTTTTAACAGCAACGTTGATGGTTGATGCAGTGTGTGTATGCATGCGTTTGTGTGTGCACGCGTGCATGTGTGTGTGGTTGCTGACATTATGGAAAACATTGTTTCTGACATGTTCATACAACGAGATTGGCTAGATTATGATTTAATCATTTGTGCAATTTTGTTGTGGTTCTTGATGTTCATCTTTGTTTCCATAGATATTCAGCCTATGTCATCAATTTATGTATATCATTGCTAATTGACAGTAATATCTTTGGTGTGTGTGTGTGGATAAGGTGTGTTTATGAGTGCATAAGCCTCATTAGTATGCAATGCTCTTTTCACATATTATTAATTGCATTTGTCAGGTTTATTTTGCATTACAGTATTTAAAAAAATGTTTTTTTAATGAATGTGAAGCCAATAAAATATTGGTTTATGATTTAAGCATTTATCATTGATTGATTGATTAACTCTCTCCTCTCTCTCTCTCTCTCTCTCTCTCTCCTCTCTCTCTCTCTCTCTCTCCCTCTCCCTCTGTGTATTTTTATTTTTTTATTTTTATTTTATGTGTGTGTGTGTGTCCCCAGTGTGTGTGTTGTTGTTGTAACTGTTGCTGTTCAGGCATTCACATGACAAGATAAAATTTACCATCACAGCACCACTGGTTTGAAAAATATATACCATGTGATGAATTCTTTAAAAAAAGAATGAGTTGTTTGACCATTTTCTAGTCACAGAGACTCTTTTCTGTTACAATTGGGCTGTTCCCACCTAGAGAGCGTATCGCTGAAGCGCACCACCTCCCGGGAATTCTTGAAAAAAGAGTTGCGAAGGATGTTGGATTTTGTAAACATAGCTATCAATTTGGTGCATACAATGCAGCAGGGCTGCTTTTTTTCTAGTCTAAGTTTGAAATTCATGGTCAAAGGTCAAGGTCACTGGAGCCGAAAATGCTGCCAAGCCCCTTGCACAATAATGTTTGAACAAAGGAACCTAGGACACTCAAATGTTGCATGCTGATAGGTACTGATAGGGATATCTAAGCCAAGTTCGAAATTGAAGGTAACAGCAGACCACCATGCTGTGCAAAGTTGTAAATGGCCTCGTAGACATCAAAGCAGATCAGTTTCTTCTCCCTAGCAACACCCGCACCAGATCAAATCATTCCTTGAAATTCAGACAAATCACAACAAAAACAAACACTTTCAAATACAGCTTCTTCCCCAGAACTATTCTAGTACGGAACACTCTTCCAGCCGCAGCAGCTGAGAGTCCCTCCTTAGTATTTTTCAAGAGGGAGCTCAACAACTTGTCATTCTAATCTCTGAGTAGGGGGGCATAGATCAAAGTAGCGGTATATAAAGGGCAGGAGCTGTGCCGGTCAGCGTTTGGCCACGGGGACCGCTACGGTAGCCGGATTGGTCTTGCCTGGATACTGTGAAAAGGTCTATGACCCACCCCTACCCTTTCTCCACTCACACACAGCATAATACACTTTTCCCCCCTAGCTCCCTCCTCAACACTGTTCCCAAAGATAGTTTTCAAGTGGGTTTGTTTTCATTGCGCAACCTCTTAAGTGACTGGAATGCCTACTGAGACGGCGCGACTAAGAAATATTGAAGACTTGAAGTAAGATACAACTTTACTACAGATTTTGAGGTGATTCTGTGATGGAATAATAATATATTGCAATGACAAGAGTTTGACCTTTTCAAAGTCAAAGGTCAAGGAGGTAACAGTTATGAATACTATACAGTGCACGCCAGCTTCAAGTAATATAACACTTTACAAAACTTGAAGTCATTCTGAGCTGGGGAACATAATGTATTACAGAGATAAGAAATTGATTTGCCAAGGTCAGAAGTCAAGGTCAAGGTAAAATAAGCGATATATTGATAGTTATCAGACAGGACACACCAGCATCAAGTAATACACCACTGTACAAAATTTAAAATAAATATGAGTAGAAAATCATAATGTGTTGCACAAATAGGAAAATTGACTTTTTCAAGGTCAAGGTCAAGGTCAAACAAGTGATACACTGATACTTATCACATCAGGCAGAACATCCCTGCGTCAGTATTACACCACTGTACAAAATTTGAAGTAAATCTGAGCAGGGAATCATAATATA
The DNA here is from genome assembly GCA_017654935.2 of Phymorhynchus buccinoides. Classification (NCBI taxonomy): domain Eukaryota; kingdom Metazoa; phylum Mollusca; class Gastropoda; order Neogastropoda; family Raphitomidae; genus Phymorhynchus; species Phymorhynchus buccinoides. The sequence continues at coordinate 16,862,947 of CM065698.1, read as the reverse complement.
TTGAAAACATAAACAAATATTTTTTCAAGGTCAAGGTCAAAGTCAAGCAGGAGATTTGTCATCAAACGAGACACATCAGCTTCAAGAAATACACCACCACTGTCTAAAATTTGAAGTAATTATGTGCAGGGGATCATATTATATGGCAAAATGTAGAACATGGATTATTCAAGGTCAAAGGTCAAGTAGATAAATAGTATTAATCAGGATGCATGAACTTCAGTAATATACCACTGTGCAAACTTTTAAGTAATTATGTTACGGGAATCATAGTGTAAGGCAAAAATTAGAAATTGACTTTGTCAAGGTCAAAGGTCAAGGTCACAGTCAAGATGTTCACTTTCAAAGCTAAAAATTGCAAAAGTTAAACAGTGCTCCGTTTTCTGATTCCAACGATACCAAAACCATTTCTGTAGGTCAAATAGAATAGAAGATATGAAATTTGCTTAACTGCAAATTTGAAGTTATCATTTTGGACATATAAAAATGCTATTTTTTCCAAATTCATTTGAGATTTTGAAGCACTTATAAATATAAATGACTTCTGTAATAAATCATGTACATTGTCTACATACTTGTTGACAAACAAAAAGTATACTTGCACACATTGACCCTATTATTTTTAATATGCAGACATCTAAAGTTGGCCCAGGGAGCAAAATGCACTTTCAAGATTTTGACACAAAATGGGTGCAAAAATTAAATATTTAAAAATTCATAACTTTGCACCTACTTGTCGTACAAAAATAAAATTGATATACTTGCATTCAGAATAAAAAGTTCTATCATAAAATACTACTTTTACACTTATTTGTTGAAATACAAAAATCACTTTGGAATACCTGGTCTTAATCGCCTGCAATATCTTGTGTATGACTCGGGCTTCAGAAGAGAGCATGAGAGGATTTGTAAATTTCAGACAATTAGGAATTTCTGACAGAGGATTTGTTTCTGGTTGGAGATTATTTTATTTTTATTAGCGAGAGCGATCTCTATTGTCAAATAGCATTTTCAAGTGATTTCTTACTGCATTATGCCATTTTGATCATGTTGGAGCAGTTTTCAGTGTTGTGCCTCCACTCTTTGTGGCCTTGATGGCCCTTTCATTATGGTTTCCACAGGATTGGGCGTCAGACAATTATGGTGCCTGTTTTGCTCTGTTGCTGTTGTTGAAATTTAAACTCTAAAGAGAGCTTGATGGCAGGGTTTGAGCAAAGAAAACCCCTTTCACCAAGTGTGTTTAGCCCTGAGGTTCTAAGACTCTTAACCCCTTGACTGCCACCAATGTATTACCTACTGACCTGATGATGTCATCAGATGAAGAGGAATAATCCTGATATGCTGGCTTTTGCTCTAGCACAGTCAAGAGAGTTATATCCCCAGACCATTTTGCCAGATTTTTGCTCTATCATTCATCTTTTTTATGGCATGATTTGCCCAATGATTTTTTCTTTAATTTTCTCTGGCAGTCAAAAGACTGGGCTACTCTCGTTTCATGACTCCTGGGTACCCCTGTGCTGTCACCAGCTTCTTTAGGCAATAATTTGCATTGTATCAGTGCTTGTTAGCTATTTATGTTATTGTTCGTGACTGGGTTATTTTTGTTACTGCATTTTATATTGTTGTAGGGAGTTGTTGGCACTAATTAATACAATGTGTCAAAGGCTGGTTTCAGCAAACAGCTGTTGTCTGAAGCTATTGCTGTTATTCTTTCCGTTTATATTAATGTCTTTTTAAAAAACTGATTTGCAGGGAGCTGTCATCAAAGTTCGTGTGCCAGGCTACAAATAGGCGTTGTCTGATGGCATTATTGTTGATTTGTGTTATGTTTGGTTGCAATTATTACTGCTGCTGTTGTTAGGGAGCTATTGTGGACATTTGCCTGGCTGTGTCAACAGGCTGACGTCTGCAAACAGCACGTTTTATCAAGCTGCTAATGTTAATATGTATTTGTGATTGATATTTATACTGTATGATTTACAGGGAGCTGTCGCCAACGTTTACGCAACTGTGTCAGCAAACAGCGCATTGTGAAAGGTTGATATTGTGCTTATTTGCATGAGTGCAACTTTTTCAGTTTCATACTTATTTCAGGGTTTTTTTATTTCACCAGAAACTGAACTTCAATTATTTGTTTTTTTATTCATAAAAAAAAATCGACCACAAGCAATTTGGGGTGTTTTGAACTTGGTTCTATTCTGGAAGTCTCTCTTTGAAGAATCTTGAAAACAGCATGGTGATGCCATATTGTTTTCAAAGGCTTATCGGACTCAAACTGTCTCAGTCCATCATTTTAACTGTCTGTCTGTCTTGTTATCTCTCTCTCTCTCTCTCTTCCTGAATCTTCCAACGGCACTGTGCCCCTGTACCTCGCCGGGGCCCTAGGTGGCCCCCGGACTCCAGCCTGTCAGGTGTGTGGGTTTTTTTATTTGGGGGATTTGCACCCATGTATTTGTGATATTTATATAACAATCATTTTTGTTCCAGGGAGCTGTCGTCAACATTTGCGCGGCTGTGTCACCATGCTGACGTCAGCAAACAGCAGTTGGAGGAGGAGCTGAGACAGCTGGAAAGTGAGCTGACTCGTCTGCAGGAGGTGGCCTCCTCCGCCAACACCCTCAGGTCAATCCACAGCCCCCTTGTGTGGATACCAAATGTTTTTCCGCACAAATAGATCCCCACCTTCTGGAAGTTCTGTGCTTGTAACTTTCTCTAATCTGCTGGGGTGCTAATTTCATGCAGGAAATCCAGTTTGGGGATGCCAAAACTTGTGGCTTTGGGTTTTTGGAGTATCAGAACTTGTGGCTTCCGGTTTTGGGGGTGCTAAAGCTTCTGGCTTCCGGCTTTTGGAGTTCTTCTTTTTTCATTTAACAACCTGACCATCGTCCTCATTTGATGGTTCTGCCGTTGGAACTGGGGAACTTTAGTCAGGCAGAAAAGCTGATGGTGTTTTCCCCGCCCGGATGATCGGCCTATATATGGTCAGGATACAATGGGATTAGGTGGAAATGGGGGTCAGGGGAGAGGGAGGGGTAAAAGGCAGGATATGGTGGGGTAGTGGGGGAGGATTTAGGGGGAGGGGGGAGGGGCATTGATCAGATCCGGGACTTGAAGCCTTCCACTGAGGCTGATGCTACTGCCTCTGGTGAAAGGACGTTCCATTCACCAACCTGCCAACCTTTCCGCTTTGAGTGGAATTTCTTCATCTTTCTAGCCCTCCAACTAGCATTCTTCCAGGAATGGGAGGGGTATTGTGCTTTTGTATGTCTTTTTGTGTGTGTGTGTCTTAATCGCCTGCAATATCTTGTGTATGACTCGGGCTTCAGAAGAGAGCATGAGAGGATTTGAAGTCTCCCATGGATGGTATCAAGACTGAAGACGTCAACATCGAACGCCGCATTACCTCTCTCTCTCTCTCAGCATCATATTATCGAAACTGCAAACTCCCTGGCTTCGTCTTCCACTGTTACCGACGTTTTCAAGCCAACGGAAGGAAAGGAGGACAAAGATGACTTGATGTGATTCATTATTGCTCTTCCAAGTTTTATTAACCCTCTTATGTTTGTAGCATAACTGAACGGGCTTTCCCGAAAAAAACACGATGCTTTCGTAGCGTAAATCTACGTGACCTCATGGCCAGTAGTTTTCCATCACGTGCCTAGTGCATGAGAACTGCTGAGCAAGTCTAGAAGCTGAGCAGCGTCTTAGAAATAGACCAATGAAAGTACTACTACTATTCTGGGATAATTCTTCTGGTCCATTCACAGCGTGGCAGTTTATGAATGAGTGTACGAGAAAGTGGAAAAGTGGCGTCGTCTGCTATGAATGTGTCCGACAGTGAAAGTGATGATTTCCCAGAGTATTCAGCCGCTGAATGGAATGAAATTTTAGAGCAAATATATTATTTTGAAAGACAACAGACCTGCCGTTCACCCCGATTTCGGTGGGTAAACTCCGATTTTGGGCTTCAACACGCTCTCCAATCGCGATAGCCAAAACTCCGATATTTTGAGAGCCGTCAAGCAACGTTGCTTAGTCATATTGCTATGGAAGTGAGAGCTCTCTAATGCAGAAGGGAAGCTTTAACGACAGCCGGAAAGCATTCGACTTCCTGTTTCTATGGCCGCCATTGTGCACGGAGCTCAATTGAAGCCTAATTTTGATCGATTTTTAAGGGGGAAATTATTTTTCATCAAAATGGCGGCATTCCAAGCGATAGACGACGATGTTATCGATGTTTTTACCGATAAATTGTGTGCCAATCGTGCTTTTGGACTTAGTTATAGGGGCCAGAGTGAAGTGACTGTTGAGACTCATGCTAGTGCAGTACCTAGGCCTACTAGGCAGATTTGCACGCGACAGGCCTATGGTTAACTTTGATTATCGATCGACCGGTCATCTGCCGAGGAATCCGACACTATTTTAGACAGTGAATTGGATAGCTTCGTGGTTTAACACTTTATACAAAGCATAGAGATACTTTTCACACGAAAACGTCGATCGCGAATGATTGGCAATGAGACCGACAGGTGTGCGTATCCGAACATCATTTACCTGTTGGTTGCATTACTAAAATAACCCTTACAGAAAGGCAAGTACTAAGTTTATTTTGAGCTTTTAATGTTTCTCTGATGATGTAAGTGACTTGTGTCTGCAATGTTTTAATAATAAACACACCACACATTTTTTTTAACATCTTTGTTGAACACACCTTTTTTTGTATACCGGTATATATTTTTGATTTTAAAACAAAATGTCAAATTGGCAAAAATAACATTGTCAACAGTTGAACACAGAAAGCAATATGATAGCAAGATTACTACAAAGTTTCATTAACTTTTATTCACAAATAATTTCAATATAATGTTTTGAATAAGCATACCCATTTCTAGTTCATTCTGCCAAATCCTTACAGGATTGTGGGCTTGGCTCAGCCACTTCTTTATAGGATGCTATATGCTTTTCCATGCTTTCTGGGGTACAGTGGAGTCCGGGTAAAACGAATTTTAACGGAACACAGACTCAGTTCGTTGTATCAGGATTTCGTTATACATGTACATGTACAATGTATGTTGAAAACAAAAACAGTTCAAACACTCACCAATGATAACCGAAAACATAAACTTGACCAGTTTGGATCGTCTGTCTTAATCACGGGATGTACAAGGCTTGAAGAAGTTCAGCAGTGTTGTCTGACGCTGATCTGTTTTGGCACACTTTTCAACAAGTTTGTCCATTAAGTGACAACACATCACACAAATTTAGTTTTTTATAGGCTTTCACGAACTTTTCGATCTTTATTTTGAGCGCGAATTGTAAAGCGACCTTGAGAAACCGAATGATCTGTAGGAAGCCTAGGCCTAGCAGACGACCCAGTGTGAATCTAAATGAGTTCACGCATGCGCAGTTCATATTTTCCAACTTCCTTCCTCTTGACAACACGTTCTAGCTTGGAGTTTGAAGGCCTAGGTTTTTGCAGCGCATCGCACAGGCTGAGTTCGTTATAGGCTATTTTTCCAAGTAAATAAAATTATCCTGGGGCGTAGAACATGTGTTCGTAAAAAGCGGATGTTCGTTATTTCAAAAGGATTTTTTGTTCGTTATACCCATGGCTTTCCAAGTGACAAATAGAAGGGCATTTGCCCGGAAATTGAAGTCAGTTCGTTAATCGCGAAATTTCGTTAAAAGCGAGTTCGTTATAGTTGGACTCCACTGTACTTTTCTGCTCACTAATCATTAAAAAGTCTTCAGCCCTGTACCCCACTGGGGGCCTACGCCCGCCCCCAGACCCCCACCCCTCTTTTTCATTTCTAAAATGTGACAGGTCTGCAACAAGAAGATGAGTCAGATATTGATGTAGAAGGTGAGGGAGAGATAGATGATAACGATCCTGAAGATGACTTTCCTCTCGCTGATTTAGCAAAATGGCGACCTGCTACACACCCCTCCAACCTGACCGATTTCCAGCAGCAAACTGGCCCTACACACATATTAGCCCTCTCGACTTTTTTGTTTTTGTTTTGATTTGCTAAGTGTATATGGTTTAGAAAAGTCAGAAAAGAAACATGCTACAGTTGTGTTGTGGATATGTGAGTGCACGCCTGTGTGTTGTGGTGACACCAGTGACACAATGACAGGAGGGGGGTGTTTGTGTACATAGTGACTTTTTGTACAGCTTCAGTGATTTATGTGCGTGTATAAAGTGTTTCTAGTGTAAAGAAGTGAATGAAAACATTTATAATGGTGTTGAAGTGGGGGGTGGGGGACACCTGTGTGGTTTGGTGACATCAGTGACACGTGGGGGTGGGGGAGGGGGTGCATACTGTGCCTTTTTTGTACATACTTGGTGGTTGGTGTGCGCGTATAAGGTGTTCATAATGTTTCAAAGTGTATAAAAACATTGCATAGCTGTGTTAGGGAGTGTGTGAAAAAACGTTGTGTTGGTGACAGTTGACAAGTGTGTGTCACTCACTGGATTAGCTGTGTGAGCTGAAGTGACGGATCGAGGGCAGATCTGGGGAGTAATTCATAGCGACTACGTTGACTACGTCAGACGTTTGACGCGACCGACGTCTGAACTATCCGAGCAGTGTAGTCGCGATTCACAGGTCAGACGTCGGCTTTAGACTTCATACGTCGGAACTACTTCGGAATTTTCCGATAATGCTGACATGTGCGCATGCGCTATACTTTCTTCCGCGCGCCGCAGAGGAAAACAACCGGTGCGCGAGGCAGAGACTGCTAGGCCTAGCCTATGTGAGAGGCAGTGTGTGTGTGTGTTGGAAAGGAATGTAGGCCCTAGCTACTTTTGCCTAGGCCTAGCAGTAGGCTTATAAGATATAGTTAGCATTGTTTCCACACTCTCTATCTCTGAGTTTCAGTTTTGTGCGTCAAATTTAGGATGTGGTATAAGCTAAAATAATTAAATAACAAATTTGTGTGTACACACGCATGCACACACGCGCACACACACACACACACACACATACAAGCTAACCCTCGAGACATGTGAGTCCGCCATGAAGCAATCTCATTGTGGTGCACGCTTTCAACGTAGGCCTACTGACGGCTTGGTTTTTGTCATGCTGTAGCATGAATCATTTTCAAAAACAACTTTTTAAGTGTTGCACAAGTTTTTTCTATCACAGATATGTACTTTCATACCCATTTTAGCAATAAACCGAATAAATCGCCGCCTTTGCATCTCCCAATCTCAACCGTAGTTCAGACGTACAGCTGCTAGTCTGCCGAATTCGCTTGACTAAATTTCAGCCCTTTCGTTCGCCCGTACGCCGAAGGTTTTAGGTCAGTCAGGCCCCATGAATCGCAACTTGCCCTGGAAAGTGTAGACGTTTCCGCGTACGTTAGACGTACGCGCGTACGTACGCCCCATGAATAGGACCCCAGGTAAGGTAGGACTCGCTTTTCATTGTTGACCTACTGGCGTGCATGTGCGTTCATAAACTGTGTGTCAGTGTGCTGTTTTATTGTGTTGACCGTAAAATGTGACACATTTGGTGACATTTAAGTGACAATGACACGACCCATCACTCTCAGACACTCAAAACACACATCACACCCAAGAACAAAGCTTCGCAAACAAGCATGCCAAATTTCGTGTCTGTAGGCGTTTATTGATGGCAATGATCAAGCATAAACCACACACACTCATTTTGGGGCCAAATTTACCCAAAGAATACGAATTCTAGGAGAAGTTAGTCTCAAACAATATGAACATAAGAGTCATCTATAGCATCAACCATCTAGGTCTGCCAAATAAAAAGCACAGAGGAACAAACTAAAAGCTTCCTATTGTGTAAGAATGGTTGTGACACTCCCGAACAAGACTTGTCTTAAACAAGACAAGTTCACAAGGATTAAAAAATGCTTGATTCAAATTATGTTTGCGCACGAAAGATAATATGCGTCAAAATTCCTTAACTCCCCAAAATTCCTCTTCGCTCCCCAAAATTCCTCTTTGCTACTACAAATATTCCTCTTTGGTCTGTTAGGGGGTTGGCAGGTCTGCATTTACGGATCGTTCTTGGGAAGAAATATTGCTGTCTGTAGCTGGTTTTGCTGGAGGGGAGGAAAATGGATGGGACTGTCTGGTACATCTTGTCGGTGGGTTGAGAGATGGTGGCTACGGGGTATTGATGGAGACGTCACTGGTGGTATTTATAGAAGGTCGCCAGTCTGTAGGTGCATCTCCTGTCAACAAGGGGGGTCCAGTTCAGCTGCGTGAACATCTCTTCCACACTGGATGACTGGCGATGCCTATTGACCACCCAGCGGGCAGCACAATGCTGGACCTTCTTCACCTTACCGACGTCCTTTGCAGTGTAAGGACCCCATACTGGCAAGGGGTATTCAAGGGTGGGTTTCACGAGTGACTTGTACACCTTCTCTTTGATCTTGACAGAGCCCACCTTTGGATTGCATCATGGGAAGCCTAGTGTCTTGCTGGCTTTGCTGGTAGTGTTGGAGATGTGGGAGTTCCATCTAAGATCATGTTGGATGGTAACTCCCAGGTATTTTGTCTCTACCTGCTTTTTTTTCCTGGTAATGTTGAGGCTCTGGCATTTGTGAGGATGAAATGACATATTCCATGTGCTTCCCCAGGACGCGGGTCTGTCAAGATCTTGTTGCAGACTGTCATGGTCCTTGGGAGTGTCCACTGTGTTGCGAAAAGACAGGCTGTTGAAGACAGGTTCTTGGGGAGGTCGTTAATGTAGAACAGGAATAAGGCTGGGCCGAGCACCGAACCAGATTCTACGGGGATGGCCTCAAATGTAGCTTCATCTACCACTACTCTTTGCTGCCTGTCTGAGAGAAAGTTTTCTATCCACCTATTGACAGAGCCACCGATTCCATAGTGGCAAGGACATGGGAGACTTTGTCAAAGGCCTTCTCAAAGTCCATTACAAGGACATATAATAATAATAATAATAAATAAAGCTTCTATAGCGCTCTTCGATGATAAAAAATCATCCTCAGAGCGCTTTACAAATATTACGAGAGAAAACAACAACAACAACAACAACAAAAGCTCACGCCGTTCATCCCACTCACCCCTTTCACATACACATTATTGACACCATTTCAAAGAAACAAAAATCAAGGCATGGACAAACAGAGAGATGGAGAAAGAGAGAGGGAGAGACAGAGAGAAAGAACACACACACACACACACACACACACACATATATATATATACGCACACGCACACACATATGTCTGTTTCCCTCTTTCCATGTTGCCTGTGAGCTCATCGACCAGACCTAGTAGTTGGCTTTCACAGGATCGGCCTCTCAGAAACCAGTGCTGCTCCTCACTCAGTATGTTAATGGCCTCTGCGAATCCCATGATCGTGCTGACCACGATATGTTCGAGAATTTTGCATGGGATAGTGGTGAGGGAGATGGGACGGTAGTTTGCTGCTCTGTAGCGCTCTCCTTTCTTGTACACCGGTGTCACATTGGCTAGTCACTTAGAACTATACCTGTGTTGAGCTAAGAGCGGTGTTGAGTTAAGAGCTGTAAAAAATTTTTCCAGGGATAAGAGATTTCATGAAAAGGTCATAGCAAGTGTAAGCAATGACATCATTATGTGTGAACTTAGTCATAAAATTACACCTTACCTCCCTCTCTCCCTACTCAACAAAAGTTCTGTTTGTGAATTTTTTATTGTGAATTTTCCTTGTTGGAGGTTTTGACGTAATTGTCATCTTCTAAAGATGACATAAGAAAGTATCTCCCCCTCCTCCTTTTCAACAAAAGTTCTGTTGATTGTGAATTCACAATCTTTCATTTTAGTTTGGGGGTCTTTAAGAAATTCTAGTTTCAGGGTTTGGGATCGCCTCCCACTAGCTCCCATGTGAACCCACTGTGCAAAGCTTTAACTCATTCCAGACAAATTCTGAATATTCTTGTAACTGCAAAAAAAAAGTCAATGCCAGATTCTGCATATTCTGGCAACAGCAGTTTTCAAGTCTAAAGCTTGTCTGATCTGCTGCTGAGTGCATGTTTCCTCAACCCCTACCACACTTGTACTTCACTGCTGGAGAAAAATGGAGAGATTATCTTCTCTTTGTTTTCAATTATAAAATTGAAAACAGACCTGTTAGACTGAATGTGACAATATGGTTTAGAGAGGTATTTTTCCTGACTACTCTAAAGTAAAAACTAGCATTCCAGAGTTATGACTCAAAAGTTATGTAATCAACAATGACATATTGCCCGTAGTAGATACAGGACTGACAGGGAAGGGGTTAAGTTACTTCCCTTCATCACTCTTTCTGGCCTGCGTTACACTTGGTGTTTGACACTTTTATATCATATTTTAAGGTTAAAAATATATTTTAAAGAATTGACTGAATATGAACCGGACAAAGTGCTCCAATAAGTTTTTATGATACTGAGTGAGAGGCTTTTAAAGCTAAACATCTTCGTGGCGTAGCTAAACCATACCATGTTGTGTTATAATCTAATTTGAGTTCTGCCTAAATACTTATTATTTTATTTCATATTTCAACTGATGTGTAGCTGATTGTCATGTTATTTGAAACAACTGGTTTTCTGTTTTCAGGAACAAGGCTGACTTTCTGGACAGCGAGCTGAACAGTTTCTGCAGCCAGTACCTCCAGGACTCCTAGAGAAAATCCCCAGTCAATTGTCTCCCCTGGGACTACTTGCCTGCAGCCACTCACTCTCTGTTGGGGCTGCAAAACTGCAGAACCATCAGCAATCTTCTCTCTTGGAACATGGGGTTTATAGTAAAACCGCTATTCTGACTGATCTGATTATTCAGCATGGTTCAAGTGCGCTGAATGGCTATTATTTTGGCTGTTGACAATTTGGAGATGAGTGCGGCAAGGAGAAAATTGTGTTGTCATCGTTTTCAAGATTGATGTACCATATGTTTTGATTTGATTTGTTATTCCTGAGTTGTGTGCATTTTGGGAAGGTGTGTAAACTCAGATTGGAAGAGCGTGTGATTGTATTTGTTTGAAGCAGTTTCTAAATGATCACTGTTCGGAGGAGTGTGTGGTTTGCAAGTTGTTGATTGTACTGTAGTAGTTTGTTCGAGTGCTGTTATGAGAATGAGAAGTTTTGATCGTATTCTATGTCGTAGCTTTTGTCGGCACAGCTTTTTGGGAGCTCATGGTTTTGACAAACTTGCGTTTGTATCTTGTAGTTTGTGTATAACCACAGCGCATAGGAGTAATTTGTATTGTTTACAGGCATTGTGTTGAGTAGTTGAACGTCACAATCTATACTTTGTTTTCATCGTGATATTCTCCAGTTACCTGCCTTAAGGCTTGCAGACTCGATGACCCCTGCATTTACAGCTATGTGATGGACACAACACATGGATGTTTCCCAACATGTGCCAGGGTGGGGAATACAAACACCACAATTTCCTGACTTTTTGTGATTGAATCAGTACAAACCAACAATCCCCAGTGTTTTCTGTATTTGTTTTGTTTTGTGCTTTTTTTTTCAACCCATAAATGTGCTTCTGTAATGGTGATGAGATTGTGACTGCTGAGAACAGAGCTGGTTGTTTGCTTGCAGTCGAGAGGACGTTAAACCCATTTTCAAGTTGTTTGGCTGACGGCATGATGGCTGTGTGTCTATTTGCCTATAGTGGGTATGGGTTTATCATGGTGATTATGCATCTGTGGAGGGCATTAGTACCTCAGCTGCATCCGTGAGTGGTGTCTCCTAGAAAGCAACAGTGACGGTTGTGCTAACTTGTCGGGTGATACCTTAATCTCCTGCCGCTCGGACAAGGCAGTGAACGTGTGTGTTGGGGGCAAGGAGATGGAGCTCTCAGCTAGTGCTGACGTGGACAAAATGAGCTGGGTTGATGGTGAAAGGGGAATATCTCACGAAGGACCCTGTCATAATTTGAAAGGGCTGTATACACACACACACACACACACACACACACACACACACACACACACACACACACACACACACACACACACACACACACACAGCCAAAGCAAGTGAAATGCAGTGTGGGTAATGTTGAAAGACCAAGTGTGCTGATGGTCCCTGAACCTGGATAGTGACGAACACGGTTGGAAAGGACTGAACACACCAAAGCAGTGTTCCTGATGAACTTTAACTAGTGATGGCCATTGGTAAGCAAACGTTTGAAAGGACTGTGCATGCCCCATAACAAGATGAAATAATTGTTTGTGCTGAAAGGCTGGTTCCCTGATTCTGTGTGAAGCTGACCTCAAAGGACAAGCGCGCGCACGCGCACACGTACAAGGAAAAAATGAAATAATTGTGTTTATTGAAAGACTGGCATTTGATTCTGTGTGAAAACAAACTAGTGGTTAATGATTAACAACTTAAATGGATAGCATAGACCCCAAAAAGAAGTTGACTCCAGTACGGTTTGTGGTGAAAGACAGGCTGTGGATTCATTGGGAACCTTATCAGTGGTAGCCACATGCGCACTGCCACTGTGTGTCGTTCATGGGTAGCTTGTGATTGTGACATTCACTGTGATTCAGTGCTAAAGCGGTTCTTTAGACTTTTCTGGACAGTTTGTGTGTGGAGTGACAAAGTGGTCTGTGTGTGTGTGGAGTGGTCTGTGTGTGTGTGTGGACTGGTGTGTGGGGGGTGGTGTGTGTGTGTGTGGAGTGGTGTGTGTGGACTGGTGTGTGTGTGTGCGTGCATTTGTGTGTGCGTGAATGCCTGCAGTGTGGTGTAATGAGTCCATCACAGCCCTGTAGTGTACAACTGCCAGACCAGTCACTTTTCGTGGTTCATTATGAAGTGTTGTGTGAATTCAATGGTGTGTTCAGATAAATGAAATTTATACTCCAGAATTTTGATCATTTGTGACGTGTGAAGGTTTTTTGGGTGTTCATTTTTTTATGTACGCATCTTTGCTTAACTTTTCTTTGGTTATTTCTGTTTTTTGTCTCTTTTTTTTGTTTTGTTTTTTAATTTATTTTACTTTCATTTAATGGCTTTACATTTGTGTGTTTAACTTTTCTTTGGTTACTTCTGGGGTTTGGGATTCTTTGTTTTCATCTTTTTAAGTGTTTGGTTTTCTGTTTCCTTTATTTTCATCTTTATTTAATGGCTTTACATTAGTCATTACAGTGGAAGCATTCAAAATTCATAACATATGAAGTTTTGTTGTTAAAGAGATAGATCAAGAGCTTAAAAAATAGAAAAGAAACTTGGCCTAGACACATATATGCCTTGAATTAGAACTTAACTGAAACAAGTTTTATTTTTGTCATGCTTAGAGGTTTACTGAAATTATATTTTGTCATGCTTAGAAACTAAAGCTAGTTTTATTTTGTCATGCTAAAGCTTGTTATTTATGTCTCGTCGGTGTCTTATATAATAATAATAATAATGGGAATTTATATAGCGCTCTTTCTCACATGAGCTCAGTGCGCTTTACATTGATAACAAGAACATTAAATTTAAAGGCAAACAAATAATTAATCATTAGAAAGTAAAATAAGCACGATGCCTACACACAACGTTCTCTTACTTCCTTACTCACACACACACACACACACACACACACACACACACACACACACACACACACACACACACACACACACACACACACACACACACACACACACACACACACATATATATACACACACATGCATGCGCACACGCACACTCGCACACAATTAATTATACAAGTAAAATAGTTACAACATGAACATTCTAAGAAGAAACATAGAGACCACATTCACATTCCCAATCAAGTTTGAATACAATACTGCAACTTGAAATAAAATCATACTGCCATCGACATATCAATTACATGACTAATTATAATAGACAAATTTTGCAAAAACAAAAATACCCTTCTACCTCATTGACAAGCATTTAAAGTTTACAAGACGTAGACATTCTACATACAAAATACGAATAATAAAATAATTATAAATAATTTTTTTACAAGATTTCTGCAATAAAACTGACCCCCCCCCCCCCCCCCTACACACACACACACACACACACACACACACACACACACACACACACCCCTCACTCACAAACACTAATCAATCATAATATGTCCGAAACAAGTGAGTTTTAAGGGCAGAGCGAAAGGCGGAAATAGAGTCAGATGAGCGGACATGTTGTGGGAGGGAATTCCATAAGTGAGGTGCTAAATAGTAGAAGGATCGTTCACCAAACGATTTCGTGTGGACCCGAGGAACCTTGAGTGTGCAGCAGTCAGAGGAAGAACGTAGGGAGCGAGCAGGTAAGTAGACAGTTACTAGTTCGGAGAGATAGACGGGACCAGAGGAGTGAACAGCACCGAAACAAAGGCAAGCTATTTTATACTTGATTCTAGCCTCTACTGGAAGCCAGTGCAAGTTACGAAGATGAGGTGTTATATGATCAGAACGTGGAATCTTGAGAGTGAGGCGTGCTGCACTGTTTTGCAGTTTTTGAACACGTTGCAGGAGATACTTAGGACAGCCACAGAGAAGAGAGTTGCAATAGTCAATGCGGGAAAGAATAAAGGCAGAAATAAGAGTTTTCGTGGCTGCAACAGACAGAAAGTGTCGAACAGCACTGATTCGTCTGAGCTCATAATTGATGGAACGTATGAGATTAATAACCTGTTTATGCATTGTAAGATTTGAATCGAGGGTAACTCCGAGATTCTTTGCTGACTTAGAAAACTGAACACAAGCATTGCCAACTGTAAGAGTTTCTGGAAGAGATATCGTTGCAGACATACGCTGAGAGGAAACAATCAGAGCTTCCGTTTTGTCATCATTAAGTTTTAATTTGTTGCATGTCATCCAGGATTTGACATCATGAAGGCAGGATTCCATAGACTGAATAGCGCTGTCAAGTTGGGTAGGTTCCGCCGATTTTTGAAGCTGGGTATCATCAGCAAAGGAATGGTCAATAACAGAGTGACTAGCAAAAACATCAGAGAGAGGAGCAGTGTACAGGACAAAGAGAACTGGCCCCAATACAGATCCCTGAGGTACACCACAAGAAATTAACTTCGGATCTGAACTGCAGTTGTTGATCAAGACAGTCTGAAAGCGATTTGTTAGATATGAGGAGAACCACTGTAGAACTGTAGAATGGATTCCAAAAACACGTTCCAGCCGGGATAGAAGAATGGTGTGATCTATTGTATCAAATGCTGCCGACAGATCTAGGAGGGTCAAGACTGACACTTTTCCATTGTCAAGAGCTAAGAGGAGATCGTTAAGAACTTTAGTCAGAGCCGTTTCAGTGCTGTGAGCAGGTCGATAGGCAGACTGGAGGGGGTTGAACAAATTGTTTGCTGACAGATGGTTAGACAATTGTGCAAGGACAATTTTCTCGATTATTTTGGAGACAAACGCTAAGTTGGACACAGGCCGATAACTTTTCAAGTCATTATGATCCATGGTAGGCTTCTTTATCAAGGGTTTAACAAGAGCAGTTTTGTACAGGTCAGGGAAAACACCACTCAGTAAAGAGTCGTTTATGATCTGAGTCATGACAGGCACAACAACATCAAGACATTCATACAACAAAGGGGTTGGTAAAGGGTCAAGGTCACACGTCTTGGGGGCAGATCTTTTCAAAACATCAACGACATCTTTCTCAGACACAGGCGAAAAAGCAACAAGAGGGGAGCCTACAAAATCTTTGCCTAGGGGGTGTGAAACGGTGGGCTGCAAGTCGAGCTCTTTCCTAATGTTCTCAATTTTGGAATGAAAGAAATCAGAAAACACACATGGCAATGATGGTGGGGGGTAAACAGTCGGAAGTTTGGTAGGTTTAACCCTTGCACACAGTTTGTTTGTAATAGAATACAGTTCTTTACTAGATCTTGCCGCTGCAATTTTGGTACTGTAGTACATCGTTTTTGCCTGATCTGTCAAGAAAGTCACACAATTTTTAGCTTTATTATATATTTGTTTATGTACAGTGAGCCCTGAAGAATCTGATTGTGCTTGGGCCTGTCTTCGTTTTTTCTTTGCTTCTTTTATTTCGTTAGGCATCACACTAAACCAAGGACTTGATTCTCTGCTAGAAGAAACTTTGCCCAATCATACGGTGTATTGCTTTGGTGATTTGTTTTTCACTGTTGGAAAAGCAAAAAGCAGTAAGTTGTCAGTTTGGGGATTCCATCCTAAGCTAAAGTATTTGACTTGGCACAGACAATGTATTGCGTTTTCAAAGGCAAATTTATACAGGTGCTGCCTTTGACTTCAATGTACAAATGCTCTGATTTATTATAGAACATTGCTAGACAAAAGCTTTGTGGTACTTTTGTCATTATATTTATAGGATTACATCCAGTATCATTATATACCATTTGGGATCTTTTACACCTTTTTGATTTTGTGTGACGGAAAATGATCATTTAGTATGAATCACTTAATGAAATCTATTTCCATGATCCCAAATGAAATTGCACTTAAAGAAAAATAATTCTTCAAAGTTAAAGAAATTTAAAGAGGCGAGAATGATTGCAAAAGAAATGAAATCTTCAGATAATTTAGCAGGTGAGCAATTGGTTTTCTTGTCATAGGTAAAGAGAAATTGATTGCTAAATAAGGTAATGAATGAACATCTGTCTCTGTCTCTCTCTCTCTCTAAAAATGTATTACTATTATACATATTGGAATGTTTATCATGTTTGTTATGCATTTCTCAGTTTTCTCATATAGCCAAAGCATCAACATGAAATTTCAGCACACAGCCTCTGTCATAGATTTGTAGTCGAGTGCCATTGGTTATGAAATGAAATGGTTGGAAGAGTTAGTTGATATTCTAATTATATTGGCATACTAGATTTTTTTTTTAACCTGGCTTCACACCTTAATTTGATTTTTATAAATTCCTTTCCCCCCACCAAATCTCCCCACAATTAGATTTAGTATTGATTTAAAAGTTCACAGTGCTTTCACCTGAAATGTTTTGTGCAACACCAATTTGCTTTACACTGAAATGTTTTGCTTTTCAGTAAGGTATATTGAAATTAAGAAAATGGTACATCAAGTGATTATCAAGATTAAATTGCAAGATTTGCATTAGTATAATGGAACTAAAAAACATCAAAACGCTACACAACACAAACACAAAGAGATGAAGGTGAAAAAATAAACAAAGTAAAAAAAACCTCTAAACTTTCGTCTGAGAGAGAGACAAAAATTGCTTTGGTAGTAACAAACGCACAGCCAGTTCAAACAACCAAAACAAAAATGACGTTTGATTTTATGGTTAAGGAGAATGCATTTTTGTTTTCAAATACAATACTCCCTCCCTGATACGACCTCATCAGCGACCACCTCCACTTTCTGACCTGATTTTCAGTGACCGATCGGTTTTACTATACAAGTGTCTTCTCATCAGTGACCACCTCCCAAACCCGATTAACGACCTCTTGTTTTCCGATTTTTACAACCATGTCACAAAAATCGAACCCACAAAATCGTGGAAAACAACAGAAAATGAAGAAAGCTGGTCACTGAACCTTCGCTCAACGAGCACAGTTGTGCAGTTTCCATAATTCTGCGTGGTTAGTTATCTCCTTTAGTGAAAAGTAGCAGTTCAATGCGCATGCATGTAGCAGACAGCTTCCTATCATGATCAGAATGTCGGCGAGGAAAAGGAAAATTCTAACTCCTGTAGTTGAAGAAAGAAGTGACAAAGGGGAAAGCTGCCGATCCATTGCACAATCCTTGGGTGTTGAAACCCCCCAAATCCAAACAATAATTCTTGAGCGAGAATCGCTGACCCCTCAATGGGAAGCTGGCCTGAACGAAAATGCACCAATGCGAGAAAATGTCCTTACTCGGGAGTCGGACCTGAACGACCTAGTTTGGGAGTGGTTTTGTGATGCGAGGAGAAGAAACATTCCTGTCTATTGGAATTTCAAATTGATGCACTTAGATATGTATCTGCAGTTACTGATGTCAGTAAGATATTGCTTTAAAATGTACAGGTTTGTTTGTTGTTTATTTGCTTGTGTGTTTACATTTTTGTTATGTGTTTATGTTTGTAATGACCTCTCCTCCTCCACATCCCATTTCAGACCACCTCCCTTTTAAGACCACTTTGTTGGTGCATTTTCCATGGTCATTCATGGGAGGGAGTACTGAACAAAACTTGTACAATTTATGCTGTTCTTATGAAATCAATATCCCTTACATTTGGGAGGAGGCAGTTTTGAATGAAATCAGATAACTATTTTTCGGACTATAAGGCGATACTTTGTCCCCCAGACTGAGATTCCTGCGCCTTATAATATGACTAATGAAATAGTAAGAAAATATAACAAGATATCTATTTTGTGTAAAATTTGGGGGGTGCATTACGAAAAATACAGAAAATGTGCGATTGTTGGTTGATAGATGTGCAGCTGATAAGACTGACTCTCGTTAATTCCTGACAGGGAACAAATGACGAGTGCCTGTTCAGTGTGCACAATGAGTTCGGGCAATTTAGTAGTCTAGTATAGAATACAAACTGTCATGGCAAATGCCCTATTAGTTGAGCATTCTTGTCAAATTACTATTACTTCTAAAAAATCTGTAAGATTGGAAACTATGCTCGGAAAAAAAAGGAAATAGGTAATATTTTAAATTTTAAAAAAACCAGTCTTGCCACTTCTTGGAAGACAAGAACACGTACCATAGGCAATATTATGAATATATTGTTTGCAGACGAATAATAGAAGTTATGCTGCTTTTTTCATTTGATATTCTGGAAAATAAAGATATGACTGGGGTACATTTTTCATACTGTGTTGTTTCTCTCTCTCTCTCTCTCTCTCTCTCTCTCTCTCTCTCTCTCTCTCTCTCTCTCAAAACTGTCTGTCTCTGAATTGCTGTCTGTCTGTCTGTGGATCACTCTGTGTGTGTGTGTGTGTACACATTTGTCTTTATTGTTATTCTTATTTTGATTTTTTCCTTTCAATTTGTTTTTTTCTTTTTAACTCCAGTATCCTTAAAGGTGGACCCTGACGGATGAGTTTTTGCAAGAAACACGTCGAGATCACCAGAAACTCAGCCATTTCAAGGATCGGAACACTCACTTTGTTCTAAACCCTGTCGAAACGGCGATTCTTCCTTGGCGGAGATGCCGGAGAGAGTAGCCATTTTGGATGGGGTGGGTGGAGGTCACTCATTGTGGTTGAAGCGTTTTCTTTTTTTGTAGTGCAATAATATTTTTTTAAAAAGGAGCTATTTCCTTTGTTGTGAGTGAAACTCCTTTAGATAAACTATAAACATTTTAAAAATAAAAATAAAAAGGCTTGTATTGCGAAAATTTCGTGCAAACGATTTGGTCTAAACGCAGGCGGCCATTAGAAAAGAGATGGCACACGCCTTCTCTTTGGGTGAAAGAATTTGACTTCCAGCACCTCCGCCAAGGAGGAATCGCCGATTTGACGGTTTGATTTCTAGGAAACCAGATCAAAGTGAGTGTTGCAATCTGTGTAAAGGGTGTTTTCCTGGTGATCTCGACGTGTTTCTTACAAAAACCATTCCATCCTGGTGCCTCTTTAAAGGGACACCCTGATGGATGAGCTTTTGCAAGAAACATGTTGAGGTCACCAGAAAGACAGTCTTTTCAAGTATCGGAACACTCATTTTGCTCTGGTTTCCTATAAATCATTCCGTCAAAACGGCCATTCCTCCTTGGCGAAGTTCCCGGAGAGAGAAGCCATTTTGGACGGCGTGGGTGGAGGCCACTGAGAGTGGTTGAAGCTTTTAAAAATTGGAGCGATTTCCTTTGTTGTGAGCGAAACTCCTTTTGGTAAACTGTATAAAAACTAAAAAGGCTTGTATTGCGGAAATTTCATGCAAACGATTTGGTCTAACTCAGGCGGCCATTAGAAAAGAGAAGGCACATGCCTTCACTGAAAGAATGCGAATATTTATTCAGTTAAGGTCTATAGGTCCCTCACTGAAGGGGTGTCAAGTAATACAATTCAGAGAAAGAAAGACAGTGAGAGGCAGTGAGAGACAAAGAGGCAGCGACATATAGAGATAGACACACAGAGAAAGAAAGACACAAAGAGAAAGAAAGATAGAGAGAGAACAGGAGAGAGACAGTCGCACAATGAGAGAAAGACAAAGAAGAGAAAAAAACAGATAGAGACAGACAACTCAACTCAACTCAACAATACTTTATTATCTCAAAAGAGAAATTCATCATGGTTACGCCTGTGATTCGACATTAAAAGACACACATTAAACATGTTAAACACAATGTTTCTAAATATTGAAAAAATATTTTCTACACCTTCCGTCATTTGAATCATATGTAATGTATTGTGGTGTACTGGTACGTTATAAGCTATATGCTTGTTACCCTGTTACCTCATTATTGTTTATAATTTGAAATTGTTGAATAAACAAGCGCGGATTCGCAATCGTTTGTGGCAGCGGTCTATTTTTACCACTCCAGTCATTACATACACTGAGTCGCCTCCCCTGGCTTTTCAATAATTTTAATCTGTAAACCAGAATGTTATCTCTGCACCATTTCGTAACTTTTTATATCTTTTGGAAAACATTTAAAACTATTTATCCTACTTATACTCATCGAAAGAAGCACCGCATACTCGTCGTGTCTGTTGCAGTGTCTGTATTACATATGTTTATTATTTTGTACGCTTTAAAATGAAGATTCATGTGCTCTGTTCAGTATACAATTCTTTCCATACCTAAGGACTAGATATGACAACTGAAATGTTACTTTATGTCCAAGTATTTTTTTCTCTTTTACAATATGTGCGACAATTTTGGACCGACCAACCAGCAAGACCGACAAAGTGAGTTATAGGTTTGTGGCTTGTGCCACAAACAAAAAACGTTTAAACCAAACATTATGTAATATTCAGAACATGTTAAATACATTCAGTACAATACAATACATATCAAATATAATAATCAAAACATGCTAAATATACAGTGCAATAAAATACTTATCAACATAAAATTATAAACTAAGCATAAGAAATGTACATGTCATATTCAACAGAGCAAAATTAATAACATCCATATATAATCATCTATAGACACAGACACACACGCGTATGGCATACATCAGGCATCAGAATTTTCAGAGGATTAACAATTTCTGACAGGATTGGCTTCTCTTGTCGGAGGTTTTGCCTTTTTATTCAGTGTTATCCTTTGTGTTAAATAGTATTTCAAAGTGATTTATCACTACTTTAAGCCTTTTTGGTGGTGTTGGGAACTGATTTCAGTGTTGTCCCTCTTTAGTCTTGGGCCTTGATGGCCATTTTACCACAGTTTTCAGAGGATTGGATTTCAGACTACTCTGATGCCTGATACATGCATGCATGCACACGTGTGCGAACATGCGTGCATGCGCCCATCACACCCCAACTACACTGGCATACACACACACACTCTCTCTCTCTCTCTCTCTCTCTCTCTCTCTCCCTCACACACACACATGCAGAGAAAATTGCACAGCATGCCTACACGTGTATAAAGACAAGTAATGCATTAAAAAAGAATATTATTGACTTAAAATATTACTTCCAACAGGTAGAAATCACATGGATAATAAAACATGTTCATTCAGTAAAAGAAATAGACATTATCGTTTATTTATTCATAAAAGAAATGGACATGGGGATAAAACTGACTGGTTCTCAGCGTTCTGGTTTGGGGTGTCCTGTTAATGTTAAGTGGTTCAATAAAACATCTATAAAACTCCTGTAAAACTTTTTCATTGACATTAAAATTCCTGAGTTTTTGAAGATAAAAAATCCTAGACTAACATTTCTTGCGAACAGCATCAGCAAAAGTCAATTTATCATCAATCACAGTACCCAAATATTTACTCATTCACTATCTCAACTTTCATTCCACGGATAAAAAGGTCAGGCACAACAGATGGAGTCTTTCTAAAATCAATAAGCATTTCCTTGGTCTTTTGCACATTAAGGTCATTTTCACACCAGGAGGCAAATGTGGCTACACGGTCAAAATAAGTTTGGTCAGAGTTAGAGAGATCTTGAAGAGCAGAAGCGTCAGAGTATTTGATTAATGTTATCAGTGCCAGTACAGTCGAGAGTAAAGAGGACAGGTGACAGGACAGTACCTTGAGGAGAGCCAGTAGAGGTGTATTTTACAGATGACAGAGCCTTTTGAAACCGAACAGACTGAGTTCTACCCATAAGAAAGCTGAGGACCCACTTAACAAGACGAGGACAGACATCATAGGACAGGAATTTTGAGGCCATGAAATGAGGCTGTATAGTGTTGAATGCAGAGGAAAAGTCTATGGATAGAAGAGAATGCGAACGAAGGAGGCAGGCTTTTCAAGATGTGAGTAGGTGTTGTGGAGGAGAGAGTGTTGCGTCGTCAGTGCTTCTGTTTGGTTTGTATGCAAATTGATTTGAGTCTAGATTAGACTAGTGTTTGTGCTGTAATACGTTTCAGACTGATCCTTTCAAAACTCTTCATGACAAGATGGCATATTTTTTTCCCACAGCTCTGGGACACAACAATTAAATCATTCAAAGAACAACAAACTAAAAACATGACAACTGGGAGGCAGGATTTTAAAAGACCCCCCACTGATGTTATCAGGGCCAACAGCTTTTTTCGTTTTCAGTTTACTGAATAAGCTTTCAACTTCGATCCGTACTCTCAACCACACTCTCATTCACACATTCTGCACTCTTGCACTTTCACCGTAACATCATCCAGCTCTTCTGTCATCTCGTTCAAAACGACAGTAGAAATGGTTAATTGTTTCTGAAAAATCGGTCTGCTCTTCCAAGGGCATGACCGATGCCTGGCTGGCAGGTTTTATTTGCCCAGACAGACATAGAACGAACAATCGAATCTTTTTTGTTGATGGTTAAGAACAACACACACGCACGCACACGCGCACACATACCCACGCATTCGCACACACACACGCGCACACAACACACACACACATTAACAAAAGTCGACGTTAACATCAAGATAAATAACCATACATAACGACCATAACAATGTATACACATTATAATATAGTATGAAAGAAAAATCTCAGTGAATAGCCAGCTCCGTACCCCTACTCCAAAGGACTGACAAGTTAGTGCATTTGAAATGCAGAATAGTTTGCTTTGATAAAACGTTTCTGTGTCCAATGTCTTTATTTGTGAACCTCAGAAACAAAACCAGTTAACGTTAACTTTGAGTAATGTTCCGTGTTCCCAAAAAAAAAAAAAATTATATAAATTGTGCTGATTTACTTTTTCTCCCAATGGGGGAGGGACAGTGCCTTATGCAAAGACAGCTGTTTCGACCTAAGAGAAGGTCTCATCAGTTTGCATGATCGGCCTGCAATTTGACTGTCCAGTGGATGCTAACCTGAGCAAAAAAGACATTCTACAAGAGAATGGTATCTTCTTTGCATCAAATCGAAAATCCATAATAAAAGCAAACCAGCACAAAGTTAAACCAGAAATAGTAAAAATCTTATGAAAAAGTAAATCAGCACAATTTATATATATATATAGGGAGTATGTTGGTATTTACTACGATTTCTATGACCTCCCCTATTGAATCCTTCACTGGATCCACCAACATGGCATCCCATCTCTTCTACTCTCTTCGAGGGATTGTAATTTTAGAACATTATTATTTTTGTTATTTTACACAATATTTTTATCATTTCTTTTGAATTAAGTGCTGGTTTGCTTTTATTGTGGACTTTCAATCTGGTGCAAAGAGGACAACCTTTCTCTTGGAGAAAGTCTTCTAGCTCAGTTTGAATGTTCACTGTGGACAATACTTGTGTCATTATACTAACTAGTGGCGGTGCCATAGTCGATGAGGTTTAACCGAGGCGTGGTCACCGCTACAGCTATCTGTATTAATAAAAAAAATCGGGACTTTACTGGTTTCGTACTGCCTCCGGGCATTGCCTCCAGTATTGTTCCCACCATATTTGTATTTACAAATGTCCCATATGTGTCCGATTCAGACCAAGAGGACGTAAAACTCCATTTTCGTCGTCGTCGG